>JALIGW010000002.1:89461792-90061792 GCA_023053685.1 Diadophis punctatus similis
GTTGTGCACCAGGTCGCAGAGCGCCATCAAGGCGGGCTGCCGTGTCAGCAGCTCAGGGTGCTGCAGCTCTTCATTGAGCTTGGGGAGGCCTCGGCGGCCGAAGGCCACAGGCACCTTGGTGGGGTCGATGTTGGGGGGCAGCTGGGCTGAGATCCGCGGGTGCGCCATGCTGGAGGGGAGCCCGCCGAATTGCGCGCGCCGGGTTGCTAGGTGCCGGGGACGCCAGGTGGGAAAGTCCATGTACGCACAGGTTCCGCAGTGGGGCCTTCCCGTGGGTCTGCGAGCGCTCGCCCGAGCAGCTTCGGGAGCGGTCGGCTTCCCTCGTCGCTGTGCCGCGCTCAGTTTATTTATTTATTTATTTATTTATTTATTTATTTATTTATTTATTTATTTATTTATTTATTTATTTATTTATTTATTTATTTATTTATTTATTTATTTATTTATTATAGGTTCTTTTATGCCGCCCTACTCCCGAGGGACTCAGGGCGGTGTACAACAATTATATGAGAACACTAATAATAAACATAAAACAGTAATTAAAATTTTATCAAACATTAAAAGATATTCACCAACAGTCATACCGAGGGGGAGCTCAAATGAATTTAGTCTCTCCCCCCTGCCTGCAGGAAGAGCCATGTCTTGACGGCTTTTCGGAAGGCCAGCAGGGTGGGAATGGTACGGGTCTCTGGGGGAAGTTGGTTCCAGAGCACGCCCCCCCCCACAGAGAAGGCCCTCCCCCTAGGGCCCGCCAGCCAACATTGTTTGGCTGACGGGACCTGGAGGAGGCCCACTCTGTTGGCCCTAACCGGTCGAAGGGAAGTATGAGGCAAAATGCGGTCCCGAAGGTAACCTGGTCCTAAGCCATGCAGGGCTTTAAAGATGATGATCAACACCTTGAATTGTACCCGGAGACTGATGGGCAACCAATGCAGCTGGCGGAGTATAGGTGTAACGTGGGTGTACCTTGGCACACCCACCACAGCATGCGCAGCTGCATTTTGCACCAACTGAAGTCTCCAAATACTCTTCAAGGGTAGCCCCATGTAGAGCGCATTGCAGTAGTCCAGTCGAGAGGTGACAAGGGCATGAGTGACCGTGAGTAGAGCCTCCTTCTCCAAGTATGGCCGCAATTGGTGCACCAGGCGAACCTGTGCATAGGCCCCCCTAGCCACAGCTGTAAGGTGTTGCTCTAATTTTATCTGTGGGTCTAGGAGGACCCCCAAATTGCGGACCTGTTCCGAGGGGGTTAATTTAACTCCCTCAAGAACCAAGGAGGGACAGTTGTCATAGTCCTTAGGGGGCAATATCCAAAGCCACTCAGTCTTGTCAGGGTTGAGTCTGAGTCTGTTTCTCCCCATCCAGGTCCTAACGTCGTCCAGGCATCAGCACATTACATCAGCTGCCTCACTGAATTGAGACGGGGTGGTGATGTACAGCTGGGTGTCGTCAGCGTACTGATGAAAACTCACCCCATGTCTCCAGATGATCTACCCCAGCGGTTTCATGTAGATGTTGAACAAGATGGGCGAGAGAACCGAACCCTGAGGCACCCTGCATAACAGGGGCCTAGGGGACGATCTCTGCCCTCCTGCTAACACCTACTGCATCCTATCGGCGAGATAAGAGGAGAACCACCACAAAACGGTGCCTCCCACTCCCAACTCGCCGAGACGATGCAGAAGGATACCATGGTCGATGGTATCGAAAGCCACTGAGAGGTCAAGTAGCACCAGGATGGAGGAATTTCCATCATCCCGGGCTCGCCAGAGATCATCCATCAGGGCGACCAAGGCAGTTTCTGTACTGAAGCTGCGCCTGAAGCCCGACTGATAGGAGTCTAGATGGTCCGTTTCCTCCAATAGTCGTAGAAGCTGAGCAGCCACCACCTTCTCAACAACTTTCCCTAAGAAAGGTAAGTTGGAGACCGGACGAAAGCTCTTCAAGTCCGCTGGGTCCAGGGAAGGCTTCTTCAGGAGGGGTCTCACCACCGCAACTTTTAATGGCTGCGGTACGGATCCCTCCATCAAAGAAGCGATGACCACCGCCTGGATCCAGCCTTGTGCAACTTCCCTGCTGGCGGAAACCAGCCAGGAGGGGCACGGGTCCAATAAACAGGTGGAGGCAGTACCTAGCACTTGTAACTCCGTCGCATTCCACACTCTTGCGTGCAGGGCAGCCCATTCTGAAAGAAAACATCTCACATTTTCTTTTAGAATGGGCTGCCCTGCACACAAGAACAAGGAACGCGAGGGAGCTTCAAGTGCAAAAGCATAGCAAACCACCTACCTCCCCCCTGGCCCCTCTTACCACCACCCTGTCACCAACCTTGCCTCTCACCGCCCCCTAAGGGTTCCCACCGCCCCCTGGGGGCAGTACCGCCCACTTTGGGAACCACTGTTGTAAATCCTTCCCTCTTCAGTTATGCTTGGTGTTGTTCTTAAAATCTTCTGATACTAGTTTATCCAGGGGTGAAATGCTACCGGTTCGGCCCAGTTCGGGCATACTGGTAGCGGCGGCCACCGGTGGTTCAGAGAACCGGTAGCGCTGGCAGTGCAAGGCTCCGCCCACCCACCCGGATGTCACTATTTTATGTTTTTCACCCTCTCCGCATGCGCAAAACATTCTGCTCATGCGCAGAGGGTGAAAAAGTGTGTGTGACGGTGGCGCGCACATGCAAAGCACCCACCTCCGAACCGGTAGGAAACTTATGTAGATTTCACCACTGTTTATAACATGTGTCTTTAATGAAGAGTCTGGTTAAGTAGAAATGTTGTGTGATTCATTCTAAGTCATATTGTTATCCTTCCTTTCATAAAACTTTAAAGAAGTTTTGGATTTAAACACACTTGAGACTTTAAAAAAAATTCTTATTAGATTTTTAAAACATTTAAAAAAAGAAACATATATACATATTTACGTTTTTCATTCCTGTGACATCGGTTCAAAAGTACTATACATGTACATGATTCCATTCTATTATCATTTAAAAAAATATTTACATTTACAATCATTTGGAAATTTTCTTATTCTTTCTTATTTCTAACCAGTTGTAGAATTTCCCCCACACTGCGTAATATTCTCTCTCTTCTCGATTTACACACGTGAGTTTTTGTGTAACTGTTTTCACATTCTTAATTGATTTTCACATTCTTAATTGGTTTGTGAATGAGAATACCCCTTTGCCACAGAGTGAGAGGCTCTTTATCTTTTATCTTTAAGATAAAAAGCCATGCTGGTGGTATACCACCAGAAAGTATACCACTAGAGTCACCCAAGCCAGACAGGTCTCAACTGATGAGCCAGATGAAGAATATCCACAATGTATTAACCACGATGAGACAACAAAAAAGAAATCCAATACTGGATGGGCCGTCACCGGGGTTACAATGACCGCAGCAGATCCCTGGCAGCTGTCAAAAAGTGAGCTACAGGTGACCTACTCCACAAAGTACTCACCAAGTAAATTCTATGGAAGGGGTTTCAAACATGTCATATAGGGCAGTGATGGCGAACCTTTTTTTCCTCGGGTGCCGAAAGCGTGTGTGCGCACGCTATCGCACACGCGCGAGTGCCCACACCCATAATTCAATGCCTGGGGAGGGCGAAAACGGCCTCCCCCGCCCCCCCGGAAGCCCTCTAGAGGCCAGAAATGGCCCATTTCCTGACTTCCGGTGGGCCCAGTAGGCTTCCCTGGAACCTGGGGAGGGCGAAAATGCCCTCTCCCACCCCCCCGGAGGCCCTCCGGAAGCCAAAAACTGCGCGTTGGAGCTAAGCTAGGGCAACGGCTCGCGTGCCGGCAGATATGGCTCCGCGTGCCACCTGTGGCACGCGTGCCATAGGTTCGCCATCACTGATATAGGGTGTCCAACAATAGGACAAGAGGAATCCTAGTTGCTGAGGAAGCCAGTGGCGTTGTGCAGAGATATATTGAATAGCCACATGGAATGTCAGAGGAATGAGTCAGGGTAAGTCAGAAATTGTCAAACGAGAGATGATCAGATCGGAAAGTGATCTCCTTGGTGTCAGTGAGCTTCACTGCTCAGACAATGGCTTTTTCAATAGACAGTGGGCATTCACTGTCTATTATTCAGAACATGATACGAGGAAAACAAATGGAGTGACATTTACTGTAAGCAAGTAAACCAGAACATGATGCCAAAGAACATGATGGCTGGACCCCATGAAAGCTGACACCAGCCAGAACACAGAAAAACTCAAAGAAGCAGTGCAAGATAGTAAGAAGTGGAGAGACCTGGCCTATAGAATCCCAAAGAGTGAGACCCGACTGAAGAGATAACATCATCATCACCATCGTCCCCAAACAACAATCCCAATATGGGATTACTTTGTTCTTTTTTTGTTTTTTTACAGAGCAATGAAAATGTGGAATATAAAGTTTATAAATCATTCTGTTTATTCCTCAAAAGTCCAAGATTCCAATTTCCCTTTTATAAGAAAAATAGCAGAACATACACAGATCTTGTACAATGTTATATACAACAATCAGAGATAGAAAACCAGTTTCACTGGTTAAAAAAGTAAATACCTAGTTATGGATACATCCCTCTTTCCATAATACTATTAGAAAATCTGAGTAACAACTGTGGTTTCACTGACCCATTCTAGTCTTCATTATCTGTCTGTTCTTTATTATCACTTTGTTCCCCTATTGTGCCTCATTTTGATAGGCATAAATCTGCAAGACCGGTTCACACAAAGAGGCTTATTTAGTTAAGGTCCTGGAGCTGTGATCCACCAGGTAAGTCACAAATCTTGAGGCTCAAGGAACTAAAGCTTTAATTCCTCATTAAGCTGAGCAAGTGGTTTGGCGTATCTTGAAAATGAGTTATTGCCATATATTAGAGCTGGTGCTTATCTTGACTTTTTTCTTCAGAGTATCTGGCTGTTTTTCTGGATTGTTTAGTATTCTTATGATTATAAATCCCCCCCTTTTCACTTGTCTGAGGAACAATCTGGCTTCTGACTTCATCCACTTCTTTAGTGGAAACTACAGTTGGCCAAGATTTTTAACATTGCGTGATGTCCCCAATGTCCTCATTACGTGAGCTCTGCTTCAGAATTCAACTTTTGTTGCATGTATGACTTGCTTTCCCTCAGACAACTCTAGCTCACCTACATGGGGTTTTTTCCTCATTTTCCCCACAACAACACTGTGAGGGAAACTTATCTGACAGAAATTGGCTCATATTCACTCTGTAAACTCTGAAGACAAGTGGGGAATTGGGTTTTTCGAGTCCTAGTCTAGCATCTCAATCTTCAGTTTAATCACATCACTAAAATGCTCCTGGCCTTGATATGCCTATGGGGGCTGCAGTAGTAAATTCTGAAACGGACAAAAAGTTGAATTCGTTGATCTTCAGAAACCCTTCCAAAGTATAATTCTATGATTGAACCTCAAATTTTTTTCCTCCATATTCATGTTGTGTTTTGTTATTATCTCTAATGTGACTCTAGTTTAGAGGGGGTGGTGGACTATGAGCAACAGTGCAATGAAATGTTGCAGAGGAGATAATCGCCTTTCTTAGATATTGCGTTTGGGTGGAGAAGTGACATCAGATGTATTCTGTACTTGATACAATGGTCTCAGAAGTTTTGTTTGTCCATCACCTGTGGAGAATTAGGAAGATTATACTGCTTAATCCAGCATTTGGTCTTCCTTTTCCTATTTGCCAAGAGAATGGAGCCTTGTTGAATTAAGATGATCAAACTCTGGGAAACAAAAGAATTTCTACACTTGTGTTTTTAGGGTTTAGGACTAGATTTTGCTAAACCCCGAATATTAAGAGATTGTGGGCTGTTTCAGATTTGCATCTCAGTGTGACAAAGAAGAATCCCTGCAAAATGAAGCAGATTGAACCAAGAAGGTCTTACAAGTGATGTGCTGCCTCATAATGTTGCAGAAAGCGAGGGTGCGAAAAAGATGTATATTTTTCTTTGTAAGATAATCACAGGAATAATTCAATGTCTCTTAAATCTCCTCCTCATAATCAAGTTAAAATTCTCAAACTAGCAGAAAACTATACTGGTGGAAAATGTGCCCTTTGCACTGGGAATCCTTATCTTGCTTAGGCTCAATGCCAGCCAAGGGTGATGTCCTTATGTGGGCATTAAGGAAAAGGACAAATAGTTTTTGTGATTTTTAATGAAATAATTGGATCTTGCAAATACCTCTGATAGCATTCATGGCAAAGCTGCCATCACTTTTTGTTTGCTTGATGTGAAACATTTGCTGGAATGCCAATACAGCTAAGGACTCATTTACATTCTCTCATGTATTGGTTGGAGATGAAATAAAGATTAAGAACATAACAGAAAATTAAAGTTTCTGGGGTCTCTTCCTGCCAAGGGTAGATGTAGGTGGGCAAAATGCCTTAGCAGTGCTCTATCTTTCCCCTTTTGAAAAGAAAAACAGGAATGCAAAAGTCAGAGAATAATGGAATGGGTCAGAATATGAGCATTTTTCAAAGTAAAATTGATGTCATAAACCATGGAGAGGATTAAAGATAAATGAGAACAATATTTAGAAATTATAACTATTTCGGTGTTATGTATACATTAGAACTCTGATTCTGCAATCCCCTTAAATTCTCAGAGGAAGGTAGACTTCCCAGGACTTCCAAAAGTCTGAGAGGACTAGAAGGACTTGATGAAGTAAGAGGTCAAGCTTATGTGAAAATGATGCACTGTTCTAAACAAAAATCTGTATTTCACTCAGTTACGTGAAACATTGTCATCCCAGATGGTCAGATCAATAAAACTCATCAGTCAATTCTGACTACACCATATAGAGTAGAATAGAATAGAATAGAATAACAGAGTTGGAAGGGACCTTGGAGGTCTTCTAGTCCAACCCCCTGCTCAGGCAGGAAACCCTACACCACTTCAGACAAATGCTTATCCAATATCTTCTTAAAAACGTCCCCCTTCCCTCTGTCAGAGTCTGAAAAATTTTCACCACCATTTCGGTGGGTGTGGCTAGGTGGGGGGGTCATGTGACTGAGTGTGCGTGAGTGACATCAAGTTGGCCATGCCAACTCAGTCACATGCCCCCCCACCTAGCCATGCCCACAGAACCAGTAGTAAAAAAATTTAGAACCCTACCCCTGATCTGCACACTTTATGGCCCCCAAATCTCATCCAACCCTTGACTGTCCCTAAAGGCCCCCAAATCTCATCCAACCCTTGACTGTCCCTAAGGGGAACATGATTCCCTAAAGAAATAAGCCAAACCAAGCATAAATCCAATATGAAGCATTCACTCCTTTTTTGACATAAGCCAAACAACTGCTTAGCTTAATGAGGAATTAAACTTTCAATTCCTGCATCCTCAAGATTTGTGGCTTACCTGGTGGATCACACCACCAGAACCTTAACTAAATAGGCTTTTGTGTGTGAATCAGATTTGCAGATTTATGCTTATAAAATATAGAACAACTGAGGATAAACTGACAATAAAGAACATGAGACAGATAATGAAGACTGGAATAATCCATAACTAGCTAGGTATGTCCACCCCCCCAGTACCCCCCAGTAAAACTGACTTTCTATTTCTGCTTGTTGTATCTAACACTGTCCAAGGTCTGTCTGTCTGTCATCTATCTATCTATCTATCTATCTATCTATCTATCTATCTATCTATCTATCTATCTATCTATCTATCTATCTATCTATCTATCTATCTATCTATCTATCATCTATATCATCTGTCTGTCTGTCTGTCTGTCTGTCTGTCTGTCTGTCTGTCTGTCTGTCTGTCTGTCTGTCTGTCTGTCTGTCTGTCTGTCTATCTATCTATCTATCTATCTATCTATCTATCTATCTATCTATCTATCTTTCTAACATCTTCTTGCTAATTTTATTCTACAGGGAAATTGGAAAGTTGAGCTTATGAGAAATAAACAGATTGATTGATTTATAAACTTTATATTCCACATCTTCATTGCTCTTAAAAAAAAACCCATACCATATTGGAGTTGTTGTCTGAGGATACAAAAAAAATAAGACCGTGAAAACAATTTCAGTAACAAATCTAAAAACATGATTAAAAACAAAAGTTCCCTGAAGTTCTATGAAGCCAGGATAACAACATGACTTAGATTGAATCATAGAGCGTTTCTAATTAACCAGAATCTTAGTTAAAGACACACGTCAGAAACTGGTGTCAGAAACTTCTAAGAAATAAGCACCATCCATAAATGAACAGGGAAGTATTTCTACAATCAAATTGTTTATATCTTTTTCACTTGTAGCAAACTAAAATTGTGGGTTACTTAGGTGAGATATGTGGTATAGAAATTTAATAATAAAATAAAACTATGGTAGATATTGGCCAGGAGAGTCTAAAGAAATTCTAGGATTGTAGACTAAATTGGGAAATTGAGAAAAAAAAATCCAGAACAAAGGAAGGGCAAAGCAGTTTCATGTCAATACTAGAAAAGAACATGGCTCCATGGAGTCATTATGAATGCAGCTTGACTTGAAGGTAACTTTACTTGTATTCAAAGAAACTCTTTAGGTCAGTTGCTGGACCACCACCATCAAATCTAGAGGAGAAATTTCTTTCTTTCTTTTTTCTTTTTTGAAATTTTTGAAATTTTATTTTATACCAACAATCCATATTTCATTAAACAGTGTGTCATCTGGTTACATATATTTTCTGCGATAACAGTTAAAGTTACAGCCACATTCATTATTTGATATATTCTTAACTTCATACCAATACATTAAATATTCAATACTATAACAATCCTTTTCTTAATTTCTTTAACTCTATTAATTATATTATCTCTATTAATACATTTTCTATATTTCACTCATCTATTTTTATTTCTAACTTTTATATTTATTCTCTAACCATTGATAAGATAACTCCCATATACTATAATAATCAGTTTGTTCTAAAATAACATTCAGCAAAATAAATGGACTTAATAACTGGAAGTAAAGAACTTAAATATTTTCTAAACAAAAAAAAAAAGGAAAAACTTGATATCAATGTAACCGCTCTCCAAGAAGTACATATCAAATAAGAGAATTTAAGACTACTTGCTATACTCACAACAATTTATGCCTCAAATGATAAACAATTTGAATCTTATAAAAAATTACACGATAAATTTACAGAACTAGGAGTAGAGAATTTAATTACTATTGGGGATTCTAATGCCTTAGTTAACAGTAAGATAGAGTAAAAGAAAAGTATAAAGGTGTATTTTCATGTAATCTTGTAAAGGTTTTAGAAGGTAAATTGTACAATAGGATAGGTAATGTGAGAGCAATATGAATATTAAATGAAATACTGTATAAAATGTAACCATCTGACAACAGCTTTTGATGGATAGGGGGCTACAAATGTCCCACCTGTATGTTATACATTTTGTTTTGTATTGTTTTGTGTGTTCAATAAAAAATAATTTAAAAAAAATAATCAGTTTGTTCTTTCTCTTTAATTGCCAGTGTTAATCTGTTCATTTCTGCACATTCTAATATTTTTCTAATCACATTGAGGAGAAATTTCTAAAGTAACTTGCTCAACTTTGCCACAAAGCCATCTTCTGGAAGCCACAAAAGATTTCAAAATGGGATTTTTAAAAGATAATACATGTGTATCTGGGAGTGATTAGGGCAAAACTCTTCAGCCCCAGAATATATGTGGTTAGATGTTCTTCCGAATCCCATGAAGTTTCAGAAAGTATATAAGCATTGTCATTTCACCTCAGAACATCACTCAGAGAGCACAGAACAAGAACTGCATCGCAAAGAAAAAGGTAAGTCAGAATATATATATATATATATATATATATATATATATATATATATATATATATATATATATATATATATATATATATATATATATATATATATATATATATATATATATATATATATATATATATATATATATATATATATATATATATATATATGTAGGTCTTTGGGTTTTCGGGTTTTCTCCCGCGTGAAATTGGAAGTGTCTTTGCGACGTTTCGATGAAGTCTCATTCACAACATGAGGAAGATACACAAAAGGAAGAAACAGCAGCAATCTCACATTGCTCCTAGAAGCAGGAAGCAGAAGACACCAGCCTGAAGATGATGAATGAGACTTCATCGAAACGTCGCAAAGACACTTCCAATTTCACGCGGGAGAAAACCCGAATACCCAAAGACCTACATACAAACACCCGCGAAAACCTCAGAAAACACACATATATATATATATATATATATATATATATATATATATATATATATATATATATATATGTATGTATGTATGTATGTATGTATGTATGTATGTATGTATGTATATATATATATATACACACATACATACATACATACATATATATATATATACATATATATATATATATATATATACATACATATATATATATACATATACATATACATATACATATACATATACATATACATATACATATACATACATACATACATACATACATACATACATACATACATACATACATACATACATACATATATATATATATATATATATATATATATGTTCTAAAAATGCGAGTTCCAGGCATATTTACAGATAAAGAAGCGATAGCCATCACGATCTCTGGAACGTTTAAAATTTTATTTAAAACTACTATTAAAATTGCTAAGCTTTCGTCAACCCCTGTTGACTTCGTCAGAGTGTAAAATCCCCATGGAAGATATGCTAGCTTTTATAGAATGCCTATCAGCTATAATTTGTCAAACAGATATGAAGAACTGCACAAATTGTGCTTGTAAATTTTGATAGCTTTGAGATAATTTGAGTCAGTGGGGAATATAGAAATAGCAATACAGGATTGATCTTGTCACTGAAATCAATTTACCTATGGCTACATTCTTTATATTGTACTGCTTCTTATAATATTTTGGTCTGCTCTTATAAGAAGTACATTATTCGTTTTAAAATGATCAAAGAGTCAGCAATGCCTTTAGAAGAGTAGGGCCTTTGTCCTCCCCTATTTCATTTCCCTCTTTTCCTCCCCTGCTTTGTCAGAGCATGGGAAATTCATTTTCTCCTGAAGCAAACGTTTCATGCATTAGAAAGATACATTCCTTCACATCTAAATTCCAAATTCAGGGCAGATCCATTGCCCTAGGAAATACCAATACTTTTTTCTATTAATAGTTTATTTTCAATGCTCACATTCAGGTAAGGCTTGGGGATAAAGAAATCAGAGAATTAGTCACTGAGTCTTCCATGGTCTTCTCCTTCTGTTAGAAATTCAGTTGTTTCTTTATGAAGCAAGGGGGTTTATAGACTGAATGCAGCCACTCAGAGGATTCTCCCCAAAAGTTTTGGAAGGGTGTAGTTCAGTGGTGGGTTCCTACCGGTGCGGTCCACTCTATAGCACTGGTAGCGGCCCGCTGGTGTCGTCACAGTACCGGTGCGGTCGGTTGCCGGTGCCTGGGTGCCGCCATTAAAAAAAATTGTTTTTAAATTTTTAAAAAGAATTTCTTCTGCTCATGCCCAGAAACCTGACAATTAAGTCTTTCCCCGTCCCTTCGCTTGAAAATAATAAGAAGCTTGCATTTGACACTTTTCCTTCGCTTTTGCCTAAAGCTTCCCAAAGTGGGCAGTTTCCGAAAGCTTAACCTTTTATACTGTTAATTTTATACAGTTTTATACTGTTATTCTTTAGACAAAAACATTGAGGACTGTTAAAAGATACTGTTCTTTTAACAGTCCTCAATATTTTCATCTAAGGAATCCATGACTGAAACCAAAAATGCTGTATGAGACTTGCTTGTCTTTTAACTATAGCATTTTCTGTATATAAAGGTTGCTGTGTTGCCATGGTGTAACACACACTTTGTGTGCAAAACTTTTCATGTAAAGTATAAAATAGCAAAAATAGTAGTAAGATCTCTCTGAAATAAGTAATATATGATCGGCAAGCCACGCCCACCCAGTCACATGGTTGGCAAGCCACGCTCACCCAGTCACATGGCTGGCAAGCCACACCCACAAAATAAGCCACGCCCACAGAGTGGCAGTAAAAAAATTAGGAACCCGCCCCTGGTGTAGTTTCAAATTTGTAATGGATCTGCATTGTTCTATATCATTTGTTAAGTAAGGTGAATGGAAGAGGCAGACAGAAGTGGCTTCAAAACAACAGCTCTTTGTTTGGCAACTATTTATAATCCAGCAAAGGCTCTGTCTGACAGCCAGCCATTTTATAGGGAGCTGTCAGACAGTTCAGCCAAGAAGTGAGCAGCATTTTCCCACCTAAATGGAGGACCTGACTGAAGCCTATGTGTTTCAGTCCTAGTATCTAACATCATTAATGTCTCTAATGAGTTTTTCTCTCAAATATAAATCAGAATATTCAGTTCAGATTCTGATATAGCCAATTGGAAGGGCCAATGTTTAGATTTGCTTTTAAAATAATTTACACATTTTCCAGAGAATGCTGAAAGCTTTTTAAAAAATCATTGATATTCATTAGAAATCAACACATGATTATATCACTTTCTTGAACACAATTGAAAAGCATTTGCAGGTATAGTTAGAGCCATGATATCTGGGAAGCAAAATTCCAGATGTCCACCTCATGGTAGGAGACAATTCTAATAGTCATTTGGAGACCAACAAAAGGTCTCCAAATGACTATTAGGTCTTGAGCACCATGAATTAACTTGACATTGAATTAACTAATTGTTAATAACTAATAACTAATTGTTCTTACAGATTTATCCAACAAAATGAAGTTTGTGATTGTTCTTGCCTGTCTTTTGGCCATCGTTCTTCCTCTTGAGGTACACATTAAGGATTGTGATTGCATGATAAAAAAAAACATCTAGGATTTATTTAATGCTTGAATACTGCAAAAGTTTGAGGATCAGGGGATTATGTGGTACTTATGGAATGAGTTGGGCAGAGCATTCATTTTCTCAAGATTCTTTGTCATGTAGTGAATATTGTCAGTTGTATGTCTATGCAGGATGATGCATCCCTATCCTAATATTATGGTACATTCCAATACAAGCAGGACATGTGACGTGATCTACTGCGCATGTGTGCATTCCTGATTCTCCATTATTATTATTCTGCCTTTGATTCTGGCTGGAACGGTCATGATTTATTAACAAGATGTAACTATTCATGATTTATTGTTTTTGTACCGAAATAAATATTTTCTATTAGACTTTTAATCTCGGCTTTATTTCTAAATGTCTGAATTCCAAGAAAAGATCCACATCGCCTCTATGAGATTTATTCTCACCTTTAACATTCTTGTCTGAAGGTTCAGTGAGGGAAGTCAGCATTATTATTCCACACTGCAAAAGGAGGCTGGGATGAAGCAATCGGAGAGATAGATAAAGGGAGAGAGAAGGAATGATGAGTTAATATACTGTACTGTAGCAAGTTCATCACTTGCAGAGAGTTGAACTACGAGATTTCAGCCAATGCTGAAAAAAACCTGATATAATGTAGAGGTTTCAAAGTAAGTATTTCTTGTTGATAACATTTCCAAAGGTGGATCTGAGGATGATGTCCTTAACAGCCTACTGGGAAGATCAGTTTCTACAATCCCATCACCTTCCAAACCACCTGAAAACTGGGATCCAGGGTTTTTTAAATATAGTCTTCTGGATACTTGGCTGAAGGCAACCAAAATGCTTGGTGATGGGCTGAAATCTTTGCTGATGGCTGTCTTGATTTGACTTGGGGAGTCAGTTCCGTAAATAGCACATCTGATAGACTGATTTGGTCAAAAGCAATTATCACAATAAATGAAATATTTTAAAATAATTCTAACATTAAATACATTTGTCCATTTTAACCTGATGTCTTCCTCATTCTTCTCTTCCTCTTCCAGGCCAGTAGTAGTGAAAGTGGAAGCAATGAAAGATGGAGATTCCCATCTTCTCCATCATATCCATATCCATCACATCCAGATATTTTAACCAAGGATATAATTGAGGCTTTAATAAATGCTCTAATAGCTCTCCAAGCAGCCCCTCCAGTGGCTGAATGAAACCTATTGACTGGTATGTCCTGTTGAGATATTTCACCTCAGAAGGCAATATATTGTGGGCTGCTCCTGCTACCATTTCATGATGACTGATCTATTTAATTTTCTAGAAGAAAACTTGGTTATTTCCTCAGGTAGTTGGCTAGGATGGGATGGAGTCAAGGAATTAGCATTATGAGTGATTCTCAGACCTTGGTGCCTGTGTGTGGGGTGCTGGTGGCGATTGTGGTGTTTGTTTTTACTGGTTGCTGTGGGCCATCTAGGAGCACTCTGTGAAAGATAAATGATTACATCAGTTCTGCTCCTTACCAACTGAAAAATAAAAACCCTAGTAATTCCCAGAAACCCCAGTCTAAAGGTGAAGGAGTAGTTTACAACCAAAGAGAATAAGTTATTCTGGAGCTGTGACAACTAACTTATGAAGACAGCAGGCAATACTTAGTCTATTCGTAGAGGAGTTCTGAAAAAATACATAACAATCTGTTTTTTCCCCCCCTGTTGTAGATCTTGCTGAGATGATCTTTACAAGATACCTAGAAGATAGCCTTTTGCTTCTGGCACAGTCCAATGAATGACCCTGATTTAGATTGTAACTTTTTAAAGCTTTGCAATGCTTTCCTTTGAATAAATTTGAGCAGCATTATATTTCTTCTATTTTTTTTTCTTTTGGTACATTTGTGGGTGTGAGTGTTTCCCAAAAACAGGTCTGTGGAGCTGGGAACATTTTTTACTTCATTATTTTAAAGTTTAAGATAGCAAAGAAAATAAAAATAAAAGGGAATTGAAGATATTCTTCTTCAAAAAGAAAGGCCAGTTATCAAATGCTGAAACTTGCTTTCAATTTTTCAGCCTCATCATTAACATATATAAGTCGAAATGAAGCAATCATCATGCAAGAAAGCTTCCAGCAATTTCAATCAAATCTGTACAAGATTTCTATGCAGGGCAAAGATAATAATTAGGGTGAAAAATGGGGTGAGTTTTTAGCCAATAGGAATTGCTTTGGCATTTGATTTGGTGCTTTTGAAAACATCCTTTCTTCTTTCAGACCAGAGGTGGGTCCCTACTAGTTCTAGCCAGTTCTTTAGAACCGTTAGTAAACCGGTGATGATGTCACGGAGTCGGTTCTGTCGGTGCCGGTGTGTGGGCGCCACCATCTTGGATTTTGCTTCTGCGCATGCAGAAGCCAATTCATCATGGAAGAATCAGGCATTTTAAAATACTTTTAAAATGGACATTTTAAAATGGATTTTCTGCAGTTTTTGAATAAAGACTTTCTAAGTGGTGCTTCTAAGTTTGTTGTGGGGATAAAAATGTTCTGATTTTACTTGAAGCTTATTGGACAGGAATTAACATAGGTTTAAAGCTGTTTGCCTGTAATAGGATATTTGACCACAAGAGGGAGGTGAAGACCAAAACTTTGCTTATAAATTACAATACTCAATAGTATAATTTCTCCATATTCTTATTTACCTTTCACCTTCACCATGATTTATGATATCAATTTTATTTTTAAACATCCTCATTGTGATCCATTCCATTATTCTCTGATGTTTGCATGGCTGTTCTTTTCTTAGCAAGGAAAGGATAGAGTACCGCTATGCCATTTTGCCCAGTAACATCTCACCATGGCATGAATAGGCCCAAACAACTTTAGGAGAATCAAATTATTTCTTTAAAACGATAAGAGGAGTGTCCACCCTGTAAGTTCTGGTGCTTTCAAAAAGACCCCAACAATCAATTGATGTTAGACCTCTTTTAACTTCGTTTAACATAGGTTTAGTAATACTACAGAATTGGGCTATTTCAGGATTGCATTAAGGATTTCTCCAAAAGAGATCCTTCATGCCAAACCAGCATGAACTCCCACAATAAGCTATGCCCGCCTATCTTTCCATCAGTCAAAATTCTCCTCCTCTCCAGCCCCATCACTATCCTACATCAAGGGGAATGGATGGTGGATGATTCCCCATGGCTGATGATATTTTATTGGAGAGAAGAAAAGGTGGAGAAATCTACTTCTTTCTTTCTTTAATGAGCCCTGCATTCCACGCGTAAGGGCATCACCAGTGGCTGGCATTGATAAGGATTCCCAGTGGAGACTACACATTTTATGCCAGCATAGTTTTCTGTTATTTCAAGAACTTTAACTTTGGTTTGAGGAAGAACCCTTTGATTGAGAGACACTGAATTATTTCTGTTATTAAACAATAAATCTCTTAGTCACTTGCCTCAATTCTTCTCCCTCCTCCCACCCAACATACTCACTATCCAAGTATTTTATAAAGTAAAACATACCTCTTTTTTACACCCTCCCTTTCTACAATATTATGAAGCATCACTTATAAAACCTTCCTGGTTCAACCTGCTTCATTTTACAGGGATTCTTCTTTGCCTCACAGAGCCTAAGATCTGAAACAGCCCTCAATCTCTTAATATTCACGGTTTAGCAAAATCTAGTCCTAAACCTTAAAAACCCAAGTGTAGAAACTCTCCAGTTTGTCACAGTTGTATCATCTTAATTCAAGAAGACCCCATTCTCTTAGCAAATCGGAAAAGGAAGACAAAATTCTGGATTAAGGAGTGTAATCTTCCACAGGTGACAGTTAAACGGAACGTCTGACCCAATTGTTTTGTACAGAGTACATTTTACGTCACTTCTCCACCCAAAAGCAATAAGAAAGTTAATGATCTCTTCTGCAACATTTCATTGTGCTGTTCCACAGTTTATTTTTCTCTAGACTAGCGTAACATTAGAGATAATATCAAAGCATAACATGAATATGGAGGGGGGGGGGGAAGGACGTTCAGTCATGGAATTATACATTGGAAGGGACCCTGGAGATCAATTAATCCAACCTTTTGTCCAGTTTCAGAATTTACTACTACAGCAGCTATATGTATATGTATATGAAGGCCATGAGCATTTTATTGATGAGATTAAATTGAAAATTGAGATGCTGGACTAGCACAAACCTTTATTTGACTACAGAGTTTACAGAGTCAATTTGAGCCAATTATTCTCAGATCAGATTAACAGAGTTGGAAGGGACCTTCTAGGTCATCTAGTCCAATCCCCTGCTCGAGCAGGAGACCCTACACCATTTCTGACAAATGGCAGTCGAATCTCTTCTTGAGAGTCTCAAGTGATGAAGTTCCCACAACTTCCGAAGGCAAGCTGTTCCATTGGTTCATTGTTCTCATTGTCAGAAAGTTCCTCCTTGTTTCTAGGTTGAATCTCTCCTTGATCAATTTCCATCCATTATTCCTTGTTTGTCCTTCGGGTGCTTTGGAGAATAGCTTGACTCCCTCCTCTTTGTGGCAGCCCCTCAGATATTGGAACACTGCTATCATGTCTCCCCTGGTCCTTCTCTTTGCTAGACTTTCCATGCCCAGTTCCTGCAACCACTCTTCATATTTTTAGTGTCCAGTCCCCTGATCATCCTGGTTGCTCTCCTCTGCACTTTTTCTAGAGTCTCAATATCTTTTTTGTAGTGTGGTGACCAAAACTGGATGCAGTACTCCAGGTGTGGTCCAACTAGGGCTTTATAGAGTGGTACTAGTACCTCCCTTGATCTAGATTGTATCCCTCTGTTAATGCAACTAACATCGCAAGGGTTGTGTTGGCTTTTTTGGCTGCCGCTGCACACTTTTGGCTCATGTTTAGCTGGTTGTCCACTAGGACTCCAAGATCCTTCTAACAGTCACTGCTATTAAGCCTGGATGCACCCAGTTTATATGTATACTTTTGGTTTTTTTTTACCTATGTGTAGGACTTTACTTTTTTCTACATTGAATTTCATTTTGTTAGATAGGGCCCAGCGCTCAAGTCTGTCAAGATCCATCTGGATCCTGAGCCTATCTTCTAGGCTCTTAGCTATTCCTGCCAGTTTAGTGTCATCTGCAAATTTTGTAAGTTCCCCTTCTATTCCCCCATCTAAGTCGTTTATAAAGATATTGAAGAGTACTGGGCCTAAGATGGAGCTTTGTGGTACCCCACTGCTTACTTCTCTCCATGTGGACCCATTAAGGACTACTCATTGAGTATGGTTTGCCAGCCAGTTGTGGATCCATCTGGTGGTGAGATTGTCTATCCCTTTTCTCTAGTTACGAAGAAGTAGGTTATGGTTTACTTTGTTGAATGCCTTGCTGAAGTCTAGGTATATTATGTCCACTGTGTTTCACTAGTCTACTAGTTTAGTCACGGTGTTGAAGGATGAAATAAGATTGGTTTGGCATGATCTGTTTTTAATAAACCCATGCTGGCTGCTGGAAAGATCAGTTTGGAAAGATCTGTACTGCAAAGATCAGTTTCCATCACAGTGTTTTTATGGGACAATATGAGGAGAAAAAACCCCATATAACTGAGGTACAGTTGTTTGAGGAAAAGCAGGTCATACATGCAACAAAAAATGAATTCTGAAGAACAGTTCGCCTATGAAGACGTGGGGGAAATCATGCAATGTCGAAAGTGTTGGCCACCTGTGGATTCCAATGAATATTCTTAATCTTATATCATGATACATCTGATTTAGAAGCCGGATTCTTCCTTGGATGAGGCAAGTGAATAAGTTGAATTTATACTAAAGAATAAATTAAGAATGCTAAACAATTTAAAAAAACAGCCCAATATTCTAAAAAAATAAGCTCAGCCTAACACAAGCCCTAATTTATAGCATTCACTAATTTTTCAAGATAAACCATACCACTTGGTCATTTTAATGAGGAATTAAATCTTTAGTTTCTGGACCCTCAAGATGTATGGCTTACCTGATGGATCATAGCTTTAGGATCTTAACTGAAGAGACCTTAACTGAAGAGGCCTCTTTGTGTGAATCAGACTTGCAGATTTAGGCTTATTAAAATGAGGAAGAACTGTAGATAAACTGGTAGTAAAGAACATGAGACAGATAATCAGGATTGGAAAGGGGGTAGTGAAACCACAGCTTTCATTCAGATTTTCTACACGTGCTATAGAAGGAGGGATCAATTAGTAACTAGGTATGTCCTATGTGTTTACAGCCAAAACTTCCTTAAAACTCTATGAAAGTGGGATAATGCTATGACTTAGATTGAATCACACATTTCTAATTAACCAGAATCTTAGTTAAAGACACATTATAAATTAGTATCAGACATTTCTAAGACACAACGGCAACCATAAGTGAACACGGAAGGATTTATATAACCGAATTGCTTGTATCGTTTAGCTCACCACAAAGTAAAATTGTGAGTCACTTAGGTGACATGTATGGTATAGAAATTTAATAATAAATAAAATAAAATTCTTGGACTGGAGAGGATAAAGAAATTCTAGGATGGTTGACTAAATTGGGAAACTGAGAAAAAACCATACCAGACCAAAGAAATGGGAAAATAACTTTTATATTAATACTAGAAAAAAATAGGTAACCATGGAACCATTTATTATGACTTTATTATGAGTTCAGTTTGACCTGAAGCTAACTTTCAAGTCAAACTGCAGACTAAATTGGGAACTTGAGGAAAAAGCATTGTAGAGCAAAGCATGTTCATAGTAATACTAACACTAATTAATACTAAAAGAATATTTATACATGGAGTAATTAGGAATTCAGTTTGACTTGAAAGTAACTTTCCTTTTACTAAAAGAAACTCTCTTGCTGGTCCACCTTCGCCAAAGAGTATTGCTGAACATTGCCACCAACTAATTTTCTCGACACCCCAAAACATTTCAAAACACGAAAATATTGAAGATCAGTGGTGGGTTCCTACAGGTGCGGTCCACTCTATTGCACCGGTAGCAGCGGGCTGGTGACGTCACCTAGAGGTTACTGACCCGGTGCGGTCGGTTGCCGGTCCCTAGGAGCTGCCATCTTTTTTTCAGAATTTCTGGGCTTTTTTTTCTTCCTGCGCATGTGTGGAAGCAAAATCGCATCGAAATCTCACGAGGGGACATGCACGCGTGCGTGATTTTGGCGATTTTTTACTTACGCACATGTGCAGAAACAAAAAATCACCAAAATCGTGCGCGTGCGTGTCCCCTCACGTGATTTTGGCGCGATTTTGCTTCTGTGCATGCGCAGAAGCAAAATCGCGTGTAGGGGCGCGCGTGCATAGCAAGCACATGTGCACATGAAATGTGGTGATGCGCATGTAGCACACTGGTAGCAAGGTAAGAGAGCAACCCGCCCCTGTTGAAGATGATTACATGCATATTTGGAAGAGATTAAGGGAAAAGTCTTCTAATCTCAGCAGATGTGTTATTAGATGTTCCACCTAATCCCAGGAGGTTTCAAGAGAGTACATAACCACTGCCACTACATCTCAGAACATCACTCAGAGAGAACAGAGCAATCCTACAACACAAAGAAAAAGGTAAGTCAGAAGGTTTTGGTTTTGATACTTTTTATTTGGCAAACAGATTTACTGATATGAAGAGCTGCATAAATATCAGCTTGTGAATTTTGATTGCTTTGAGATGCTTTGAGTTCAGTGGGGGATATAGAAGCAGCAATACATGCTCAACTATATCACTGAAAACAATTTACTCATAGCTACTTTGCACCCCAGTTCTTTATATTGCACTGCTTCTTCTAATACAATGGTCAACTCTTACAACAAAACACATTCTTCTTCTTAAAGTGATCAAATAGTCAGCCATATTTTTAGAAGAACTGAGACTTTGCCCTTCCCTGTTTTATTTCTCTCTTTTCTTGTCTTTTGTTTTCTTGCCTTTTCTGTGCTGTTACAGAGCAAGTCAAAATCAAATTCATTTTCTACTAAAGCAAACATTTAATGTATGGGGAGGATATATTCCTTCAAGTTAACATAAGGGAATTGGTCACTGAGCCTCCCATGGTCTTCTCTGTCTGCCTCTTGGACATTCAGGGCAGAGGTGGGTTCCTGCCGGAGCTGTCCAGTACGCAGCTCCGGTAGGGAGTGGTGGATTTCGCAACTGCTCCGGAGCCCTCTCTGCCAGTCAATCCGGCATGTCACCAATTTTTTCCCATGATTTTTGGGCAATTTTGCTTCTGCGCATGCGCGGAAGCAAAATCGTGCCAAAATCTCGCGAGCGGACGCGCGCCTGAGATTTTGGTGAGATTTTGCCTCCGTGCATGCGCAGAAGCAAAATCGCGCGAGGGGGCGCGTGTGCGTAGTGAGCGCGCCTGCCCCCGAAGCATGGAGATGCGCGCGCATGGCTCCGGCAGCAAGGTAAGTGAGCAACCCGCCCCTTATTCAGGGGTATTTTTTCATGAAGCAAGAAGGTCCACAGCCTGAATGTAGCAACTGAGAGGATTCTACCCAAAGGCTTTGAAAAGTGTAATGTCACTTTTGACGTGTAATGTAGATCCACATTGTTCAAGACCATTAACATCTCTAGTGTCTCTGTCTCTTAAATATAAATCGGACGATTCAGTTCGGACTCTGATACAGCCAGAGGGAAGGATCAATGTTTAGATTTGCTTTTAAAATAATTAGGATGGTTTCAAGAGAATGCTGAATGAATAACACTGATATTCATTTGAAATCAACTCATGCTTATATCAATTTCTTAAACACAATTCTACAGCATTTGCAGATAGAATTAGAGCCACAAGATCCGGGAAGCAAAATTCCAGATGTCTATTTCACAGTCGAAGAGACTACTACTTGTCACCTGCAGCTTTGTAACTTAGATCTGGCAATGGTAAATGTAGTAGATTTTACAGATAGAATGGAGATCACCACCACTTTAGTCTCTGCATTTTTCTAATGCTAGGCTCTTGTTATTTTTTAATGGTATTCTTTCATTCTTACATGTTGAATTTTAAAGGATTGTTACTTTATTTCTGGATACCTAATGGGAAATTTTGCAGGTATAGTTCTGAAATATTTTGCCTACCAGATTTGAATTAAATACATTCAGAGTACTTTTGTTTATTTATTTATTTGTTTGGTTAAAAATAACCATTATTTTATAAAAAATAGTTAATTTGTGTAATACAGGTAGCCATTAATTAATTATAATGAATATTACCTACCTTTCTATAGCTTTGAGATCATGACTCTCTTCAGAAGCTTCACGAAGGTCCAACTTTGAATCAGATTAGTTCTGTTTCTTTTCAGAAGACCACATTGTTTTTCCTGAAGCACAGGAATTAATTAGCATTCAGGATATGAAACCTTACACATGTGACTAATTCATTTTTTTACTATGAGAGTTTTTAAAAACAACTGATTATTCTTACAGGTTAATCCAACAAAATGAAGATTGTGATTGTTCTTGCCTGTCTTTTGGCCATCATTGTTCCTTTTGAGGTACACATTAAGGGTTGTGATTGTATGGTAGAAATATATTGGATTCATTTAAGGCTTGAAAAAAAAAACCCTGCAAAATTTGGAGGGCCAGGGGATCATGTGGTGCTTATGGAATGAATTGGGCAGAACAGTCATTTTCTCAAGATTCTTGTCTGAAGGTTCAGTGAGGGAAGTCTGCATTGTTATTCCTGAGATGGAGGAATCAGGGAGACAAAGAAAGGGAGAGAGAGGGAATGTTGAATCCATAGAGCAAGTTCATCACTTACAGAGACTTGAACGAGATTCTCCTTCTCATTAGCATGGAGCAGTGTTTCTCAGCTTGGCAACTGTAAAATGTGAGGCATGGCTGGCTGGCTGAGGAATTCTGGAACTTGAAGTCCACACACCTTACATTTGCCAATGCTGAGAAACACTGGTATACTGCACAGGTTTCAAAGTATTTCTGGTTAAAAAATTTTTTTCCAAAGGTGAATCGGGGAATGATATCCTTGAAGGCTTGGAAGGTGACGGCCTGCTGGGAAGATCAACTTCTATAATCCCATGACCTCCCAAACCAACTGAAAATTGGGATCCAGATTTTTTTAATATGGTCTTTTGGATACTTGGCTGAAGGCAACCAAAATGCTTGCTTGGTTGCTCTTGTGATGGGCTGCAACCTTTGCTGATGTGTGGTTTCATTTGGCTTGGGGAATCAGTTCCATAAATAGTACTACTGATGTTATCTTTTGATTTGATCAAAAACAATTATCACAAAAATGATTTTTTAAAAATAATTATAATTACAACACTAAATACCCTTTCATTACAACATTAAAATATCATTGCAACATTACAATATAATTACAACATTAAATACCTGCTTCAATCTCATGTATTCCTCATTCTTCTCTTTCTCTTCCAGGCCAGCAGTAGTGAAAGTGGAAGCAGTGAACAATGGCTACCATATCCAGATCAAATGCCATTTCCAAATTATCCCTCTATGTATTATCCTCCATACTATGGTGCCAACTTATTTGAAGATTTAAAGAGGGCTCTAGCAGGTATCATACCACCCGCTAGGAGGACTAAATAAAACCTGTTCTGTTGACTGGTAAGTCTTGCAGAGATATTTCACCACAGAAAAGAATATACAGTGGGCTGTTCCTATTATCATTTCAAGACAACATATCCTTTTAACCTGTCTATTCCCACAAGCATTTGGCTAGGATAGGATGCAGTCAAGGAATTAGCAGTATGAATGGTTCTGGGACCTTGGTCTGTGTGTTTGTGGGGAGGAGTGTTGGTGGTTGCTTTTATTGGTTGCTGTGAGCCGTCTAGAATCACTCTGTGACAAATAGATGCTCATGTAAGTTCCTCCCTTTATCAATAGAATTAAAGCTCAAAACGAGGGCTGGGGAACTATGGCCTTTTTATGACCTGTGGACTTCAACTCCCAGAATGCTGGCTCAGGAATTCTGGGAATTGAAGTCCACAGGTCATAAAGGGTTCATAGTTCCCTATCCCTATTTTAGATGAAGCCATCTTGCCCAAGAAGCACCAAAGAACTGTTTATAGAAGCCAGCTTGGTTCTTCTGTAGAAGTGGGGAGCTTAAAATGGCAGAACCTGTTTTTTTTAACTCTCTCTCTCTCTCTCTCTCTCTCTCTCTCTCTCTCTCTCTCTCTCTCTCTCTCCCTCTCTCTCTCTCTCTCTCTCTCACACACACACACACACACAAACACACACACACACACACACACACACACACACACACACACACACACACACACACACACACACACACACTGTAATTCCCAGAACCTCCAGTAAAGACAAAGGCCTAGCTTAGAATCAAAGAGCAGAACAGTTATTATGGAACTGTGACAATTAACTAATAAAGTAGGCAGGCAACTTTATTCACTGGAGTGAATAAAGTGGACTCACTGGAGAAGAGCCTAATGCTGGGAAAGACTGAGGGCAAAAGAAGAAGGGGACAACAGAGAATGAGGTGGCTGGATGGAGTCACCAAAGCAGTTGGAGTGAGCTTAAATGGACTCCAGAGGATGGTAGAGGACAGGAAGGCCTGGAGGAACATTGTCCATGGGGTCACGATGGGTTGGACATGACTTTGCAACTAACAACAACAACAACAAGGCAGGCAACACAGTCTATTCATGAAGGGAGGATTTCTGGAATAATAATAATAATAATAATAATAATAATAATAATAATAATAATAATAATAATAATAATAATAATAATAATAATAATAATAATAATAATAATAATAATAATAATAATAATAAGGTTTTTTTAACTGTTTGTTTTTACATTTCTGTTGTAGATCTTGCTGAAGTACTTTTTACAACATACCTAGAAGACATCCTTTTGCTTCTGGCATAGCCTGACAAATGATTCTGCTTTACATCAACTTTTTAAAAGCTTTCATGCTTTTCTTTAAATAAATTTAACTGAATTACATTTTTTCTTGAAGATATTTGTTTATATTTGTATGCTTGTGGTGTGGTGTTTGCGAATGACATGGGAAACATTTCCCAAAGATTGGCCTTTGGAGCTGGGGGCATATTCTGCCACATCAGTTTAAAGGACTGGAATAAAGTGTGCAGGTTTAAAAACGGAAATAAAAGAAAAAAGAAATTGAAGACATTCTTCTTCAAAAAAGGCCACTTGTCAAATACTAAAAGTTTTTTTCAATTTTTCAACCTCATCATTAACACATATAACTATATATGAAGTGATAATCATGCAACAAAACTTCCACCAATTGCAATCACACACACACACACACACACACACACACACACACACACACACACACATGCACGCGCTTTAGAGCAGTGGTTCCCAACCTTTTTGTGATCGAGTACCACTTGGAGGTCCCGTACAGTCGCCGCGTACCATCTGGTTCCAGAGAAACTAAATTCGATCAGATATCACTTTATTTCCATAATTGTACCGATCCTTTTTTGGCCCCGCGCATCCAGCAACTGGATTCTCGGGCCGCTGGGACCAGGTGGGTGGCGTGTGGCAACAGTTGTGTTAGGCAGTAAACATTTTTGTGAAGTAAAAAATAACTAACTAAAAATCATTCATGACCCCGAAAGTGTTCGCATACCACCTGGAAGGCCCTCGCGTACCACTAGTGGTACACGTACCACAGGTTGGGAACCACTGCTTTAGAGGCTCTACAAAGAGCACTATTAGGAAAACAAGTGAGATGAGCTATTATCAAAAATAATTATTTGGGCACTTGATTCAGTGCTTTTGAAAACACTTTTGTTTCTTTCAGATCCTAGTTGGTGATGATATTTAATTGAAAAAAAATGAGATGCTGAAGTAGGATTGAGAAAATCAAGACCCCAAGACTTCACCACAGAGCTTACAGCTTGGAATTTTGGCCAGTTACTTTCAGATCAGTTTCCTTCAGTGTTGTAGTAGGACAAAATGAGGGGAAATCCCATGTAAGTGAGTTAGAGTTGTCTGAGGAAAAGCAGGTCATACATGCAACAAAAACTGAATTCTGAAGCAAAGCTCATCTTATGAAAACATGGGGTAAATTATGCAGTGTAAAACATCTTGGCCAATTGTGGATTCCATTGAAGATGCTGAAACTTGATGAGGATTCATCTACTTCAGAGGCCAGATTCCATCTAGAATCATAGATTCATGGGGCTAGAAGGGACCTTGGAATCTGAGTATTTAAGATATTTGTTGTGTGTGGATGTGTGTGTGTGTGTGGGGGGGAAGAATTCCAATTTACTTGAAACTGATTGGACAGGAATTAACACCAGGTTTAAAGCTGCTTGACTGTAATGGGATATTTGACCACAAGAGGGAACTCAAGACTAGAACTTTGCTTGTGCATTACGCCTTAATAGGACAGTGATGGTGTTTGAACACACAAGGGAGCCAAAAACCACAATATTGCCTATAAATGCCTAAATTAAATTGAATTAACCTTATAATTCATATTTTTGTGACTTTTTTGAATTATCAACATGATGATGAGAAGAAACCAAGAAAGAAGTGTTTCAAGTGAATCTGAACTAAGAATTATTTTGTCGGAATATTCAAGTAAAACATTTCAGGGAATGGGATCAAACCTTGAACTAAAAATCTGGAGAAATTAAACAGATAAAAGAGAGAGTGGATTTTTTTGGAGCACAAATCAGAGAAGAAAGACATTCAATATGAAGCTGATCTGGATGAGAGGACCATCTTGGCATTAAAGAGCACAGAAGTTCAGCTAAGATTTCAAGTAATTCCAGAAATGTCTGCAGGAAGATTCAAGATTGACATTGAGAATGATTAAACCCATGGCTCAATTAATAGGTTGGGAAGAAGAGAAAATCAAAACAGTAACAGACAAAATAGATACAAACTTATGGTAAACCGCTCCAAACTTGATTGCAGAAAATGCGACTTCAGTAACAGAGTTATCAATGCCTGGAATGCACTACCTAACACTGTGGTTTCTTCCCCAAACCCCCAAAACTTTAACCTTAGACTGTCTACTGTAGACCTCACCCCATTCCTAAGAGGTCAGTAAGGGGCGTGCATAAGCGCACAAGCGTGCCTACCGTCCCTGTCCTAATATTCCCTTTTATTCGTATCCATTTCATGTATTCATAATCATGTTTATACTTATATCTGTTATCTAATACATGTTTGATGAATTAAATAAATAAATAAATAAATAAATAAATAAATAAATAAATAAATAAATAAATAAATAAATAAATAAATAAATAAATAAATAAATATAAAATAAATATTTCTGCCAGACTCAAAAATTGGTATAGAATATCTGATGGAGCTTTAATGGGCTTCAAAATAAAGACACAGAAAACAAAACAAAAAAAACCTTGTTAAAATATGCCTTTTCATGATCATGAAATAGTGACCAGAAAGTCAGATTTCAAGGTGGGGAAAAAGTTAAATATCGTGGAGATATACTGACAAATACAAACTCTAAATTGTTGCAAAATAATTTTGTACCTGTGTGGAATAATATCAAAAAAGACTTATTAAGATCAGATAATTATATTTATCCTTAATGGGAAGAATCTCTGAAATTAAGATGAAGGTTTTACCAAAGATGTTATTTTTATTTCACACTTTACAGATACTGACAATTGACATTCCATTGAAACAATGGCAAAAGGTAATTTCCAAATTTATATGGCAAGGAAAAAACCCGAGAATTAGATATAAGCTACTGCAAGTTGCTAAAGAAAGAGGAGATTTGGGTTTACCAAATTTGAAATTTTATTTTGATGCATGCTGTTTGGTATGGATGAAAGAGAGTGTGAGTGACTCTCCAAAACAAGAGACTTGCATTATAGATAGCCACAAAATAAGATTTGGATAGTACGTTTACCTATGGTATGACAAGGTTGAAATAAATGTTGATTTTTGTTAGACATGCCATACTAAGGGTTTAGAACAAATATAAAATAAGGTTCTCTGTAACAATACCTCTTTGGGTGTCACCTCAGGAAGCCTTCTTCAGAAACAACAACAACAACAACAACAACAACAACAACAATGGTGAGGCTAGACTATTATTAGACCTATGGTCAAATAATACTTTTTAATCAAATTCTATCTACTCCAGGGGTGAAATGCTACTGGTTCGAGCCGGTTCACCCGAACTGGTAGTAAAAATGCTACTGGTTCGCCCGAACCAGTAGTAAAAAAATGCTTTAAAAAGTAAAAAAAAGTTCTGACGATCGCGTGGCACAGCAGATTGTAGCACAGCTGCTTGTCAGAACTTTTTTTTTAACTTTATAAGCATTTTTTTACTACAGGTTCGGGTGAATAGGTAGTAAAAAATGCTAACAAAAAGTAAAAAAAGGTTCCGTCGATCAGCTGTGCCACGCAATCGTCAGAACCTTGTTTTTTCCTTCTGGCTCTCAACGTTTCCTGCTGCTCACCGCTTCTGGCCACTCACCACTTCTGGCTCCTCAGCCCGCCCACCCATCCCCACCCTATATAAATTCCCTTCGCCACATGGCCCAGCTACTCGCTTCGCCGACACCCGCTCAGCTCAGCGCCACGCCTCACCTCGCCGACGCCTGATTCTGGTTCCTGCTTGTTGCAGGGGCCATTTTGTGTGAAGTCCAGCTGCTTTTGCATTGTGTGTGAGTCAGTTGTGTAGCTTTTGTGTTATTTTTGTGTAAAGTGTGATAGTTGGTTTTTGAGCTCTCTGTGACTCTGTGAGGTTCCTGCTTGTTGCAGTGGCCATTTTATGTGACCACCAAGCCACACCCACCCAGTCACATGATCACCAAGTCATGCCCACCCGGTCACATGACCACCAAGTCACACCCATCAAACCATGCCCACCAAACCACGCCCACAGAACCGGTAGGGAAAATTTTTGAATTTCACCACTGATCTACTCTCGTCCAAAGATGGAGTCAGAAGGATGCCTCTGTCTCTTATAACTGAAATAAGTTATTGCAAAATCAGAGTTCTAATGTATATGTCAGGTTCCGATGCAATGAAGGATGCAAACACAGATGAAGGCTTGAACCTTGTTTATTTCACATTGGCACAAACTGACATCCAAACGTATTGTAAAGAGAATAAATTGTTGGAGCTATTGCTCCATGCTCCCCACCACCTGATAAAGCCCTCAACCCTATCATTATTGCAGCCCCACCCTGTTTCTAGCTAATCCCACACACCCTCATATGCCTGACTAAGGAGCCTCCCACTTGCCAGGCACGACACCTGAGCTCATAGCATAGCCTGCAGTCTGTTCGAGGAAGTCTTCCAGAGCTTACAGCTGAGCAGGGGGGAAAGCCAGCATGCTGCCCTCCCCGGCATCCTGGAACCGCCCACATCAACCAGGAGCCATATCGTCTTACAGCTGCTTTGAGGGAAAGCCCGGCATGCTGCCCACCTCATTCAGAAGCCTCCAGATCCCCCAGGCAAGCTCCCTTCTGTCACCCCCTCTGTCCTCTCTTCGATGTGGCAGCCAGAGTGCTGGACACGCTGGGCTGACAGTATACATAACACCGAAATAGTTATAATTTTTAAATATTGTTCTCATTTATCTTTAACCCTCTCCATGGTTGATGACATCAATTTTACTTTGAAAAATGCTCAAATTCTGATCCATTCCATTATTCTCTGACTTTTGCACTGCTGTTCTTTTTTTTTCAGCACAGAAAGGATAGAGTACGGCTATGCCATTTTGCCCAATAACATCTAACCACGGCATGAATAGGTCCTAGCAACTTTGGGAGAATCAGATTATTTCTTTAAAATGACAAGAGGCATGCCACACTCTGAGTTTCACCCTTTTTGCAGCATCATAGCACACATTCAAAAGGAGCAGATTTTACATCGGATAGCACACAATGCCACTTTCATTATTTACTTCCTTTTGATTTCCTCTGTAGACACCTGTGGATGCAATCTGTCAACTTCATTGATCCTGTATTTATTAGATTTTTATCCCACTCGAGGTAGCTAGCATACAAGGTACTCTTTCCTCCATCTATTTTTCGCACAACAACAACTCTGAGAGGTGGATGGAACTAAGAAGAATGACTGCCCCAAACTCATAGCCTCCTGGTTCCTAGCCCAACACCTGAACCTCTATACCAGCGGTTCTCAACCTGGGGGTCGAACGACCCTTTCACAGGGGTCAGGAGACTTCGCCCAGACACTGCCATTTGGGTTCTTTTACACTCTGCGCATGCATAGAACATTTTGTGCATGCGCAGAGGATAAAAGAACCCAAATGGTGGCAGGGGTCATGGCAGCGGGTGGGTCGCCGCGGGGCCGCGGGGGCGGGTCGCAGGTCATGGCATTAGGTAGGTTGAGAACCACTGCTCTATACCAAGCTGGGTTTTTTTTTGATGCTGCAGTCAGATGGCCTCTAGTGAGTAGGATCAGCCCAGCATGCTTCCTCTGTTCTGTCTCCTTGACACTTTCTTTCCAGCCATTCTGCTTTAGCCAACAGTGTGGTCCACTGCCTTCCCTCCTGTACTATGATCTCAGAAATCATAGTACAGAAATGACCTCTTGCTCAGAGATCTGGATCAATATGATAACAGATGAGCAGTGGTGGCTATGGCATGAAGCAAGAGAGAGAGAGATCACCAGTTCTTTATTGGTTCGTGGTACAATGTCCCCATGACATGGGGTGGTGCAGTGGTTAAAAGCAGCACTGCGACCTTCAGCTGATTGCTAGATCCGCAGTTCAGCTGTTCAAATCTCACCAGGCTCAAGGTTGACTCAGCCTTCCATCCTTCCGAGGTGGGTAAAATGATGACCCAGATTGTTGGGGGCAATATGCTGAACTCTGTAAACCGCTTAGAGAGGGCTGTAAAGCACTATGAAGCGGTATATAAGTCCAAGTGCTATTGCTATTGCTATTGATTGTCAGTCATTGTTTTAGCTGTGTTTGAAAATGCGTTTCTCACTCTTTTGGAAGAGCACTAAATATATATACAAAAGAATCCAGAGGAATAGCTCTGGTTCCGTGCAAGTATTTTCTGCTGGTGCATTCAAAGAGAACCCAACAATCAGCAGGTGTTAGACTTCTTTTAACAAAGGCTTAGTAGTAGTGCAAGATAGATCCATTTGAGGATTGCATTAAGGCTTTCTCCAAAAGAGCCCAATTACAAACTGAATATATCATATAAAACATTGCTGCCAATCCAGCATGAATTCTGACAATGTGCCTGCCTATCTTTCTATCTGTCAAAATTATCCTTCTTTCTAGCCCAGTCTCCATCCCACGACAAGGAGAATGGATGGTGGATGTTTTCTTACACCTGATGACATTTGGCTGGAGATTAAAAAAGAAAAATTGTGGGAAACAACTAATCTCTTTCCTTAACGTGCCCTGCATTCCACACAGAAGGACATCACCAGTAGCTGGCATTGAGCCTATGCAGGATAAGGATTCCCAGCGGAGACCACACGTTTTATGACAGTATAGTTTTCTGTTATTTCAAGAACTTTAACTTGGCTATGAGGTTATGAGGAAGAACCCTTCGATTGAGAAACACTGAATTAGTCCTGTGATCAAATAATAAATCTGTTAATCGGTTAGCTCAATTCTTCTCCCTTCCACCCAACATACTCACCATCCAGGTATTTCATAAAGAAAAAATATACCTCTTTTTTATATCCTTTCTTTCTGCAATATTACCCAAGCAGCACATCACTTGTAAATCTTTCCTGGTTCCACCTGCTCCATTTTGTAGGACTTCTTTGCCTCAGGGAGCCACAGATGTAAACACACTTACACTCTCTTAATATTAAGGGTTTGGCAAAATCTAATCCTAAACCCTAAAACCGCAAGTGTAGAAAATCTCTTGTTTTGATAGTTTTATCATCTTAATTCAAGAATTACGAATTCTCTTAGCAAATAGAAAAGGAAGTCCAAACCGTGGATTAAGGAGTATAATTTTCCTAATTCTTCACGTGGTGGTTAAGCAAACTTCTGAGGCAATTGTATCAAGTACAGAGTACATTTTATGTCACTTCTCCACCCAGAAGGAATATCTAAGAAAGATGATAAGCTATAACAGTTCACTGCACTGTTGCTCAAACCAGTTTTTTATCTAGACTAGAGTAACATTAGAGATAATATCAAAGTACAATATGTAGGGGGGAAATTGAGATTCAGTCATACAATTATAGATTGGAAAGAATCCTGGAGATCAACTACCGTATTTTTCGGAGTATAAGACGCACCTTTTTACTCCCAAAAAGAGGGTGAAAACTTGGGTGCGTCTTATACACCGAATGCAGCCCCACCCACCCAGCCACCCCCACCCTTTGGCCTCTGTCTTCCAGCAATTTACCTGCTTGCAGCAAAGAGGGAAGAGCCTGTAAAGCCAAGCAAGTCAGTAGCAGTTTCCCGATCTACAGCTGATTAGGTTTGCCACGTGGGAAAATAAAAATGAAACTAACTACAAAGAGGCAAATAGCTGGGAGAGACATGCAGATTTTTATTTTTTGCTGAACTGGATGGAAGGGGGTAAGTGAATAACTATAAATGTCTGTAGGATGTTCAAATTATTAGACTTATTTTTTAAAGACTGCTTTATTATTGTTCTAGAGCCAGGGGTCTCCAACCTTGGCAACTTTAAGACTTGTGGACTTCAACTCCCAGAATTCAACAGCCAGCTTTGTTAGCTTTGCTGGCTGTGGAATTCTGGGAGTTGAAGTCCACAAGTCTTAAAGTTGCCAAGGTTGGAGAGCCCTGTAAATCTAGACAACTTAACAAAATAAAGAAGCTTTTTAAAATAAATGCTTGCTCTGAAGAGGCCCAATGCTATTGTATCTTCTTTTAAATATTAGAGAATAATGTATACTTCCAGAAATTTTAATTAATTTTAACAGCTCTGTACAAGTATAGTATGAAATGTAACAGTGTCCTGTTTAGTATTAGAGTTTAGTTACCTTGGAGTAGATCTATTTAAATAATTGGGAAGAGTTAGTGTGCCTACATTTAAGAAAACTTTCTGGCATAATGTACATTTCTCCAATTCTTTGCTGTTTCTATGGGTCAGGCACACATGCACAGAAATACACAGCAAACAGTGTATATCATCTGTGCTGTTTGCTGTTTGGCAAATTGCTTGGAGGCAGAGGCCTTTTTCCCTTGTTTTCCTCCCCCAAAACTAAGGTGTGTCTTATACTTCAGTGCGTCTTATACTCCAAAAAATACGATAATCCAGCCCTTTGTCAATTCAAGAATTTACTACAACAGCATCTACAGGTAGTCCTTGACTTACAACCACAACTAAGCTCAAAATTTCTGACATTAAGTGAAACAGTTGTTCACTTAACATTTGTTAAGTGAGCTTTATGGCCTTTCTTGCCACAGTTGTTGAGTGAATCACTGCAGCTGTTCAGTTAGTAACACGGTTATGAAGTGAATCTGGCTTCCCCATTGACTTTGCTTGTCAGAAGGTCACAAAAGAGGATCACATGACCCTGGGACACAGCAACGGTCATAAATATGAACCAGCTGCCAAGCATCTGAATTTTGATGATGGGGATGCTGCAAAGGTCAAAACTGTAAACAATGGTCGTAAGTCATATTTTTCAGTGCCGTTGTAACTTTGAACAGTCACTAAATGGACTGTTGTAACTCAAGGACTACCTGTATATGCTAGATCGACGCCATGAGCATTCTGCTGATGGAATTAAACTGAATATTGAGATGCTAAACTAGGACTCGAGAGACTCAAATCTCCACTTGACAGTACAGTTTACAGAGTTAATTCAAGCCAGTCTTGAATACAGATTGGAATTTGGGCCAGTTACTCTCAGCTCAGTTCCCCTCACAATGTTGTGGGACAAAATGAGGAGAAAACCCCATGAAAGTGAGCTAGAGTTGTCTGAGGAAAAACAGGTCATACATGTGGCAAAAATTGAATTCTGAAGTGGAGTTCACCTTATGAAAACATGGGGGAAATTACGCAATGTTGAAAAATATTGGCCAGTGGTGGATTCCATTGAAGATGCTGAAATTTAGCTGATGATGCATCTGACTCAGTGGCTGGATTTTTCCTAGGACAAGGCAAGAGAATAGGGAGAATTCATTACCACAAACATGCTTAACAATCCAGAAAAACTGCCTGATATTCTAAAGAAACAAGCCAAGCGAGGAACAAGCCTTAATATATATACAGCATTCACTTGTTTTTAAAGATACGCCCATACCACTTGGTCAACTTAATGAGGAATTAAACCTTCAGTAACTGAACCCTCAAGATTTTTGACTTACCTGATGAGTCACAGTTCCAGGACCTTAACTGAATAGGCTTCTTTATGTGAATCAGACTTGCAGATTTAGGCATTAAAATATAGCATAACTGTGGATAAGATAATTTGAATGGGGCAGCAAAACCACAGCTGTCGTTCAGATTTTCTTTGTATTCTATCGAAAGAGGGATCAATCTGTAACTACGTATGTCCTTTTTTCCCAGCCAAACCAACTTTCAGTTTCTTCTTGTTGTATCTAACATTGTGAATGTTTTGTTGTTTCCCTCTAAAGCAGTGGTTCCCAACGTGGGGTCCACACCCCACAGAGGGGCAATTTGATTTTTAATGGGGGCAATTGGAACCTTGTTTAAACCAAGTTAATGGCCTTTTGGGCTTCCTCCGCGTGAGTAGGAGCTCACTTTTTGAATAGTAAGAATTATATGTCATGGGGGGGGGGAAGCATCAGGATTTTAGAGATGCTTAGGTGGGACATGGCCAAAAAAAGGTTGGGAACCACTGCAAAGGGAAATTGGAATTTTGGGCTTTTGCGGAATAAATGGATCAATTTATTTGTGAACTTTATATCACAGATTTTCATGGCTATATTTTTTAAACAAAACCAAACAACCCCAAGTTAGACACGCCCAAATTAAAACCAATTAAGAATGTGAAAAAGATTACAATAAAAAAAGACTAGTATATGTTTCAATCTAAAACTCCCATAAAGTTCTATGAAGGCAGGATAATATTATGTCTCAGATTGAATCACACAGCATTTCTAATTAACCAGAATAAAGACATTGAAGAATTAAAAACAAATGTCAATAACTAGTATCAGAACCTCCTAAGACCGTGATGGCGAACCTATGGCACGCGTGCCATAGGTAAAGTGACCAGATTTTTTTTTCTTCAAGCGGGACACCATTGACGGGGGTGGGTTTCTCCATTTGAGTTTTGCCCTCTGCGCATGCGCAGAACGCTGCGCATGCGCAGAGGGCAAAACAGCAAATGTCGGCGTCCAGGTGAGGTGGGGGGGAGGGGGGGAGGCGGGAGGGCGCTTGGATGTCTGCAGCTCGCGACAGGTAAGCTGCCAGCTGCCTCCTTTCCCCGTCTCCCGCCTCCCGTTCGTTGCTTGCCAGCCCGGCCGAAGGGAAGGCGGGAGGCGAGGAAAGGCCTCCCGAAAGGAGGGGAGGCTTCGGGAGCCCGCCTCCCTTTCGGCCCGAAAGGGAGGCGGGCTCCCGAAGCCTCCCCTCCTTTCGGGAGGCCTTTCCTCGCCTCCCGCCTTCCCTTCGGCCGGGCTGGCTCGCCTCCCCTCCTTTCGGGAGGCCTTTCCTCGCCTCCCGCCTTCCCTTCGGCCGGGCTGGCAAGCAATGAACGGGAGGCGGGAGACGGGGAAAGGAGGCAGCCAGCAGCTTACCTGCTCCAAGCATCCAAGCGCCGCGGTCTCCCGGTCGCCCGCCCGGCCCCAGGGCAACGGCGGCAGAGAGGCGACGGGGGGAAGAAAGGGGAGGGGGATGAGGAAGGGCTGTTTGCGCCGCTCGTAAACTCAAAGCGGCGACGGCTCCTCGTCCCTCACCCCTCCCAACCGCAGCGGCGCCTCCGAGGGCGGGGCTAGGGATGGGGCGGGGGAAGGAGAGGAGGAGCAGCCTCCCTTCCCCCTCCCCCCAGCTTCCAGCGCCCGCCCGCCGCCAACGCCGGCCCGAGCTGAGAGGCCTGCTGCCTTTCAGGCCGATTTTTTGAAAGAATGCCCTAGTCGGGCATTGTTTTAAAAAATCGGGACTTTTTAAGAGGGCGGGCGGGACGCGGGACAAATGGTGAAAAAGCGGGTGTGTCCCGCCAAAATCGGGACGTCTGGTCACCTTAGCCATAGGTGACACACAGAACCCTCTCTGAGGGCACACAAGCTGTCGCCCCAGCTCAACTCCACTGTGCATGCAGCACAGCTGGTTTTCAGGTTTCTGCTGCACATGCGCAGAGGGCGAGGGCGAGACACATGCAGGAGATGTGTGAGCATGTGTAGGGGGCGGGGCACACATGGAGGTTGTGCATGCATGTGGGGGGTCATGCATGCATGCACAGGGGGTGGGGGGAATGTGGGGGTCATGCACACATGCGCCGGGGGATGGGGGAGCACCAGGGGGTTGCGTGTGCATGCGCAGGGGGTGGGGGAGCACGGGGGTCATGTGTGCATGGGTGGGGGGGCGGGGCGGGGCAGGGCGGGGCAGGGTATGTGCAGGGGGGTCATGCACCCATTGCATTATGGGTGCACATGCACACGTGCTTTTGGCACGTGACGACAAAAATGTTAGCCATCACTGTCCTAAGACTTAATGCCAAGCATAAGTGAACAGGAAAGGATTTCTACAATCAAATTGTTTATACTTTTTGGGTCACCATAAAGTAAAACTGTGAGTCTCTAAGCTGAGATGTGTGGTGTAGAATTTTAATAATTAATAAAAATTCTGATAGATATTGGATTGGAGTATAGAAAGAAATTTTAGAATTGTGTACTAAATTGGGAAAATGAGAAAAAAGCATTCCAGAACAAAGAAATGGAAAATCACTTCCATGTCAATACCAGATAATAATACGTATTTATGGAATCATTCATTATGAATCCACTTTGACTTGAAGGTAATTTTCCATTTACTAAAAGAAACTCTTCAGATATCTTGCTGGATCACCACTATCAACTCTTGAGAAGAAATTTTTAAACTAACTTGCTCAACTTTACCACAAAACAACCTTCTGGAAAACCCAAAATATTTCAAAATGGGATCTTTGAAGATTATTACATGCATATTTGCAAAAGATTAGGGCAAAAGTCTTCTAATCCCAGAAGCTGTGTTGATAGACAATCTACCTAATCCCAGGAAGTTTTGGAGAGTATATAACCACTGCCACTACATCTCGGAACATCACTGAGAGAGAGCTGAGCAAAAGCAGCCTTTGCAAAGAAAAAGGTAAGTCAGAATATTTTTGTTTTGTTGCTTCCTCGGCAGTTATTTGGCAAGCAGAATTGCTGACATGAAGAGCTGCATAAATATCAGATGGTGCATTTTGATTGCTTTGAGATATTTTGAAATCAGTGGGGTATATAGAAATAGCAATACATGCTTAACTGTATCGCTGAAATCAATCTACTTACAGCTACTTTGCACCCCAGGTCTTTATATTGAACTGCTTCTTTTTAATATTATGGTCAACCGTTATCCAAAACACAGAAACCTCACAGTACAGTATAGAGCAGGGGTCCTCAAACTTGGCAACTTTAAGACTTGTGGACTTCAATTCCCAGAATTCTCCAGCCAGCTGGCTGGAGAATTCTGGGAGTTGAAGTCCACAAGTCTTAAAGTTACCAAGTTTGAAGACCTCTGGTATAGAGGGTGCTCTATTTATTTTTAAGCAAGTCTTAACAGAATAACACAGTTGGAAGGCATCATGGAGGTCTTGTAGTCCAACCCCCTGCTCAAGCAGGAACCTCTATACCATTTCAGATAAATGGTTGCCTAATTTCTTCTTAAAAACATCCAGCATTGGAGCACCCACAACTTCTGGAGGCAAGTCATTCCAGTGATTAATTATTCTAACAGTCAGGAAATTTCTCCTTAGTTCTAGGTTGGTTCTCTCCTTGATTAGTTTCCATCCATTGCTTCTTCTCGTGTCTTCAGATGCTTTGGAAAATAGATTGAACCCCTCTTATATCTGACAGCCCTTAGATATGGGAATACCACTATCATATCACCACTAGTCCTTCTTTTCATTAAACTAGACATACCCAATTCCTGCAACTGTTCTTTGCATGTTTTAGCCTTAAGTCCCCTAACCATCTTTGGTGCTCTCTTTCTAGCGTCACAACAGCTTTTCTCACCATTGAATTTCATTTTGTTAGATAGATACAGATACAGATACAGATTAACAGATAGGCCCAGTGTTCAAGTCTGTCAAGATCCCTCTGTATCATGAACCTATCTTTTGGAGTATTGGCTATTCCTGCCAGTTTGGTGTCATCCAGGGGTAAAATTCAATTTCCCCCCCTACTGGTTCTGTGGGCGTGGCTTGGTGGGTATGGCAGGGGAAGGATACTGCAAAATCTCCATTCCCACCCCACTCCAGGGGAAGGATACTGCAAAATCCCCATTTCTCCCCACTTCTGGGGGAAGGATATTGCAAAATCTCCATTCCCACCCAACTCTGGGGCTAGCCAGAGGTGGTATTTGCCGGTTCTCCGAACTACTCAAAATTTCCACTACTGGTTCTCCAGAACCTGTCAGAACCTGCTGAATTTCACCCCTGGTGTCATCTGCATATTTGATGAATTCCTCTTCTATCCCCTTGTTTAAATCATTATGAAGATATTGAAGAGTACTGGGCCTAAGACAGAACCTTAGGGTACCCCATCCATGTAGATGTAGTTCCATTAAAGACAGCACATTGAGTGCAGTTGGTCAGCCAGTTACAAATCCAACTGGTAGTGATGCTGTCTAACCCACATTTTTCTATCTTGTCAAATAGTAGGTTGTGGTCTACTTTATCAAATGCTTTACTAAAGTCCAAGTATATTGTATCCACAGCATTTTGTCACTTTATTGAAGAATGCAATAAGACTTGTTTGGCAAGATCTGTTTTAACAAACCCGGTTATGACTTTGTTTTCCTCTAGGTGTTTGCAGATTCGTTGCTTGATTATCTTTTGCAGAATCTTTCTAGATACTGCTGTCAGGCTGATAGATCTGTAGTTTCCTGGATCCATTTTCCCCCTTTTTTGAAGATAGGAACTACATCAGCTCTTTTCCAGTCATCTGGTAGTTCCCCAGTGCTCTAGGTTCTTTGAAAGATATGGTTCACTGGTTCTGAGATCTTGTCTGCCAATTCATTCAGAACCTTGGTGTAATCCATCTGGTCCTGGTGATTTGATATTATTGACATCATTCATTTTAAAGTCCAAACAGTCAGTTATGCTTTTAGAAGAACAGGGCCTTTGTCCTTCCCTGTTTTATTTCCCACTTTTCTTCTCCTGATTTGACAGAGCAAGTCAAAATTAAATTCACCTTTCATGTATGAGAAAGATACATTCCTTCAAATTTACATTCCAAATTCAGGACCCATCACCCTAGGATCATAGGACTGTAGTGTCTATTTCTATTTTAACTCTTGTATTCTTCTTACCATGATGAATAAAGGAGAACATGAAAGTATTTATATAAAATAGTAATACTTTTTTCTATTAATAGTTTCCTTTCAATGCTCATAGTCAAATAAAGCTTAGGTACAAAGGAATTAGAGAATTAGTCACCAAGGCTCCCAAGGTCTTCTCTGTTTGTTACAAATTTGGGGTCCCCCCCATAAAGCAAGAGTTTCCATAGTCTGAATGCAGCCACTGAGAGGATTCTGCCCAGAAGCTTTGGAAGGGTGTAATATCAAAAGTGCAAATGATTCACACTGTTCAAGACCATTAATGTCTCTAGTGTCTCTGTCTATTAAATATAAATCAGAAGATTCAGTTCAGACTCTGATACAGCCAATGGGAGGGACAAAGGTTTAGATTTGTTTTAAGATAATTAGGACGTTTTCAAGAGAATGTTGAAGGCTTTTTTATCCTTGATATTCATTAGAAACCAACACATGATTATATCACTTTCTTAAACACAATTGGGTAGAGCCATGAGATCTGGGAAGCAAAATTCCAGATGTCCATCTCATGGTAAGAGAAAGTTCTAATAATCATTTGGAAACCAACATTTTTTTGTTGAGCAGCATGAATTAACTTAGGCATTTAATTAACTAATTGTTAATAGCTAATAACTATTTGTTTCTTACAGATTTATCCAACAAAATGAAGACTGTGATTGTTCTTGCCTGTCTTTTTGCCCTCGTTGTGCCTTTAGAGGTACACATTATTTCATTGTGATTGCATGATAGAAATATCTAGGTTTTATTTAATGCTTAAAAGAATGACAATAAGAATTTGATGGTCAGGGGGTCATGTGGTGTTTATGGAATGGGTTGGGCAGAACAATTGTTTTCCTAAGATTCTTGTTTGAAGGTTCAGCATTATTATTCCTGCAAAAGGAGGCTGGGATAGAGGAATCAGGGAGAGAAAGGGAAAGAGAAGGAATGTTGAGTCCATACAGCAAGTTCATCACTTGCAGAGACTTGAACCAGATTCTCCTTCTCATTAGCACAGAGCAGTGTTTCTCAATCTTGGCAACTTTAAGATGTGTGGAATGGCTGGCTGTGGAATTCTGGGAGTTGAAGACCACACATCTTACAATTGCTAATGCTGAGAAACACTAGTATACAGTATTTTAGAGGTTTCAAACTAAGTATTTAAAAATTTTCCCAAGGTGGATTTGGGATGATGTTCCTTGGAAGGCAACATCCTCATTTTTCATATGGTCTTCCAGATACGTGGCGGAAGGCAGCCGAAATATTTAGTGCTCTTGTGATGAGCTGCAATTCTGGATGGTTGATTTGGCTTGGGGAATCAGTTCAATAAGTACAATAGCTGATGAGCTGATTTGGTCAAAAACAGCTATCCCAAAAAATGAAATGTTTTAAATTAATTATAACCACAACATTAAATCCATTTATCCATTTTCATGTAATGTTTCCCTCATTCTTCTCCTTCTCTTCCAGGCCAGCAGTGAAAGTGGAAGCCATGAACGACGGAGATACCGATATCCATCTTATCCAGCTCCAAATTATCGGCCTTATCCCTATCCAAATGCAATTGATGCTCTCTTAAAGTATGCTAGACCAGGTCCTGCGGGGCCACCAGGAGCTCCAGGGGCCAAAGGCCCAGCGGGGCCTCTGGGGCCTGCTGGGCCTCCAGGGCCTGCTGGGCCCCCAGGGGACCCAGGCCCCCCAGGTCCCCCAGGTCCCCCAGGTCCTCCAGGAGGCCCAGGCCCTGCAGGCCCCCCAGGCCCCCCAGGTCCTCCAGGTCCCCCAGGTCCTCCAGGCCCTCCAGGTCCCCCAGGACCCCCAGGACCCCCAGGACCCCCAGGTCCTCCCGGAGGTTAAACCTGTTCTGTTGACTGGTAAGTCCTTCTGAGATATTTCACCTTAAATGGGACTATGCTGTGGGCTACTTCTACTACCATTCCAAGATTATTTATCCTTTTAGCCTTCAGGGACAGGAAAGCTGTTCCCTGAAGCCCAGGTAGGATGGAATGGTTCTGGGAACTTGGTATGTGTGTTGGAAGGTGGGGTGATTTTTGTTTTTAATTAATTGGTTGCTGTGATCTATCTGGGATCATTCTGTGAAAAATAGATGTTAATGTAAGTTCTGCCCTTTTCCAAGAGAATTAAAGCTTTGGATGAAATCTCCTTGCCCAAGTACCACCAAAGAGCTGTTTATTGTTTACCCAGCTTGGTTCTTCTGTAGCATAGGTGCTTAAAATTTTTCAGGTTACTAAACCTGATTTTTATTTTTCATTTAAGAAACCTTATAATTACCAGAACTCCAATCAAGATGAAGACCTAGTAATAGAAAAATGGTAGAAAAGCGATAGAAAACTAAAGTTTGTGTTGTCCTTCATACTATAGTTTTGCTTTATAACAGGAAGGCCTAAATAATGGGAAATATCCTATATACTGGGTAACATTATATAGCAGGGATCCCCAACCCATGACCCACTACCAGGTTTTGAATCGTTTGGAATTGGGCCGCAGAAGTGGCGGGCAAGCATGTGCACACATCCCCACTTGTGTGAGTAGTGAACATTCACTTAAGGCAGCTACTCCATCCATTCCTCTGGTAACATTGTCTCTGGCAACATTCCCACTTCTCCTGGCAAATGGCAAAGGAGCTTCACTTATGAAATGATAGGTAATCTTGCACATGGACAAGCAGGCTCATTTTGAGAAAAAGAGACATTGTGCTAAGTTATGGAGGACAGTTAGTTACATATCACTTTTATTCCCTGTCATATCTCAGTCAAAGCAAAGGATTTTCAAAAGGCCTGTGGAAATGAAGTGCACTGCAGAGTTGAACCATTTCTCATAGTGCACTTTGGGCTTTTGTTTCCTTGGTCCCTCACCCAACAAATCTTGTAGCTGGAAGACATTTGTGTGAATGAGCTTCAAAGAATGAAAAAGTCTCGGAGGGCCATCAGTTACATAATGGCAGACCAAAGTGACAAGCCCAGGCATTGGGCCCAACTTGATCTTACCTTGCTGGTGAATAGAGAAGATGCTACAGAGCCACTGATCACCGTTTCTGTGACTGGGAGCAGAGTGGGCTATTTCCCTGATCCTTAATCCCTTGACGTTCTGAATCAAAGAGGAGAAATAGAGAAAAAGAGATTAAGCCTATGCAGGAGTTACCCCTTGAGCGAGAGTCTAGATCTGCCTTCCCCAACAACATGTCTTTCTGGCATGGAGAACCCATGGGGAATGCATCTGAATGGGTTCTTGAGAAAGGCTGCTTAGAGCAAAGAACGTAACAGTTATTCTGGAGCTGTGAGAACTAACTTACGAAGTAGGCGGGCAACACTTATTCTAGTTGTAGAGGGGGGAGTTCTGAAATAATACCTGATCATCTCTTTTCTCCCCCTGTTTTGTAGATCTTGCTGAGATGCTCTTTCCAAGGTATCTAGAAGACACCCATTTGCTTCTGGCCCAACTGAACGAATGACCCTGATTTAGACTGGCTTTTTAAACTTTGCAGTATTTTCCTTTAAATAAATTTGTCCAGCATTACATTTATTCTTCTAGACTTTTGTTTATATGCGTGCGTGTGTAGGTGAGGGTGCTTATGAGTGAGATGGGAAGCATTGTCCAAAGGGCATGTGTTAATTGGCCCACTACCTGTGCTGGAAGTCGGTTCCAAGTTTCTATTACTCCTTCTGTGAAGTAATACTTTCTAATATTACTTTTGAAGTTCCCTTGTTATACCCCCGTGTTCTTGGTTTTTGCTTAATTTTGAAACTACTGCCTTCTAGAACTTTATTCACACCATTAATATATTTAAAGGTTTCAATCATCCTTACCCTCCTGTCCTTTAGGCTCTACATATTCAGTTCCTCCAAATCTCTCCTGATACATTTTATCCCTGAGATCTTGCATCAATTTTGTTGCCCATCTCTGGACTCGCTCGATCTTATCAATATCCTTTTTAAGCGAGGTCTCCAGAACTGGGCAAAGTATTCCAAGTGGGATGTGACTAAAGCCCTATATAGTGGGAGTAGGACCTCCTTTTTTTGTGCTGGTGAACCCTGTAGTGATACATCCCAGAATTTTATTTGCCTTCACAATTGTCTGGCCACACTGTTTACTCACTTTGCAGTCAGCTGCTATTAATGCTATAAAGAGTTCCGCGGGAGTGGGGCGGCCTATAAGAAAGATTAAATAAATAAATAAATAAATAAATGCACCAAAATCCTGTTCTTCTATTCTGTGTAACATTGTATTCCCCAATAATATTATACCCTGCCAAAGGATTCTTCTTCCCCAAATGCATGGTCTTACATTTAGAAAACCCGAAATGCAATATTCACATTTTTTTTACCAATTTTCCAGCAATGCCAATTTGTTTTAATGTGCTATGAATACCCCCAGGAACATCAACTCTATTACGCACCTTTTTGTCATCAGCAAAAAGACAAATCTTATCTAGCAATCCTTCTGTTACATTGCTTTAAAACACCTTGAACAGAACAGGACCTAGTACTGAGCCTCGTGGGACAACCATTGTGACTGGTCTCTGATCAGATCGTGCCCTATTAACAATCACACACTGGGATCTATCTAGCCATTGAACCACACCCTAGCCTGTACAACTCAGTTCATTATGTTGTCATTATATTAGAACTGTATCAAATGTTTTGCTAAAATCCAGATAGGCTATGTCCATAGCACCACTTTTATCCAAAATATTTGTAACATAGTTTAAAAAAGTCAATCAGATTAGTTTGACACTTTCCACCCTCAATAAAGCCATGCTGCTTTGGGTCTAATGACAAACGTGGTGATGCGCATGCAGAGCTCCGGTAACGAGGTAAGAGAGCAACCCGTCCCTGTGTGACGTGATCAGGTTTGACACCTGTGATCTAAAGGCATTGGTGATCACTGGAAGCTAAGTTTTCCCTCACCTCAATTTCTGGTACCCTATGTTCATTTGTCAAAACTAAGTCTAGATTATGGTTTCCTCTTGCTGAGTATTTTATTAATTGTTTTAGAGACACCTTTTAATGCCTCTTACATATCTCTGCTCCTGCTTGTAAGTACAGTTGAAAGATTCCATTTAATGTCAGACATGCTGAAGTCATCCATGATTACAACCTCTCCCTTCATTGCCATCTGGGTAAACAGAATGCTATCATAATTGTCAGAATGTCCTAGGGGGCTATACACTATATCAGTTCTGATGGTTGATATCAGTTCTGATGGTTTGTAAGCAAACCATGTACAATACAAGTACAATACAATACCAGAAAAGTAAACCAAATACAATACAATACAAGGTAGCTCACATGTTTTCTAAATTAGTGTTACTTTTTTGCCCTGCTTGACATAAATGGCAATTTCACCTTCCCTCTTTTCTACTCTCACTTTTCTGTATAGTATGTAGCCTAGTATACATATATCCCAATCAGTGGAATCCCTGAACTATGTCTCTATAATGTACTTGCTCTATACAACACATTCCAACAAAATGGATACCCCTGCAACTTTGTCAAAAAGTCCCTGACCCAATACAGCACAATCAACACAAACCCTAAAAAGAATCACATTGCCATACATCAAGAATATCTCAGAAACCACAACCACATGGAATCAGCATAGCACACAAGCCAACAAAAAGCCCTTCAAAACATCTTCAGCAACCAAAAGACCCAGCAACCCCAGAAGAAAAAAAACAGTAGTCATCTACAACATACAATGAAAGAACTGCAACAACTACTATGTAGGACAAATGGCAGAAGACTGAGAGAATGCATCCATAAACACCAACTGGCAGTCAGAAGACAGGATGAAATTTTTTTAATTTCACAACATATAGACAGATTTAACCATAGGTTCAATTGGGAAAATGTGACAATCCTAGACTAGGCCAAGTCCAAAAATCCCAGGGAATTTCTAGAAACCTGGCACTCTGACAAATCAGCCATCAATAGACACATAGACATTAACAACATCTATAGACTATGCAAAAGAGACAATCAACCAGTTCCAAAGAGAAAAAGACTCCAGCACCTCTCCACCAGTAATCAGCACACAGATCAGCATAGACTAACTTCAAGGTTAACTTCAGACCAGAGGTGGGTTCCTGCCGGAGCTGCCCAATACACAGCTCCAGTAGAGAGCGGCCGATTGTGCAATTTGCGCACGACCGCTCCAGAGCCCTCTCTGCTGGTCCACTGTGCACGTCACCATTTTTTTTTCGTGAATTTTTGGCCTGCGCGGAAGCAAAATCTCGCCAAAATCTTGCAAGGGGACGCACGTGTGAGAGAGATTTTGGTGCGATTTTGCTTCTGCGCATGCGCGGAAGCAAATTTGCGCCAAAATCTTGCGCGCATGTGTGTCCCCTCGTGAGATTTCGGTGCGATTTTGCTTCCGTGCATGCGCAGAAACAAAATAGCATGAGGGGGTGCACATACATAGTGAGCGCACGTGCACCCGAAGCACGCGCACGCCCAAAGCGTGGAGATGCATGCGCAGCACATCGGCACTGGTAAGGGAGGAACCCGCCGCTGCTTCAGACCAATAATCAAATAAGCAATATCCCAATCAAGAAACTGCCAAAGAGCCATCAGTAAACAGCCCAACCAACAGAATCTCTAAGACTACCCACACACACACCGACAGGCAAGACACAAGAATATAAACTGACAGCAAACAGCACTTCTTACTAGCACTGATGATGTTACCTAGTTAGGTTAATGAAATGTCTGCAAGAAAACAAGCAAGCTCAGAGAGCAACCAAGGACCTCATTTCAATCCTGAGCAAGTTCTTAGAATTAGTTTCATTTATTTCATGAACAAATTCATTGAACATGCGATATCCCAGTATGTAAAAAATTAATTGCCCTCTACTGCTATAAAGTCAATTAAAGGGACAATCATGGCCAAATTGGTTGGGAACTGACTGGAGCCAGCTCTGTCCTAGATAAATCTCACGAACTCCTTTCTTCACAATAAAAGTCTCATCTCACAGATTCTACAGGCTGGTCATACTTGCCCTACAAAAGGAATATCTGAAGACCCAATTCATTTGTGATTATCAGTCTAGAGATGGAGAAGATTAGGGACAACAGTAAATCCTCTCACAGGTAGATATTCAACCTGTTGGAATCCTTCCAAGACTACAGACCACAGAAATCACAAAAACACAGAACAGAACAAGACCCAAGAAGTTGTGGCTCCTCTCATGTGGGCTAAAGTCAATGTGAATGACTCTACCATTACAAAAACTACGCATGAAAATAGGATTCATTGAACAGTAGGAGAGTGGACTATTTAATTTTCGAACAAAATCAACAGACACCATCTATGTTGTGTAGTCTGAAGTGACTGCTGAATTTAATTGATCTGATAATCTTGGACAATAGTGTTCTAGGTAAATGAGTGAAATACAATGTCTGGAACTGATAAAAGCACACCATTTCCATGGAAGCTTTACATCTTATTTTACCAAGGCCTTCAGAACCTCTTATAGCAGGGGTGTCAAACTGGCAGCCCACAGGCCGGATGTGTCACATGCAGGCCATGCCCACACCAGCTCCACAAAGGCAAAAAACGTCGCAATACATCACATTGCCAAAAAAAAAAAAATTGCCAAAAAGGCTCTGAGAGTTGTTAATCTAATCTTGCATAGCTTCTTCTCTGGCAATATTACAGTGCTAACCAGAGCATATAAAACATTTGTTAGACCAATTCTGGAATACAGTTCACCTGTCTGGAACCCGCACTGCATATCAGACATTAATACAATCGAGAGAGTCCAGAAATATTTCACTAGAAGAGTCCTCCACTCCTCTACTCGCAATAAAATGCCTTATTTCACCAGACTTGAAATATTGGGATTAGACAATTTACAACTACGCTGCCTCCGATCTGATCTAAATGTAGTTCATAAAATCATATATCAAAAAGTCCTTCCTGTCAATGATTACTTCGGCTTCAACCGCAACAATACACGAGCACGCAATAAATTCAAACTTAATGTAAACCACTCCAAACTCGACTGCAGAAAATACAACTTCAGCAACAGAGTAATCAATGCCTGGAATGCACTACCTGACTCTGTGGTTTCTTCCCAAAACCCCAAAAACTTTAACATTAGACTGTCTACAGTCGACCTCTCCCCGTTTCTAAGAGGTCTGTAAGGGGCGTGCATAAGCACACCACTGTGCCTACCATCCCTGTCCTATTGTCCTCTATTATCAGTACTTTTTACTTATGTTATGTTTATACAAACAACTACTATCCTGTACATGTTTGACAAATAAATAAATAAATAAATAAAAATAAACATGACATCAACATGACGCGGCGAGTTTGATACCTGTGTCTTAGAGTTTGGAAGCCCAAGCAAGTCTAACTTGCTCTGGGACTGTGAGGGCCAGCTCTGAGTCAGTCAGCTTTGTCTTAAATAAATCTCACAAACTTTGGTTCCTTTCTTCATCCCAGTAATTCTGCAGGCTGGACTTAAAAAAGAATTTCTGAAAATTCCATTCCTTTATGATTATCAGTCTTGAGACAGAGAAGCTTTGGGACAATAGTAAATCTTCCCACTGCATGAAAATAGGGTCAATAGGACAGTAGCAGAGCCAAATGTTAAATGTTGGAACAAAATCAAACACAGAAAATCTATGTTGTCTTCCAGCAAAATCTATGTTGTGTAGTCTGAAGCGACTGGTGAGTTTAATTGATGAATTAAACTGCCTGGGACAATAGTGTTCCGGGTAACTGAGTGATTTACAGATTTTTGTCTGAAACTGATAACAGTGCATCATTTCCATAGAAGCTTTATCTCTTATTTCATCAGATCCTTCTAGACCAGTGGTTCCCAACCTTCCTAATGCCACGACCCGTGCCCCGCCCCCACGCCCTCACCGTGACCCACCCAGCCACCGCCATTTGGGTTCTTTTACCCTCTGTGCATGCGCAAAGCATGCTGGGAATGTGCAGAGGGTAAAAGAACCCAAATGACGGCGTCTGGGCGAAGTCTCCAGATCCGGGCGAGGTCTCCGCTCGCTTCGCGTGTTGCCTCTGGGAGCTTTTCGAGCCCCGTCGTGAAAGGCGTGCGCGACTTCGGCAGGGCCAGGACAGGCGGCTGCCTGGAGAGAGCCACCCCCTTCGCAGAGTCTCTCCCGTCTACCTGTAGCGTTCGGGGCGAAGGGTATGGCTCTTTCCAGGCAGCCGCCTGTCCCGGCCCCGCCAAAGTCGTGCATGCCTTTCGCAGGGGTGAAATGCTCCCAGTTCATTCTTGCTTGTTGGTCATCGCAGGGCCGATGGAGGCGGTCACGGTGCGGGGCTTTCCCCGCCCGCTTCCCCCGCCCGCCTGGATGTTCTTTTTGAGTTCTTTTGCCCTCTGCGCATGCAGAACACTTTGCGCATGCGCAGAGGGTTAAAGAACCCAAATGGCGGCAGCGGGATGGATGGCGGTGGGGGTGCAGGTTGTGGGGCATGATATGGCCAGGCTTGTGGCAGTGGGAGGGGGGAGCTGAGGATACCGGGGCGACCCCTGCGAAATGGTCGTTCGACCCCCAAAGGGGTCCCGACCCCCAGGTTGGGAACCGCTGTTCTAGACCTCTTAGATTTTGGAAGTACAAGCAAATTTATCTTCCTCTGAGACTTTAAGGGGGTTGCAGACTCACAGTTCTAATTTATATATGTATAACACTGAAATAATTATAATTTCTAAATTTTGTTCTCATTTATATTTCACCCTCTCCAGAGTTGATGACATCAATTTTACTTTGAAAATGCTCATTCTGATGCATTCCATTTTTCTCTGACTTTTGCACTTCTGTTATTCTTTTCAGCAAGGAAAGAATAGAGAATTGCTAAGGCATTTTGCCAGTAACATCTACATGGCAATATAGAACTGCCCAAGCAGTTCTCTGGAAAGACACATCAGGAAACCTTTTTTTTTTCAGAAAAGAAATGAAGGCAAGGCTAGACTGTTGGACCTATGGCCAAATAATATTTTTTAATCAAGATGTTCCTACCTTCATGTCGAAAAAGAGTTGGAGCCAGAAGGATGTTTCTGTCACTAGTCTACAACTGAAAGAAAAGTTTCTAATTGAAATAAAGTTTAAATTAGTTTTTAAAAGTTGTGGGTTTGACTTTGTAAAAAAAATGAATTTGAAATTGTACTGTGTGGTAATGATGAACATATTATTGCCAAGATGTATAAACTGTTATTGAAACCCATTTGGAAGAATTAATATCTGAAGCACTGCATGATTGAATGGTCAAGAAATTTTGGGTATAATGTAATGGTTGAAAATGGGAAAATGTGGATGAAGGTTTTAAAATGTACATTAAATTAAAATTGAAAAGAAATTTTTTATAAAGTGATGTACTATTTGTATTTAGCAAAAGACAAATTGTCAGAGATGTATAAAAGCATTGCAAATGCAATATTAGAAATGTAAATGTAAAGAAGAAACTTTTACTTTCTTTGGTGGACATGTGATGAAGCAAAAAAAATACTGGGGTAAGATTCATATTTTAATACAGAAGATTCTTAAAGTAAATATAAAAATCAAATGAGACACTTCTCTTTTAGGCTTAATGGACTTGAAACATTGGAAGAAAGATCTGGAACTTTGCTATTATATATCTTGGCAGCAGCAAGAATGCTTTAGGAAAAAAGTGAAACATTGATTTTGGGTTTTGCTGATATGTTTATATTATTATAGAAAAGGATAAGGGACTAGACCTAGACTAGAACTCAGAATCTCTTGATTTCTAGGCCAACACCTTAGCCGCTATACCAAGCTGTCTCTTTTTGATGTTGCAGTCAGATGAACCCTAGTGAATAGAATCAGTCCAGCATGCCTCCTCTGCTTTCCTTGTTACTTTCTTTTTAGCCATTCTCCTTTAAGCAGACTATGGTCCACTGTCTTTTTGCCAACTTTCAAAACTGTCTCTTGCTTAGAGATCTGGATCAGTGTGAATAACACCAGAGGAGTGGTGTCTGTAGCATGACGCAGGAGAGAAATCTCCATCACTTTCTCTACTGCTTCGTGGCACAATGTCCCCATGATGTCAGCCTTTGTTTGTGTTTGAAAATAGGTTTAGCACTCTTTTGGGAGAGCACTAAATGTATATCCAAAAGAATCCAGAGAAATAGCTCTGGTTCCGTCCAAGTATTTTCTGCTCGTTGCATTCAAAGAGAACCCAACAATCAGCTGCTGTTAGACTTCTTTTAACATAGGTTTAGCAGTAGTACAGAATAGAGCCGTGATGGCGAACCTATGGCACGTGTGCCCGAAGCGGCACGCGGAGCCATGTTGCCTGGCACGTGCAGTGTCGTACATTCATCTTTTGGGTTTCTGGCGCACATGTGAACACGATGATTAGCTGGCCTTTTTGCGTGAGCATGAGCCACCTTATCATTGCACACGCATGCGCACCAGAAACCTAGAAGACTAGCTGGAACACTAGAAACCCGGAAGTTCATTTTCAGGTGCGCGCATGCGCCCTTGGCAGCTCCTCTTCTGGGTTGTGGCCCAGACGAGCACGCTCCCTTTTCGGCACTTGGTGCCGAAAAGGTTCGCCATCACTGGAATAGAGCTATTTCAGGAATAGAGTCCAACTATAAACAGAATGTCTCACATAAGCCATTGGTGCCAATCCAGCACGAATTCCCACAATAAGCTATGCCTGCCTATCTTTCCATCTGTCAAAATTCTTCTCCTCTTTAGCCCCCTCACCATCCCATATCGCGCAGAATGGATGGTGGATGTTTTCCCATGGCTGATGATATTTTATTGGAGAGAAGAAAAGTTGGAGAAATCTATTTGTTTCTTTCTTGAATGAACCCTGCATTCCACATGTAAGGGCATCACCAGTGGCTGGCATTGATAAGGATTCCCAGTAGAGACTACACATTTTATGCCAGCATAGTTTTCTGTTAGTTCGAGAATTTTAACTTGGTTTGAAGAAGAACCCTTTGGTTGAGACACTGAATTATTCCTGTGATTAAACAGTAAACCTCTTAGTCACTTGCCTCAATTCTTCTTCCTCCTCCCACCCAACATACTCACTATCCAAGTATTTTATAAAGTAAAACATACCTCTTTTTTATACCCTTCCTTTCTACAATATTATGAAGCATCACTTGTAAAACCTTCCTGGTTTAACCTGCTTCATTTTACAGGGATGCCTCACAGAGCCGAAGACCTGAAACAGCCCACAATCTCTAAATATTCAGGATTTAGCAAAATCTAGTCCTAAGCCTTAAAAACCCATGTGTAGAAATTCTCCTGTTTGTTTTATCAGCTTAATTCAAGAAGGCCTCATTCTTTTGGCAAATAGGAAAAGGAAGAGGCGGGAATGAGACAAAATGCTGGATTAAGGAGTATAAACTTCCTAATTCTCCATAGGTGGCAGTTAAACAAAACTTCTGAGGCAATTGTATCACGAACAGAGTGCATTTGATGTCATTTCACTACCCAAAAGAGATATATAAGAAAGGTGATTAACTTATCTGGAAAATTTCATTGTGCTGTTGCTCAAAGCAGTTTTTTTTCTCTAGAGCAGAGTAACATCAGAGGTAACATCAAAGTTCAACCAGGATATGGAAAGAGTATTTCTGTGATTTATTCAAAGAATTATAGATTGAAATGGATCTTGGTAAATTAAGAATTTACTACTACAGTATCTCCAAGATATGGCCATCCAGTATATCCAGTGAAAGTAAAATCAAGGGGGTCTTTTGCAGAGCTAGGAAATGTTTCCTGTTGTCTCACTGGGCCCAAGCAAGAGTAACTCATGCGTTTAACACTGTGCACCTGGATTACTGCAATACACTGTACATGGGGCTGCCTTTGAAGGCTCACTGGTAACTGCAGATGGTAGAAACTGCAGTGCCCTATTTGTGGGTAGGTTAGAGATATAGTTGCCATGTTGTTCTAAAAGCCAAGAGGTTTGCGGTTGCCATTCAATATCCTGGTTTTAGCTTACCTACATGGTTTGCTTCCAGACGACTTTATCCAACCAGAATCAATCTGCCCTGCATATGCATGCTGAGATAAACTATTAGTGGTTCCCTACCCTTATGAAAAGGGTGGTACATAGACGTAGCTTTTTTTAAAGTTTCCCCCTGTTTTATAGTACAATTTGATTTTGGAATCTCAACTGCCACACTAATGGTATTCTAGAAATGAGTTAAATGGGGCATTTTTGGAGTAGTTTCAGAAAGAAACTGCTGGCAAGGGGGATTCTATCAGGGTTATTTGTTTGAGTCTCCCAATTGCTGTATTGGTGTACAAAACTAATAAATAATCCTAATGAATAAGTACACTTCCTTGTTGTCAAACCCTTTGCTTCTTGTTCTGTGTTCTGAAACACATTTGAACAATTCTATTCTGTCTTCTAGAATAGATGACAGCTCTTCAAATCCTTGAAGACACTTTTCACGTCTTCCTGGAACTTTCTGTTTTACATACTAATGCTTCAATTATTCCTTATAATTTTCCTTCATGCACCGTATTATCTTGGTTGCTTCCCTTTGGATGCAATTCTGTTTATTAAAATCCTTGGTAAAATGTGACACTGGAATTGGACCAATATTCCATGTAGAATTTTGAGCGGCATGGTGGCTTAGTGGTGAAAATGATCGTGTCCCACTATAAAGGTTGAAAATTCAATCCCAGGTAGTGGCAGATGTTGCTTCCATACAGTGGAAAGAAAAAATATCTGTTGCAAATTCTGTATGGCATCAGGAAGGGTATCTGGCTAGTAAACACTCAGCTCCATCCAGTCACCCAAAAAACCCCGAATTAAGGGATTACAGGGTCATAAAAAGGGAGTTTATTCCATGTAGAATTTTACATTTACATCAATTGAAATCCATCTTGCAGGTTCTTGCTCTTTGTTGCAACTATCCTCTCCACTACTTCCAAAGCCTCCAAATGTGACAAAACTGAAAGTAGGCATGTAAGATACATGTAATATTTAGTTTGGGAAAACAATAAAAGGTAAAAACGGTGTATGTGTAAATCTTTTTTATTATTTTATTATTTTAATTTTATTTCCAAAGTCAAAATACAAATTTCAACATAACCAAAAAAAGAGAGAAACAGCAACAAACAAAGCAAAAACTAAACAAGATGAAAATGTGCATAAAGAAACAACAAACATACACATATATTGTGTGCCCCCCCCATTGAACGCTGAATAGGCAGGGTGGGATTGATTAAAAACAGCTCTAGACATTCCTCTGTAATACCATAAAATTGAACTATTAAAGTCCAACAGGAAGAAAGTAATATTTCTTGCCCTGAATTCAGGAAACATTCTTCAGATATTATTTTATTTTAGTTCTCATCGCCTCCAACTGGAATGTCCCAAAGGAGCTTTTTCAAAAGGCAACTGGACTTTCTTGTTTTTCTTTGAAGACATTTTGCTTCTCATCCAAGAAGCTTCTTTAGTTCTTCTTGGACGAGAAGCGAAACGTCTTCAGAGAAAAACAAGAAAGTCCAGTTGCCTCTTGAAAAAGCACCTTTGGGACAACCATGACCTGGATGACTAAGAATCTCCATAGACATCCTCCAACTAGAATGGTCCATACAGGTAGTCCTTCACTTACAAGCACAATTGGGACCAGGATTTCCATTGCTAAGCAAGGTGGTTATTAAGCACCAATTTTACAATAATTTTTTTGCTATGGTTGTTAAGCAAATCACATGGATGTTAAGTGAATCCAGTTTCCCCATTGACTTTGCTTCTCAGAAGCCAGCTGGAAAAATCATGACGGCCATGACACGACCCTGGGACACTGCAACCATTGTAAATACATGCCAGTTGCCAAGCACCTGAATTTTGATCTCATGACCTCATGTTGTGATGGCCATAAATGTGAATGGCCATAAATGTGAAGACCAGTCATAAATCGCTTTTTAAAATACCATTGTAACTTTGAACTAACCGAATGATTGTAAATTGAAGACTGTCTGAAATTACAACTTGTTTCCCATTCATCCTTTTACACTTGCCTTTAATATAAGATCTAACATTCTTCTGATCAGATACAAGCTAATAATGTGGAAGATGATGGCTATAGTCCTAATCTTACGATAAAATTGATTAAATATAGGTCCCATAACTTAGTGATAATATATACAGTATATCAAAGCCTGGAACATTCTGGTGATGAGATTTAATTGGGAAAAAAAAGAGAGAGATGCTGGAGTAGGCCTGAAAGAATGAAAGCTGACACTGATCCGCAGGTCAGTGGTTCAAATCTCACCGGTTCAAGGTTGACTCAGCCTTCCATCCTTCCGAGGTAGGTAAAATGAGGACCCAGATTGTTGGGGGCAATATAAATATACATTGCTTACTGGGGTAAACCGCTTAGAGAGTGCTTGCACTGTGAGGCGGTATATCAATCTCACTAAATAAAATAAAATAAAATAAAATAAATAAATAAATCCCCACTTCGCTACAGAACATACAGCTTGGAATTTGGGCCAGTTCCTCTCAGCTCAGTTTTCCTCATAGGTTATTGTGAGACCAAATGAAGAGAAAACCCCATGAAAGTGAGCTAAAGTTGTCTGAGGTAAAACAGGTCATACATACAACAAAAACTGAATTCTGAAGCTGAGCTCAACTTATGAAAACATGGAGGAAATCACACAATGTCAAAAATCTTGGCCAATGGTGGATTCCATTGATGATGCTGAAACTTAAATGACGATACATCTGACTCAGAGGCGGCCTTCTTCCTAGGACAAGACAAGTGAAAAGGGGAAATTTATTACCACAAGAATGCTAAAGAATCCAGAAAAACAGCCTGATTCTCGAAAGAAATAAGACAAACACAAGCCCTAATTTATAGCATTCACTCATTTTTCAAGATAAGCCATACCACTTGGTCAGCTTAATGAGGAATTAAACATTTAGTTCCTGGACCCTCAAGATTTATGGCTTACCTGGTGGATCACAGCTCCATGAGCTTAACTGAATAGTCCTCTTTGTGTGAATCAGATTTAGGCTTATAAAAATGAAGCAACATTGTCTTGAAGGCAGTTCTGTTCTTTCTCCAGTGGTTCACACAACTCTGGACCAACAGATAATAAAGAACATGAGACAGATGATGAAGACTGGAAGGGGGCAGTGAAACCACAGCTGTCATTCAGATTTTCTAGGAGTGCTATAGAAAGTAGGATCAACCTATAACTTGGTATGTCCTTTTTTTTCACAAACTAACTTTCTATTTCTGCTTGTTGAAACTAACATTGTACAAAATCTATATAACTTTCACTGTTTTTCTTCTAAAGGGAAATTGGAATCTTGGGCTTTGAGAAATAAGCAGTTTGATTGAATTATAAACTCTATAGCTCCTATTTCACTGCTTTACAAGGAAAAACACCAAAGTAATCCCAAATTGGGATTGTTATTTGGGAGTTCAAACCAATGATGGGTTCCTACCGGTGCGGTCCGGTGCGTAGCTCTGGTAGGGAGTGGTCGATTGCGCAATTTACGCACGACTGCTCCGGTGCCGTCTTTGCCAGTCCGTCACGTGCATCGTCATCTTTTAAAAAGAATTTTTGGGCTTTTTGGCTTCCGCGCATGCGCAGAAGCAAAATCGCGCAAGGGGTTGCATGCGCGTAGCAAGGGGGCGCACGCACGTAGCAAGGGGGCGCATGTGCATAGCAAGCGTGCATGCGCATGAAATGTGGAGATGCGCGCGCAGCGCACCGGTAGCAACAGAGGAGCAACCCGCCCCTGGTTCACACCAATTAAGAATGTGTACACGGTTACAATGAAAAAGTCTAAAATGTGTTTAAAACCAAAATTTCCTTAAACCTCTATCAAGATAGAATAACAATATGACTCAGATTGATTCACACAGCATTTCTAAATAATCAGAATCTTAGACACATGTCATAAATGAGTATCAAAAGCTTCTAAAACACAACACCAACCATAACGGAACAGGGAAGGATTTCCACAACTTGAATTGCTTATATCTTTTGACTTACCACAAGATAAAATTGTGAATCACTTGGTGAGGTGTGTAGTGTTGAAATTGAATAATAAATACAATAAAATTCTGGCAGATGTCAAACTACCAGGAAGGTATTCCCATGCTTGTTAATGGATAGGAGGGTATATGGTGGTGGGAAACACTTTTTCAGACATCCAAATATTCTTGAATTGATCTCAGTAGCAAGTGGGAGTGTGGGGGGCAAGCACAGGGCTTTCTGGACAGATAAATATCAGGTTTAGAGTGGGCTGCAAGCGCCTCTCGTATTTTGTACTAGCTACAGCTGCCAAGCCAAACTCCGTAGCAAACTCATCTAGAACACACTGCAGTAATCCAATTTGTATGTGGCTTACATGACCAGGAACAGTTCTAGGTAGTAACCCAGCTGCTGTTCTCCTTGCTCTGCTGTTCATATATGCAACTGGGGCACAGATAAATAACCTTTCTGGATATGACTATACACTTTGGGGGTTGAGGAATGTGTTAGGAGAGCTGTCACAAAATGAGAACTAGGGTTCTATGATCAATTACAAGACCTCATCCAGGTACCAAATGGTTTCTTCTTTCCCTGGCTTACTTTTGTCTTATTTTTGAGTAGGTGGATACATTTTTGAGCAAAATAATGGGTTACTCAATAATTCAGAATAGAGCTGGAAGAGACCTTGGAAGTCTTATAGTCTAACTCCCTGCTCAAGCAGGGACCCTATACCATTTCAGACAAGTGGCTGTCCAGTCTCCTCTTAAAAATTTCCTCCAGAAATTTATTTATTTATTAGTGAGACTTATATACCACCTCAAAGTGCAAGCACTCTCTAAGCGGTTTACACCATTAAGCAATGTATATTTTTATATTGCCCCCAACAATCTGTGTCCTCATTTTACCTACCTCGGAAGGATGGAAGGCTGAGTCAACCTTGAGCCGGTGAGATTTGAACTGCTGACCTGCTGATCACAGTCAGCTAAAGTGGCCTGCAGTACTGCACTCTAACTGAAGCGCTCACAACTTCTGAAGGCAAGCTGTTCCACTGGTTAATTGTTCTCACTGTTAGAAACTTTCTCCTTAATTTCAGGTTGCTTATCTCCTTGATTAGTTTCCATCCATTGTTTGTTGTCCTGCCCTCTGGTGCTTTGGGAAATAAGTTGACCCCCTTTTCTTTGTGGTAGCCCCTCAAATACTGGAATACTGCTATCATGTCATCCCTAGTCCTTCTTTTCTCTAGACTAGCCATATCCAGTTCAGGGGTGGGTTCCTCCCGGTTCGGACCGGATCACCTGAACCTGTAGCGACCCGCTGGTGACATCATGGATCCGATTCTGTTGGCACTGGTCTGTGGGTGCCGCCATCTTTTTTTAAAAAATGTGATTTTTTCCATGTTTGGATGGCTTCTCCTCTTCCGCTGCTTGAAAAAGGGCCCGCCCACCTGCCCCTGGGTTAATACTGACCTTTATTTCTTCGCCTGAAGCACAGCTGATCAGCTCCTCAGCTGTGTTTTGGGCTGATTCCTGCTACTGAGCATGCGTGAAAGTCAAATTGCACAAGGGGACACGCGCGAAATGTCACAATGCGAACCGGTGGCGAAGGTAAGTGGAACTCACTCCTGATCCAGTTCCTGCAACCATTCTTCATATATTTTAGTCTCCAGGCCCTTAATCATCTTAGTTGCTCTTCTCTGCACTTTTTCCAATACCTCAGCATCTTTTTTGTAATATGGTGACCAAAACTGAATGAAGTATTCCCGATGTGGTCTTACTAAGGTTTTAAAAAGCGGAACTTCATGTGATTTCGATTCTATGCCTCTGTTTATACAACCAAGGATTGTATTAGCTTTTTGGCTGCTTCCACACACTGCTGGCTCAACGTCCCTCTCACAGTTACTGTTTTTGAGTCAGGTTTTGCCTAATCTGTACTTGTTCCTTTAGTTTTTCCTGCCTAAGTATAAAGCCTTGCTTTTCTCCACATTAAATTTCATTTTGTTGGATAGGGTCCTTTGTTCAAGTCTGTCAAGATCTTTCTGGATCCTAAGCTTATCTTCTGGAGTGTTGGTTATTCCTACCAGTTCAGTGTCATCTGCAAATTTGATGAGTTCCCCTTCTATTCCCTGATCTAAGTCAATTATGAAGATACTAGCTGATGACCCGGTGCTGCCTGTGTTTTTTAATCCTAACCACCCCTGCCTCCCACGCATGTGCGCACAACCCCCTCTGATGGTCATTTCGAAAAATCCTTTCTTAGTGAGCACCTACTGTATGAGCCGAGGTGGCGCAGTGGTTAAATGCAGCTATGGCAGGCTACTCCAGCTGACTGCTAGTTCAGCAGTTCAGCTGTTCAAATCTCACCAGGCTCAAGGTTGACTCAGCCTTCCATCCTTCTGAGGTCGGTAAAATGAGGACCCAGATTGTTGGGGGCAATTTGCTGAACTCTGTAAACCGCTTAGAGAGGGCTGTAAAGCACTATGAAGCGGTATATAAGTCTAAATGCTATTGCTATTGCTACTGTAGAAGCCAAGAGGAACATATGTGGCAAATTTCAAGTTTGTAGGCTTTACAGTTCTGGAGATTTCATGATTATGGCATGAGTGGTTTTCACTTTTATATATATAGATTGAAGAGTACTGGGCCTAAGATGGAACCTTGTGGTACCCCACTGCTTCCTTCCTTCCATGTAGATGTAGTACAAGCAGTATTAAGGTCTACTACTATGAGTAGTATTAAGGAGTACTCATTGAGTATGGTTTGTCAGCCAGTTACAAATCCATCTAGTGGTGATGCTGTCTATCCCACATTTTTCTAGCTTACCAAGAAGTAGGCTGTTGTCTACTTTGTCGAATGCCATACTGCAATCTAAGTATACTATGTCCACAGTGTTTCACTGGTCTACTAATTTAATCACTTTGTCAAAGAATGAAGTAAGATTGGTTTGGCATGACCTGTTTGGCATGATCTGTTGCAGCAACCCACATTTTCTTCTTCTTTTTAATCTATTGGGTATATATGAGCATAGAAACATTCTTGGAAATCACAACATTTCAGAGGTGGGTGCTTTTTTTAAAAAGCTTTTATGTGAAACCTTGAAGAAAAAAGATAAGAGAAAGTGTTTAAGAATGAGAAGAGGAAGATATATTTGAAAAGAAGCAAAGATACCTACATCCTGATTGCAATAGATAAGATCCATTTTCAATCAGAAACTGAGATGGCATTTGTCCCTTCATCTCTATTGCATCTCTCCTAATGGGGGCAATTACCCAACTCTATTTCTGATTGACAAATAATATAAGGTATGTAGATCCTTGTTGTAGCAAACAAAAATTCTCAATCTTTCTCAGACTGAAACAGCTGTTCAGAATGCCACCTGAAGGAACCTGGTTTTTTCCCCCCTAGATATTTGTCATATTGCTGGTAAATATAGTATTAATCCTTTTCATTTTACAGAATGCGGCTCGGCATCCTGTTCAGCCCTTGAGGCCAATTCACAATGTTCCATGAACTGCGGGTGCCAGCTAATTTGTATCTTATCCTTTTATGTGGCTAAAAAATGTTTTCTATCAAGGGGGTGCAATTGGCACTTCCATTTTGTCGTTGACCTGATTTTCCTTCTCTCTCTTTTTTTTTAAATCCCTGTCAAGACATACCTTTAGAAGATGAGAGTCATCACACCATTACTGCTATCTTTATGTTTCACTGTGGGTGTTTCTCAATTCCCCGTGAGTATAATACCTGTACCATTTTCTCAAGCTAATTTACTTGCTTTTATCTAAATGTTTGAATGTTTGCTGTAGAAACACTGGTTCACAAGACTGGTACATATCCCAGCATCAAGTGTGGCTGAGATATGTAGATACAAAGAGAACATCATCTTGATGCTTGTATTCCAACCTACATCAAGTTTTTTTAAAAATCAATGTATTACCATATTTTTGGAGTATAAGACGCACCTTTTTCCTCCCTAAAAGTGGCTGAAAATTTGGGTGTGTCTTATACTCTGAATGTAGCTTTTTCAAAGCTTTTTTTCCAGCCCTAACTAGGTGCTAATGATCTTCCCAGCTCTTACCTTGCAGGCTTTTTCATTGTTACTCTCTCAGAAGAATGTTTTTCCAGCCCTAAGTCTTTGCAGATTTTTTTTCATTGCTCTACTTGCTCCGAATAAGTTTTTTTTCTAGCCATAACCAGGTGCTAACAATCTTCCCAGCTCTTACTGGCTTGCAGGTTCTTTCATTGTTATTCTCTCAGAAGAAGGTTTTTTTAAGTCCTAACCAGGGGATAAAATAATGTGCTGAAGCTGACCAGACTAAGGACGCTAGCCAGATGAATACCTGGTAGGCAGATTGTTTTCCCCTATTTTCCTCCCCAAAAACTAAGGTGCGTCTTATACTCCGGTGTGTCTTATACTCCGAAAAATATGGTAATTTTGCTAAATATATGAATGACTTTTGATAGATTAGAAGGAATGCTGGATGAGCTGATCAATGCCAGAAACTGTGGCAAGCAGGCATTGAAACTTCATTCAAAATATTGATAGGTAATAAACGTGGGTGTTTCGTTTTAATGGATCTCAGATGGAACCATCCATCTATCCCCAGTATATTGCTGGAAAGGTATTGCCCTTGTTAAAATATTTCAAAGTGACTGAGATGTCCCTTTTCCCCTTAACATTGAAAAAAACTGGCATGCTTATTGCAATGCTGGGCTCTTGGATAAATAAAGGTTTCCAGGTGCTCCTTGGAACAGGCTTACGATCACATAATATTGCACCATCATATGTTGATTCCAAAAAGCATTTTTAAAAAGGCTTTCCTCTTCAAAAATCTGCCATAGCTGTAAATATGACAGGCTCATAAATTATTAAGCAGAAAAATACTATCATCTTTGAAAACGTAGACAAGAATGACCATCCTATATCCAATCTGGTGAATGTCTATCAATTTTAAAATCAAATCAGTAATACAGTGCATGAGAAATCTGATAAGGCCCGTGATGGCACAGTGGTTAGAATGCAGTACTGCAGGCTACTTCTGCTGCCTGCCGGCTGCCTGCAATTTGGCAGTTTGAATCACACCAGGCTCAAGTTTGACTCAGACTTCCATCCTTCTGAGGTGGGTAAAATGAGCACCCAGATTGTTGGGGGCAATATGCTGACTCTGTAAACCACTTAAATAGCAATAGCAATAGCAATAGCACTTTACTTATATACCGCTTCATAGTGCTTTACAGCCCTCTCTAAGATGTTTACAGAGTTCAGCATATTGCCCCCAACAATCTGGGTCCTCATTTTACCGACCTCAGAAGGATGGAAGGCTGAGTCAACCTTGAGCCTAGTGAGATTTGAACAGCTGAACTGCTGAACTAGCAGTCAGCCTGCAGTCGCAGCATTTAACCACTGCACCACTTCAGCTCAAATAGGGCTGTAAAGCACTGTGAAGCAGTATATAAGTCTAAGTGCTATTGCTATTATAAAGACTTGCCCTGGTCTGCTAAACTTTATCTGGCAGTAGCAGATATACTGTATAAAGAAAATAAACATAACTTTGGCATGATCAGGAAATTTGAAAGTCCTGATGGAAAATGTGATATCAATGGTCCAAATAATCCTCAGGTTTCTAAAGTGACATCTTCAGAATCTTTCTATTTGGATAGGTATTTTAATCTGTTATTTATGTGGGAAGGAAATGATACAGTGATTTTTTTTCTATTTTCACAGAATCCTCAAATTCCACAAGAGAACTATGAAAATTATGCAAAGGCATATCTGAACTGGGTAAAATACTTATATCCCAGCTTGATTGGCTCAGTTGAAACACAGCCATATTATTTTGTTCCACATTATTATTACCCAGTGAAACCAGATGCAGAGGTTCCAGTAGATGAAGGAAGTGGTGGCGGCCCACCAACAGATATTGAACCAAGAATAAGGAGAAGCATCATATTAAGAATGATTAGGAAGTAATAATTCATGAAGAGAATATTTACATGATACGGGGAGGGTTGAATCAGAGCATGAAAATGGCATGGGGATTAAGGGTTAATTCAGCTTGTGTAGGTCTTCAGCTCTCTGTTTTGTTTAACCATACCCCATCTTATCTCCAATACTGCAAACAGTATTAAAAGATAACTCAGAATATCCAAAGAAATGATGCAAACCTGAACTTGAGTTGGAATGTAATTATTCATTGTTCCTGTTATAATCTGCTTTGTGGAAAATAAGACGTGCTGATATTTCTGCTTCTTTTTCTGTTTTCTGTTTGCCACAATTCACTAAATCAAAGATATTTAGGATTCATGAATGGCCATTTTCTTCCTGCCTATGATAAATGACTTATGTAATCACTGGGAGTATATAAATGTTTAAATTAAAATGAATTTGAAAAACACGCTTTGAAATTTATATTTTCTTTAGAAGCTGGGCCAGGTTTAACATATGGGGATCATGAGGAAAACTTTTGCATTACCTATGAGTCTTTAAGTATGTATGAACTTTAATTAGAACATATGTGAGAGTATTTATTTATTTGCAGGATCCACTATAACCCATTTTCCCATCTTTGGATCCATGATTGTCAACAAGTAAAATATAAACATGTCCTCTGATAACCATTACTTCCTTCAGAATACTCCTATCACAGAGAATGTAGTTTTTGGCAATCATGTGCTGTATGTTATAATTTGGAGAGACTGAGGACTGCAAATGAGGAGGTTAGGGGCCTCATTAACTCTATGGGCAAAACTAGACCTTGGAGCATTGGATACATGATTTTGGGTTCTGAAAAACATAATATGCCTATCTGAGGTTGTCACTACCGGTACTAGGTTTTATCTATTTCCTACCTGAAAATAACGAAAAACTATGCTGTCAATTTTCAGGAACTGCATTCAGATGGGGTTTCAAAAGCTACCAAAAGGGGACTCTAGAATTAGAGGTTCGCACCAAAAGTTTAGTGCTTCCTCCATCTTCCAGACCCAAAGGAACTGAGTTGGCAGTTCTAGAACAACGTGTCAAACCTACACAACTTTCAGATGTGTGGACTTCAACCTCCAGAATTCCCCAGCCAATTCTGGGAATTGACATCTTAAGGTCACCAAGGTCGAGAAACAATGTTCCAGATAATTAAAACTCATTAGAAATTAGTTGGACAATGGAGGCAACTATATATCCTAATATATTAGATAAGCATGAAACATCGCGATGCGCACCAGTAGGAAAAGGTAAAAGGAACCCACCCCTGATAATAACGTAACGTAACGTAACGTAATGCAACGCAACGCAACGCAACGCAACGCAACGCAACGCAACGTAACGTAACGTAATGTAACGTAACGTAACGTAACGTAACGTAACGTAACGTAATGTAACGTAATGTAACGTAATGTAACGTAACGTAATCCAGAGAAAGGAAGAAAGAAGATATAACACCAAGTATATGGCACACCCCAGTGGCGAGTTGCTGTCTTACCGGTGCCGGTGCGCTGTGTATGCATCTCCAAGTTTCGGGGGGGTGCGCTCACTACGCACGCATGCCCCCTTGCACGATTTTGCTTCTGCGCATGCATGGAAACAAAATCTTGCCAAAATCTCACACGCACGCGCGTCCCCTTGTGAGATTTCGGCGCAATTTTGCTTCCCCGCATGCGCAGAAGCAAAATCGCCCAAAAATTAACGGAAAAAATTGTGACGCATGCTGTGGACCGGCAGAGAGGGCTCCGGAGCGGTCGCGTGCAAATTGCACAATCGGCCGCTCCCTACCGGAGGTGCACACCGGGCATCTCCGGCAGGAACCCACCTCTGGCACACCCTGCCATACATTTCGGAAGCAGTAGAACGCAGCTTCTGAGATCTGCAAGTGGGCATTGCACACCGCCCAGAGGCTATCATAAGAGGACAAATCAAACATTGCAAATATCACTTGGAGGTGGGAGATACTTCCAATGTAATCTACCGGATACCCTCCATGGATTGCCCTTGTGACTATGAAGAACAGATGGGGAGGTAGCTAACCACCAGATTGAAAGAGCACAAGCCAGCAGCCAGATGAGGAGACCCGAACTTATTGGTATCCTCACATTGCAGTGAACAAGGACACACATTCAATTTCACAGATACTAAGATTGTTGGCTGAGCAGGTACAAAGATATCCAGGAAAATGATTGAAGCCTGGGAAACAGGCCCTTGTCAGTCAACATGAGTGATTGTGGATGGATGATTATTGTGGATGGATGAACATTATTTCTTTGATAATGTTTTAATTTTACTGTTTTAACCTTTTATCTGATTTTATTGTTTCTTTTGTATTGCTGTTAGCCGCTCTGAGTCCTTATCGGATTGAGCGGCCTATAAATGCAATTAAATAAATAAATAAAATAAATAAACAGGAGTGCTGATTTATACCAGCTTATCATGTATTTAGAAACAGAGGATTTGGCAGCACAAGGAAACAATCACCAATGACTTAATAGTCAGCCTTAACACCCTAGTCAAGAAAAAAAAAGCCACACACAACCACATAGAATAGCCCAAAACACACATTTTGGTAGATAGAAGTTCCCTGAGGATGGGCTCCAGCATGAGTCCAAAAGCTTGGAAGGCTAAGTCTCTGGTCCCGGTGATTGACCCAGATTGGATCCTGGAATCTAATCTGATTGTAATTTATTCACCCTATGTTGAAAAGGTGGATAGAAATCATCATCCTTTTCCTCTATGATAGTATATAGCTATTTGACAGAAAAAAAACTTTTATAATTTCACATTTATAGTAGTAACAAGTTGAGGAAACATTACTGTAAATGAGAGACAGAAGATTCTGAAGCCACATTTTAAAGTAAAATATAAAACAAGACTTTGTTATAGTAACTGCACTTCCTTAACATTACCATCAGAGGGAGAAATAACACAAGCTACTGGATGATCTTAGTTTAAAAAGGGTTTTTTATAAAAAAACTACGGTGGTTTTTCTTGTATTAAAAAACCCCACACATTTTGTTACTTCTCAACAGAATTCTTCTGAGAGTAATAAATGCAAGGATATAAGATGAAATCAGGAAAAAAAATCCCCTTCCAAACAACTATAAGAAAGGCAAATATTGTAGTTGGAGCTGCAATGGGACTAGAAATAGTTATGCTTTTAGCTTATGCCTGTACAGTATATTGAGTTAAAATCAGAATCACCAAACAGAAATAAATTATATTATCTGTTGTACCAAATCATAATGCTAGTGACAAGATTATTCATTTTTAAACAGTCTCACAATTTCACTATGTAAGTTTGTGTGTGTAATGTGTGTGTGTGTGTTCATATTTTTACTTTAGGGCTACCAAATCTGCTGCAGTCTGGATTAATTGCAGATTCCAAATAGTTGTTAAGGGCAACACTATGTAAAGTACAGGAAGTCCTTGACTTACAACAGCTCACTTAGTGACCATTCAAAGTTACAGCACTGAAAAAAGTGACTTACGACCATTTTTCATTCTTATGACCATTTCAGCATCCGCATAGTCACATGATCAAATTCAGACACTTGGCAACTGACTCATATTTATGACAGTTGCAGTGTCCCGGGATCATGTGATCCCCTTTTGTAAACTTCTGGCAAGCAAAGTCAAAAAAAAAAAAAAGGAAGCTACATTCACTTGCTGATTTAACAACAGCAGTGACTCATTTAACAATGGTGGCAAGAAAAATCGTACAATGAGACAAAACTCACTTAACAATGTCTCACTTAAGCAACAGAAATTTGGGGCTCGATTGTGGTCATAAGTCGAGGAGTTTGTATACAGTATATTGAAATAGTCTGTCTGGGTGGTAATGAAAGCTCCTGTAACTTACCTCCTACACCAGGTAACGTCATGATGCAAAAATAGAAGCTGGGCAAAGGTTGTTCTAGCTATGGCTCTCACCCAGGGGTGGGTTCCTCCTGGTTCGGACGGGTTTGCCCAAACAAGTAGCGACCCACTGGTGATGTCACGATGATGTGACCGAACCGGATCGGTCGGTGCCGGTCTGTGGGCGCCGCCATCTTTTTTTTAAAAAAATTTTTTTTTCCTTCTGCGCATGTGCAGAAGCCAAGTTTCCGGCACTGTGCATGCAGTCGCCATCTTGTTTTCGGCGTTTTTTTAAAAAAAATCCAGTTTTTTGCACTGCCCATGCATGCGCACGGCCACAAGGTGCGGCCACGTGACGCGCGAGGAAGAGAACTGGCAGCAAGGTAAGTTGGAACCCACCCGTGCTCTCACCTATTGTTCAAGCAGAAGCTGTGAATCCAGAAGGACCTGCAGATGACACTAGTGTTGATGGAGAATCCCAATATACAAACAGAAACTCTATTTTCCTCTGCTTGTTCTCTTTCATCCAGACCCTTGCAGCCTTCTAGCACTGGGATAGGATGTTGATATCTTATACAAAGTTGACATCATCAATCTAATGGGGGTATCACAATCCAAACTGTCAGTTGACTTCTCCCACTGATATGGATACTAAAGAGCAGAGGAGAGAGAGTCAACCACAGTGGGACTCCAAATTGCAAACACCACCAAGCTGATCTCTCATCGGTACCATAGACTAAAACCACCGCATGAGGAAGGAACGGAACCACAATGCCTTCAATCCCTAACCCTTCTAAACAATCCAGTATCTTTTTATGAGTAAGGTTTTGCCTGGGTAGATTTAGCATTCTTATCCTGCAAAGAGCTGGGCATAATGGTGTTCTCACATTCTTCTTTTTCCAAAGGATGCTGGGAATTTAAACTATATTTTTATTGCATTATAACTTGAGCAGCTGTTACTGAGTGGCTAGTAAATTAAAGGAGTAAACAGATTGGCAACTTTATGAAATAATTAATAGGAACCAAACTGAAGTTCAGACTGAAATTTTACACCAATTTACGTTACTATATTTGAATTTTCAGTTGTGTGTATGTATGTACATATATACATCTAAAGGGGGAAAGGTATCAAATTTTTATTTAAACTTAAAACATGAATTTGTCCTCAACAACTACGACAAACGGTATTCTAATTTCTAAATATTTAAGGAGACACTGTGTTTTAATCTACCACATATTTTTTTAAAAAAGGGAAGCAGGCAAATAAATCAAGGAACTCACTTGGCTAAGCCAGTTATGTGTAACAAGGATAAGGACTAAGCCAGCTACGTATAACAAGGAAATAACATATGTAGAGTACCAAGGGGTATTTTCAAGGCATTGTTTTCTTTAGCTTAGAAGCTAAATGCATGAGCAAAACCACATAATTTTATTAGCAACATAACCAGTATTTGATAAGAGATGCTGGCAATTGTGCTCAAACACATGTTATGAGCAGCAAGAAGAGAAAGTTGCTGGGTGAGACAATGTCACTGATGGCAAGAGCTTCCACTTGCTAATAATGATTGATATCCCATCATAGCCTGGGACTCTAACTTCTACCACTACTTTCCCTTGCCTCCAGGTATGCTTCTCTGATAATGGAAGTATCAATTCTTGAACAATGTATTCCTAATTCTCAGAGAGACATGAGACCTTCCAACCACTGTATCTGAACTCCTATCAAGGTTTGATCCCATTAGAACTTAGCTGTGTTGGGGGGGTCTTCTGAAAATGATGCGCTGAGTGGCAAGGCAATCTTTTTCTCTACCGACAAACAGCTGATTTTGCTGCCAAAGCTGGTTCTTTCATGGTGCACTCCCAGCTTTGAACAGGAGCAACTAGGAATGATCCAAAATGACCCTTGGACTACTATGTAACTATCTGAGAAGAGGGATCTTGATGGTTGCAATTTTCAGTAGAAGTGGCTGGAGGACTGGGTCTCCATCTTTTCCTTTCAGCTGTTTGTTTTAAACGCACCTCAGTTTTAACTGCATGTTTTGAAGTTTCTTTTTTTCATTTTGATCGTCATCTTTTCTCTTGACACCCAAAGCGGTAAAAGAGGAAGTTAAGAAGATTTTCATCTTTAACTATTAATCAGCTGGTTGAATGCTGAATTATTCCACCCCCTTGCTGCATTTTAATGTGAAGTTTTGGCATCTTTTTTAGTGCTTTATTTTGGAGTTGTAAATCATTTTTGCTTTCATCATATGGAAGTCAACAGCAATGTCTTGGATAGTGAAAATGATCTGATTTGATTTACATTTACATTGGATTTTCACTACAATGATTTTGTATTCCATTAATTTTTAAAAGCTCTGGTCTTATTTTTCTAACCTCTGATGGGAATTTCCCCCTTGTTTCTATTCACTTTTTATTGTGGGAAATATTATCTTAATTCTTTCTGTGGTCATTCTATTATAGTATATCTACTACCCTATCCTTGAGAGGAACTATTTAAGTTTGGTTGTGAAAGCTCAGCTATAGGGGAGTTTTGGACTATATTAAAAATGCAAACAATGCATCAACTTAATGTTAAAGCCTTTTGGAAAACTTTTGAAAAAAAATGCTTTTCAGCTTACAAGTTGAAAACGTAGATAAAAATTTTGATAAAATAACAATTGTTTTAAATCAATTCAAAGATGGCACTCAGATACAAATAACAGGAGCTAAACAAGGCTTACAATCAAATGCATTGGAATCTATTTATTTATTTATTTATTTTAATGGATTTCTATGCCGCCCAATCCCTGGGGACTCAGGGCGGCTCACAACATGTTAGATCCATTACAAAATAAAAGCTATCATTAAAATATATAACAATACAAAATGCAATAATTAAAAATACAAAAGTTAAAAGAGTATCTCATTCACCCCGCTTGCCGGAAGAGCCAGGTTTTTATTGCTTTCCGGAAGGCCAGTAGGGTGGGGATGGTCCTGATCTCTGGAGGAAGTTGGTTCCACAGGGAGGGAGCTCCCACAGAGAAGGCCCTCCCCCTTGGTCCCGCTAGCAGACATTGTTTGGTCGACGGGACCTGGAGGAGGCCGACTCTGTGCGCTCTAACCGGTCATAGGGAGGTATGCGGCAGGATGCGGTCCTGAAGATAACCTGGCCCTGAGCCATGTAGGGCTTTAAAGGTAACGACCAACACCTTAAATTGGATCCGGAGACTAATGGGCAGCCAATGCAGCTGGCGGAGAATAGGTGTTGCTGCCAGATTTGAAGGTGAAGGTTCCTAGTTTGAGAATTGAAGGTTTGTTGAAGAAGGCTGAAAGGGCCCTGAATTCTAAAGACTTAGAGGTGACAGAATCAATAAGTGATGGACTAGACTTTCTTTAGAAGATTGATGAAGATTGGGGAATGGACTTATTAAATCCAATCAGAAAACGATTGTCAAGAGAGGCTGTGTTTCAACCTGTAGAAAGATTTTTTTTTGAACAACAAATGCTGTGGAGATATTTACAATAGAGACTTATGATTTGGGGGAGTGAGATCCAATTGTTGGGAAAGATCCCACTTAAAATTTTAAGGAAAAGTTTTATCCATCGAGAATGTTTGATCTTGGACAGACTAGAAATAACAATTGTGGTGGTTTATGGTCTAATAAAAGCCATTGTGAACTTTCTGTGAATTAAATACAATAATAGATTGTTAACTTTGAAGTTTAACGTTGCTGTTGGCTTTATTTGTTAACTATATTTTTGTTTTATATAATAGATAGATGCCAGGTCAAATTGGTTGCATTAATAGAGTTGTAGAAGTTAATAAACTGTAGGCCTGTTTTACAAGGGGGGGCATTATTATTCTTGAAATATATCTGTCAGTATTTAACTGGGGGGACAATCTTTGTATGTATTATTTAGGTTTTGTTTTGCACAATTTTTTGTATGTATTGTTTAGTTTTGCTTTGTTCTTGTATTTTTTTCCTTTTTTTGTATTTTCTTATATTTTAAAGGCATCAATAAAATAAAATAAAAAAACAACTAAGCTGTGGGATGCTCACAACACCCATCTTTTACAGAAAGAAACTGCAAATAGCTCACATACAGCTAAGCCACAAGTCATAAACCTATTTCCTGAAATAGCAACTACAGCAGCAACATCTCTCTTGCTTGACAACATTCAAAGAATGGGTAGGGTCAGAGCAAAGTAGGTGCGATAGAAGAAGGAAAATGGATGAGGTCAGAGAAAAAGAAAAAGGTATGCATTCATTTTTAATCAACGGATGAATAAGTGAATATTCTACCTTTGGCAGTGATGCCAAATTATGATCCATAAGAATCATAAAAGTTTTAACAGACAGGAGAAGATATATAATATATTCTTTGGTCACTACCTAACTTTAAAATCTAAACCAAAACAGTTCCAAGTTCATAAGTCTCGATTGGACTACTGTAATGCGCTCTACATGGGGCTACCCTTGAAGAGTATCCGGAGACTTCAACTGGTGCAAAGTGCGGCTGCGCGTGCTGTGGTGGGTGTCTCAAGATACACCCACGTAACACCTATACTCCGCCAGCTGCATTGGCTGCCCATTGGTCTCCAGGTGCAATTCAATGTGTTGATCATCATCTTTAAAGCCCTACATGGCTTAGGTCCAGGTTACCTTCGGGACCGCATCCTACCTCATACTTCCCTTCGACCGGTCAGGTCCCACAGAGTGGGTCTCCTCCAGGTCCCATCAACCAAACAATGCTGGTGGGGCCTAGGGGGAGGGCCTTCTCTGTGGGGGGCCCTGCTCTCTGGAACCAACTACCCCCAGAGATCCGAATTATCCCCACCTTGCTGGCCTTCTGAAAAGCCATCAAGACATGGCTTTTCCTGCAGGCGGGGTGACTGAGACAATTTTACATCCTAAGTCTCCCCCATGTATGTATGGTTTTATATGTTTTTTATAATTCTTTTTAATATTGTTTTTAAATTTTATATTGTTTAGTTGTTCTTTAAATGTTGTACGCCGCCCTGAGTCCTCAGGGAGTAGGGCGGCATATAAGAGCACTAAATAAATAAATAAACATTGGCACACATACATATACACACACACATATGTACATACATACACATATACATACATACATACAAACATACATGCACTGACCACATTTTGAATCCATTTCAAAAGCAGAAAGCACAATCAGAGTAACTGATTAAAACTATTTATAAGTATATTCCAAATTCTTAGATACAAATCATCTTAGCTGATTTGTTTTCATTAATCAGTTTCTTGGTATTGAGGTCTAGTTAAAAAATTGGTGGAAAATTTAGAAAGAAGTCTAGAGGCTACAACTACTGCTTAGAGTATAGCTTACTCTTATTCTTGAGGGAGATTGCTTACTCTTGTCCTACACAGATGGCATATGAAATCCCCTTTTTCACAAAAGTCATTTGAATAGTGCCTACAGATGGAGAATGTTTACATGCCCTGGACTTTTCATGTTACTGGCATTTATTTAGATGCAGTTGTTTCTTGGTTATGTAGTAGAGCATGCAGAGCACCAGAGTATTGTACCAAAACAAAACAAAACAAAAAATTAAAAATGATGCATAAGCTAAAGCAAAATGTCTATGGAAATTCTCAGTCATCTAGATTATAGTTGTTCAAAAGGTGCCTTTTCAAACGGCAACTGGACTTTGTTTTTTCTTGAAGATGTTTCACTTCTCATCCAAGAAGCTTCTTCAGTTCTGTCTGAATGGTGGAGGATGGAAGGATTTATATGCAGTCATCTTAGCACTCTTTCTGAGAGTCCTTGAGGCCACTTGGAGGTTTATCTGTGCCCTCAGGGTCACCTGAATAGTGCAAATGGGTGTGGAAACTTCTTACAACACAGTCCTTTCAGCAGTTCAAAGAAGGTTCCATATCCATTTGCACCCTGTGGGCACAAATAAACCTCCAAGTGGCCTCAAGGACTCTCAGAAAGAGGGCTAACGATCAGATGACTGCATATAAATCCTTCCATCCTCCACCATTCAGACAGGACCGAAGGAGCTTCTTGGATGAGAAACATCTTCAAGGGAAAACAAAGTCCAGTTGTCTTTTGAAAAAGCATCTTTGGGACTAAAGGAAAATTCTGTCTCACTTGCCCATCCTACATCATGTGTGATAGCTTAATCTACTGTGAGACTGAACAGACTCTTTATCTAGAAACAACACTTCCAAATCCCAAGTGTTGGACAGCAGAACCACCTTATGTGGAACAGAGGGTAAAATGAATTGGAAAAACTATAGATGGATATTATCAATGCCATTCTCGTGGAAAAAACTGGCAAGAGTACGACAAGACACTTATAGCCCCAAACAGTTTCTAAACATTTTTTTTCTGTTTGGGAGGGTAACATCTTCCTTTCCCCCCCTCAATAAATGGTCTGTTCTCCCCAGTGCGACAGGAGTTTTCTTGATTTCAGACAGACTGATTTTTGATGACTGAGTCCTGCGTCAAGATGGATTTGGAGTTATTTTTGTAGTCATTAGACATACAGGAAAGGAAGCTCTTAACTGGCAAAACAGTACCAAAACTATTTTCAGAGGTCAGTAGGGGATTAGGAGTACCTTGTGAATCAGATGTGTTGATTGGTTTTTGCCATTATATATAGTTACGCTAAGTCTGTTATGAATCGTGCTTTTGCTTACTGTACAAATCTACAGAATAATTCATTTATTACATGCAGTTCTTAACCTAGAAGGGAAATATTTGTTTCTCTGCGCTCTACAGAATAGGTGGAGAAGTAAAATTATACCCCATTAGTTGGAGTTGTCATTTTCCACTCTGTTATCATAAAAAAATTAACCCTGCTTTCTATATTGCTGATGCTGCATTCATCTCTATTACAATTTTGTTTTATAGTCTCAAAGACAATTTAGCTCCGCATAACCATTAATTTTAATGGGATGGCCACTTACCCAATTATCAGATTAGGTGTGGGATTGATACAAGAAAGAACTTGTTAAAATGGTCCCTTTTGGAAGGTGGAATGGGAGGTTCATTAAGACTAAGAAAGATGGAGCGGTAAAGGTGAGAAGGCAAGAAGAAGAAGAAATGAATAGCCTGGCCAAGACTCAATACTAAACCAGAAATCAGGTTTATTAGAAACCAACATATGTGTTTGATTGCTCCGTTGCTACTGTTTTGTCCATCTTGCCGATGGCAGTTCCTGGATTGCAGATCATAAAGCAATAGCACTTAGACTTATATACCGCTTTATAGTGCTTTACAGCCCTCACTAAGTGGTTTACAGAGTCAGCATATTGCCCCCAGCAATTTGGGTCCTCATTTTACACCTCAGAAGGATGGAAGTCTGAGTCAACCTTGAGCCTGGTGTGATTCGATCTGGTGATCAGCAGAAGTAGCTTGCAGTACTGCACTCTAACCACTGCGCCACTGCGGCTGTTGTTTTATGTTGTTTTATGTTGTTTTCAGTCACAAAAGTGTGGACGATGGGATCATAGCAATAGCAATAGCACTTAGACTTATATACCACTTCACAGTACTTTACAGCCCTCTCTAAGCAGTTTACAGAGTCACCATATTGCCCCCAACAATCTGGGTCCTCATTTTACCCACCTCGGAAGGATGGAAGACTCAGTCAACCTTGAGCCTGGTGAGATTTGAACTGCCAAATTGCAGGTAGCTGGCAGTCAGCAGAAGTAGCCTGCAGTACTGCACTCTAACCTCTGCGCCACCACAGCTGCTAGGGTCTAACCCGCTTTTCTCACCAGCCAGCTGATAAACGGGGCAAAAGATCCTTGGTTTTTATCAATGGAAATAAGGAAAAAGCTTCACTGATTTCTCTTTCCTGCCAATATGTACCCTCCTTTCCAGAGGTGGGTTCTTACTGGTTCTAACCGGTTCTTTAGAACCGTTAGTAAACCGGTGATGATGTCATGGAGCCGGTTCTGTCGGTGCCGGTCCGTGGGTGCCGCCACCCACCCAGCACAACCCTGAGCAAACCGGCAGCAAAAGGATCCACAACCCACCTCTGCTCCTTTACCAACTTGATCAACTTGTTAGCAAAAGAAAGTAGCAATCCTGAGCAGAGGTGAGACAAGCTTAAAGTAAGCGAGATGATGGGGTTTTTTTTCATTCCCAGATATTGTGTTCAAAAGTGTCGGTTTCCCACAGTGGGAAACCAGGAATGTGTGAACAAGTCACTGAAGGAGAAACTTCCTTGCTTTCATTCCCCTAGCAAATATCCACCCACCCATCCGTTCTGTCTAAGTTTGCTGGAGAAGATAAAGTACGAAAAATGGATGACTGTCAATCATGGGATTCTGTTGTCCATGCTTGTCTTGTGACACAGACATGTAGATAGTATACACAGCCTCTACTCCAGCAAATAATGAAACAGCCAGGCCAAAATATTTGGTCATTCCTTAGCTAAATAAACCAAGTAGACTGGGATTTACAAACCAGAGGTTAAAAGAGAATTTAGTCCAAGTAAAGCAACAAAAGTTGCTATTAAAAGACTGCAAGAAGGGCCGAAATAATAGGATATAAAATGCTCCAGTAAAATGTTTATTGTATAATTGTAAAAATGACATAATAATAATTATAGAACATTGTATACAGGCCTGGTAAAAAGAACACACTTGAAGAATGTATGCAATATCTTATCCAGCTAAAAATCCATACTGAAGCTTCCTTGATGTAGAATAATGGACGTTAACTATTCATAGATGAACATCTATATTTGCTTCAAGAACATAGTCAGATGGCTGTGTTCACATACTATCTTCCTGCTCCACTATCAAGCTTTATTCTATCTCAGGGACAAGGCTGGCAAGTGGTGCTGTCCTTAACAGTTTTATTGCAGAATAAGTTAAGGAAAAGGAGTAGATTCCCCTGGCTTCCCTCACTCTCAGTGTTACCTGATGACAGAGAAAACATCAACCAGTCACTTACTTTAAAGTGTGATGGAGGCTATAGGTAAACTGCTTGGAATAAACTATCTCACCATTTCTCAAACTGCTTGATGGCTAAGTTGTTCTGATAGCAATAGCACTTAGACTTATATAATGCTTCACAAGGCTTTGCAGCCTTGTCTAAGCAGTTAACAGAGTCCACATATTGTCCCCTAAAAATCTGGGTCCTCATTTTACCAACCTCGGAAGGATGGAAGGCTGAGTCAACCTTGAGTCAGAGGTGGGTTCCTCCCGGTTCAGACCGGCTTTTCTGGAATATTTTTTCCGATTTTTTTTTTAAATTTTTTCTGGTTTTTTTCCTTCTGCGCATGCACAGAAGCCGAGTTTCTGGCACTGTGCATGCATCAGCATCTTGTTTTTGGCTTTTTTGGGGGGAATTTTTTTGGATTTTTTGCCACTGCACATGCACATGCACATGCACACACACGCTTCACACATGCGCACCCATGAGGCATGGCCATGCGGCTCAGGAGGAAGCGAACTGGCAGTGAGGTAAGTTAGAACCCACCCCTGCCTTGAGCCACTCAGAATCGAACTCCTGGCACAGAGCAGTGAGCTAGCATGCAGTACTGCATTCTAACCACTGCGCCACTCCGATCACTTGGATTTCTTTCTGAATATGAATTTAGCACTCTTTTGAAAGAGTGCTAAACTTATATTAAATGCAAAACTGATAGGTAACAGGTGGACAGGAGGGGTTGCAAGGAACTCTTTCTTCCTTTACCCATACACTTTCTTCACATCTGCAACCTGTTAGTCTAGCAGGCATGAAGTAGGCATAAAGTAGACATGAAGTAGATATAAAGTCAACCTGTTAGTCTAGCAGGCATGAAGTAAGGTAAAGTAAGAAGGGGTGACGACTAATAAGCAAGCTGTTGTTTATTTATTTAGCATATGACATATCATACATGGATTAGCAATATATATATATTAACATATCATCTAGATTAGAAGAACACAATAAAATATAAATGTTGAGATCTATGTTTAAATACCAATATCTAGGCCGTCTAACCATTAACAGATACTGGACCGGTATATGCCCACAGTTTACAGTCACTTATGATGTGATCTACAGTTTGACGTGGGACCCCACAGCAAGCTATATCTTTAGATCTCTACTCTAAACAGAATTCTACATAAGGGGCCGTTTTCCATTGCTTATGAAGAATAGCATTAGACCAGCACCAACTCTGTGGGTATATTGGAAAGTCATTAAGACCTGGTGATTCTCAAAGGTGCTTTTTCAAAAGGCAACTGGACTTTGTTTTTCCTTGAAGATGTTTCGCTTCTCATCCAAGACGCTTCTTCAGTTCTCCAGTCAGAGAACTGAAGAACTCCAAACATCCTTAAAAAAATCACTAAGAACTGAACAAGCACATTAGAAGAACCTGTCAATCATTATGTGGACAGCTGTTTCTATGGAAGTAGAGGAGGGGTGTCAAACGTGTGTCATCAAGTGACATATTGCAACTTTTTCCCCCTTCGCTGAACCGGGCGTGGGCATGGCTAGCACATGACGCATCTGGCCCGTGGGCCGTGAGTTTGACAGTCCTGAAGTAGATATGAGCTCTGTCTTGCAGCCTAAACCAAAACTCATGGAGAACAATGTCCAATTGGACAGGGGAAGATATGCTTCTCCCACCTAAAATTGCCAATAGAGGATAGGAAGATTTCAGCCTTTGACCACATCATCAGTCACATGGTTGATTAAGGATCCTAATGTCCACAGCAAAAGTAGTGTCAGGAGAAGGGGGAAAAGCTCTCCTTTACAATTGGAATAGCTAAAGAGAATTTCAAGATGCTTCAGCTGTGAATTGAGGATGAAGCAAGAAAAGCCAACATCATGAGAACATTTTTTGTATATTTATTTATTTATTTATTTATTTATTTATTTATTTATTTATTTATTTATTTATTTATTTATTTATTTATTTATTTATTTATTTATTTATTTATTTATTTATTTATTATTGGTTCTTCTATGCCGCCCTACTCCCGAGGGACTCAGGGCGGCGTACAGCATTGTATAAGAACACCAAATAATAAACCACAGTTAAAAACAATTAAAACATTTAAAAAGTTAAAAAATAATTACCATCAAACATACCAGGGGAGAGCTCAGATGGAATTAGTCCCCCCCCCCTGCCTGCAGGAAAAGCAATGTCTTAACGGCTTTTCGGAAGGCCAGCAGGGTGGGGATGGTTCGGGTCTCTGGGGGAAGTTGGTTCCAGAGCACGGGGCCCCCCACAGAGAAGGCCCTCCCCCTAGGGCCCACCAGCCAGCATTGTTCCCTAACCAGTCAAAGGGAAGTATGAGGCAGAATGCGGTTCCGAAGGTAACCTGGTCCTAAGCCATGCAGGGCTTTAAAGATGATGATCAACACCTTGAATTGTACCCAGAGACGGATGGGCAACCAATGCAGCTGGCGGAGTATAGGTGTAACGTGGGTGTACCTTGGCACACCCACCACAGCACACGCAGCCACATTTTGCACCAGCTGAAGTCTCTGAATACTCTTCAAGGGTAGCCCCATGTAGATGTTTTATTGATACTTTTTTAAATACACATAACAAATTCCATATCAATCTAAACAGCGTATTGTCTGGGCACAGTTAGTTTTAAGTAGAGATACAACATTAATTAAAATAATAATCAAAATAGACATATCAATATTAATCACAAAATAGTAATACAGTTAGTTTATCCATGTTATAAAATTTTCAATACAATTTTTTTTTCTTATCTTTTTGGTCTATTTAGGTTCTAACCTTTGTTCTGTTAGTTAACCATTGGTAAAACAAGTCCCATGTTAAAAAGTATTCTGTTCCTTCCTTTTATTTTATTTTAAGTGTTAGTCTATCCATCTCAGCACATTCTAATATTTTTAATCACACTTTCATCTGTAGGGATCTCTTCATTTTTCCATTGTTGTGCAAACACAATTCTTGCTGCCGTTAATATATGTAAAATTAAGTATGTTTTCCATTTATTATAAAGGTAAAGGTAAAGGTTCCCCTTGCACATATGTGCTAGTCATTCCCGACTCTAGGGGGCAGTGCTCATCTCCGTTTCAAAGCCGAAGAGCCAGTGCTGTCCGAAGACGTCTCCATAATCATATGGCCGACATGACTAAACGCCAAAGGCACACAGAACGCTATTACCTTCCCACCAAAGGTGGTCCCTATTTTGCTACATTTTTTACGTGCTTTTGAACTACTGGGTTGGCAGAAGCTGGGACAAGTAACGGGCACTCATCCCTTTACGCGGCACTAGGGATTTGAACCGCTGAACTGCCGACCTTTCGGTCGACAAGCTCAGCGTCTTAGTCATTGAGCCACCGGGTCCCTGTATTATACTGTTTTGGTAATATACCCAACAAGAATATTTCTGGTTTCAAATCTATATGCTGCTTTTTCATTTTTTCTTACCAAGTATTTTAGTCCAATATTTTTTTTTGCCTTTGAACATGTCCACCACATAGGTAATATGAACCTTGGATTATACTTCCAACATTTAGCTGATAAGTTTTCATACATCTTTGCTAGTCTTGCTGGTGGTAGATGCCACCTATAAACCATTTTATATAAATTTTCCTTATATGCCATTGGCATTGCTAGTTTACAGTTTCTATCCCACAATTTCTGCCATTTATCTAGTTCTATTAGAATTTCAAGAGGCTTCAGCTGTGAACTGGGGATGAAGCAAGAAAAGCCAACATCATGAGAACTTTGAATTTAAATATAGTTTGTGAAGCATGTTTGTGACACAGTTGGAGGGACATGAGGAAACCATCTCAAGAAGATCCCTTTTGGAGCCCAAACCAGATGTTCAAAAAGAGTAGTTGTGTATATGATTTATTTTTTAAATAAATGCAGTACAGGGGAAATCAGACATTGGGGTATCTAAACAGTAAGTGGATGGCCATTTTTAAATTGCTACTTTCTGTTCCTGTCTGATCTAGTGTGAGATCCCGGTACGTACAAGATGCTTTTAGACTACAAATCATGCTATTGTTCATCTACTCTGACCCTGAAAAAAATGGGCCCGATTTTGTTTAGCCCATTCAATATATTATTCCATTCCTTCTCAGAAAGAAAAAAAATCCCTCCATGACCACAGACATTCTGCGAAATAATGATACTTACTGATAATAAGATGTTGGGTACTGCGTGATACACAAATTATCACCTGTGGGTTTTGCTCTGATGACTACCCACCTGAATAGGAGTTTAAATTCATGCAAGGGGGACAGATACCATTCAGAAGGGTTACAGCTACTGAGGGAAGAGCTTTAATGAAACTCTAGGCACCAAACTTTTGTTCTGTTTACATCTGCAAGAGAATTGTGGGGTAAGAGATACTTGTGATGTCAAGGTTGGTAATTGTGAATAATGATGCTTATAAGATACTAGAGGGGGAAAAAACCCAAATTTCTGATTCTTTCATACAGGTACCAACTTGAAATATGAAGATTGTAATTTTACTTCTTTCTCTTTTGGGGCTGACATTCTCCATACCAGTAAGTTATCTTTAAATTTTTTCACGTGTTTCTTTTGGTGGTGTAGCTTCTTAGCAAGCTGGAAGTGTAATATATATTTCATAAAGCATAGAGCCAAGTTTCACCCTGATGCCAAACAGACTTGTTCTCTGTAAATCTAAGCTTGCACAAGCACCAAATCCCTTCCCATCTTTCAAAATTTGGGATTTTAATTTGTGTAAAGTAATTTGGTTCTTTATCTGATCTTACCTATTCTCATTAGGTAGCAAAATCTCATGTATCAACAGCTGTAAAAATGTCCAATTACAAATGTTTCTAAATAGAATTTCAGTTTTCTGAAGGCTATTCTGGGATATTTCTCCTCTCCACAAATCCTAGGGAGAGAACTACAGAGGCCTTTATTTTACATTGTTGTAGGAAGGAGAACTGGGGGCAAGGCATGTGCTGAATTTTAAGCTTTTTCAAGATTTTGTGGTTTCTTAATGATGTTTGGAGGAGAAAGTTTGCAATTGTTTCTCTTTGTTTGTTTTTCAGATAGCTTGCCTGAAGGCAGTATATATATATAATATATATGCCTTCTGGGCAGCCTGGAACAATCATAACCACTTGGGTTAAAATGTATAAAATCATCCTCCACCTTCTCTTTTGAAGGAGAGAGGAGGAAATCACACTCTTATAGTCAACTAGATCCCTTAGATTTCACATGTGAAAGGTCTGGTGCATTGGGAAATATCTAAACAGTGATAATATTCCACTATTTGTGCAATGTCTGTGCATGGGCTTATGTACATGTTTTGAGATTGAAAGTAATAAGATATTCTGCTCGCTGAATTGAAAATGAGAACAAAAATAATATATTACCTTCAGAAGTTGTGGGTGTTCCATCACTGGAGGCTTTCAAAAAGAGACTGGACAACCATTTCTCTGAAATGGTTTAGGGTCTCCTGCTCGAGCAGGGGGTTGGACTAGAAGATCTCTGAGGTCCCTTCCAAATGTTCTATGTTCTAACTGGTTTCAGTGTTCTAGGACTATACTTCTTCTTGCGTTTTTATTTTGTTGAAATAAAGTTAAGGGGGGGGACAAGAGAGGAATAAAGAGAAGATGAGAGGAAAAAGAGAGACTGAATCAGAGCCTCCCTATCTTCCCCTTTAATGTTTTAAATACCCTGGAGGCAAGACTAAGAAATTGAAATTTTTTTTTGAAGGGCTGGGTTAAACTTATTTTACATCCTTTCAGGAAATTGCCAAATATATTTTTATGTATTGAACATTGACTCTATTACAAGCACACAGTGAAGTGTGAACTAGAACAGATACAACATACACAATGTTAAGCTGAACTATAACCAAGGGGGAGATAGAGTGAAGGGAAAGAGGGTAAAAAGAAAAGAGAGAAAAGGAGAGACACAGAGAGGGAGAGAAAATGGTTAGTGATAAAAGAAACCAATAGCAGACAATGTCCATATGCTGAGAAAACATCAAACATATGAGTCCATATAAGATACCAGGAGTTGAGCAAAACTCAATTGAACTCCCAGGTGACTTGACTTTCACTATTCTATATATTTGTAGGACTAGATCAGTGTCCCCCAATTTTCTTTTCTCAAAGAAAAAAGTTTAAAGCTTTGTAGGGTCACTTTAAGTTGACCTCCAAGATGCCTCCCATCTTTGAGGCTATATAAAGCGAGGCAACGGAGGAGACTAAATTGCATAAGATTAAGACATATTGGTATGCTTCATTAAGAATTTATGTTCTTTCTCCTCAGATCAACCACTTTGGTGGGATTCGGGCTACAAGCAGCAGCAAAGAAGTAAATAACATGGGGGTGACAGCGGGGGAGGGGGAGGATGCAGACCTGTTTGTTGCCAAGCAATGTGCATGTTCATCTACTGCATGTTCTGAATTGTTTAATTATCTAGAAAATGTTGACACATTATTATGAGGCCTAGGTTCCTCTCCTTTAGTCTGAGCTGCTAGTTTCCTTAGCCACCTTCCCTACTTCGGCTCACCTTATCTCTTGTTATTGGCAAAAAAAAAAGAGTAATGGAGACCTTCATCAGACCTGGTACCTTTTTTCTCAAATCAGTCGAGGAAGGAATCAAGAGAATGATCCAATGTTACGAGATGAATTGGTAAAGTTCTGCAAAAGATTTTCCCAACTGCTCCTTTGTGGCTCTCTACTTTCCCTTGTCTTTGCAATACGCCATCTGAAGCAGATGAATCAGGAATGGAGGCAGCTATATTGCTGCCGTGGAGAAGGCAGAGTAGCAATAGCATAACATTTAGACTTATATACCACTTCACAGTGCTTTACAGCCTTCTCCAAGTGGTTTACAGAGTCAGCATATTGCCCCCAACAATTTGGGTCCTCATTTTACCAACCTCGGAAGGATGGAAGGCTGAGTCAACTTTGAGCCTGGTGAGATTCAAACTGCCAAATTGCAGGAAGCCAGTAGTCAGCAGAAGTAGCCTGCAGTACTGCATTCTAACCATTGCGCCATCACAGCTCTTGAGTAGCCACAAAAAGGCCAAAATTAGTCCAGGACAATTTAGTGCCTCAGGCAGAATATTTCCATAGAATTTTTATAAACTTTCTCACAAATTACCCAAACGTGTCATCCATTCAGAAGTTCAGGGTAATCTTGAAGTACATTAGAAGGGAGTATGTATCAGTGTAACAAGACACTTATTTCAATGGGACTTACACCACATGAATGTAAGCTTCCCTTGGGCCAGATCCTTATAAATTCTTATAAAGTAATTTCACTACTCACTGGTTCAATTTATCTTATGATAGAGCTGTCTCCAGACATGGCATTACTTTCCATTATTTCCACCCTTTCCTTTTTAAGAAATCCTCTGTTCTATTCATGGAAGGACAAGAGGGAAAAAAAGGTTTAAAAAGAAATAATTGTGACTGCAATCTTGTAAATCAGCCTTCTCCAAGGTGGCAATCTCCAGATGTTGTGATCGGCGACTTTCCACACATGCAGTTAAATCAGTATTGCAATGAGCATTTTGGTTGGGAAGGTTTTGGAATTAGAGGCCCACACAGGTGGAACATGTCATATTGGGAAAGACGGATGTATGGTGCTGTCTTTGGCATGTTTACTCAAAAGTAAATCTTTATACATTCAATGGAGTAATTTTAGACTTCCAGCATTAATCCCGTAGCCGTTCCTGGAATGTAAGCAGCTGGCGAGCAAAACTGCAGCCAGAATAAGCATATGCAGAACTTCAGGATTTTTTTTTCACTTCCTGGAAAAAAATATTTAATTTATTTGTTATAATTACTGTTGAAAATTCTGTGTAATCAAAGGTACTAATCAAAACTATTGTCCTTTAAGAATTTTTTTTAATCATGCTGTTTGTATTCTATTGCATTTATAATTCACTGGAGAATTTTCTAAAGTGAGAAGGTCAAAAAAAATTTCCACTACTACCCGGTATCCTGCGAACGTAATAGATAATTTTCCATCAAAAGGAGCTATAAAGTATACATGTGCATAGTAAACAGCTCCAGCACAAGAAAATCTGCAAATAATTATATATCTTAGCAGGCAGCTAACTTACAGTGGTGTGATTATGATGAAATATTTAATCATTGTATGAAAAACTATCTGTGATTCATTTGCCAGATATTGCGCCTGTTGCAAAGGTATATAGCCGTCGGTAATACTCCACAGCAAGCTCAGGTACTGTCGTTTTTATTTCTCTTAATGGAAACACGTTGGTTAAAAAAAGGTCACATTTTAACTGTCTTGCGCTGCAATTATTCTGATATATAGTGCTATAAAATAACAATTCTATTGATGATATGAAGCCAAATAATACACTCTGAATAAATATAAATAAGTAAACACATTTTAAAAAAACAAAATGAAGTAGGAAACAATGGGATTAAAACAACACAAAAAATAAAAACAAGATTAAATTGGCAAGTAGCTACTGATTAATCTTATTGCTGGCTTGAATAAAATAAACTTATTATATGTTTGTTAGGTAATAGTTAAAAAAAACACCCAAATCTAATGGCAACCAATTTAGCCTAGAATTAGATGTCCAATTTTGGCAACTTTAAAACTTGTGGAGTTCAACTTCCAGAATTCCCCAGCCAGCATGGTGTCAGCCCTGAAACCATTTTGGGAGCATCTTCAGGGCTGCCACAGCAAGGCCGAGTGGAGCTGTCGGAATGTGAGGGGTGAGGTAGAGATAGCTGGGGGATGTGTAGCCAAAATAGCATTTTTTCCCATGGGAGCCAAGGACACTCTACCAGGCGTTAGAAGGGCATGGACCAAAGCCAGCCAGAGTTGGGACTGCGAACTGATTGGACCATGTGATGGACATGTGACCTGGGGGCAAGAACTTTGGGTTTTGATTTGGGTGGGGGAAACCCTGGGTCCTTCAGAGTCAGGCTTTCACTAGCTGTACCAATATGATATCCGAAATATAATTGTGCTTTGAGGAAACGCTAGGCCTCAGAGTTTTGATTGCTTTGGGGTTGTTACTTGGAACACTGACACATGGCTGGCTGGGGGATTCTGGGAGTTGAAGTCCACAAGTCTTAAAGTTGATAAGGTTGGACACCCGTGGCCCAGAATCTAAGATAGCAAAAGGTCTTATAAGCACCCATAGAAGGAAAGCCTGATTCCAAATGGAACAAGGAATCAGGTATGTTCTGAGATTCAGGAAAAATGACAGAACAACAGTTGGAGGAAGAGGAGCCTTAGAAGGCCAATTCCTCATTACCTACAATGTAGTTTACATTTGCCAGAACCACCTTTGAGCTTCTCTCAACCTCTCCCATCTCTGCTATTTGCAAAAGGAGATGACGTACAAGCCAAAGGACTCTCCAGTTGCAAATGATTCCTCTGAGTCCTAAGCATTTTCTATTGTGCCGAAGGGAGAAATTCACTGGGAGCAGGGAGGATAGTGTTTCCCGGTCTCAATCTGCAAACATTCTTTGAAAGTATTCATGGAATATGCTCCCTCCCCCCCCTTTTATTTGCCATAAATGCTTGCATATCCAGAGGGTTTCTGAGATGAATAAGAGAGTGGTCCATTATTATCATTTAATCAGGAAAATTCTTAGGGTTTAATCCTTGCTTCAAGTTGCAGCAATTAGTGCTCATGTGAACTACTTTAATGTTGTTATAATTTTCTTTTATAATGCTATTATACCTGAGCTTCTCATTATCTTTCCTTTTTCTTTTCCTTGGATTTTACATCAATCCCCAGCCTGACTAACAAATCTCTTCATATAATTATGGCTGAGAGAGGGATGTGTAGTGAAAAAGCTGTTTCCTTTACCTTCACTGAAACTGAACCACTGACACCATTTGTAGCATTTTGGTAATATTCTTTGTAAGATGCTCTATTCCTGGAGACACTTGCTGTTACATCCGGACGGCGAGCATGAGGCCTGGAGAAGCATTTCCTATTGGTCCTAGCTGACAAACACAGCTGGCGGGAGAATAACGCTCCCTGCCACTGACAGCTCAGTATAAAAGAGCTGTAAGTGCCTCAGAAGCTCTCTCTCTTCCCGGTTGTTAGCGAATGGAGCGAGTCACTGTTAGAAGTCACGGTTAGAGTTATTTGTTAGCAATAAATGGTTTAAACTGTAACCTGCCTTGCCTCATTCCTATACTTTGTTCAGCGAATTGATCACTGGCGACGAGGATGGGATCCTGAGGCGGCAGGTTGAGCGAAGCCACTCGAAGAGCTGAATTGAAGCCACTCGAAGAGCTGAATCACTGAGCTAAAACTAAAAATCTTGTTGAATATTGAAAGTCTTATGTACAAAGATACTAGTGGTCTTAGACTAAGAGGGAGAGAATGAAAATCTTTGAAATCGTGTTAGCAAAGGCAGTTGCTATAATGTATAATACTAATAAGAATTAAAAATACAGGTCAGAATCAGGACTTTGGGATGGAAGTATGCTTTTTGTTCTCCGAGAGGACTCTTTTCTTTTAGAATGTAAATAATCACAAAATCTTACCCTGAGCCTTTCAATTAATTTAAATTAAATTTCAGTATCTAACCAAGCGTGGATTAAATTCAGGAAAATAAAAGTTCTAGTCCACTTTTAGCCATAGAATTTCCATCGGTAATTTTGGGACTTTCACCATCTCTGAACCCAACTTTCCTGACAAGGTTATTGATGAGGGGATAAAACTAGAAAAGGAAGTGAGTCCCTCGGGAGTAGGGCGGCATATAAGAAAACCAAAATAAATAAATAAATAAATAAATGTATGTTGCTTTGGGTTCTTAAGACAAAGTATAAATTTAACAAAGAAAAGTATTCACTGTATTCCTTTCTAAATTGTAGACCCGGCAAAGAGCTGTACTGCCTCCAGCAAAGCTGGTTCCAGATCCAAACCTACCAGGAAATCAGCCTCCAAATGTGGTAAGCTAAATATATATATATATATATATATATATATATATATATATATATATATATATATATATATATATATATATATATATATATATATATATATATATATATATATATATATATATATATATATATATATATATATATATATATATATATATATATATATATATATATATATATATGTTCATTATCTTTTGAATAGCACTGAAAGAGGAAACCAAAACTCAGCATCCATCTGCTGCTATCTGGGCTCTGCCCAACTAAAATCCTCTTCTTAGTTAGAAGTGGGCTGAAACCTAGGAATTCAGAACTCCGTTGACCATTGATGATGAATCTTTGGGGTTTGGCATGACAAAAATTCCAAAATTCCCTAATTTGATTCTGTTGGTGTGTCACATAGATCCTGCCAAATAAAAGAGAAACATTTTTTTTATTTCCCCAATCTAGACCCCCCTGCATTTGGCGAGAATGTAGAGGCTGGACCTTATGTAGAGGCCAAGGTCTCATCTTCAGCCCTGGCACCACTGCCACTCAAAAAGACCACCTCACGCCATTCCCCAAGGCATAATTGTCCCTGTGGTTCAGGGACAATCCTTGCCTAGGATCTGTCTTGCACTGCTTACCACTTCAGGCTGTGTTCTTTTTCTGTTGACAGGCCCTTTGTGGCCTACCCTAAGCTTCTCTGGCTTGCGTGAGGCCTTTGTTCTTGAAGTGCTTTGGAGAAGCCATCTTCCACAGCCTCTGCAGTCTCCAAAATCTGTGCAAAAACACAGGCTGTTCTCATATGATTTTCAGAGACTCCAGAGGCTGTATGAGAGCACACCCCATTCTCATACAGGCTCCACAGCCTCTGAAAATTGTGTGAGAATAGGGCATGCTTTCAAGAATAATTTTTGTCAGGTATTAGTGAATGCAGGCGTGTCACCCAAAAGGTGGCATGTTGTTATCTTTGACACACGTGTCGTAGATTTGCCATTGATTTTGGTTTGAAATAGAGAATGAAAAAAGATGACCAGGAACAACTAGAGTATTGAATGCATAGAGAGATCCCTGCTGCCTACATCAGAGAAGGAAGCTGGGGGAAACAGTTAAAGATATCTTTCTTTTTTCTTCTTGCTGCTATCAGTTTTGTTAAATTGACAGCAGAAAAATGAACTGGACTAAAAATACTGTTTACAAAACTGATCAAGTGTATCAGTTCCCTCCCTCTCTGCTATACAAAGGGGTGGCTCTGAATATAATAGTACCCATTGGTCTCCGGGTCCAATTCAAGGTGTTGATCATCATCCTTAAAGCCCTATATGGCTTAGGACCAGGTTACCTCCGGGACCGCATCCTACCTCATACTTCCCTTTGACCGGTCAGGTCCCACAGAGTGGGTCTCCTCCAGGTCCTGTCGGCCAAGCAATGCCAACTGGTGGGGCCTAGGGAGAGGGCCTTCTCTGTAGGGGCCCCTGTTCTCTGGAATCAACTTCCCCCAGGGATCCGAATTATCCCCACCTTGCTGGCCTTCCGAAAAGCCATTAAGACATGGCTCTTCCTGCAGGCAGGGTTCTCAGACAATTTTACATCTAAGGTCTCCCCCATGTATGCATGATGTCGTATGTCTTTTTTAAAAAAAACATTTTAAAAATTGTTTTTAATGATTTTATTGTTTGGTGTTCTTTAAAATGCTGTATGCCGCCCTGAGTCCTTAGGGAGTAGGGCGGCATAGAAGAATTCCCAAATAAATAAATAAATAAATAAATAAATAAATAAATAAATAAATAAATAAATAAATAAATAAATGAATGAATGAATGAATGAATGAATGAATGAATGAATGAATGAATGAATAAATAAATAAATAAATAAATAAATAAATAAATAAATAAATAAATAGTAACATAACAGTCAATGGCAATTCCTCATATTTTATTCACCACCACAAGGCTATGGTTGCCACACCAAATCAGAAGATGTTATTTATAATTCAGTGGAGAATTTTCTAAAGTCAAATGGTTTAAAAAAATTTCCATTACTATTCTGCAAATATTATAGATAATTTTCTACCAAAAGATGCTGTCCTCCAAGCTTAAGTGTATATGTGTGTGGTAAACAGCTCAAGCACAAGATCTGCAAATAATTGTATATCTTAGTAGGCAGCTAACTTTCAGCAGTCTGATTATGATGAAGGATTAAAATTATTTTGTGAAAAACTATCTGTGATTCATTTGCCAGATATTACTCTGCAGATATGCTCTCTGTCCCTGAACATTAAAGTGCAAAGTATGAAGAACTGTTGCACTAATGCCAGGTCTAGCAATTATTTTTTTATGCCTTCAGGCTCAGGTTGCTAGAAGCGATTCTAATTGAACTGAATAGCCACGCACTGAATTGCATTAAAACTCGTGCAAGAATCAGTTTTAAAAAACCATCCATTCTTTGCATTACAGAACTTTCCTGTCATCAGCCTACCACAGAATCCGATGTTCCCGATAGATTTAAATTATGTAAGTTATTTTCTGCACTAAGCAAGTGTACCATTGTATATGCTTTGTTTCGTATATCAGATGACTGGCAGATCTGGGCTGCAAACATCCCAACAAACTGGATGGCAGCAAAAGATAAATTTGTGCTGTTAATGGTCATATAGACTTTTGGAACCAGATCTGATAGCCCTACATATAGTCTTTCTTGGCAATGGTTCAGCCATTTTCATTTCTCCGTGAGAATGTTACTTCCCCATGATATAGACTTGTTATGTCAAGTTTGTCTGAGTGGTACAGGCAGATAGTGAGAAGGAGAAGGGGAAGGAGAAGGAGAAGGGGAAGGGTAGTGTCACGCAGTGATTTTATGTTGCCTGTTACATGTATATGCAGGGAGATGCATCCCTATCAAATATAATGGTTTATTCCTGAGCACGTGATTAATGTTCCTAGTACGCATGTGTACATTCCTTTCTTTTGATTCATTCCTTTTGTTCTCTGCTTCATGACGAAGCAACATCTCTTTTATATAGCCAATATGTGATTTCTTATTTTTGTATCAAAATAAATATTTTATACATTAGAATTATAATGCGGTTTATTTTGGCAATGTCAGAGTTCCAGGAAAAGATTCATTTCGCCTCTGATAAGAGTAATTCTTATCTCAACAGGTAGAGGTAGAGGTAGAGGTAGAGGAGGTAGAGGTAGAGGTAGAGGAAGGGAAAGAAGGAAAGGAAAGGAGGGGAGGGGAGAGGGAAAGGAAAGGAAAGGAAGGGAAGGGAAAGGAAAGGAAAGATTCCTGAGCATTCTGCTTTCAGTATCTTTTTTAAAAAAAGAATCAGAATGTTTTTCTATCTTTTCAATATTAGCAAAATTCTCCAAACTTGTCTGAGAGGGCTGGTTCTAAATTCACACAGCTTCATTGACGAACCTTTTCCTTTGGAAACCAATCCTTGATAAAATAAAGTGCGAGTATAAAGTCTAAATAACAAGATATTTATTTCGGTACAAAAGAATATAAAAAACACTAAATCTTAATAATTACATCTTGACAATCTAAGAGAACCTCCTTCCAGGGAGGGTAGCAGCAAAAAAGGAATGGAGAATGAGAATGGAATGTAACATCTGCGCAGTTCGCACTTCACGTGACCGCTTCACTTTGTTAAGAACCTCTGGGTCATAAAGTCTGACATATGAGTACAGCTGACAATCAAAAATCACCTCGTGACATTCATGCATTCCCCTACTAGAGAAATTCATTTTGGAACATTGCAGGATGCTGCTGTTTTCTTACTGCTTCTGCAAATCAAAGAACTAAAACCCTCTTGGCAAGAAAATCAGGATAGGATCACTTCTTGAAGAAAAACTGAATGCTACAAGCAGAGAAGAGTCTTTAGCAATATCTAATAGTAGATGCTCTGAGAAGTACTTATGCCAGCAATTGTGACTGCAGAACATGGCAATTACTGCAAAATGATGGAGAATCTCTTCAGTATTTATGAGAGCTCAGACAGTATGTATTGTGCAACCCGTGGAGGGTTTTTTAAATAGGATCCTTCTTATAGGCAACATCCAGCATGTAATGGATTTTCAATAAAGAGGAATTGTTTGAATAAGGAAACTATTTCCCCCACTGTCATCTTTGGAAAGTCAAGTAATATTGGACTTCCACTCTGTGGAATGTATGATTCTGTTTTGTATCTGTACTGCTTCCCATGGACAATTGAAAGTATTATTATTTGCAAAGGTTTGGGACCAAGCTGTCTATAAACATTCTGTCTGTTTGTCTTTCTGTTTATCTACCTATCATCTGTCTACGGCAGGGGTGTCAAACTCACATCATCACAGCGTCACGTGACGTATCGGACTTCCCCCCCCCTTCGCTAAACCGGACATGGCCATGGTCAGCACGTGGCGCATCCGGCACGCAGGCTGGGAGTTTGACAGCCCTGATCTATGGTATCATATTTAAGAACTGCCCATCTCTGGGTGGCGTACAATAAAATATTAAAAGCATAAAAACAGTAAATAAAATTCAAAAGAGGCAAGAAACATTGTGATGTTTCTTCTCACATTAAGCCTCTTGCCTTGTTAGAGTCAAAACAGGAGTCCCCACGCTCCGTTTTGACACTTTTCAAGGCGAGTAGACAAAAGGATGTCTTTGTGGTTATGCCCTATTTGTAAAACTGCATCTCAGATGGCATTCTTGATGAATTTTTATGCAGGACCCTTCCAGTTCTATTGCTTTAGAATCTGTAAGGTTTGGTTTCAAAATAATTTTAATAATTTAGTAATTTAATATAATAATGATTATAATGCTCCTAAAAGGCCTGAAGTACCAGGTTGGGGACACATCCTCCAGGAGAAAATCTATTGATGTGGTTGCTAAGAGTCAACACTGACTTGATGGCATATAATCAATCAATGAATGATAATAAGGGAAAAATCAATAAATAAACCCTGTAAACATAGATGGGGGGAGATTCTGATATAAGAAAGGCGATAATAAAAATACAAGTAGAACACTGGAAGTGATACATTTCCACAGGAGTTGGAAAAAAAATAGTTAAAAGACCAGCCATGATGTTAGAATACACAACTGGAATCAATTCACAAGATCCAGGTGGATTAAAATAATTCCCTTGGCAGAGCAAAAAATTGACTTTTTACAATGAGCCGGCCAACTGAGAAAATATAAATGAATTCAGAGAGGGGCCTTTTGTAGTTTCCCATTGACACTAGAAAGAAACAAAAATATTTTGGTTGAAGATTCTAATCATGTCACCCAATGCAAAGAAAGTTTTCTTTCTTTCTTTCTTTCTTTCTTTCTTTCTTTCTTTCTTTCTTTCTTTCTTTCTTTCTTTCTTTCTTTCTTTCTTTCTTTCTCTCTCTCTCTCTCTCTCTCTCTCTCTCTCTTCTCTTTCTTTCTTTCTTTCTTTCTTTCTTTCTTTCTTTCTTTCTTTCTTTCTTTCTTTCTTTCTTTCTTTCTTTCTTTCTTTCTTTCTTTCTTTCTTTCTTTCTTTCTTTCTTTCTAATCATGTTCTAATCCACTTCCCATGCAGCTTTCTACTATCCTGGGAATGATATCCTCAATGCACACATTGCCTATAGTTGGTGGGGGAATGACTGTACCACAGCAGCTACCGCCAGGGCAAGCAGTAAGTATTTTATAACTCGTCTAATTATTAGGCTGGCTAATATCCTCATCGGTTTCCACTGTTCATCTTTCTCCATTTTAGAAACTAACTAAGTCAGCAATCATAGGAAGCAAATATACTTACCTTCCAGACTTAGACATTGGATGGTAAACATAAATAACTTCTTAATTCCCTTAAATCAGCTTCTGTGATCATCTGTGTCTATATCAGAGGTGGGTTCCTACCAGTTTGGACCGCTTCTATAGAACCATTAGTAACTTGGCGGCCTGAGTTGCTGGAACCAGCAGCGACCCAGGCCTGCCACGCCCCTGAGCCAGTTCTCTCGGGGGCGCCGTAGGCACCGCCATCTTGTTTTTTGCTTCTGCTCATGTGCAGAAGTTTTTTTTAGTACTGCGCATGTGTGCGCCCGCCCGCGCAGCACGTCCCAGAGCAAACCGGCAGTAGAAGAATCCAGAACCCACCCCTGTTCTATATGTGGTGTATATTCACACACTATTACTCTGCATGTCCCAAAGGTGGTTTTTCAGGAGGCAACTTGACTTTCTTTTTTTTTTTCTCTGAAGACATTTCGCTTCTCATCCAAGAAGCTTCTTCAGAGCTGAAGAAGCTTCTTGAATGAGAAGTGAAACATCTCATTTCCCCCCAGTGATGGCTGGAGCTGGTAGGAATTGGAGTCAAACAAATTGGAGGGCACCTGATTGGATAAAGCTTCATCCTGGTATAACCAGTGAAGAATAGTACCAGCTGCTTCACACAAAGTTGAGGTGCAAGAGAATGAGGATTACACTAGCATTATAGGAAGAAAGTCCAAGCAGAATCGTCATACTGGCTACATTGATTTTGTCAACTTAAATATGTTTGTGGCAGAGGTGGTATTCAGCTGGTTCGGACCGGTTCGGGCGAACTAGTAGTAGTGACCTGCGGGTGGGTGGGCGGGTGGGTGGGCCCGCCTACCCCTGCCCACCCCCACCCACCCGGCCCGGCGCTATGCCGTCCTATTTAGGCACATTTTGAAACTGTGTGGATGTGTGCAAGTTGTGTGCACAAGCAAAGCGCATGCGCAGAAGGCTGTGCGCATGCATGTAAGGGGCAAGTGTGAGCGAAGCATTTGACATTTGTGAATCGGTAGGGAAAGTAAGTGAATACAACCTCTGGTTTGTGGAAAGTGTAACTTAAAATGAATCTAAAGAAAGGCTGTCTAATGATCCAAAGGATTGCAAGGTCAGAATAGAAGCATGTTTTACAAGTACTGAATAGCTAAAAGACAAACTACCCCAAAAGCCAATTCCTCCTTCAGTCTTACCTATAGTTAACTAAAGGCATAACACACATGCAATTATTACTACTTGTCTTGCAGATGCTGCCAATTATAGTTACACAGATGGGACCACAGGTAAGAAGTGAGACAGCAAGTCTGTTTGAGATTTTCAGTCTTTTTTTTTTTTGCATAATTAATAGTTTTGCTTGTTTTTTGAAGTGGATGTCTGGCTTGTTTTCGCTGGAACAGCAGTGCTTATTCAATCATTTATTGGGAATGTCCATAGCCTGAAGTGGATATGAATAAACTGTGAAATCTGTTTCCCTTAAAGATCATTTCATTCAACCCTTTTCCAATGGAGGAAAAACGGTCCAATTGTGATCCTGATCACTGGCTATCCAGCCATTCATACCATTAGGCCCTTTGCCATGACCAAGGTCTCAATTCCTAGCATCTGCAAGTGGGTCTAGGAAAGCAACATCTGGAGCAACCAGCTTTTAAAATCTTAATGGGACTGAATGAAATGGAACAGTAGCCTGGCTTAGTATAAAACAACTTTTTCCCACATTCCTCCCATGTGTGAAACGCACTTGGGAAGACAATGCAATGGACTTCTTTTCTTCAGCATCATATCTGGCAGGGTATCTTCCAGGACGGTCAGGACTCTGTTAAAAAATGAGGAACTAGGGCACCATTAATGGTGTTGCTAACAGGCTTGATTGAAGTGGAAATCCATTTCAGATCTTGGTTTCACAGGAAATGGATTTATCTATCTTTCACTAATCCACTTCAAAGCCATGGGTGGGTTCCTACTGGTGCGGTCCACTCTGTCATTCCAGTAGCGGCCTGCCAATGCGCAATTTGCGCACGACAGCTCCAGTACCGTCTTCACCAGTCAGTTGCACGATGCCATCTTTTTAAAAAAATTGTTGGCGATTTTTTGCTTTCTGCAAAATCTTGCGAGGGGACGCACGCGCACGTGAGATTTTGGTGATTTTTTGCTTCCTGCGCATGCGCATAAGCAAAATTGTGCAAGGGGACGTGCGCGTAGCGAGCGTGCATGCGCACAAAACATGATGATGCGCGTGCAGCGCACCGATGGGCAGGTAAGAGGAACCCCCCCCTGTTCAAAGCAGTATTGAACTAACACGTTTGTGCTCTTTGGATTAATCTCATGAAATCACAGTGGTGATAACTATTTAGCACTATCAAAAACAATTCTTATTTTTTACTTTTTTAAAAAGAGGATTTAGGTTCTTTTAGGGAAGGTATTTGGGCTCTTAAGGGCCACAGAGCACTTCCAGAGGGTCCTTCAATTATGCAAATAATTGCCCCGTTTGTGGGAGGGAGGGGCTTAAGAGGTTTAATGGAAAAAAGTGTTTTAGAAGTTTTGCTTTTGAGGCACAACTTTTGCTTAAGAGCCCTTGGTGCAGTGGTTAGACGGCAGTATTGCAGGCTAATTCTGCTGGCTGCCAAAGGTTCAATGCTCACCAGGTCAAGGTTGACTCAGCCTTCCATCCTTCTGAGGTTGGTAAAATGAGCCGAGGTGGCACAGTGGTTAGAGAGCAATACTGCAGGCTACTTTAGCTGACTGTGATCATTTGAGTTTAACTGTTCAAATCTCACCGGCTCAGGGTTGACTCAGCCTTCCATCCTAGGTAGGTAAAATGAGGACCCAGATTGTTGGGGGCAATGTAAATATATACATTGCTTAATGGTGTAAACCGCTTAGAGAGTGCTTGCACTATGAGGCGGTATATAAATCTCACAAAATAAATAAATAAATAAATAAATAAATAAATAAATAAATAAATAAATAAATAAATAAATAAATAAATAAATAAATAAATAAATAAAATAATAAATAAAATAATAAATAAAATAAAATAAAATAATAAAATAAAATAAATAAAATAAAATAAAATAAAATAAAATAAAATAAAATAAAATAAAATAAAATAAAATAAAATAAAATAAAATAAAATAAAATAAAATAAACAAAATGAAGTCCCAGATTATTGGGGGCAATAGGCTGACTCTGCAAACCTCTTAGAGAGGATTGTAAAGCACTGTGAAGCAATATATACTGTAGGTCTTAGTGCTATTGCTATTGCTTTCTTAGAAAAATCAGAATAAGGCAAAATCCAACAAAAGGGCCAAAAACCTTAGCCTAATCACACTGGGATATTCTGTAGGATGTGGTTGTGGGAGGGTTGTGTGTAGCCCCAGATTGCTCTCCCGTAGACAACATCCATGAGAAGGGGATGTGGAAAAGTACAGAGAAGGAAAAGCCCTTTCAAAATATGAGCTTGTGGAACGGATAGCAAGTGATGAGGAAATAAGTCAAGATTTCCCTGTCTTGGTTATGTTTAGTATAAAAGTGGAGCGAAACTAACTGTCAGGCTTTCAATATCCTGTTAATATTCCATATAATAATAAAGTTGTGCATTTCTTGTCGTGTCTGTTTCCAGACCTAGCCTATCACAAAGGTCTTATTGAAGGGTGTGTGTGTGAAAAGATCTGCAGGACGGTGGGCCTGGCTTCATTATTAAAGGCGTAGAGCTTTGATCACTATTCCATGCCCATAATCCTGTAGATTTTGGAACACTTATGGACACCCCTGTATTTATTGTAATAAGACTGTACATCATCATCATCATCATCATCATCATCATCATCATCATCATCATCATCATCATCATCTTCTTCATCATCACCATTTTTGTAAACTTTTTAGAAACCATTGTTCCATGCCTTTAATGTTTATTTATTCCATTCTGCTCCCTCAAACCCGCATTTTCTGATTGGTGTTCTAGGGTGCAGTGCTCAGCTCTGAGGAAATGGTAAATAATTTACTAACATATTTCTATTTTCATGGGATCATTCAGAATCATCACAAGCCCAATTCCAAACCATCCAGAATGTGTGATAGATTTACAGCTTCTAAGCCTTCTTCACAGGGTCAGACAAAATGCCATTAGGGGACCAAGGGCCTCACCAATTCACGTTGGTGAGGCCAGGATATTACATTTGGGTTCTTATCAAAAAATTAGTCCTTCCTTCCTTCCTTCCTTCCTTCCTTCCTTCCTTCCTTCCTTCCTTCCTTCCTTCCTTCCTTCCTTCCTTCCTCCCTCCCTCCCTCCCTCCCTCTTTCCTTCCTTCCTTCCTTCCTTCCTTCCTTCCTTCCTTCCTTCCTTCCTTCCTTCCTTCCTTCCTTCCTTCCTTCCTTCCTTCCTTCCTTCCTTCCTTCCTTCCTGGTCTACTTTAGAGTTTATACTACAGTTTGAAGGGACAAAACAGGAAGACAAAAGATGGTACAGATCTGTATACAATTTTACAGAAGCTAATTTAGATATATGGATGTAAATCTAGAAACGATTGGCTGCTCATTTAAAAATGCTATACATGAGCAAGACTTGTTCCATATCTTTCAGGGTCTTGCTTTGTCCTTGCATGGTTTTCTGTCTTGAGAATTTGCATTTAGACTGAGAAGCCCTTTAAGTGGAGAACGTTTTCAATAAGGTTGTTGTCCTCTAACAAGTAGGGCTAGGGTTCAAGATACCTTTGGATTTAAAAATATGGATAGGCTATGGAATCCAGTGTTCTGTTTTCCAGGATGTGGCTTTTTTTAGATCTCACCAGGGCAAGAGGGAAATGCTGAATTCCTTGCATTTTTTTTTATGGAGGAGTTGAAAACAAGAAATACTACTCTACATTCTCTCTCTTTTGATTCTTTTCTCTTCCATCTTTCTCTATAATGTCCAAAGTGCTCCATGAGATCTTTTAACTTTCTGATGCATATTCTCTTATTTTCTTTTTGCCTTAGCAGTCACCTTCACAGTTTTTCACTGGGCTTCTCATTCCTGGCATGCAAGGAGCGATGTTCCCTTCAGGCCAAGCTGAACCCCCTCCTGAAGGTCAAGATGCATTTCTTCCAGTGGGCCAGGCCAATCCTGAAGGCACAGCAGCAGGCATCCAGAAGGTCTTCCCCACAGCCACTGATGGACTGAGTGACATCCCAGGCGAGTTGTACCCAACTCCCTCTGGTTTCAGACAGCCAGACGCTGGGACAAGTGGCCTGTTTGTAGAACCAACTGCAGACATCAATATGGAACCCAGTGAGCTTCGGGAACCACCCACCTCTCTTGTAAAATTCGATATGGGTAATATGCAGAGCCCCCACAATCTCTCTCAACCACTTGTGAGAGGAGACAGCCACATACCCATGAACACTGTGGCTAGTAAGCCTCTGAATGTGCCCTGACCTATGGGTAATAGCAGCTCTTCAGTTCAGAAGTGGCAAGAAGCCCTTTTTAATTTGGGTTTAAGAAATAAAATGACTTCTTCAAAAGATGTGGGCATCTTCAGATCAGACGTCCAAAACAACCACAGCGGTATCTAATTCCAGTGTCTGATCTTAATAATCTGGAATTTTTATTTTATGAGAAAAAGTTTCCTAGCTTCACATTTATTCCTTAGCAATATATCTGGCCAGTTTAGTACTCTATGTAACCATTGCTATAAACTAGTTTTCTCCAAACTAGCATCTTTCGGATACTATATGCTAAGTGCCTGAACCTGCATGGTTTAAAAAAAAGTTAAGTAGCACTGTATGCACAAAGGCAGAACTGTCTGCTCCAGACATGTGTGAAAGAGGATGTGGCATCATTTTAAAAAAATGAATAGCAAATAGCCGATCCTCCCATGCTTCCCAACCCCTTTCCAGACCATGTCAAGTACTGGAGGTCATCTCAATATTTCAACATGCTTCTTCTTTGTGCATTCCCACTACTATTTACTTCTACCTGCCTCTTTTTTTTTGTCCTCTGGGCAAATTCCAAAGTAGAGGATTTGACAATTTCAATGGCAATGAGAGAGATTATATACCCCCTTCCCCCCAAATCAAATGGATTAGTACAGTTTATCTGAGCTATATGATTATTTTTCCAGCTGGATATATAACCTGGAACAAAACTTTATGTACCGTAATGTCTTATTAAAAAAGAAAGAAAAGACTGCCATATGAAATGAATTCTATTAACACCATCAAATAATTAGAGGTTGTTAATTCAACCACTTCATTATATTCTGTGGTTTGATCTGATGGGGGATACCATGCCATCAATTTTCTGTTTTTTTCCTTTGAGAATCTAATTATGCCATGCTATATATATTTTACATTTTTGCTGACAATGCATTATGAGCATTATATCAATAAAGGTATTTTCCAATGCAGTTACAATGTCTTTGAATTTTCTGTTTGGTTCCCATTTATGGTTATAATCATTATACTTTTCCCCTGAACTATTTATCTAATGATAGTACAGGACAGACAGTTGGCACCAAGGTCAATGTATGTATGTATGTATGTATGTATGTATGTATGTATGTATGTATGTATGTATGTATGTATTTACTTATTTATTCTATGTTTATAACTGCCCACCTAAATCAATGACTCTGGGTGGCTTACAGTTCAAAAAATAGATTACAACTAAAGCACTAAAACATTTAAAAACAATAAAGAACAATAAAAACATCCACAGTAAATATACACAGTAGCTGAGATACTTAACCAGTTAACAATAAAGCCAGGAAATGGGGCCCTTGACATATTCAGCACCCCAGGTTGGGGAACATAACCAGGTTTTGTTGCAATATAATGATATTACATTATTACAATATAATAATATTACAATGGAACATAGCCACAGTTTTGTTACAACTCCTACCATAAAATTTGGGCCAACATCTGTGACAATGTCAACTGACCATTTCATCATAGCAAACATACAATATCTCCTTGAAACACCATCTGGCTCTGAGCTATACCACCCATGGTCACAGGATGGCATAATATAATGAAGTCAAGGCAGCACTTGGGTTGGGTAATTTCAATAGCACTTAACAATAGCATTTAGACTTATATACCGCTTCATAGTGCTTTATGGCCCTCTCTAAGTGGTTTACAGCAGGGATCTCCAACCTTGGCCATTTTAAGACTCATGGACTCCAGCTCCCAAAATTTCTCAGCCAGCATGGCTGGCTGAGGAATTCTGGGAATTGGAGTCCATGAGTCTTAAAATGGCCAAGGTTGGAGAACCCTGGTTTACAGAGTCAGCATATTGCCTCCAACCATCTGGCTCCTCATTTTACTGACCTTGGAAGGATGGAAGGTTGAGCCAGTCAGGATTGAGCTCCTGGCAGTGGTCAGAGTTAGCCTGCAACAGTGCATTCTAATCACTGTGCCATCACTGCTCATGATGCATTGGCCCACAATATTCTCTATGGAAGTTGTAAAACAACGTTAATCTTATTGTGGCAATTCCCTATATGCTGACCTTGATCACAGAATTTCACATACACAATTACATCCTATATTCTTTTTAGTAGAAGCTTTGACTCAATCTTCCTTTGATACTGCATTTTCATTTGGGTGATCCTAAGTGAAACTCAACTTCCTCAGGCAAAATTGGATGGGTGCCATAAGCAGTCTATAAGGCTTACATTCCTTCTTCCTTCCCCTTTCTCCCTCTCCTTCTCTTTCTATAGAAGGCCATCTTTAATAATGTTCCAGAACTCTTGGGCTCTGTTAGAAGGTGACAAGTCACTCTCCACTAATATTAAGACTGTGGGTAGATTTGCCTCACCGTTGTGTCCATCATGGAAGGCTTCCATCATAACAACAACATTGCAACTGTTTTTCCTATCAGCCCCTGGATTTGTTCTGAGGAGGGGAGATCTCAATAAGGGTGTCAACTTGCAAAGCATCCCTGGCTGCTCTCAAGTTGCCATAGGCAGGAGGGGGGGAAACTGAAGGAGCAGCATGGCAGCCACAACCAGAAGCACATTCCATGCATATCTTTTTCAAGGCTGTATCCCAGGTTACTGGCAACAGCCAGAGGGGCGTGATCTCTACAGCCTGCAAAGATGCTCCATTGGAGAATGTGATTTATGACACACCTTGGGAGGAGGGGGGAAACCAGGTCATAATTGGGCTGTAAATTATGTGGGGCAGAGCTGACTTCACTTGGGTATGTGCCGACATGTTGCTCCTAATAAACAACTGGATTTCTTTTGAAACTTGGCTCGAGGCTCATGATTTAATTAGGGCATCAGTCGGAATCCCGACAAAGGGTTTTCTTCCCTTCCCTGGAGTTCTTTAGTAAGTTTTCTAGTCAGGACTTGAAGATATTAATCCTCTGAAGGAGTATCTGTTTCTGGATCATATGAGGATTGTTTTAATGAGAAGTTTCCCTTCAAAATAATGCAGGCTTAGCATTAAACACATAAAGAATGAGCTTATTTGGGAAATGATCTCAGTAGCCACTAGAATAACCACTCTGAATTTCAAACAAAACCAGCAAAATCACCTTAATTTTATTTGCAAGTTATGGGCTTCATTGGGTTCTAGAACCTAAGTAGAATTTATATATTCTAAATATTTGTTTAGATGTTATTACACAGTAGTTTACTTGTCTCCTTTCGCCAAAGCAGAAAACATGTTTCTTAGGGAAGATAATCTATTGTCTTGTCCAATTAAAGAGTACATTTCTCCCCTGATGTTGAAGACTTTGCTGGTTTTCTAGTGCATCTTATTTTGTGCATGGTTTAGTTTCTATAAGCTTTTTGTTTGGGCATAGTTCAGCCATGTATAAAGGCTGCTCACCTTAATATGTAATCATTACATTCTCATTTAAGACAAGCAGCTACCTTGTAGCATAAACTTTCTTAGAAGTATTGGATAGAGGGGGCCCAAGTATGCAGGTCATATATAGAATAATGGATGCCCATCACCATCTTTGTTATATGTTGCCCCATATAACATTATAAATCTGTACCACTAATATTCATCAGGCCACATGAATTAGACCATGAATTTTGAAAGAGACACAGGTTTAATTCCTTTTCATTTTAACAGATAATGGATAATGTAGGTATGCAGATGCAAGGGTATTTGAATGGAAATGTGCTATTTCTGAAGCTGTCCTTAAGATAGTGGGGATTTTGAAGTTGGTTCTGAAGGATGAATCAAGTAGAATGTACTTGGAAGAGTTATGAATTAATACTAAAGAAAGGACAATTTGTCCAGACTCCAGCTCAGGAGCACCTAGCTAACTTATTTTGAAGGGTGCCACTAAATTAAAGGAACAAGAGTCAGAAAAATATGGCATTACTCCTGGAATTTGTTAGGTGGGTGTTTAAAGCACAAAGGACATGAAAATGAAGACAGTACTAGAGTATGATCACTAGTCCATGTTTTTTTGCTCACCCAACTGCCTTCCATTGTTGGGGCTAGGAATGGAATGTATTATTCTCCCAAGAAGTCTCATAAAAATGTGTTGTTGGATCTCTTGAAATGATAACATTTCTTCCTATACTTTCATATTGGTGTATACGTACTTTTTGAATAGATTGGATGATCTACCTCCTCTTATAAATAGGTACAGCACAATTCCCCCCCCCCCCGATCCATGGAAAAATTGTCTTCCACCACACTGGTTCCTGGTGCCGAAAAGTTTGGGGATCGCTGGTCTAGAAAGTCTAGACCCGTGGTGGCGAACCTATGGCACGCGTGCCACAGGTGGCACGCGGAGCCATAGCGGATGGCATGCGAGGGTTGCCCACCGGCAAACCAGAAGTGCGGAAAAACGCACTTCCGGTTTGCCGGTGAGCTGTTTTTTGCACTCCAGAGGGTTCAGGGAAGCTCCCTGAAGCTCCAAAATGCAAAAAACTACAAAACGGACAAACCGGAAGTGCATTTTTCCGCACTTCCGGTTTGTCCGGTTTGTAGTTTTTTGCATTCCGGGGCTTCAGGGAGCTTCCCTGAACCCTCCGGAGTGCAAAAAACAGCTCACCGGCAAACCGGAAGTGCATTTTTCCGCACTTCCGGTTTGCCCGTTTCGGCGTCCCAGGCTCCAGTAAGGCCTTTGCGCGGGTGTGTGTGTGTGTGCGCATGCGCAGGGGGCAGCATGGGGGGGGTGTTGTGTGCATGCGTGGGGGGGAGGGAATGGGTGTGGGCATGCGAGCGCGCACGAGGGCCCCCCCCCTTTTTGGCACGCGAGCCTAAAAAGGTTCGCCACCACTGGTCTAGACTATTCTACCAGCTCCAAAGCCTGTGTTTCTGCATCTCTTCCTCTCAGGAAGAGAAAGAGGAGGAAGGAAAATCCTCAGTCCAGTTGGTTTCATTTATGAGGGAGATGGTAGCTGCTCACTTGTATGCTTTTTTCCTCACAAGCAATTCGGTGCTGTATTCAGTCTGCCATCTCACCATCTGTCTGCACCTGCATCCCATTTATTCTCCTCAGATTTTCCCCAGTCTCATATTTATTCCACGAGTCACATTACTCAGCTTCCAGCCATATGTTTCCAAAGGAACAATGTAGTGTTTAGGAGAAGGAGAATAGCACAATTTAATACCCAGACAACTTCTCTTGGAAGAAGAAAATTCCCGAGCAACCCCAATTACCAGGTTTGCCCCCTTTATTTTTGACTGAGCCTTTAATTCTTTTCATTCCTCTTTCGTAAACTCATTTTATGTGTGGAACCTATGAAATGCTGGCAGATTATGGCGATTGATAAACTGCCTGCCTTGGAAATGTTTCCTGGAATTCAAATGCAAGTGATTCTAAGGTCTTTGTCATGCTAAATATGATTTCCAATTTGCTCCAATACTCCCATCTGGTCTGTCTGAGAACCATTTACATGTGTTGCTTGGGTACCCATGAGATGTCTCCTGGGTGAGTGCTAATATTCTAACTTGTTAATAGCAGCTCTTCATCTTTAGAATCTTTGCTGTTTATAATTAATACTTGCTTCACCATGTCCCCTGGCTAATCAATATTGATTAGAAAAATCAAAGTGCAGCTGAATCTAGTGTGATCTTTATTTATTTATTTTTGAAATAAATTGCTCCTCTTTAGGAACTTGCTAACATGCTGTATCTAGTATGTAGAATTACAAGGAAATATGCAAATGAACTAATTTAGTGGTTAAATTATTTCCATTTCAAAGCCAAAAGGAATGTTTCTGTGAATCTTATGTTGGTTGAGGATCAGACCTCTTACATAGCAACAGTAATGAGCATTTTAGCTGCTAGCCGGAATTGTCTGGTGACCCACTCATGCTTTTAACTAAGGTTTGCCAATGGAAAGTTACGCATAGTGGGTATAAAGTGGACAAGGAGAAATTATTTTCCCCTTCTCAAAATATTAAGCCAGAAGTTACTCAATACAACTGAATACTGGAAGAATCAGAACAGACAAAAGGAATTTTTTTTTACACAATTCATAATTAAATTTTGGAATCTGAAAATAATGTACTATTAGCAATAAAAGACAATTTTGATGAATATCTAATGTAAAATACTTTATTTGAATGTTAGAGGTTCAGAAAGTACCCAAGTGTTTGTGACTATTCACTCCTTCATAAATAGATGAGAGAATTTGCTCATTTAGTTCTTCTCCCTCTCCTCCAAAGTTCATTTATTGGCTTGTTATTGTGAATGCATCACTGGTCGTTTTCAAAATGGGCTGTCAAATAAGAGGAAGATCAAATGAGAATCTGAATGAATTAATTCTATGGACTTGACATCATTGAATGTCTCTCCACCAGGAAGAACTGTACAAATTCTTCCTTGTAGTTGCCTTGTAGGGGAGATTGGCAGCACATTTTTTAAATTAAAATAAATAAGTAAGTAAGTAAATAAAAATATTAAAACATTTGAATGAAGCTGATACCTGGTCAGAATTCTGAGAATTTTCCGTGAACATGGCAAACATGGAGGAACAGCATATTAATATGGAGTTGCATACCATGAGGTCTCATCCAGAGAATATATTTTGAGTATTTTTGACTTTTGGAGTGGCTGCTAAGATCAAAACATGAAAGGCCTTTGTTTTAGGCCAATTTCTGTGATTTGGTAACATAGAACAAAGTTATACACTTAAGTTGGACATAATGAATGAATTGAAGATGGCTATATTTAAATTGATTTTTACTCATCTATTATTTACTGTGAATGTTTCAATGATTTATATGGTTATAAACCACCAGGAATCTGCCTTAATTATACAGGTAGTCCTTAACTTACAAGCACAATTGAGCCCAAAATTTCTGCTGCTAAGCGAAACAGTTAAGGGAGTTTTGCCCCATTTTATGACCTTTCATATCACAGATGTTAAGTGAATCACTGATGTTTTATGTTAGTAATACAGTTGTTCTGTGAATCTGGCTTCCCCGTTGACTTTGCCTGTCAGAAAGTCACAAAAGATGATCACATGTCCCTGGAACACTGTAACGGTCATAAATCTGAGTCAATTGCCAAGCATCTGAATTTTTTAAAAAATAAATTTTATTAATTTTCTATTGTATACATTTGTTAGTGCTTAATAAACATCGTGTTGCCTGGGTATTTAATTTGCTTAACAATACTGATTACATTCTTAATCTCCACCCCTTTTTTTCCAATCACTGGTAAAATAAATTCCATGTTTGATAATATTCTGTATCTTCTTTCTGTTTAATTTTCAATGCAAGTTTATCCATTTCTGCACAATCTAATATCTTCCTAATTATCTCTTCATCTCGCGGGGTTTCTTCACTTTTCCAATATTGTCCTTGCTGCTGTTAAGACATGCAATATTAAATATATAGTTTGCTTATCAAGTTTTTCTGTTAATAATGCCTAATAGAAACAGGTTTCGGGTTTAAAATCTACATGTTTCCCTATCATCTTTTCTAACCAAAGATGATCACATGTCCCTGAGACACTGTAACCGTCATAAATTTGAGTCAATTGCCAAGCATCTGAGTTTTGATCACGTGACCATGGGGACGCTGCAACGGTCCTAAGGGTGAAAAATGGTCATGTCACTTTTTCTGGTGCTGTTGCAACTTTGGATGGTCACTAAATGAACTGTTGTAAGTTGAGGGCTACCTGTAATGGTATATAAAGAAGAAGATATAAGACAAGAAAAGAACTAATAATCTAATGGTCTCTTTGTGTGTTAGCGTGGCAAGTGTCATATTCTGTTCCTACTTTCCATTGAATTGAGGCCCCGCAGGAGTAAACTACACTTAGGATCCAGGAGTGGCTTCCACTTATCTTTGCCACTGGTTCGCATCGCAACATTTCACACGCGCACGCTCACTCCACTCACGCACGCGTGCGTGCTTCCTCACGTGCGATTTGGCTTCTGCGCATGCTCAGAAGCAGGAATTAGCCCGAAACACAGCTGAGGAGCTCATCAGCTGTGCTTTGGGCAAAGAAATAAAGGTCAGAATTCACCCGCGGGCAGGCGGGTCATTTTTCAAGCCGCGGAAGGGGAAAAATCCGCACAAAATAATAATAAAAAAAGATGGCGGCACGCACAGAACAGCACCGACAGTGACGTAACCAGCGGGTCGCTACTGGTTCAGGTGATCCGGTCCGAACTAGGAGGAACCCACCCCTGGTAGGATCATAAGAGGTGTGCACCTTGTCACTTTCCATCGAAATTTAGCTGGTGGGAATAGAGTTCATTCCAAACCAAGTGAGTACGAAGCTTTTTTCTGAAAAGCAATTGGGATATGTTATGTTTTCATCTCTCAGCCAGCATCTCACTTATTTCCAGGGGTTTTTCACCTGAAACCAGACAGCCGCAAACGCCACAAGTTATTCAGAATGTTCCATTGTCTAGCCAGGCCTTTGCCTGACTTGCTGTGCTATACGTACAAACCGATAGTTTTCTAACCACCGTAGATCATCCTTGTTTGTTACTGCAAGCTGTGCAACATCCATTACAAGCAATTTCACCTTGTGCTCCCTGTCTGCTCCCATTTTAATTACCGTTGGTTGGATGAAATATTGCCAAAGCGGCAGAAATCCTTAGCTCATCATTCTGATCTGAGACACTACTTCAGTTTATATAGAATGCAGCCTTCTAAAAGTTACCCAGAGATTAAGACAAGCAGACATTCTGGTCTAATTCAGATATTCACATGGGTTCAGCAGTTTCTATAACTCCCATAATGAATATAAGAGCCATTCAGATGGCAGAGAAACAGAACCCAAAGCTTGTGATGGCCCATTTCCAGTGTGTGGAAGACTGGAGAAATATTGGACCAATTTCTCATATTGGATTATTGCACATAACCGGGATTTGAAACCAGCTGCTCTCTTTCAACCCAATGCACATCGTAGGGTTGAAGGATGTTGAAGATTAAAATGAGAGGGTTCCCCAATATATACTGTGTTGACCCCCTAATGGAAAGGCAGGATATAAGTGCAGCAAAAAAATTAATTATCAGACATAAGGTTAAAAAAATCTGAGGATTTTAGGATTAGATTTTAGAAACAAAGTCATAATTCACTGTCTGGCTAGCCCCACCTTTTAACATTTTTTTAAAATCATGGCTTACCTCTTTTAAATTTTCTATAGCAATAGCACTTAGACATATATACCGCTTTACAGTGCTTTTACAGCCCTCTCTAAGCAGTTTACAGAGTCAGCCAGTGGTGGGTTGCTGCCGGTTTGGACTGGTTCTTTATAACCAGTAGCAGAAATTTACCACTGCTCACCAAACCGGCAACGATGAGGGGTAGTCCTGTGGCTCTGAAGGCAGCAATGGTGTACCCCCACAACTCCTGAACCGGTCCTCCAGTCGCCGCGGCTTGCAAAAAAACCCTCTGCGCATGTGCAGAGAGTCATTTCCAGGTGTTTTGCTCAACGTGACAAAACGCGCACTTCCGTCGCGATGAGAACGGGTAGGGAAGGTAAGTGGAACCCACCCCTGGAGTCAGCATATTGCCCCCAACAATCTGAGTCCTCATTTTACCCACCTCGGAAGGATGGAAGGCTGAGTCAACCTTGAGCCTGGTGTGATTCAAACTGCCAAATTGCAGGTAGCCAGCGGTCAGCCGAAGTAGCCTGCAGTACTGCATTCTAACCACTGCACCACCGTGGCTCTATATATTGTTTTTATGTATTTAATATTTTATTGTACACTGCCCAGACTCCCTCTATGAGGGAGATGGGTGGTTTTAAAATAAATGAAATATATAAATAAAATAAATAAAAATAAATAATGCCGGGGCTACTTCACATAGCATACTCAAGACTTGCTTATTGCTACATCAGGTGACAAATCGTGATTGAGAAATAAGTGTCTTGATCATGGTATCTCTTTTGCCAGGTAAGTATAGAAAAAAGGACAACAGCTAATAATTATTACAGTTAATTCTATCGTATCACTGAATGTTGTTCACATATGCCTTGATTTTGATATCTTAATATTCAAATCCACATTTCTCTTTGCATTATACAACCATCTATTATTTGCTGCAAATCATTCAGGCTCTTAGCCAACAGTGGGATATTCCCAGCACACAAGAGTACACAAATATTCACACCCCCAACACTTCTCTAATACCACTCCAAAGCTTTACATTTATCCATAAAATCATTAAACAATCAAGTGAATGTCACACATTTTTGTCTTATACCCTGCTCATGGTTTAACCATTTGCTAGACATTTCATTTATTGTCACTCATGTTTTATTTCCATTGTACATTATTTTTTATGCAATGGAATGTGGCGAAGAGGTAGATTGCCAGGAGGGTGCATTCTTAGAGGCCTAAGAAACATCTCAGTCCAGAAATTGTGAGCCCAGTGTGAAAGAAAGAGAGCGAAGACAGCACCTCCTTATTTGTTCACAGAGTATATTGCAGATGCAGCAGGGGTGGGTTCCTCCCGGTTTGGACCAGATCGCCTGAACCGGTAGCGACCCACTGGTGAATTTTTCCCCTTCTGCAAGCTTGAAAAAGGGCCTTCCCGCCTGTCCGTGGGTGAATTCTGACCTTTATTTCTTCACCTGAAGCACAGCTGATGAGCTCCTCAGCTGTGTTTCGGGCTAATTCCTGCTTCTGAGCATGCGCGGAAGCCAAATGGCATGAGGGGACATGTGCACGCATGTGAACGGTGCAAGCACGCACGCGCAAAACATCGCGATCCAAACCGGTGGCGAAGGTAAGTGGAACCCACCCCTGAGATAGTAGAGTCTTCAGTCAGGTAAGATTTTGTCTATAGGAATCAAACAAAACAAAGTCAGCTTGGAAGAATTGCCATGTGCCATTCTTAGTTTGGGGCATTGACACTTATACATTCAGCAACTAAACTTCACCATTTCTTGCTTTCTTTAATTACATTCTTTGCAATTATCCTTTCCTTTTTAGAAATACAATGCAGCCACCGTTCAATTAACCAAGGCTGCAAGGCCGACACCCAACAGCCTCTCCATCCAGATTCCAACAGCTTTGAGATAAAATCCTGACTATATTGCTTGATTGACCCAGGCTCAAGGAATGCAACTTGGTAGCATCAGCATACCGATGGACCTGAAACTCTGTTGTCAGATGAACAACAGCTTCATTTAGATGGTAAATAGGAGAGACACAAGAGACTGACCATGGAAAAAGGGGAACCACTGCAGTACTGGGCCCACTGCTCCTAATCCTTGAAGTCAGTCCGGAAGGATACTATAATTGATGATATCCAGCACTGTAGGCTGTATCACATCCGTCTTAGCAACACCAAGCCCATCTACAACAGGGCTCTCAAACTCGCAGCCCATGGGCCAGATGCGTCATGCGCTGGCCACGCCCACTTTAGCGAAGGGGGGAAAAGTTGCGATATGTCACGTGATGCCATCGTGATGACGCGAGTTTGACACCCCTGATCTACAAGTACAATCAATGCAGTATCTTTGTTATAACCTAAAGTGACCAGATTTTTTTTTTAAGTGGGACGGGGGCACGGGCCCGCCTGGGTGCCGCCATTTGAGTTTTGCCCTCTGCGCATGCGCAGAACGCTGCGCATGCGCAGAGGGCAAAACAACGCAAATGTCGGCGTCCAGGTGGGGGGGTGAGGCGGGAGGCCTTTCCTCGCCTCCCGCCTCCCCTTCGGGAGCCGGCAGTAGCTTGGGCTGGCAAGCGACGAGCGGAAGGCGGGAGGCGGGGAAAGGAGGCAGCTGGGAGCTTACCTGCGAGGTAGCGCTCCCGCAGCAGCCCATGGCGGGCTCGGGGCTAGGTCTCTGTCGTGAGCTCCAGGCATCCAAGCCCCGCGGTCTCCCGGTCGCCCGCCCAGCCCCAGGGCAACGGTGGCAGCGAGGCGATGGGGGGAAGGAAGGGGAGGGGGATGAGGAAGGGCTGTTTGCACCACCGGAGGGGCCGCTCGTGAGCTCAAACCACCGCTCCGAGTCCGCAGCGGCGCCTCAACCCCCTTTTTCTGAGACGACGGCAGCGGCGACGGCTCCTCGTCCCTCACCCCTCCACCCGCATCCCAACAGCAGCAGCGCCTCCGAGGGCGGGGCTAGGGATGGGGCAGGGGAAGGAGAGGAGGAGGAGCCCCCTTTCCCCCTCTCCCCAGCAGGCAGCCGGCTCGCTGAAATTCCGCTTTGCCCGACTTGCTTCTGGTTTTTATTTCGGTGGTAGTACCTCTCTTTTGTGCTTCCCCTTCTAAGGTGACCAGACGTCCCGCTGTTTCGGCATTCTTTCCAAAAAAGCGTGACTTTTTGGAAAGAATGCGGGACGCGGGACACACGCTTGAAAAGCGTGTCTGTCCCGCCAAAAGCGGGACGTCTGGTCACCTTATTATAACCAGGCATGAAAGCAGACTAGAAGGGATATAGACTTCTGACCTCTGAAACCTGACCGCGAGATTGAACAGAAATTGTTTAACGTTACTATAACTAATGATAGTTGAGGAGGGGGTTACCATTGCTGCCTTCAGAGCCACAGGACTCATTCAGAGCCTCATTCATATTTCTCCTGGCACAAACTCTGATACTGAACCATGACATGACAAGCAGTTATTTTACTGGCTAATTCTTCTATAGATGCTGGGCACCTTCATGTGAAATTCTAGCCTTTTAGGGATTTATGAAAAATGTACCCCCTCTGTCAGCAGGTAGAGGACTATCTTGAGACATGGTGTCATAAACAGACTATCACCCTGTTGTTTTGTTGCACATTCTATTCTTATGCTCACGTTTTATCTGCCAGAAAATAGTTTCTCTAAATACAGGCCTAAGAATCCAATTATAAATAATAAGGTGTTGCAGCTACAGGTTTTGTGAGCACAGAAAGGATGGGTGGGATGAAGCGAGAGGTATGTAATTCTCTTGCCCTCTTTCTTGATTTGATTGGCTAACCAGTCTTTTCAATCAGGTTTATATTCTAGAGTGGGAGAAAGAAGCTCTCGTGCCTGTGAAAGCTTTATTTTGTGAAGATTTCTTGAATTGCTCAACAAGTATTGGGAGGAAATTTCCAGACGCTTTGAAGGTAAAATTTATTTCAATATTCTGCATTGGACAAGCTTGGTTTTACAATGATCATATCTTGTCACAGATGGGCTTCTACCTCTTTAAAACCTCACAGAAATGAGGATATTTCCTTTCTTCTCCTCACTGCAGTAATTGGAAACATGGCACTTCCAGAATTTTCTGCTGCCACAAGTTAAAAATGTACAGAAACAACCCAGGGATCTATGACAAATTCTATTCTATTGTTTGCTGCAAAGATTATCATGATTACTGAAATGTGATCCACAAGAAAGCTTGCTAGGATTAAGACTGAAATCCAATAGTATGTCAAAGAATTACTAAATTATTTGCTTCTACTGTGAGTGAATTTGGGGGTAATTTGGCTTTGTCCAGAAGCCCTCCAAATTGTGAAACATAGCAATTTTACATGGTAGACTTTGGTTTGGTTAGATTCATTCATTCATATGAAAAAACATTGCAGTCATCTGGATCACTGCAAACCAACCATGGTAGGCCTAATTGTTGTTATTATTGCTTCTTATATCTGCAGCTTGTGAAACTCAAAATATTTTTTTTCTTTTTGCTGCAAGCCTAATAATATCTGAGAGACACTGTTACAGGGCAGTGGGGGAAAATATCCTAGGCACAGGATGACCATGGCATGATTAGGTTGATTTTATCCAAAATAGCATTCTTGTATCTTGAAGTTCATTACCTGGGTTAAAATGCCTGAAAAATGAACCAGAATTATTTTTACAGCATAACTGAATTGTACAGAGGCAATAAGCTCAGCAGAAGCGGAGACAGTTGTCTGCTGGTGGGGAAAAGAAACGGAAATCACCATGCTTGCTAATAACTGAAAGGAGGTGACCATCTATTATGGAAGGAATTGTGCTGTCACTGAGATAAAGCCTTGTGGCAGAAAACCAGGAGTCCATTTAGGAAAGGGACCACTAGTTTTAATAAAGATGCCACATCTCATTTTGAAGTTAAGTCATGCACATTATCATTTAAAGAGCTTTTCCTTGCACTTTTCCACCTACGCCAATTCTTTTCATGCCGAATCCTCCTGCATTCGTTAAGCGCCAGAACCATTACTTGAGACCATCTTAAAGATATTCTGTATTCCTGTATCATTGTTAAACTAGTGCTTTCCTCCTTACTCCGATACAGATTTTTCTGCACATACAATCTGTCAATGATTCTGTTAATGATACAGTCAGATGACTTTTTGTGTGGTTGGGTTAACCCATCAGTACTTTAGGCTAGTGCTGATACAGTCCGGATAACAGTAGTCCCAGGCAATGGCTCCTGAATAATTCTACCTTGGGCAGTAGGAGTGTCTATTTGCAGACAGAAAAGAACACAGAATAGTAGAGTTGGAAAGGACCTTGGAGGTCTTCTAGTCCAACCCCCTGCTCAAGCAGGAGACCCTATACCAGTGGTGGGTTCCTACCGGTGCCATGTGGAGCACAGCTCCGGTAGGAGCCCGGTGATGACATCATTTTCTGGCACTTCTCCGCGTCCTGAGCTGTCGGGAAAAAGCCCTCCCACCTGCCCTTGTTTCAATACTGACCTTTATTCTTCCTCCGAAGCACAGCTGAGAAGCTCCTCAGCTGCGTTTCGGCTTGTAATGTTGTCCTAAGCATGCGCAGAAGTGAAATCGCCCGATGGAACGCGAGTTCACTTCTGTGCATACTCGCGATGCACACCGGAAGCAAAAATAACCGGAACCCTCCGCTGCCCTATACCAGAGGTGGGTTTCAGCAGGTTCTGACCAGTTCTGGAGAAGCAGTAGCGGAAATTTTGAGTAGTTAGGAGAACTGGTAATTACCACCTCTGACTGGCCCCGTCCCCATCTAGTCTCTGCCTCCCGAGTCCCAGCTGATCGGGAGGAAATGGGGATTTTGCAGTATCCTTTCCCTGGAGTTTGGTGGGAATGGAGATTTTACAGTATCCTTCCCCTGCCACGCCCACCACGCCAAGCCATGCCCACCAAGCCATGCCCACAGAACCAGTAGTAAAAAAAAAATTGAAACCCACCACTGCCCTATACCGATTATTTCCATTAGCTTCTCTGCTCCTTGCTACTTATAGGTCTCTGAGCAATTTTCAAGCTTTGAGATCTGAGCAGACTAAGCATCTGCTGACTTATTGTTTCAGCTGTTGTCGAACTGTTTTTAGATGCACACTTAGCATTATTTCAGAATAAAACTATCCCAACATAGAGTTAAGCCATGTCCAAAAAGACATTGTCTATCAGCTGATTGTCAATCTTCCTTTAAACAAATCTACACACCAAACATGTGCAAAATCACATGTTTAGTGTGTAGGTTTTCAGAATTGGGTAAACCTGTGCTGGAAGAGTGAGTAGAGAGAAAGACAGTTGGGGAATCCACTACAGGTAGTCCTCAACTTACAATGGTTCATTTAGTGACCATTCAAAGTTACAACAGCAATGAAAAACTTATGACTTATGACCATTTTTCACATTTATGACAGTTGCAGCATTCGGATGCTTGACATCTGTTTCATATTTATGATGGTTGCAGTGTCATGTGATCAATTTTTGTGACCTTCTGACAAGCAAAGGCAATGGGGAATCTAGATTCACTTAACAATCACATTGCTAATTTAACAACTGCAATGATTCACTTAACAAATGTGGCAAGAAAAGTCATAAAATGGGGCAAATGTCTCATTTAGCAACATAAATTCTGGGCTCAATCTTGGTTGTAAGTCGAGGACCACATGTAATCCCTATCTGTAATATGTCCTACCTCTATTGCCCTACAATAAGGGTATTGCATTATACAATATTAGTAAATTAACTTCTGGGCAATACTACATAAGATAAGGATAGCATAATTTGCCAGCATTGTGGTTGTGGAGGTCACTCTCTGTCTCAGCCCAAATCAGGGTTAAAATAAATAAAAATTAAATTCAAAGATACTGTTGAGTTCCGGTACTGAGGAGGCTGGAGGCAGTATTGTGACTAACAGCTCTTTATTGTATAACACTCAGATCCAGCAAAGGAACCAGCCTGACAGCTCTCTCTTATATAGAGGGCTGCTGGCTGGTTCAACCAATCAGCAGTCTTCATTTTCCCACACCGAAAAGTGGACCTTGGAGTAAACAGTTTAACCCAGGGGTCAGCAATTTGGCTCTTTCATACCTCTGCTGCGGCTCCCTGTCACTCAAAATATGCGTCACAACTGCCAATGTGCGACACCCACAGACACACAATTTATTAAGCATTTTGACCCCCAGTAGGCCAACCATGGATAAATCCAAGAAAAGAAAAGTTTCAGAAGAAAACAGAATCTTTAATTCAATTATATATACTAGCTTTGTGACCGCTCAGGAAATAGTCAGGCACGGGAAGAGTTTTGTGGCTCCCAGTGTTTTCTTTTCTGTGGGAAACGGGTCCAAATGGCTCTCTGAGTGTTTAAGGTTGCTGACCCCTGTTTTAACCTTAATACATAACAGATACACCCTAAGAAATAGCTTTGTTTGCACAATACGGATCCATGGCTGTGATTGCACTAAGGTCAACAGGCAGCTGTGTGGTCACATAGCCCTGTGTGACTTGGCGTTCCCTTCTCTGCCACCTCCTATCAGTTTGTGGCAGTGAATCAAGGAGACCTTGGAAAGCTCTTCCCAAAGGCCTGGTGTGTTTGCATCAGTGTTGGAAGGAAGCATGCCCAGAGCATGTCTGTCCTGGTTTAATTGTTTTCTTCTTAAGGCCATGCCAACCATTTTATCACCAAGTTGAGGTGACAACAAAGACAAATCTTTCTCTGTAGAGGATCTGCTTTCTTAGGTCCAATGTCCCTCAGTAACATTAAAAGGTAAAGATTCCCCTCGCACATATGTAGTAGTGATTCCCGACTCTAGAGGGCGGTGCTCATCTCCATTTCAAAGCCAAAGAGCCAGCACTGTCCGAAGACATCTCCGTGGTCATGTGGCCGGCATGACTAAACACCGAAGGCGCACGGAACACTGTTACCTTCCCACGAAAGGTGGTCCCTATTTTGCTACTTGCATTTTTACATGCTTTCGAACTGCTAAGTTGGCAGAAGCTCACTCCGTTACGCGACGCTAGGGATTCGAACCGCCGAACTGCTGACCTTTCTGATTGACAAGCTCAGCGTCTTAGCCACTGAGCCACCGCGTCCCCTACATGTCAGTAACATTATGGGACATAATAATCCTGCTTCATCTTCTAAGGTTGTTGTTAAGGTGATGAGGGCCTTCTCTGTGGCAGCACCGGCTCTCTGGAATGCACTACCCCCCTGGTTTTTAATTGCTTTTAAATGTTTTAATACTTATTGTTTTAATACTTTTTATATTTATTGTTGCTTGTGAATTTTTATTGTTGTGAGCCGCCCAGAGTCTTTGTGGAGTGGGCGGCATACAAATGCAACTAATAAATAAATGCAACTAATAAATGAGAAGCTAATATAACTGATGGCTGTGAATATTAAAACTGACCTACTGCGAACATTGCTTTTTCTATCCAGGGCACTTGCCCTCCACTAAATACTTAAAACATTTTTTATGGATATCAGAAATGCACTAACTGAGCTACCCCGAACTTGCCATTCGATTGTAATTTTTAATATGACAGAATTATTTATGCAGTTAAGAATGTTAATGTGGATGAATAGTTGATGGGAAAAATTCATCTTCCATCCTTCTATCAAACTAGCAGTAAGAATGGGAGAAATAATAATAGGATGTTTGTATATTGGTGATTTTACTGTTTCATTATATATATATTGTCTTCCCCCCCCCCCCTCATTGCAGGATTTCATCACCCTCTACAGATCCTTCTAGTCCCCTTTTATGGGCCACCTTCCAATTATGAAACAATGGACATTTGTCTTATGCCTTTTAGGAACATGTTCTCCTTTGCCGGTAATTCTTACAACTTTATCTCAAACAATTACTTATAACCAATAAAGTTAAAAGGAATCAGTTTCTTTTAAAAAAAACCAGAAATAAAGAATATAATGTGGTCATCCGTTTTGTGCTAGGTTGTGTTTCTCAACATTGACAACTTTAAAATGTGTGAACTTTAGCTCTCAGAATTCCCTAGTCAGCATGCTGGCTGAGAAATTCTGGGAGTTGAAGTCCACGTACTTAAAATTGCCATTGTTTAGAAATACTGTGCTAGGAGACAGGGGTGGGTTCTAACTTACCTTGCTGCTGGTTCGCTTCCTCACACGCATGCGCAGTGCCCAAAAAATAAAAACATTTTTTTAAAAAAAACAAAAACAAGATGGCAACCGCATGCACAGTGCCAGAAACTTGGCTTCTGCACATGCTCAGAAGAAAAATAAATAAATTTTTTTAAAAAAATTAAAAAAAATTCCAAAAAAAGAGCGCCCACGGACCGGCACCGACCGAACCGGTTCCGTGACATCATCGTGACATCACCAGCAGGTCGCTACTGGTTCGGGCGAACCAGTCCGAACCAGGAGGAACCTACCTCTGCTAGGAGATCAATTTTTTTAAATCCAATCTAGTAATCTCCAACTATAGTTCCTAAATCCCAGCTTTGGGTTCTTTTTCATATCAAAATTACAGTATATAACCATGGTTTTAAAAACTGTTTTAAAAGGCACTTTACAGCAATGTCCTGCTCCTTTGTACTTCTAGCATTAATTATGGTTTTTGTATTTCCTGTAATGAGGACTTTTGAACAACCATTCTACTTTAGAATAGTTTACTTGAAATTTTCATCCATTGTTTTCAATATGTAAAACAAGTCCTCATTTTCTAAATCTGCTTTGCCTTCCTGATTGTTTTAATTAAAGATCTACTAAGAAGGCTGGAGAATCTCTAGTCTACAATATTTCATCCCAGTGATGGAAACCTGAAGTCTTATACTTTAAAAATCCAGAGTTCATCTGGACGTTTGATCATTTAAACCGAGCCAGTGGATTGCCAGCTTTCCCTTTTTGTGCCCCACAAATTACTCTAGATTGCTGAAATTTGACAGCAGTTTCCTCCAAAAACCGAGGAGGAGGAAGAATAACAAAGAAGAAATCATATTCAATGTCATACCCCAATCCTCCAATGAAGTCATCATGTCATCACCCAACCCACCACAGCAGTTCTCAGTAATATTATTCATATTCTTTGAAACAGTTTCACCTCTGGTCTCATAAACTATTCTTACTCTTGCATATCTATAGATACTGCCACGTCATGCTGGGATTCCTGGAATGGGTAGTATAAGCCTTGAGGTATGTATTTATATATATTTGTGTGTGTATGTGTATATATATCTCCAAAGATTTACACAGACACACATGCACACATGCACACACACACACACACACACACACTCACACACATACCATATTTTCAAACTTACAAAGAACTGATAAAGAAATAAAGGGAGACTAGTATATGGTTTGTAGCCTGGATGGCCCCTGGAGTGGGGCTGAAAGGCAAAAGGAAGCAGTATGTTCCCTCCCATATTTGGGTATACCAGGTGACTAATTTAATTTAATTTAATTTAATTTAATTTAATTTAATTTAATGGATTTCTATGCCGCCCACTCCCTGGGGACTCTGGGCGGCTCACAATAAGGTTAGATTCCATTACAGGGTAAAATGCAATAATTAAAAGATATAGCAGTATCAATACAATAATTAAAAAAATACAGAAAATATAAAAGTTAAAAAGAGTATCTCATTATCATCATGGGGGGAGACCCTTATTAGGTGGTCTCACTTTCACCCCGCCTGCCGGAAGAGCCAAGTTTTTATTGCTTTCCGGAAGGCCAGTAGGGTGGGGATGGTCCTGATCTCCGGGGGAAGCTGGTTCCCCAGGGAGGGAGCTCCCACAGAGAAGGCCCTCCCCCTCGGCCCCGCCAGCCGGCATTGTTTGGTCGACGGGACCTGGAGGAGGCCGACTCTGTGGGACCTAACTGGTCGTAGGGAGGTAACCTGGCCCTAAGCCATGTAGGGCTTTAAAGGTAACGACCAACACCTTAAATTGGATCCGGAGACTAATGGGCAACCAATGCAGCTGGCGGAGGATCGGTGTTACGTGGGTGCATCTGGGTACACCCACCACAGCTCGCGCAGCTGCATTTTGCACCAATTGCAGTCACCGGACACTCTTCAAGGGTAGCCCCATGTAGAGCGCATTACAGTAATCCAGCCGTGAGGTGATAAGGGCATGAGTGACTGTGAGAAGTGCCTCCTTCTCCAAGTAGGGTCGCAATTGGTGCACAAGACGTACTTGTGCAAAGGTCCCCCTAGCCACAGCTGAAAGATGTTGTTCCAATTTTAGCTGTGGGTCTAGGAGGACACCCAAATTGCGGACCCGTTCTGAGGGAGCTAATTTCTCCCCCCAAGAACCAAGGAGGGACAATTGGTCGAGTCCTTAGGGGGCAATATCCACAGCCACTCAGTCTTGTCAGGGTTAAGTTTTAGCCGGTTCTTCCCCATCCAGACCCTAACATCGGCCAGGCAGCGGCCCATTACGCCTACGACTTCATTGAATTGAGACGGGGTGGAGATGTACAACTGGGTATCATCAGCATATTGCTGATACCTCACCCCGTGTCGTCGGATGATCTCACCCAGTGGCTTCATGTAGATGTTAAACAGGATGGGCGAGAGGATCGAGCCCTGCGGCACCCCACATAGGGGCCTAGGGCTTGACCTCTGCCCCCCTGTCAACACCGACTGCGTCCTGTCAGAGAGGAAGGAGGAGAAGCACTGCAAAACAGTGCCGCCCACCCCCACCTCTCCGAGACGACGCAGAAGGATACCATGGTCAATGGTATCGAAGGCCGCTGAGAGGTCAAGTAGCACCAGGATAGAGGAATGACCCCTATCCCGGGCTCGCCAGAGATCATCCATCAAAGCCGTTTCCGTACTGTAGCCATGCCTGAAGCCAGATTGAAAGGGATCCAGAAAATCAGTGTCATCCAACAGTCGTAGGAGCTGGAGTGCCACCACTTTCTCAACAATCTTCCCCGTGAAGGGAAGGTTGGAGACTGGACGGAAGTTCTTTAAATCCGCCGGGTCCAGGGAAGGCTTCTTGAGGAGGGGCCTTTTTTAAAAGCTGCGGGACAGACCCCTCTCTCAGAGAAGCGTTGACCAACGCCTGGAGCCAGCCGCGTGAAACCTCCCTGGTGGCCGAAACCAGCCAGGAAGGGCACGGGTCCAATAAACAAGTGGCGGAGCTCATAGCTCCTATGGCCTTGTCCACATCCTCAGGAGTCACCGGTTCAAACCTATGCCATATAACCGGACTAAGACAGAAACACATACACACACATACACACACACACACACAGAGACACATATAAACACACACACACAAACACACATATGTTTCTAAATTATTTCATTTATAATGTTTCTATACCATTGAATAAGAGCGAGTTGGTATAGTGGTTAAGGCACCACGTTCCAAACCAAGAAGCTGTGAGTTCTACTCCTTTCTGGGTGACCCTGCACCAGTCCCTCTCTTTCAGCCCTAGGAGGCATGCAAGGGCAAACAGCTTCTGAAAATGTTATCTAGAACAGTGGCCCCCAACCTTTTGGGCACCCGAGGCATGTTCCGTGAGAGGCTTTTCTGCAGACTGGAGGGGTGTGGTTTCATGTGCTGCCTGCATCCCACGGATGGGGCTTTGCTTGTTTGCACGGACCGGTTTCTGGCATGCCACGGCCCGGGGGGGGGGCTGGGGACCCTTGGTCTAGAAAACTGTAGGTACTTCTGCAGGGCAGTTACTAGCAATCAAGAATGATTCAAAGGCATAGACAAAGGCAACAGCCAGTGACCAAGGAGAAGAGATATTTGCCTACAGTGAAATGAAGCATAGCAGGCAAACTAGGCAGAACCATTTTTGCTCAGGCAAGTTGGAAAATATTACTATACTTTCAATGCCTAGTAGAAAATGGAGAATGTCTTCACAGTTGGTTGCGGGCAGTTGAGGACAATACCATGCATTCTTGCCCTCGAGAAATGGTTAAGTGGCCTTTATGTGGACTAGGACAATTTAGTTGTACTGATCCACCTTTGTTTTCTCCAAAGTAAAAAATTTTGGAAGTAATTTTCACATAGAAGGAGCGATTGCAATACCTCTATATGAATAACTCTGCTCCCTCAACACCCACCATTTGAGTCAGTTTTGTCAAACAGCTGAAAGACATTTTCCTCCCTTTTTTATACATGTAAAGCAGTGTTTCCCAAAGTGTGGTACGCGTACCCCCAGGGGTACGGGAAGAGTTTGGTGGGGGTACGCGTTGCACCGGAGTTTGGTGGGGATCACGTGGGAATATCCACTGCACCGTGCTTAGCTGCGCCCACAGAACAAGGAAAGAAATAGGCGCGTATTGCAGTTTTTACATGGGAACTGGGGCCATCGAACATCGTATCGCAACTCATTATGGCGGGAACTTCTGCGCATCCTTCGCGCAGCTCGGGTTTGGCCATTTTTAAACTGCGGGAACATTAACAGTTGACATTGAGCCGCAGAGCTGTTTAAACGCCGGAGAATTGCAGTGTTATCTAACAGTTAGACAGTCTTGTGAGGCGTGACACGGTGTGAATATACTGCACTTCGTTACAGAGACAACTTACTTCTTTAATAGTTAGTTCCGGGCGCCTGTTATCGTGCTTTAGTAAGTTCCACTAATTTTGATTATTTTTATAAAATACAAAAGTCCTGAAATACATCTTGCCTTTTCCAACTTCATATTTATGCGAAGTTGCTTTTTCTGCATTTGTAGACATTAAGTCGAAAAAAAGGAACAGACTATTGGACGTGGAACCGCATCTCAGATTAAAATTAACAACCAGGGAACCAAATTATGATGATCTGTCATCTCAACATAAACAATTTCATCCTTCTCATTGAATCAAATAAATGTTCTTTATAATATAACTTTCATCTATTTTGCGTATGTACCAAAAAAATAAAAAAATAAATATATTTTGATTTTTATTAAAGCATATGTTTTTTATGAGGGGTACTCAGCGTTACAAAAATTATAGAAGGGGTACACATATGTCAAAAGTTTGGGAAACACTGATGTAAAGGTAGGGGAATCCATACAAATGAGTTGGCATTAGATTCAGGACAGACAAAAGAAAGTGCTTCTTCACATAGTCCATAATTAACCCCTTGTGACTGCAAAGAACTAAGATGCCTTGTAAAAGTAGATTGGATGAATGGAATAGAATTTGTGTAGATGGGATTGTGATCAGACACGTCTGTTCCAGAGGCAATACAATTCTGAATACAAGCTGCATTAGGTGGAGAGTGAGTGGAGGCTATTATTTTTGACTACTCTTTGTGAGCTCCGTGAAAAAGATGTGTAAACATCGCAAAATAGAAAATACTGATTACAATAACACCGAGGGTTTTAAATATTGCCTTACAGGGTATGAGACAGCTGGGTGGACCAAGTGAACCCAAGGTGCTCCCTCAGGTAATCACAGTTATGCCACATATCCTCTTTGAAGAAAAATATATTAATGTTGATGAGAATAAGCTGATGATGCTATTCCAGACTTATTCTATTCATTTATTTATTTATTGACTTACTTACTTCCAAAGCAAGGAACCTTTGACTTTAGAAAGAATTGGAATTGATTAATTCTACTGAAATAATCACTAATTAGGGAGTTAGGACCAAACCTCACAAATTCTAAAAAAAAAGGGGGGGGGGCTTTCCATCCCTAGCTTATCTTGATGGGTAAACTTAGTCTTGACCAAGTTTCCAATCAAACCAAATATTTACTTTGCTTATTGAAGCAACATGAAATGACTATGTTTCAATGTACAATTATTTTAATCGGGTTCAGTAAGACATGCTTCTTAATAAACAAGTTACAGATTATGTTCTCAAGAAATCCTACCAAGTTCCCTATGACGTAATCCCAAGTAAATCTCTATGGGAGTTCAGTGGCTAATACATTTAAAATAATAACAATAAAGTGTGGATAAGTCAGAAGTATCCTACTGCTTTCTTAGATATGCAGCTCAGTTTAATACTCCGTGTTCAATAGAAAGTACTACTAGACTCAGTGACTCTTACTGTCAAGCAACTGTGCAGTGTAGCTTGATTTTAATCATAACCTAACTCTATCACGCTGATTATTAAAAACCCTTCACTTATTTATATAGTAATCCTGAAGGCACTCTGGAATTTTATGTTATTGTTGTATTAAATATCCTGTAAGGATCTTCTAGGGTGTTTGTTAAACTAACTGTATATAGTATTTATTGAAAGGGTTCCAAGCTGACTTCATTTGTTTCCTTATTGAGGCTTGTGTTTGTCAAAAAGGCAGAATGATTAATAAATGGATATGTAGTGCCTCTTCCTTCTCTTCGGCCCTTTTTTCTCTAGCTAAATTTATGGATCTATTATTAAAGAAAGGAATTTGGTTGTATATATTTATAAAGGAATCAAGTGGAAAACCCATTACAACATCTATCATTTACGAATTAATTCGTAATATTGGTAATATTGGCTTGAATTTAACTCCTGTTCTAACTTATTAGCCTCTGAATTATGGCTTCAGAATAAATGTATTTAATCATACCACTTTTAGTATGGCCAGACTTACAGCTACGCTGATCCATTTAATTCGATGTGGATGCACAATTTTCTACCATCACATTCATCATTTTACTTGATACGGCAAAGACCTCAACATGAAACCCAACAGGTAAGCAATTTAAGCTGTTATCACCCCAGAAACATTACAGTATTGAAATAGAACTTTTCTTTTTTGCTTTCTAGATATTTTTCTCTAGAGTGGTTTTTTTTTTCTGAATATGCTGGGATTACAACTTTAAGAATTCCATGCCACCCATTATGGTCCTCAATGGGAACTATAATTCCCTGGATCTTCTATGGAGATACTCAGTCATCCAGGTCATGGTTGTCCCAAAGGTGCTTTTTCAAAAGGCAACTGGATTTTGTTTTCCCTTGAAGATGTTTTGCTTCTCATCCAAGAAGCTTCTTCAGTTCAATTGAAGAAGCTTCTTGGATGAGACGCAATACATCTTCAAAGAAAAACAAAGTCCAGTTGCCTTTTGAAAAAGCACCTTTGGAAATTTCCTGGATTCTCAGCAGCATGACTTCTTACCTTCTCCATGCAATAGGTGACATCAATCTCAGTCCAGTCCCCCAGAATGGCTGTATGGCATGGCCAATCACAAAACTTCCATTACTAAAATGCTAAGAGGTATTGAATCTACTCCTTTAGCCCAGCTTTCCCAAATCCTTTCTATCACTTATATATATATATATCAGTATATATTTATCTTTATCCTGGGCTTGTGGTTCACCTATACACAAAGCACTGAGTTGCAGTTTCCTTCTTATTCAATGTCTAGGAAAAGCTTTGAAATCATACATAACAAATTTCAAAATTGTCTATGGAGGTTCTCATTCATTCAGGTCAGGGTTGTCCCAAAGGTGCTTTTATTTTAAAGGCAACTTTCTGGTTTTTCTTTAAGACATTTTGCTTCTCATCCAAGAAGCTTCTTCAGTTCTGGAACTCCACCAGTTAGTTAGAACTGAAGAACTTTCTCGGACGAGAAGCGAAACGTCTTAAAGCAAAATCAGAAAGCCCCATTGCCTTTAAAATAAAAGCATCTTTTGGGACATTCCTCAAAATTGATGAGGTGCTTGATGTTGACATTTTTCTCTGCAACATGGTGGCTTCCTGACTCATGCTTGTATTAAAAGAATCAATAATAATATTGGGTGGGACATGGCACTTGTTAGGAAACTTGGATGGCCCTGAGAATTGAGCATCCTGATTTTGTAAGCCAGAAATTCATTTGTCAGATTAATTGTTCATGCAACTTTTCAGTATGCCTGAAAATGGCTCATTCATGATTTTAACCTTTCTCTTCTGGTTATTCATCTTTTATCACTCCATAGTATGAATACGCAATGCCAGTGCACCCACCTCCATTACCATCTCAAACATCCACTCTGATCCAACAACCTGGGGTACAAGAGCAACCTCATTACCATTATGCACATTTCCTTCCTACAAGGCAAGTCCAAATACAACATTATGATGTCCAGCCGCCATTTCATCCAAAACAGTTTTCTCCGTCAGAAGGAAACCAGCCAGATGTTCAACAACAGCTATCATTGGATAGACAAACTCAACAGGTCAGTGTTGACAGGCAATTGAGATACTTATAATATGAGTGGGAATTCTCTGCATCTCCAATGCAGGTAGCCCTCGACTTATGACTGCAATTGGGCCCATAATTATGGTTGTAAGTCATTGTAGTTGTAAGCAGAGCTGGGATTCACTTACCTTCCCTACCGGTTCGCAAATGTGAGCGCGTGCGCATTACATTGGGCCGGGAGGGGCGGAGCCTTCCACAGTCGCCGCTACCAGTTCGTGCGATCCGGAAAGAATCGGCTGAATACCACCACTGGTTGTAAGTCAAGACATTACGTAACTGGATCCGAAGTGTTGGCATTTTTTATGGCAGTTGTGAAGCGAATTCATTTTACCCAGTATTTTTTTTTTTGCTGGAAACAGGAAATAAATACCAGACGATGGCAAAAAAAAAGAGTTGAAAATCACTTGACTATGGGACACTAGAAATGTCTTAAAGATGATCCAGTTGCGAAGTGCCAAAATGCGATGATGTGACCGTGGGGGGAGGGGGGCCATCACAATTTCAAAATTGTTTCATAAATAGCTTTTGGGGTGTCTGATATAATTTTGATTGGTTACTAAGCAATTAGTTGTAAGTTGAGGTCTATCTGCGATCGAATCAATAAGCACTAATTTTTGGCATGGAAGTTATAAAGAATATGAAGGCACAAGATTAACTAAGACTGAATGAATCATTCAATTCTGATTTTTCTCACTTTTTCCATGTTACATAGTTTGCAGGGGGAGGAAACAGTCTAAAATGTGTATGTATTTTAATGCACATTTCTTGTTTTCATTTGCCTTTTTTTATACCACATATAAAGTTTTTTTTTTTTTACAAAGAGCCTTTCCTGGTATAATACATTTTGGATTTTTAATTTAATTAATATATGCATTTTCCAGCAGACATTTCCTTAAAAAACTTTAAAAAATAAATGTTGACTGCATTGCATTAAATAAGACACCTTTGCAATCAAATGCAAAGAAAATATTAGAAAATAGTATTTACTAAGGAAATTGAATGATGTAAATTCTTTGGAATATAAATTGACTGACATAGATTCTTTGAATGTGATCTTGCAACAATTTATTTCAAATCTACACTGTGAGCAAATTCCCTAGTTTAAAAATCTAACCTAAATAAATGTGGTTCATTTATATATCAGTTTCTAAATTTCTTTGTAAAATACAAATAAATATTTCTTCTAGATTTTAAGCCTTTTCCAAGAATTTAAACACTTATAACACATAACACAATTATATTTAGATTGAAAGCTTTGCTTAGTTTATTCTTTATTTTCTACATGTTGTCAAGCTAATGATATCAAATGTTTTCTTTTATTAACTACAGTTACCTGCCATACAAGACTATTCAGGGACATTGGGCCAAGTAAGTATATTTTAACTATGAGAATTATAACAGAGGTAACCTTCTTGACCAAAACAGCTACTTAGAAATAGAAAACACACACACACACACACACACACACACACACACACACACACACACACACACACACACACACACACACACACACACACTGTCCCATATTATGAGTTCTTTAGAATTTTTTTTTCTGTCTTAAGGCAGTATGTATCGTAATCCCTCATATTTTTCCGGATACCCCATTCAACTTTTTCTTTCTTTTTGCAAAGATCTACCCTGGCTTATTTGGAACCCAGCAAAACACAGCCCAACAACCACAGCAACGATCTGTAAGTTGGTTCCCCAACTAAAATCTTATTGTTAATGCAGTTGAATTTCCGTCATTGGAATTTCATTTCCATCTTAACACACAAATGTAGACATACTTATTTGAAAATTAGCTTTTGCCTCAAATGTTTCAGTTCTCTGAAATGCAAGCATATTTAACAAAGCAACCTTTATTCCCCAAATGTGGTTCTTCCCTAAAAAGAACTTGAACCATGAGTTCATGGGCGTAGGGCGGCATATAAGAATCCTAAATAAATAAAAAAATAATAAATAAATAAATAAAAAATAAATAAATAAATAAATAAATAAATAAATAAATAAAAAAAAAATAAAAAATAAAAAAAATAAAAAATAAAAAAATAAAATATTAAATTATTAAGAGATTCCAACATAATCCTGATAGTTTCCTGGTTCTTATGGATTCCTGCAAAAATGGCATAATCTTAATAATGAGAGGCAGTTGGTCAAGCAAAACAGGGAGTCAATTCTAGTCCCAGAGTCATGAAAGGCAGCTGGGTGATCTCGGGCCAGTCTGTCTCTCTCAGCCAGGGATGAAATTCAAAATTTCCCCCTACCAGTTCTGTGGGCGTGGCTTGGTGGGCGTGGCAGGGGAAGGATACTGCAAAATCTCCATTCCCATCCACTCTGGGGCCAGTCAGAGGTGGTATTTGCCAGTTCTCCGAACTACTCAAAATTTCCGCTACCAGTTCTCCAGAACCTGTCAGAACCTGCTGGATTTCACCCCTGCTTCTCAGCCCAATCCATCTCACAGGGTTGTTTTGTGGGGACAATAGGAGGAGGGAGGCATATTAGATACGTTAGCTGCCTTGAGTTATTGATAAAAATAATAAAGTCGGAATATAAATAAAAATAAATAGCGAGGGAAGTCCTTAAAGCATATTTATATGATACCTGTTAAAGGCAGGATGTGGATAAAGAGGCATAATTTTTCTGGCTAAAAAGGTACGTTCCTTTCCAGTCTATTTTTATAAAGATTAAAACAAAACAAGCATCTTAAAATCAATTTAATTCTTTCTTTTCTTTGCTGTCTAGATTTATCCCAATTTGCAATATATGTCTTACATAGCAAATAAAGGAGTAAGTACTTAACATTAATCTACCCCTAATGAAAACCTTCAGACTTATCATGTTTGGGATAAATAAATGTATTTCTGTGTATTCCAAATAAAATACCACATGGAAATAGTGGGAACCAGTTGATTACAATAACAGGTTTTTTTTGGAATTTCAACATTGTCTTTTTTATTACTGTTCACAATTTTTAATACTTTTATATTTTTACATAATACAGTCATTATTATTGTTTTTTCTGTTAACCACTTTGTTATTAATATAGTTTATAGATGACAGGCTAGCAATTTGTAAGTAGATGTCGTGGTTTAACGGTTTAAAATTGTTTTAGCCTGTTTTGCAAGGGGTTTCTCCACAACCCCCGTAGGGATGGAAAGGATTATATGAATCTTAAACTTGGCCCACCTCTGCAGTTTCCTTCCCATCTGTTAATCTGCTTCTGTGTGTTCCCACATATTATTTTGTAGGTCACACTAAAAATGAGCAAAAAATAAAAAGAAAAGACTTATGGATCATACTTTTCTCAACATAGGCACAGACCCACCTAACATTTATTTACAATAATAATAATAATAATAATAATAATGTTACTATAGATCAATTTACAGATGTATGTTAAGAGAGTTGTCTATATTCATCCTAAGACACGGAATACTACATGTGCGTTTAAATTCCCATAATTTTTCTGGCCAACATATCCATTGTTCAGAATTCTGGAAATTAATTCATACATTTAGAAGTTGGTCAGCTTGGGGAAAGCTGTAATACATGACCTACATATTAATATATAAATATGTTTGAATCCAGTTGTTCGAATGGCAAAGGTAATGATTATTATCCAAGTTATTGTGGCCATTGGAAGGCTCACATTTCAGATTTTTAATTTACAGCTTTTAAAATGGAGAATAGTTGAACTTACCACACTTAAGTTTCCCCCCCCCAAAAAAAACATAACATAATATTTCAAAAGAAAAGAAAAATGTGTTTAGGAGTATTGATGTTGTTGTTGGTAATACAGGAATATGCACTATTATATGCAACAAAACAATAGATCCTGACAAATTAGGACTCTGTTGATATTAGACTGGCATGTTTCATTCCTGATATGTGGTTTGCTTATTTACATGTTCCATAGGTTCCTACCAGATTAGGAATAGTAAGCTCAGAGGAAATGCAGGTAAGTTGTGGACATCACACTCATTTACATATGGGTTAAGAAGGGATAAAAATTGACTTTTTCTTTAAAGATAACCAATCATACAACCCAAGACTGAGAAATGGATGTGCAGATCAAGCTTCAAGGTTTTTAGCCTTAGTAACATAAACATAAAGTACAGTGGAGGGAGGGGAATATATTATGTCCAAGGATAAATATTTAAGTGGGAATAATTCTGAAAAGCAAAGATAGATAGTCTTTTGTTCCAAAGTGGTGGGGACTTTATGCAACATACACTTGGAGACCCTTGAAGAACGACCTCTGTCCTTTACCTTTCAAAGATTCTCTGGGGGAAAAAATGGGTCGCACTATTATAAATATGAAATATTTCCATGGGCAGCATTGATAAGAAAGCTTGTATAAGACAAGCATTTCCTTGGCATATGTAAGATCAAGTACTGATAAACATTATTACATTACACCGATTTCTGCAAAATTTAGCACATGCTCATTTCTTCTAATGAAATTAATGGAATCCAAAATATTTGTTGCCTTGGGATGGATGGATGGATGGATGGATGGATGGATGGATGGAAGGAAGGAAGGAAGGAAGGAAGGAAGGAAGGAAGGAAGGAAGGAAGGAAGGAAGGAAGGAAGGAAGGATATAATGGTCGAGAAGGTTAGAGTTGATTTGTAAGGAAGTGATTTGCAACCTATGGAATTTTTGCAATTCACCTACAAATAAAGCAATAATAAATAAAAGTGATATAAACATAGTCAAGATGAGAAAGGTCCAGAATGTATTTATTTATGCAATTTATTTATCTACCCTCTCAATCCTCATGAACTCTAGGCAGTTTATAGATATTACAATAACAATAAAATTATATTTTAAAACTTCAAAACAAAATTATAATGGTTAATATTGAATAAAAATATACATGTCCATAAAACACACACACACACACACACACACACACACACACACACACACACACGGTATATAGAATCAGTCTCCAAAACGTTTTGATTTTAAAAAAAGCCCACGCTTTTACCATCAAGAGGAAGAACCATACTTACTTGAGGGAGAAAGTATTCCATAGTAGAGGAGATGCCACTGAGAACCCCTAACATGTATAACTTGTAAGACACTTGGAGTCACCTTATATAGGAGATGGGTGGCATAAAAAAATTGATAAACGAACAAACACTGGGACCCTCCTGGGATGTGGGAATGCTTTAGTAGGCATTCTGTAGCCCAGTGATCTCAATCTTAGAAAGGTTCAGATGAGTGGACTCAATTTTTTCCCCCATTCAAATCCTGAAAGTCTCTAGGCACTGGCAAAGGACTTCTCCTGCATTTTCCATTGGGTTCAGGATAGAGCTGTAGAACTAGGCATTGTCATTGATGATACCTCATCCTGAGCAGATGAATGATTTCTCCCAGCAGTTTCAAGTAGATGTTTCATAGAATAGGGAGCAGACTCACCCCTGAAGCACTCTATAAATGAGCATCTGTGAGGCTTGCTTCTCCCCTCTCTGTTGTTGTTGTTGTTGTTGTTGTTGCTGCTGCTGCTGCTGCTGCTGCTGCTGCTGTTGTTGTTGTTATATTATTATTATTATTATTATTATTATTATTATTATTATTATTATTATTATTATTATTATTATTATTATTATTATTATTATTATTATTATTATTATTATTATTATTATTATTATTATTATTATTATTTTACTGCTATAAGTTTTTGCCTGATAAAAAGACCCCCAAAATTTACTGACGCTGAGCAGCATGTTACCTAATGTGGGAATAAGGAGTGCACAATTAAGTTTACTTATTCACAGAAACAGCAGGGCTACATTAATTCATCCAATTGTTTCTCAAGAATTGATTTGATAGGACTTGGCTGTGCTCCAAATGAATCCAGATTCTGATATTGACTTTTGCTCTCCTTTTTTTTTTGCTCTTTTGACACTTCCACAATTCTTATTCTCAAAATTATCAATGATCTACTACCATTTTCCTTCTGCTGCTGCTACTACTACTGTTCAGTCCCGTCCCCGCCCCCCAAATACCAGCTTTTAGCTGATTGATGGCCCAACTCCAAACTCCATCTCCGCCTAGCTATGTCATCTGTCATTTATCCTCTAAGGCTTCGGTGTCAATACAGTATTTATTTTCTGGGACATTTCCCACTGCATTAAAAACAGTTTAGATTTTCATTCCTCAAGTTTGCATTGAGGACAGCTTGCTAAGCGCCAAAGCCAACACTTTCCACTCAAATCACCATCTCTTTCCCTATGATTGTCATCTGGATCTTCAGAGGGTTCATGGCCATTGATGTACTATCATTGTCTTTTCCAGGGTGGAGGATTTGGTGCATCGGCCTATCGAGCAGCGGGCCCCCATGGCTTTCCCATGGATGCCAGATTTGGAAATATGCCACTGAACAGAGGCCAACCAGGAGATTACACAGTCGAAGATGATCAACTGGGCATTACAGAACAGCCTGAAGTTCCAAAAGGAGCCAACCCAGGGCCCAACTCTCCAGACAGAGGGAACAATGTTATCCCTGTAGATACCAACCCAAAGGTTGCCTTGCCCAATGCCAATAATAATCTGTTAAACCCTGCTGGTCAGAGTAAAGGGCAGCCAAATGCACCTCAAGCCACTGCCTTGCCTCCAGCAGCAACTCCTGATAGCTTCATTCCTTTAGAGGCAACTAGCACTCCCATGCCTTTGGATCCTACCATGTTTCCTGACTCCTTTTACTCAACCAGTGCAGGAAATGAGGCTGGCCAGCCACAAGTCAGTCAAAGCAGCTGGTATTTGCAAGAGCCTTGAGAACCCTTGAAGAACACGTGCTGCTTGTTTACTCTTTAGATATTTCTTGGGCTTGAGTTGATCTTTTATTCAATGAGAGCCAAAACAGCCAATGGATGAATCGATGGATGTACTATAGCTTGTTGCAGGGATGCCATAAGCTTTGCTTCAGTTTTTTTAATATTTCATCTTTGAGAAAGTTTTGAAGGCATCAGATGATCAATGGTTAAAAACTAAATTTGTTTCCTACTTGCCTAAGTGATCCATTGCCTGTTTAAGCTCTCTAGCTTTTTTGTGCTTTAGGTCCTTGCCTGACTCATATTTTTATTACAAATTATTTATGAACCCTTTGGCTTTAGATTCCATTCAAGACTTACAAACAGGTTCACTGCTATGGAGGTTGTCTCTCTTAATTCTGATTAGATGGCTCACTGTATTGCATTCAATTGTTTAGGCAGCATGAAATAAACTTTTATTCAACCACATTACTGATTCTTGTGGCTTCCTTTTAAAAAAAATAAAAATAATGACATGAGAGAAGATTATGCAAAATCTGTTTCCAAACTAATCGGAAGCTGTTTCTTTCATATTTCCCTTTTTCAATACCCTCCATCCTGCACCTTCTTCACATAATATGTATGTATAATATGTTCAAGTAACATATATACATTTTTTATCTGGGGCATTGATTTGATAGCTAAGTTATGATTCTTTGCAAATTGAACCAGCGACCATACAACAGAGTAAATTGCTTACTCTTAGAAAGGACGGCTGTAGGTGTGGGAAGCCCCAAAGGTGCTTTTTCAAAAGGCAACTGGACTTTGTTTTTCCTTGAAGATGTTTCACTTCTCATCCAGTTTCAGTTCTGAACTGAAGAAGCTTCTTGGATAAGAAGTGAAACATCTTCATGGAAAACAAAAGTCCAGTTGCCTTTTGAAAAAGCACCTTTGGGACAACCCAGGGGTGGGTTCTAACTTACCTCGCTGCCGGTTCGCTTTCTCCTGCACCGCGTGGCCACGCTTCACGCGCACATGCACAGTGCCGAAAAATCCAACCCCCCCAAAAAAGCCAAAAACAAGATGGCGACGCATGTGCAGTACCAGAAACTCGGCTTCAGCGCATGCGCAGAAGAAAAATAAAAAATAAAAAATTTCAAAAAAAATTCAAAAAAGAAAAAAGATGGCGGCACCCATGGACCGGCACTGACCAAACCAGTTCCGTGACATCATCGTGACGACATGAGCGGTTTGCTACCGGTTCAGTCAAACCAGTCCGAACCGTGAGGAACCCACCTCTGGGACAACCATGACCTGGATGACTGAGAATCTCCATAGACATTTAGATGTGGGAAGATGTAGCCTCATAACCTTTCTGGCTGCAGCTATGGAATCCTCTTCTGCTTTGCTGCTCTGTCATCTTTACAGGCAATTTTCATTTAGTAAATGCCTCATTTAGCAACCATTCAAAGTTACAACAATGATGAAAAAGGAACTTTGTGATCGATCCTCCCATTTATGACCTTCACAAGCCTGTAAAGCAACGGAGATTGTAAGCACAGTTGCAGTTTTTTCTTGGCAACCACTTTGCTTAATGATCAAGTTGCCAGTCTCAACTGTGCTCACTAAATGAAGACCACCTGTACGTCACGCCCAGTAATGCTAAAAAATAAAATAGATATATCATACTATTAATGAGAAAATAGATGGGTATTTGGGTGGTGGGGCAGAAACCAAAAGGAGGAATGTTCACGGCATTTATTTATTTGGTCGCTTTTATATGCCGCCCAACTCCCGTGGGACTCAGGGCGGCGATGCTACACGACACCCAAAATATGGTAGGAAGAAAGTATATTAGACCTGAAACTGGCAGATTTATTTTCTACCCAGACAGCTCCTATCTTCTGCACTGCTGATACAAATATAGCATCGCTTTGGAGCTGGTGACTCCCTACAATGGATTTTTTAAAAAATATGTTTTGAATTGTTCTACTCATTTTTTTACTTGAAAAACTGAGACACCAAATCTTGTGCAACAAAATGACCTCTTGACATGTCCCCAGCCTTCCCCCCCTCTGGACAGATGAACTCTGCCCTTAATATCTAGTTTTATAACTGGAATGTAAAGACTGATATTACAAAGCTCCAAAGCTGCTGCCCTTCTCAGAATTTAGCATCAGTGCTATCTCAACATCTCTTATGTCTTCTATTTCCAATAACATCCAGGCAAATGCCTCTGCAAAGCAGAGACATAAAAATTACAGCCATTCCTCATTTTGCTCCAGCATCTGATATTGAGCTCCAAGCCATACATCACATCAGTCCTATATTTCAAACATGGGTTATCATAAAGAAAATAGTAGATATGGGTCATGGTGTAGAGCATTCCTTTGATCTAGAGTGGGGCGTTGTGCCAATTTTCTGTTGAAAAGTCAGCTTCTCCTGGTTGCTTTTGGCCTCTGAAGATATATTTGCTGTAAGTGATCATTTTATCCCCTAACTAGTTGTAGTTTTCCAGATTGGGGAAGGACAGTACGCCATGATTCATGAATATAATTTGCATGGTTTTCCTTTTTACTTCTGTTCCCAAAGAGAAATTATTTCTATGTCATTTTGCAACAGGAAAAGGAAATAACAATGATACCAAATATCAAGTATATGTTGTTGAATTCAAGAACAGGCAGGGAAGCAGAAGAGTTGAATGTAGAATGGCAATCCAAAACTAAGACTTTGGTCATTTCAGTGTGAGAAACAGAAAGAATCTATTTTGAACTATCAAGACCAGATTAACAGATTAACAGAGTTGGGAGGGACCTTGCAGGTCATTTAGTCCAACTCCCTGCCCAAGCAGGAGACTCTACATCTGCCTCTACCTAGAATGCAAGGAAGCCAGTTTCTACCCCTATTTTAGGGGAACTGAATGATAGAACAAGAAGGTGTTCTACTCTCAGATCCCTGGAGGAATCAATTCTTAATTAAAGGAACTATGTTGATCCCTGAAGCATGTACTCTGAAATATCCTACTGCCTCAAATATTTGTGTAAATGGAAGGAAAGGATTATTTTGCCATCTAAAGAAGGATCCTTTTCCACATTCATAGTGGCTCCCATACAAATATCCCATGTATTCTATATGGGAGCCACTTTGAAAGTGGAAAAGGAACATAGATGCTTTCTTCAGGTTTTTCCTTTGTTTGGCTCAAAAACATCTGGAACGGAAGTTGCTCCTAAGATGGTTCAAGCATACAGGTCCCAGGTCTTGTCTGCTACTAACGTATGTTTCTGAGTCCCAAGCTATGGTTATTTTCTAATTTTTATTCATTTCTTATCCCTTTATTATTATTTTTTATAAATAACCAAAGCAGTGACCATACATAATGCTTATATTTATATACTTTTTACATACTTCTTTGATTGGGGTATTGTTTACTTCTGGATTGTTGGTCTAGTTCTAAACTTGGTGCTGCTCATCTGGATGTTGATTGCTGGTAAAGATATGTTTTTGTTTCCTTTTTGGCTTTTTGATTGTCTCTTTTGAATGGTACACAGATGTTGTTTATCTTTATGTGCCTATTGGAAGTACAAACTCAGAACAAACAAGCTAACAAACAAGGAACCATCAAGAACACTTCCACCAACAAGTATATAAAAAAGAGAACAAAGCCACTCCCTTCTAGCACTGATGATGTTACCTAGTTTGGTAATGAAACATCTGCAAGAAAATAACCAAGCTCAGAGAGCATCAAGGACCCCACAGTTCACACCCTGAACTACAAATATTCCCTTCCCTTCCATCGGTAACCTGTTCTTTCAGGTTTCCCAAAGGTGCACCTATCACCACCACAACTGAATCCATCCACATGCTTCTGATCATGTTCTTCCTCTTTTTCTTTCCACCTTTCATCGAATCAGAGCCTTTTACAGAGAGCTGGACTTTTCCATAATGTGTTCAAAAAAGGATAATTTGAGCCTGGTTATTTGTGCCTTGAATGAAAAAATCTGGGTTGATTTCTTCAATGATCCATCAGGTTTTTCTTGGCTGTCGAGGAACATAGATGAAGGTTATACGGGACTTCCGGAGGGTACTCTAGTTGGGAATTTATTTATTTGGACAGTTTATAAGACTGTCTATCTTAAAGCAATGACTCTAGGCAGTGAATGGGAATAAATTATGTCACTGGTGGGATCAACATTTTCAACCCAGCATACCCTGGCATTTCAGGAAAGTGGGATAAAAGAGTCTCAGTTTTAGAATGAAATCTATAATCAAGATAGATTTCATTTCATTCCTAGGATTGCCCTGTTTCAAGAAGTGCTCCCACAATTCTCTTTGCAGCTAAGTGGCTCCCTTGAAGTAGCAGTTTGTAGAGCAAGACCCACGTGGCCTTTCAAAATTATCCACCTAATCTGTGGGCAGAGAAATTAGCTTGTTGATTTCTTGGAAATTTCCTAAGGGAAGGAGAGGTTTTCCAAACACATTCTGAAGGACAGACTCTTCTTTGTTAACACTATTATTGAAAACAAACAAATCATGAAATTTCCCTCATGTTGTTCTTCTGCTGGCATTCAGTTGAACTCCCAAGGCATTCAGTGACATACTCACTGAAAAGATGACTTTGTAATGAACATTCACTGTTTATACAATCCCCTTGTAGCTCTCATTATTAAGTCAATGCAAGAATACTACACCCATTAGAATATCTCCAAAACGCTCTTTTTTGACAGAATTTCTAAAACAAATTCCCTTTCAGGTGATTAAATAAGGATATGTAGGAATAAAAATCTGCTAAATTTCTCTATCTGATATTAATGATTATTTTAGTTTATCTTAATGAAACAGCATATACTTTGTACTGAGATAAGAACACTCCAAGAACAGCCAGATGGAATAGAATAGAATAGAATAGAATTCTTTATTGGCCAAGTGTGATTGGACACACAAAGGAATTTGTCTTTGGTGCATATGCTCTCAGTGTACATAAAAGAAAAGATACATTTGTCAAGAATCATGAGGTACAACACTTAATGATTGTCATAGGGTACAAATAATCAATCAGGAAACAATCAATATTAATTTAAATCATAAGAATACAAGCAACAAGTTACAGTCATAAGTGGGAGGAGATGGGTGATAGGAACGATGAGAAGACCAATAGTAATAGTAATGCAGCTTTAGTGAATAGTTTGACAGTGGTGAGGGAATTATTTGTTTAGCAGAGTGATGGCGTTCAGGAAAAAAACTGTTCTTGTGTCTAGTTGTCTTGGTGTACAGTGCTCTATAGCGTCGTTTTGAGGGTAGGAGTTGAAACAATTTATGTCCAGGATGCGAGGTGTCAGTAAATATTTTCATGGCCCTCTTTTTGACTCGTGCAGTATACAGGTCCTCAATGGAAGGCAGGTTGGCAGTAATTGTTTTTTCTGCAGTTCTGATTATCCTCTGAAGTCTGTGTCTGTCTTGTTGGGTTGCAGAATTGAACCAGACAGTTATAGAGGTGCAGATGACAGACTCAATAATTCCTCTGTAGAACTGTATCAGCAGCTCCTTGGGCAGTTTGAGCTTCCTGAGTTGGTGCAGAAAGAACATTCTTTGTTGTGCTTTTTTGATGACATTTTTGATGTTAGGTGACCATTTTAGGTCTTGAGATATGATAGAACCTAGAAATTTGAAGGTCTCTACTGTTGATACTGTGTTGTCTAGTATTGTAAGACGTGGTAGAATGGGAGGGTTTCTCCTAAAGTCTACCACCATTTCTACAGTTTTGAGTGTGTTCAGTTCCAGATTGTTCCAGTCGCACCACAAGGCTAATTGTTCAACCTCCCATCTGTATACGGTTTCATCGTTGTCTCGAATGAGACCAATCACTGTTGTATCATCTGCAAACTTCAGTAGTTTAACAGGTGGATCATTTGAGATACAGTTATATAGAGAAGTGGTGAGAGTACACAGCCTTGGGGGGGGGGGCTGTGCTAATTGTACAGGTATCTGATGTGATTTTGCCTAGCTTCACCTGCTGCTTCCTGTCTGTTAGGAAGCTTGTGATCCACTTACAAGTGTGTTCAGGTACCGCTAGCTGATTTAGTTTAGTTAGAAGAATGTCCAGTATGATGGTATTGAATGCTGAACTAAAGTCTACAAAAAGGACCCTTGTGTAGGTCTTTGGAGATTCAAGATGTTGTAGGATGTAGTGCAGAGCCATATTAATAGCATCATCTGTCGATCTATTTGCTCGGTATGCAAATTGCAGGGGGTCTAACAGTGGATCCGTGATGGTTTTCAAGTGGGACATCACTAGCCTTCAAAGGTTTTCATAACTACAGATGTTAGAGCAAATGGTCTGTAGTCATTCAGTTCCTTGATGGAGGGCTTCTTCGACACTGGGATGATAGTGGAGCATTTGAAGCAAGAAGGAACATGGCATATCTCTAGTGATTTGTTGAAGATTTGGGTGAAGATGGGGGCCAATTGGCCAGCACAGACTTTTAAGCAAGAAGGAGTTATCTTGTCTGGGCCTGGTGTTTTTCCTGGCTTCTGTCTGTGAAATAGATCTTGCACTTCATTTTCTGTGATCACCAGGGGTTGTGAACCCAATGGGATGGGGTCAGTTGTAGGAGGTTTGGCTGTTGTTGGTGTGTCTGGGATGGAGGTTGTGGAGACAGGTGGCTGTATTTCCTTTCAAACCTGCAGTAGAACACGTTCAGGTCATCTGCCAGTTTCAGAAAGAAAATTTCTATCTAATCACTATGAACTATCCCCAAATAATTCCTTATTGTTTTGTCTTAATTGCTATGAAAAAGAAACCATTTTTACTCTCTGTCCTTAATGTATCTTCAGTGAAGAATTACTATTCAAAATATATAATTGAACAAGCACCAATTAATTGATTTAAAGGTGTGAAAACCTCAAGCTCTAATTATTTGATTTATAAGAATGAAAACCTATGATCCCTTACTTATATGTTCAAAACTTCTGCTTCCTTTTCCAATTTTTCTATAGTATGACTCCCTATCTTTTTCTCAAAAAAATGGATAAGCTTTTGCCTTGTCACAAATAATACAATTTTCCATGAGGGTGGGCAGCTATATAAATTTGATTAATAAATAATCCACCCCTATCTTCATATCAAACTGAGGGACATCTAACAATGAATTACTATAATGCAACTACCAACTACCCAAACTGTTTTCCCTCAATGACACTATTAGCAGTGCATAGTCAGAAATTGTAACTGGATTAATGTCATATTTGTCAACTAAATTAGCCAGTAATCCAGGTTTACATTTAAGATTAAGTTCTTCGAAAAGACACCTGTTGTGTTATTCCTGGCTGTTTCAACATTCTAGAACCTTTAGAAGGGAGACCACAAAGAATGCTTGTAATGTGGAATAACCAGCATAGATATAAGAACAGAAAGCTTCCAGTAGGACTGAACCCCAGTGTAACTTTAGTTCTATACTATATTCATTCTGGTGCATGTAACTATTAACACACAGCAGAAGCAAGCCACAATGTATGGCTTATAAGAGCCGAGGTGGCGCAGCGGTTAGAGTGGGGTACTGCAGGCCACTTTAGCTGACTGTGATCTGCAGGTCAGCGGTTCAAATCTCACCAGCTCAAGGTTGACTCAGCCTTCCATCCTTCCGAGGTAGGTAAAATGAGGACCCAGATTGTTGGGGGCAATATAAATATACATTGCTTACTGGTGTAAACCGCTTAGAGAGTGCTTGCATTGTGAGGCGGTATATAAATGTCACTAATAAATAAATAATAATAAATATATAAATAAGCAACCTGGTATCTTATTAATGTTTTGGATTGCAATAGCAATTCTCTTACACATTGACTAATGGAATCTATGGACTATTGGATTGAGATCTATGGAAATTGTAAGACCTAGAAGCCACCACGTTGTCAATGTCTGTTTCATCTGAACCCAAAAGAGCCAATCATGTCATGGAGAGCCCCCACACCATAATGTTCAAAATAAAGATGCCTTTGCTCCTGGGTAGCAACATAAACATGGAAATATTGCTTTCTTGGCAACAATACAGGAGCACTTGTCATTGGCCCTTTGACATTCAACAGGATTGTATTACTGGATTTGGTCATTGTCGTGGCCAGCCAAAAATTGATGTGTCTTTCTGGAAGTATTCTCTGCTATTTAAAAGAAGATACAATAGCACTGGGCCTCTTCAGAGCAAGCATTTATTTTAAAAAGCTTCTTCATTTTGTTAAGTTGTCTAGAACAATAATAAAGCAGTCTTTAAAAAATAAGTCTAATAATTTGAACACTCTACAAACATTTAACAAAATAACATATTAACAGAATCTGCCTCTACCTAGGATAGAACTCACAACCTCCTGATTGTGAAGCAAGAGCTCTACCTCTAGGCCACAGCAGCTATAGCTTACCTCCTTGCAATTTCAGCAGTGTAACATTGCCAGCAGTTTATCTCCCAGCAATTTGTCTCATTACAGCCACCGTAGTTAGTTTCATTTTACCACATGGCTTCCAAGCCTCAGTCAGCTGTAGGTCGGGAGGCAGATAATCTCTTCTTGTGCTAATCAGGCTTTTCCCTGTTTGCTGCAAAGAGGTAAATTGCTGGCATGCAGAGGCCAAAGGGTGGGGGTGGCTGGGTGGGGCTACATTCGGTGTATAAGACGCACCCAAATTTTCACCCTCTTTTTGATACTCCGAAAAATATGGTAGAGTTTTCTACATTGGTTTCTGTACTGGAAAATGTTTGAGAGTGTGCTACTTAATAATAACAATGTATTCAATTTATGTGCTGCCCAATCTTAGTAGACTGCAAAGAAGTCTTTGGCTTGGGGAACAAAGATCAAACATATACTTCTAGCAAAGCTTCTTGGCTCTTGTTTCGCTGCTCATGCACTAAGCCAGTCTTCTCAAACCAAGGATTCTCCAAACATGTTAGAACCACTGACCACATCTCTAGAGTTGTCAACTAACAGAAGCAATAGAAATCCTACCTAAGAATTTCTACTAGTCCCAAGCAGTAGAATAACTAGGGAAAGATTACTAAGGCATGGCCTCTTCCATATCCCCCCCAAGTCTTCCTATTTCAGAGGAACACCAAGGCAGTAAGGAAGCTTGTCCATCACAAGTGGACAAGGGTCTTCACACTGAAGGACCCTAACGTTCTTCAGAATGCAAATCTGAAGCTCCTGAACTAGTCATCTGGGAATCTGCACCAGGGGTGGGTTCCGGTTTTCTTCAATGCCGGTTCCCTCAGGGACGCACCACATGGGTGTGCACGCTTTGCACATGCACATGCGCAATGCTAAAACAAAGCATCTGCGCATGCACAGAAGCAAAAAACAAGATGGCGGAGCCTATGGTGCCGCCGAGAGAACTGGCTCAGGCAATGGTGGGTTCCTACCAGTGTGGTCTTGCCTGTTCATCGCCGCAGAGCTGAAGAAGCTGTTGGCGTTCGCGGCGTGGGGCTTCCCCCGCCCGCTTTCCCCGGCCACCGGGACGCCGCCATTTGCGTTCTTTTGCCCTCTGAGCAAGCAGAACGCTTTGCGCATGTGCAGAGGGCAAAAGAACGCAAACGGAGGCATCCCGGCGGCCGGGGGAAGCGGGCGGGGGAAGCCCCGCGCCGCGAACGCCAACAGCTTCTTCGGCTCTGCGGCAACAAACAGGCAAGACCACACCAGTAGGAACCCACCACTGGGCTCAGGGGTATGGCAGGCCTGGGTCGCTGCTAGTTCCAGCAACCCAGGCCTCCAAGTTAACTACCGGTTCTATAGAACTGGTCCAAATCGGGAGGAACCCACCTCTGATCTGCACGTCTACTTCCATGCTATTTTCTGCCTTCCACAAGAAAACAACCCCTGCAATCAAAATGTGCTGTGAATTGTGTTTTCCCCCAAAACACTGAGCCTTCCATTAAATGCCAGACATCACATGATAGCGAATGTCCAGACCAGGACCTTGCCCCAAAATGTGCAATGATGTTTAACTTTCTGATCCTTGCTATAAATATATGTTGGAAGAAGGGAAACAAAGAAAACATGAATAGAATTCAGACAGGCCAAAAGTGGTGCCAAACCCCCAGAGCCTAAAGGAATAATCATGAAATACGATGTTTACACTCATTCTGCTGATGATTCCCGTATTTGCTTTTCATCTTTCATTACAGTTCAGCAACCTTTCTATTTTGCTTTGTTCTTAGATGGATAATTTTATACCTAGGCTTAACAAGCTGAAGGGAGTTGTTACTAGAAGATGCGGTCTACATAAAGAGTTCCCAACACATTCAAGGCTAGAGGATTTGTTGTTTATGTAAGGGTGTTTGCTTTTTACACAAGTAGTCAGAGCAAAATGATATACCAATGCCAAAATATCTATCCATAGCAGACGCTGCAATTATCACTTACGGCTTTCTTCTGTAAGATCAGCGCAAGGGGGCAACTGATGGGGCAGCATGTCAAAGTAGCTGATTTTAGGAATCCCTTGTGGTTATGTTGAAAGAGATTTGCTTTCCTTGATGGTACACTTTGCTGTATTGGTGGTAGTGGATATTCCCTTGACACTTGCAATTGTATTCTGGGTGCCTGGCTTTGATTCCCAGTGGTAGCTTTAGTTCATGTCCAATATTTGACAGTTAATATTTGATCATAGTTAGCAGTTAATGATTAATGCATCATTTAATTTTTTTTCTAATGGGTCTGCCACGTTAGTATTTTTGCAGTCGAGCCTGCTACTACTTCCTACTACCACCATCAAACAATAAAAGTGGTCCCAGTCTGGCTGTGCCTTAAAATACAAATTAATTCATCATATGCATTTTAGGAACATAGACCATAAGACCTCTAACTTGCAAAATTCTATATCATAACACATCTGATAGTCATTAAACCTGATTTTTTAAAGAATTAGATAGTTCACTGCAGAATACCAAACTCTCTCAACACAGTACTCCCCAGAATCCTGGACTATATCTCCAATAACTCTCAGCCAGCATGGCCAACAGTTGTAATATTATGTCCATAGCTTTTACTTTTAGGGAAAATTTCCAGACCAACATGCCTATCTAGAAATCTCTGCAGTTTTTCAAGCATTTGGAGGGAGAGGTGTGGTATATGCCCGTGATGGCGAACATATGGCACATGTGCCACAGGTGGCACATAGCGCCTTCTCTGTAGGCATGCAAGCCATCGCCCCAGTTCAGTTCCATTGCACATGTGTGTGCAACTCCCGCCGGCCAGCTGGTCGGCGGGTCTCTGCTGTGCATGGGCAGGGGGTGGGGTGCGTGCAAGGAGCACATGGGCATGTGCAGGGGGCCAGGGCACCTGCGGGGGGTTGCATGTGCAGGGGGCAGGGCGCATGTGGGTATGCATGCATGTGGGGGCACATGTGGGGGTGCGCATGCATGCATGCACGGGGGTGGGGTGCATGTGGAGGCCTGTGCACGCATGTGTGGGGGCAGGGCAAGGAGAGTGCACATGTGTGGGAGTCACGGCGCATGCGTGGGGGCAGGGCACAGGCATGGGGTGCATGCATTGCATTTGGGGGGGTTGGGTGTGCGCGCATGCTTTCGGCACTTGGTCCGAAAAGGTTAGCCATCACTGGTATATGCAATTCCCACAACACTGCTAGGACTATTAACTCTTTAATAACATCTTTGTTGAGCAACTTACATATTTTAGATTCTTGATCAACTCAGTCTCTATATAGCTAGTCCTTCACTTACAAATGGGGGGCAGAATTTCCATTGCTAAGCAAGGTTGTTTTATGTGAGACATGCCTTTTTTTGCCATGGTGATTAAGCAGACCATTGCAGTTCTTAAGTGAATCACACGGTCATTAAGTGAATCCTGCTTCCTCCATTGACTGTTTGTTCCAGGATGCCAACTGGAAAGGTCAGAAATGGCAATCACATTTCCCTTGGACACTGCAACCCTCGTAAATACATGCCAGTAGCCAAGTACCCAAATTTTGATTCCCTGACTGTGGAGATGCTGCAATGGTGTAAATTTGCATTGGCCATAAGCATTTTTTTTCAGTGCCATTGTAACTTTGGACAGTCTTTAAACAAATGGTCATAACTTGAATAATACCTCTGCTAGTGTTTGTCAACCTTAGCAACTTTAAGATGCATGGATTTTAACTCCTAGAATTCCCCAGTCAGGAAGGAACAGAAAGGCTGGGTGGGGAATTCTTGGAATTGAAGTCCATACATCTTAAAAGTTGTCATTGCCATTTGCAGAGCATAATAGGGAGGCATACTTTCTTTTAGACAATGCACGTAGTTGTTTAGAAAAGTTTTCTAAACAGAAGAAAGCAGAACAAGTATTTCTGTTTGAAGAAGATTTTGGGCAGTTTCTCGCTTTGTTTTATTTCGTTCTTGAGTATATGGATCAAAATAATTTCTTTTTTAAAAGGAAGGTTGCCAACCAGTTTATTAGTAGTTTTATCTTCAATTGACTGAAAGATTTGAGCTGAACTTACCTTTCCCTCCTGTGAATGGAAATTGTTCTGTTAGACCTGGATATTTTCCTTGAATATAAATAAGGCAGATTAAATGAAATGGATGAATGTGGGCTATGGCAGAAGAAACTATGAGCAGGCTATCTTGGTAGGAAGTATATGCATTTTTCCTGTTCGTACTGAGATCAATGACATTCTGGGAAAATTTCACTATTGCAAACAGCTCTTGTGGCATAGAAGAAGTCCTTTTTCATTATCTGTTCTCTAAGCTACTCCAAGGAGTATCTGGATTCAGCAGGAAGTTCTCTAAAATAAATTGGAATTATGCTGTTTTCTGAGACAGAGAGGGGTAGTTATACTACTTGTGATGGTTTCTTTTCTGTGAGCAAAAGTGTCCAGTTCTTTTCTCCATTTGTCTGTCTTATGGCTTTAAGCTTTTCTGAAAACTCAAAAATAGTTATGTTTGGCCTATCATAAGGTAATCTGGAATCTATAGAGCAATAGTAAATAAAATGTATTCTCTGAGGCATTTTAATCACTTGGTATGTTAATATGGGAAACTTTCAAAATACTCTGTGTGCTGCTTTATTCACTATTATCATCCTATATTTTAATTATTTAATAAAAGTAAATTTAATTTTTATTTATTTAGCAAATTTATATGGTCAACCATCTCACAAAACTAACTCTGGGCAGCAAACAACAATGAAATAATTACCTAGTACTTTGGGCATTTCTAAATTGTTGGATGCTATCTTGAGAAAATCTGAGTTTGAAAGGTGGTGTACAAATTTTATAAACAAAGAATAAAAGAACAAACTCAATATATATTTAATGATTTATTTAGCAAATTTATATAGCTTCCCAACTCGTAAAATATGACTCTGGGTATCTTACAGACATAGTAATAGTTCATATCATATGATGTTCATCCATCGTATTCGAAGAGGACCTTGACATCTATCAATTGGGGGGGATGTCAAGACTTACACGTGCAAGTCATATCATACAACAATTTAAGAAACATCAAACATCAGTATATGAAATAATAATAAACATCTTGGTAGTTTTTGTCTACTTTTTTTTCCTACAAGAGCGGAATGCATTGAGATCTGTACTATTAATTGTAGTTTGACCTTGGTGCAAGTAAATACATGACGGTTTGCTGCCTTTTAAATAAACTGTCAAAGAATATATATATATATATATATATATATATATATATATATATATATATATATATATATATATATATAGATAGATAGATAGATAGATATAGATATAGATATAGATATAGATATAGATATAGATATAGATATAGATATAGATATAGATATAGATATAGATATAGATATAGATATAGATATAGATATAGATATAGATATAGATATATATATATATATATATATATATATATATATATATATATATATATATATCGAAATAGATCTATAATACTCTCCCTTTATTTTCATTTATCAGCAAAAAATCCTACACATATAGATTAGTGTGTCGGCTATGTAAAAAACAGCCTGGACGGTCCCAGTGAGGGGCTGAAAGGCAAAAATGGAAGCTGTGATGCTTTCTCTCCCATATTTGGGTACACCAGGATAACACGACAGAAAAACATATATAACCCTTTCCTGGTGAAAGAGCTGATTGGGAACAGAGCCTATGGCCTAATGGTTAAGTTGCTGCCCTGCAAGGCAGCCGGACCGGGTTCAAATCCCAGTAAGGCGTATGGCTATCTGACGAGAGCAAAATAAACTTGAAATAGATCTATAATAGTCTCCCTTTATTTTCATTTATCAGCAAAAAATCCTACACATATAGATTAGTGTGTCGGCTATGTAAAAAACAGCCTGGACGGTCCCAGTGAGGGGCTGAAAGGCAAAAATGGAAGCTGTGATGCTTTCTCTCCCATATATATATGTCTTTGGGTATTCGGGTTTTCTCCCGTGTGGAATTGGAAGTGTCTTGGCGACGTTTCGATGAAGTCTCATTCATCATCTTCAGGCTGGTGTCTTCTGCTTCCTGCTTCTAGGAGCAATGTGAGATTGCTGCTGTTTCTTCCTTGGAGAACACACCTCCAACCAATCAGAACACAGCCAAGCTCCCATCCTATCAGTTCAAACCTCCACTGGCAGTTAAAAGGAAGAAACAGCAGCAATCTCACATTGCTCCTAGAAGCAGGAAGCAGAAGACACCAGCCTGAAGATGATGAATGAGACTTCATCGAAACATCGCCATGTATATATATGTGTGTGTGTGTGTGTATGTATGTGTGTGTGTGTGTAACATTTTTTTGCTGATAAATGAAAATAAAGGGAGACTATTATAGATCTATTTTGCTCTCGTCAGATAGTCATACCCGTAGTGGGATTTGAACCTGGGCAGTCTGCTTGTAAGGCAGAAGTGTTAACCTCTAGGCCATGTTCTCTTCCCTATCAGCTCTTCACCAGGAAAGGGTTATATGTGTTTTTTTTCCTGTCGAGTCATCCTGGTGTATGGAAGGAAACATCGAGTCATCCTGGTGTATGGAAGGAAATATATATATATAGAAAACAGAAAAAGGACAAACAACAGAAAAAGAAATAAATAGAAGAAAAGGGGGGGAAGATCATAAAGAAGAATCACTTGCAATCTTCTTAACAGTAATTGTGTATCTTTATTTTTAGCCCCTCTAAGGTTACATCAGTTTCTTTCTGTACGCTACTCTTTCCAATCTTCATACCTATAAATCACAAGTTCATTTTTCTCTTTTTTTCAGCAAAAAGTCCATCAGAGGTTTCCAGACAGTAATAAATGTAGTATGGTCTTTCTCTAATCAAACAAGTTAATTTTGCCCTCTCTGCTTTTTTACAAGTCCATTAGGCATGATAAAATTGCCCACATATTGTCAACATTTCCAACACAAACCCGAAGTAACTGTACACATTCTTGGCTATTTTCCCTGTCATCATATACCAACTGTACATCATTTTATTAAAATTATCTTTTAAGTTATAAAATAATGTGAATTTCCATCCAGAGATGGGCTTCTTTAGGACCGTAGAACTTGGCTAAAGGGTACCAAGTATTGATGGTAACCCATAATTTTTGTTGTGACAAACAGAAACAAACTTCAGCAAAGAACCCCTAGCTTTTCAAATTATCTAATTGGCAAGCATATGATGATTTTCAGATGCTGAAAGGCAATATTAATATCACGAAATCTCTTCTGCAATATATGAGAAGAAAACTGTCTTTCTGGAATTCTGTCTCAGTAGACAAATCTATTCCTTTCACTTTAATCTTTTACATATGCATATCAATTAAACTGCTTCTTTCTTTGTGAGAGAATCACCAATAATTATCTGCATAATATGGGGAAAGCATGGTAAAAATTGACATGAGTGGGATACTCTTACTTTGCTTATCTATGTGGTCAAGGTTGTTCCATTTCAAAAGTTTCTAAGCTCTGAAATCTGAATCTCCAAGATTGTTTAAGATAATCTGTCTCATGAAAAAACATGCTTTTAAATTTAGTCATCCACAGATATCACTGACTTTTCTCTTCTCTCTGTAGGGCTAGCCAAAGGTAGTTGACTTCCATCCTTCCAAATTAAATTGGTACACTGAAATATGACAAAAATGTGTGTGTAGAATAGCCACACACAGATATTGCATAATTTTTTCAAATTTCAGTATTTTAAATCTTTCATACTGAGGATTATCGTCATGTATTATTACATTACACCCAATTACATTTTATGTTCTTGGCATATAATGTACGTCATTCATTCATTCATTCATTCATTCATTCATTCATTCATTCATTCATTCATTCATTCATTCATTCACATGTTCCCCATCCTTTCAGATATGTTGGAATTCTTACAATTCCCAGACCAAGACGGAACTGTCTGGAATTGTTGTCTAAACACCCAGAAGGTATCATATTAAGGAAATATGTTATACCTTTACTGTGTCTTATTGGAGTGATTTTTCCATCAAGATCCTAGGGCCTATGTGAATACAGTTCTCCAAGTGTTTCTCCAGTACAACTGGTGAATCCTCATTTGATACTTGTTTAAAAAAGCAAAAAATAAAAACACCTGGCTGAATGAGAGTGACATAGATGTATATAGGAAGGATTGCAGTGTAAGCTCCCCCTCCCAACTTGTTATTAAACATAATAAGAGGCTTTGAGCTTTCTCAGTTCTTATAATAACAATTCCAAAATCTTACATGAACTATATCAATTGGGAGGCTAGAGTTCAGAATGACGTCAAATGTCTTATAAGCCTTGATTGGTTCTAAGATTCTAAAACAACATTTAAAGCCTGTCCTGCCAATGACTTTAGAATGAAGAGCCAATTCTTTGATTTTTCATTCTTATCTGTGTTTTTCCCCCCTCAACTCCTCTGAAGATCCCAAGACTATTACCCTACATTTAAGAGGTAATTGTATTGTTATATTGTTATATTATATTACATTTTATTATAGTATAATTATTCTATAGTTTATTTTTAACTTAAACATTTACTCTTTACTCTAATGCGTGTACATATTAATCAACAAGAATATGCATTAACTGATTCTTCTATCTTGCAAATATATGTGTTTGCAATCCCATGTTTTGGGATTTTTTGCATTCTATTTAAAAATTTAAATCATAATCCAACCAAAATTGGATTTTTAAAACTTTTTAAAAAACTTTTTAAACTATAAACTTTAAATATAGGCATTTATTTTACAATGAAAAGAACTGAATGTGCTTAACTTCAGTATGCTTACACATTAAATGTTTAATTATTAACTTCAAGTAGGTAACTGGTAAACCAGTGATGTATGCAAATGAAGCTTAAGCATAGCAAATTACTTCTACATTGCAGGTCCTACCAAATTTGTTACAAATATTGAAATTATAATAGTGGCTGTATAGGCTTCTTGTTTCTTCTGTTATTACAGAACAAAAATGATTGGTCATCTGATTTTTTTTGCTAATCCCTACTACATATTCCTAGGTCATCCTAATGTCCATTCTGTAAGATATAGATTGCAAGAAAACTAGACATTAGTTTCATTAATCTAAGCAAGATTGATTTTTGTTGTACCTGGTGAGATTTTCCTATTTGCATTGAGATTTGCAATCTAATGCTAATTTTTACAATTTAATGCTTCTTGCAAGTTTTAGACAGAAGGAAATTGCAATAAGAAGGCAGATGAGATATAGAGCCGAGGTGGCGCAGTGGTTAAAAGCAGCACTGCAACCTACTTCAGCTGACTGCTAGTTCAGCAGTTCAGCTGTTCAAATCTCACCGGCTCAAGGTTGACTCAGCCTTCCATCCTTCTGAGGTCAGTAAAATGAGGACCCAGATTGTTGGGGGCAATATGCTGAACTCTGTAAACCGCTTAGAGAGGGCTGTAAAGCACTATGAAGCGGTATATAAGTCTAAGTGCTATTGCTATTGATTATGTTCTCACATGTTATTTTGAAATATCTATATCTATATCATCTACAGTATCTCTCTCTCTCTCTCTCTCTCTCTCTCTCTCTCTCTCTCTCTCTCTCTCTCTCTCTCTCTCTCTGTGTGTGTGTGTGTGTGTGTGTGTGTGTGTGTGTGTGAGAGAGAGAGAGAGAGTAGTGGGTTCTAAATGCTTTTGCTACTAGTTCGTGCTCGTGCTCAGATGCGCAGAAGCTCGCATGCGCAGAAGCATCCCGGGTGGGTGGGCGGAGCCTCCCGCCGCTGCCGCTGCCACTACTGGTTTGCAAAACTGGGCCGAACCGGGAGCAACCCACCGCTGGTGTGGATGTGGATGTGGATGTGTTTATGTATATGTATATGTATATGTATATGTATATGTATATGTATATGTATATGTATATGTATATGTATATGTATATGTATATGTATACATATATGTATATGATGTATGTGTATACTGTATATGATTTTTCTTTGTGAACTTCAATAATAGCAAAGTCCACTTTTGTTATTACTGAAAGTTGTAGGAAAAACAACTTTCCCTAGATTTTTACATGTAAAGTCATCTGCAGAATCTATGGGTTTAATAGTGATCATCTCTATTTTGATTTCAGAAATCATGAATAAATAAACCATTTCAAAAATTGCAAACTGAAGACCTATAACTGAAATACCAGGAAGAATTCTTTACTTTAAAAGAGGGTTGTTAGACTTTTCATATGAACTAATAAGTATGGGTCATTGATGTGCAATACCAAGGGATAGTAGAAAAAGAAGACAAAGAATTGGAGAAGATCAAGATCAAGAAGATACTTGATCAAGAAGATCAAGATCTGAAAATTGAAGTTAAAAATTATGGCACACACCAGTCATGGTGGTTCCAGTGATCATCAGCAAACTGGGCACCACACCAAAAAATCTTGAATGGCACTTAGAAATTCTGCCCATTGACAAAATTTCCATTTGTCAATTGCAAAAGGCCAACTGCTTGGATCTGCATATATTAGGCCAATACATTATGACATCCTAGGTTCTTGGGAATAACTTGATTTATATAAAAGCCAAAATCCACTAAAGAACTGGCAGCTGTGATTTCACATTGTTGTGATTAATAGTAATAAGGCAGAGCGGTAGAGTGTTGCTGTGACCTTCTTGGGCATCCTTTTTAATTAAAGTGGAAGATGGACCATAAGGCAAAGTTTAGGCTTCACTTTTAATTTGCTTTTTCTTTAAAACTTGCAACGGTGAAAGTTATGTGGATTCAGGGAGACACTTTTCCATGGTGAGGAGTTCAAGATAAAGATTGACTCAAGTTGACCTCACCTTATGGTGAATGTGTGACACTTTGATGTGGTTCTCTTGGCAACAACAGGGAAGTGTGCAGGGGTGTTTTCTGGGTATTCCAGTCTAACAAATAACCTTTGGATTTCCTAGTAATGTGCTAAGTATTAGACAAGTGCAACTTTGCTTAACTTTTCAAAATCAGCCAAGGCCAGCTAGATGCTACCACTATCTAATAGACATTGGGAACAGAAGTATCTATAAACACGGCACAGTTGAGACTACAGGGACTTCCCCCCCCCCCCCCATAATTTCTATACTGCAAACATGTACATGGTCACAATTATACTGTAAATGACCCAGATAATTAATTTGTTCCACTTATTTGGACATTTCTGAATAAGGCATGTTTCAAATTCCATGTTAAAATGCGTAATATCTATATTGAGCTTGGGGATCTGGGTGTGTATATAGCCTGGTCAGTGGCTTTGTTGATTCTTGTTGGCACAACTTAGCTACACCTCAGTGTTGTACTGCATAGGTTTTTTTTTTTAAAAAAAACAATGTTTCTATACTATGTGTGTGTGTGTGTGTTGTAATTGTTTTTGTATAATTTTAATTATTGTGAGCTGCCCAGTCATGTATTTGAGATGGACAGCTATATAAACTGAGATAATGAATGAATCAGTAAAATCAATAAAATGTTGTTGTCTTGAATATCCCAAGTGAAAATAACATAACACCCCCCAGTCCATAGCACTACATTTCCCTTCTCTTCCCATAAAAGTTAAGACTTTTGTGCATTCTAAGAACACTGTACTTTGCTTCTATAGACATGAAATGAAGTATTAGTTCTTCCTTGCTGCAAAGTTTCTGTTGACTTACCGTGGAAAATAGGAAGAAAAGGACCACCTGTGCCCTATATCTTTGACATTGTTATATCACAGGAACAATGATACAGTCAGGGGAAAGAGAAAAAAGAAGAACAAAGGGTCTGTTTTTGTGTCAAAGAGAAAAATATGGGAAAGGGATGGGGATGAACGCATCCGTGCATGTAAACATCTGGAAAGCGAAGGAAAGGCTCTGGGACTACTGAACAATCAATACTTTTGAAGGTCTTGAAGTTGATCTAAGAAACAGCCAAAAATGGTATAGGATAACCCCAAGTTAACACCTTTCTCTGTTAGGTTACATGTCAGCAGAAATTACAGCAGAGGAACCTTTGGGGTTTTCTTACTGAGGTAAGTTGAGTTTTTCACAATAAATACATAGCTTATTTAAAGGCCTGGTTTCCTACTTCACCAAGTCAACTGTGGTTGTTTTGCACTGGTGAGAAGAATTAAAAAAATTTCCCCCAGTAATCATTTCAACCACATTGACATCTCTCATGATAATATGAGGAATATGTGAAGATATTCTTTCCCAATTTGATCTCTAAAACCACTGTGCTAAAATAAGTGTAATGGACTGTTCGTTGTGTTTATCTCTGCTTAGTGGAGAAGTTGAAGGATGAAGTTAATCCTCCTATATCTATGCCTTGTAGGCATGTCTTCTGCTGGTCCGGTGAGTATTTCAGAACCAAACACTGTTGCATTTCATTTTTTAAATTCTCTCCTTGTGATCACTCAGTCATACATCTATCTCTTTCTTCCCTCTAGCTGCGCAAACCACGCAGGGCAGGATTTGGAAGCAAAAGTGAAGAAGTAAGTACATTTTCCACTTTTTTCCCCCCTGAAAAGGAGGCCTTAGATTTATTAATTCAAGCAAAAACGACCCCTAATCCCACAGGTTAACTTTTCTCCCATCCCTTAATCCATTTGTGGATGCTATCTACTTTGAAGATCATAAAGTATGCAAAGTTAGAGGGGAAGGACACTGTTAGAGGACAAAGGTGAAGGACATGTTTGCCTTCAGAAGACCAGGGGTCAATATCTAGCACAGATAAAATTACTGAGAGGAAATTCTTAGAAAACAAAACCCATTTAGATGGATGAATAATCTATCTGAGGATGAATAAACCGACCTTTTTAAATACCTAAAAGTAAAAATAAAAATTTGGTATATTTTGAAAGCACCCTTTTCCTTTAAGAGGAAAAATCTGGAAGAATTGGGATTACTTCTGGGTCCCGTTGGTTATGTTACGGCTATGATCTCATGATTTCTTTAACATCGAGCCAACTGGACTATTCTGAAATAGTGTAGGAATTGCAGGCTTGAATGATCAGTGGTCAATTTTATTTCCAGCACTGAGAGTGATGGTCTAGAAGTTTTGGTTTCTCAAAATTGGAAACTTTAAGATGGGTGGACTTCAACTTTCAGAATTACTCAACTAGCCATGCTTTAATAAAATGGTAAGAGCCATGGTGGTTAAAATGCAGTTATTGAAGGCTAATTCTGCCAACTGCCAGCAGTTTGATCCTAACCGGCTCAAGGTTGACTCAGCCTTCCATCCTTCCGAGGCCAGTGAAATGAGGATCCAGATTGTTGGGGGCATTATGTTGACTCTGTAAACCACTTAGAGAGGGCTGAAAAGCACTGTGAAGTGGTATATAAGTCTAAATGCTATTGTTATTGCTAAGATGCTGGTAATGTGATCAAATCAATATTTGTTAAAGGACTCATATATTAATTACAGTAAAAAAATAAACAAAACCTGTTGTAGTCACACCTGTTATTGTTTTTATTTTTGTATTTCCTTTACATCTTTTCTCTAAGATTTGAAGGTATATTCCTGAGGGTTTCCATTCCCATCTATTACATCCATCAGTAGTTCAGCCTAATGAACGATTTTCTTATTTACCCAGAAGACACAAGATAATAAATGTATTTGTTTACAGATGATGCAGTTTGGTCCATATGGCTATATAAATTCACCACAAGTAAGTCTTTTCTTCTTCTTCTTGGAAGAATAGCACTATTACACACAATGAAATGTACAGTAAATGAAAATGAATCTTGAAATTTAAATGTAAATGTATTGCTTTTGAAAAGTTACTGTAAGAATTGGAGAGAAATCTATCACTGCTAAGAGACTTCCAGCTCACTCAGTATGAAGGTAGGAAGAAGATTATATTGGTCTCATCAGATTTTATTTACTTTTAATTTTATTTTATACTAGGATATGCCAGTTCTTAGTATCCTCTGAGGCAAGGGACATAAACAAAAGCAGTTGAAAACAACATTTCAGCTTTAAAAGGAGCATAATAAAGGCCAGATTATAAAGCAGTTTTTTTGAAGCATGAAAGACATAGAAATATGATCTGACATAACATTCTACTTGTACTAGCGTAAATTCTCCTTTGAGCCAACCTCAGTTGGTCATGCCCCTGTAGTTTTCATTGCAATAATATGAAAGTGATTTGCCATTGCCTTCCATATCAACCTTTCTGCCCACATACAACCTTGAAGTTTCTTCGTTTCCTATCCAGGTACTAATCAAAAGGGCTGTGCAATGCTTTGGATTTAATTCAGAAGATACATCAGAAAGGACAGGAATAACCAACAGCTACCGAACCTTATTAAAGAAATGTTCCAGATAGTGTTATTTTTGACTTACATTGCATAAATTCTACTAACCAACTGTGATCCTAATTAGGTTTTCAAGATAAGCCAAAATCAGGTGTTGCAAATGAAACAGTGAATGTTGTAGATCGGGAGGATGTGACTTCTAAAAATGGTTAGAAAGGCATTTTTGCACTATGGGCAGCAAAATGTGAGGACGGAACTCTAAACAAAGTAATCTAAACATAAATCCAAACTTCTAGAAAAAAATGCAGGTTAAATGTCCTCCAGTAATGTCAGTGCACCAGTATCCAGCAGGCACTTGCTGCTGAATAAAATATACATCTGATCACTTAGATATTACCTGTCTCCACTGCCCTAATTCTGGTTCTAATCTGGTAACATGTTTATTACTGTAAATAATCCAAACATGTAGGCTTCAATCAAAATTCTTCTCCTGGTCTGGATTACTGAATGATAACCCAATGATATTGCAAAGTTGAAAGGCCTCTTGGGAAGTACCTGGTCTTAAAACCATAGGAAATACCTATCAGTTGGAAGTAGATTCATTACAACAAGTGTTGTCATCTTGCTAATTGTGGGTTAATTCATGTTAACATTTTGCAGATGTTCTTATATCTTCGAATGCTAACATTATCAGGAGGACCCTACTGAGAGTTCTTACTGAAAATACCCAATGAGAAACAATGAGAAGAAATAAAAATCGCATTCAGCCACCTGTCTGTTTCCTAAACTGGCATGGCTCCTGTAACAACAGAAATCTTATCCCCACTTCATCCATAAAGAAAACAAATTGACTGCAGATCCTTTTTATATTCCAGGAAACCTGAAGGTTACTATGAGAGGTATAAAGCCACCTTTACTCTTCCACAATTCATTGCAAATTCTGTTGGTGACAGCATCATATGCTGACATTTTTGTAACCAGCACTTTAATCAATAGTTTCAGCCAAGTTTATATGTTATTGAAACAGTGGAGTAGCCAAAATAAGAGGAAACTGCTTTTCAAGAGGGTCCCAAAACCAGTCTGTATCACGCCTGAGTAGAAGTTGAGAAACAACTCCAAAGTGGATCAAACCAGTCAGAATAACAGAATATACAGAGTTGAAAGGGGCCTTGGAGGTCTTCTAGTTCAAATCCCTGCTCAAGTAGGAGACCCTACACCACTTCAGACAAATGGTTATCCAACATCTTCTTAAAAACTTCCAGTGTTGGACCATTCACAACTTTTGGAGGCAAGCTGTTCCACCAATTAATTGTTCTAAGTGTCAGGAAATTTCTCCTTAATTCTAAGTTGCTTCTCTCCTTGATTAGTTTCCATTCATTGCTGCTTGTTTTGCCCTCAGGTGCTTTGGAGAATAGCTTGACTCCCTCTTGTTTGTGGCAGCCCCTGAGATATTGGAACACTGCAATCATGTCATCCCTATTCCTATTTTTCATCAAACTAGACATATCCAGTTCCTGCAACTGTTCTCTATATGTTTTAGCCTCCAGTCCCCTAATCATCTTTGTTGCTCTTCTCTGCACTCTTTCTTGAGTCTCCACATCTTTTTTTACATTGTGGTGACAAAAACTGGCGGCAATATTCCATGTATGGTCTTACCAAGACATGATAAAGTGGTATTAATACTTCATGTGATTCTATCCCTCTATTAATGCAGCTACGGTTGCATTGGCTTTTTTGACAGCTGCAGCACACTGCTGGCTCACAGAAGCTGCTATGTAGGAGCCATAAATCTATGTACAAATATATAAGTGCACTTAGAACCTCTTAGTATTGGAAAAATCAACTACAGTGGAAGAGCAACAAGGTACAACATTAAACATTTGATTCCCATGTGCTGAAACTCTATACTATTTTTTTAAAAAAAACTTTTATTTCAGATTGCTGGTTCCTCTTATGGCTACCATTCAAATTACCCACAGATGTTCTCCCAGTGGTCTGTATTGCCTCTGCAGAGATTTTTCCTCTGGCCGCAATCAGCCTCACCAGTACATCAAGCTTCTAGGCTTCCCCAGCAGAAGCCGCAACAAATGCCGGAAACTAAGCAGCCCAACCAAAGGCCACAGTTACCACCACAGCAACCAAGATATCAGCAGCCACAACCTCTGCCAAAACAGCCACAAAAGACCAACCCATCTCAGACGTACCCACAAGTGCCATCTCAACATCCTAAGGAGGGAAAACAGCAACAGCCCCAGGTAAATGAGTAGGTTTGAGATTATTATCAGATTCATGGTAGTGCAGTGGTTAGAATGTAGTATTGCAGGCTAAACATGCATTCCACTGCCAATAGTTCGTTTCTCACCAGCTCAAGGTTGACTCAACCTTCCATCCTTCGGAGGTGGGTAAAATGAGGACCCAGATTGTTGGGGGCAATATGCTGACTCTGTAAACTGCTTAGAGGGGGCCGGAAAGCACTATGGAGCGGTATATAAGTCTATTGCTAATTGTAGAATCCTCAAGGCATCAAATAAAAACAAAAATTATTGTTCTTCAGAAATAAACCTCCGAGGTTGGGGTAGAGGATTTGAAGAAAGAGATTAGGAGAGGAGAAAATGTTTTCTCTGTTCATTAGTTGAGTCAGTTGGCTCACAATTGCATCAGGTTATTTGATTTTGGCTTAATTTAGTTTGCTAAATTTTCAGCCATGGTTTGTCAATTAAGTTTATGTTCTACTTTGTGTACAAACCCAGCTGATACTGACCAAAACATAATCAACATATTTCTGTGTACCATGTAAAATACAAACACAAACACATAGTGTGATAAGAGCTTGTCTCAGATGTTTCTCAAACTATAATATTTACTCAAGAGAATACTGCAAGTATCTACTGGAATGGACTCCACAAAAGCTTATGTCAAATAAATTTATTAGTTTGCAAGAGGCAACTAATCTCTTGGTGGGGTTAGCTGCACTTGACTAACATAATACATGTGACCTTTATTTATGATCAAAAATCAAACACACATTTGTAAAACATCACTAAGCTACTCTACACAAGGCGTTGTGTTGGATTAATACAGGTACCACTCTGGGAACTTATTTCAATCTTGGAGCTGACCGGCACTATTTATTTTCTAAAGGTTTATTGTGTTATTTAATTAGTTTTCTGGGAGACTCCATTAGAATATGTACATGCAGTAGTTGTATAAAATAAAATAACATGCATTGAAGGGAAGTTTGCATAGATGTAACACAATAACAGAATTGGAAGAGACCTTGGATGTCTTTTAGTCTAACTCAGGGGTGGCCAAACTATGGTTCTTTGAGGACTTGTGGACTTCAACTCCCAGAATTCCTAAGCCAGCCATGCATGCATGACTAGCTCAGGAATTCTGGGAGTTGAAGTCCACAGGTCCTCAAAGAACCATAGTTTGGCCACCCCTGGTCTAACTCCCTGCTCAAGCAGGAGACCCTATACCATTTCAGACACATGACTGCCCAATCTCTTTTTAAAAGCCTCTATGATGGAGCACCCTCAACTTCTGAAGGCAAGCAATTCCACTGGTTTATTGCTCTCACTGGGAGGAAATTTCTCCCTGGTTATAGGTGGCTTCTCTCCTTGCTTAATTTCCATCCATTGCTTCTTGTGCTGCCTTCAGGTGCTTTGGAGAATAGGCTGACCCTGTCTTTTTTGTGCCAGCCCCTCAAATATTGGAACACTGCTATCAAGTTACCCTTAGTTCTTCTTTTCACTAGACCAGACATACCCAATTCCTGCAACCGTTCTTCATATGTTTTAGCCTCCAGTTCCCTATTATCTTTGTTGCTCTTTTCTGCAGATTCTCAATATATATTTTTATATTGTGATGACCAGAACTGGATGCAATATTCCAAGTGTGGTCTTACCAAGGCTTATTCACTTAATAAAAATCACGGTTACCTAGGGTCCAGTTCCATTTGGATTTTCAGGTTATAACTTAATAGTGTCGTCACTATGCCATTCATTATGAGTCCCTCTGGAAGTCCCTCTGGGAGTAGGGCGGCATATAAGAATTGCAAAATAAATAAATACATAAATACATAAATAAATAATGTTCAGCTCCAAGTTATGTTGTAAATCACACACACTGCAATCCTTTGGTGTCTTTCGTTTCAGGAGCGAAATTCCATTAGCTTAAATGGCATCTATTGCCCAGAAACAAATATTATATAGCTTGGGTGCATCTATTCAAAGAAGTAATTCCCCCCCCCCCACTGCCCATATTATTTAGAATCAAGCTACCAGAACAGAAATATTTTGCAGTCCTTTCAGTAACCCAAGGCTACCTCAAAAGATTATTGTGCTGCATTCATCGCATAGTGACACTGCGATTATTTTTATGTTGTAAATACATAACAACTGGTTCCTTGTCTTTTCCAGGGCTTTCCTCCATATTCGCAACCACCTTGGCATTTTCCACAGGTGAGTCAATTATTCTTAATGTAGAAACCTGAAGCTGCTTGATTATACAGTAGTTTTATAGTTTATTGTTTTTGGTCTGTAAAAAAAAAAATACCTTGGGGAGACAGTGGTAGAGATAGAGATGGTGATATAAAAGTCCATGAGTGGTACATATTGCCTTAGTGGAAAAATGGTTCCTGCATTCAAACCCATGAGACAAAGCCTGTTTTGGAAATATGATCTATTATGAGGTGCTCATGCATTCTCCTGCAAAAATACAACGAAACTCAATGTAATTCTTACAAAATATTAATCATTACTGTGGCCTTCATCAACCTGAAGTCTTCAGATGTATGGATTTCAAGTCCAGAATACTTATCTAGGAGAGCATTCTGGGAATTAAAGATCGCATATTTGGAAAGTGTCCAATGAGTTACAGTTATGAATTGAATAATCATTAGACTGTATTCTCCTTTAACCATGAAGCTCACTGGCTGAGTTTTAGCCATCATTTTTCAATTACACCTGCCTCACAAGATTGCTGTGAAGATAAAAAGGAGGAGATAAACCCTGTGTGCTCCTTGACTCCTAGGCAAAAAATGCACCTCTTGTGGAGCTCTTTGACATTAAAATACATTTGACATGGATTAAATTTTTCCTTTCATTTGCCTCTAATGCTTTTTAGCAGAAGATAGCAATTAAATTCTCTCTCTCTCTCTCTCTCTCTCTCTCTCTCTCTCTCTCTCTCTCTCTCTCTCTCTCTCTCTCTCTCTCTCTCTCTCTCTCTCTCTCTCTCTCTCTCTCTCTTTCAAAACCAGCAGGAGTGCAGCTAACCATCGTCCAAGGAACCAGTATTCTTTATTTCTTTATCTATGATATAACTTCCAGAATTCCTCAGGCAGCCAATTTTGGAGACCCCTGCCTTAGGGTGATGTCTCCAGGATTACATCACCAATAAATACATAGAGCATACTGGTTCTTTGAAAGATGGCTAGCTGTTCTCTTTTAAATCATCAATGGGTAATCAGTGTTGCATTTTTTTTTCAGTTCTTTGCATGTACCCAGAGACATCACCTTAAAGCAAAGGGTACATGCAAAGAACTGAAAAAAAATGCAACACTGATTACCCATTGATGATTTAAAAGAGAACAGTTAGCTGTTTCAATCTTTAAAATTTTTAGAATCCATATTTTAAATTCTTTTTCTCATAAACTGCCCAATCTCTCTCCGGCTCCAACACTTCTTTCAATCACCACTCCTGCACAATACTTTAGTCCAGTTGCCCCAGCTTTCAAAGCGGTCATTAAAAATGGCCACCGCCCCTACCGCCGGTTTTTGAAGAGCTTGTTTCTGACCTTCTGGGGAGCTTGCCTTGCTCCCCACGATCTCCAAAACACGTCTTCTTCTATCCCCATCCCTCCAGGATGGTTTCGGTCTGCAGACCTCCCAACAGCAGCTTGTCTGGCTGGATTTTCAAGAAGCTCATCGGAGCTTCACTATTTTCAAGCCAGTCCCACCGCGACCCTTCCGGTTCTCCTCAACAAGTCTTAAAGTTGCCAAGTTTGGTGACCCCTGCCTTCAAGCAAGATAGAAATGAAACATGGTTATCATTTAATTATCATGACAACTTCAAAGCCATCTGACCATATTTTTTTAACTCCAGAGTTTTGGTCCAAGAGGCTTCGAACCACAATAGTTTGGTTCGTATCAGGGAGAAAGATATTCTGTTTTGAGACTTATTGTTTCTTGTGATAAAGGATCAAACCAATTCTTTTAGCAACCAAACCAACTCTTCAACAATTCCCTTTTTGTCATGCCACTAAATTGCAGTGGCTTGGTTTCCTACTGAAATTAAGTGGCAAATAACAATTTGGTGTCTAATTGTTACCAATTATAATAGAGATGGCCTTAGAAGTATTTTAAATATTTTTTTTTCCTGTTGTCTGCCTACAATAATTGAATAGCCTCACCTCACAATGTCAGTACTGATCTAGTCAGAGTAACTAAGGTACCACACCACTTGTAGTTCAAACTTTCAGTTAAGTTGGTCTGGGCAACCAGATATTTTTACTCCCAAAATAATAAAGCCAAAATCATGAACAGGAGTGAACAGTCCCGAGATCATATGAAGTCCCTCTCTGATAAAATATGTGGTCCCTGCACATTGGGGAACTCTTTCTAATATTTCACTGGCAAGCTAATCAATATTATCTCCTAGAAGAATAAATAGCTTACTTGTATATCACTACTATTAGAAAAAGTCAGTCAGTTAGTCAGTCAGATTTCTTTTAACCAATCAGGTGAACTTTCCATTATTACTGGGATTGTCAATGCTCTATTTTTAGAGACAAAATTGCATATTAAGAATATTCTGTAGAACATTTCTTAAATAAGCTGAAAAATCCCAATAAAACTTGTATCACATGGTTCTGGGGTGAGTTTTTTTTCTTAAATAAGTATCGAAGGTACATCTTATAAGATGTACTGAAAGTACATCTTATTTATTATGAAAAACTAAGGAAATAGTGAAGAACACTTTTGCTTCTGAATTTTGTATTCTGTTTTTAAGATATTGATGGCTTTATTGAGTTTTTTATTCACATATTCTCCTAATGTGCAAGTAAAAGCAAACTAATGAAAAACAAACTCTTAACAATCCTAAAAAAGCTAATACAAGTTCTCACAGTAAATTTGTCCTTAGTTAAATTCAGTGAAATAAAGGGAAATGCTTCAATACTTAAAGTTGTGTGATGCAACTGAAGAAAGATTTCAACTAAATACTTGAGCAAATGAATAAACATAATAAGATATACTTTATTACTCCACTGCTGTTTTTCTAACTTTGGTTTACAGTATCTTCAAACATGAATCACCCAGACATCCTTGTGATATAAACTCTGTTGTCATTGTGGTTTTATCATACAATGATGACTCTATAAGGCACTATGCATTACTAGTAAAGATCCTGCCAGCATATTTTTAAAATGTTCTCAATTCCCCAAGTGCTGATATTTACCAACTGTTGAAAAGAGGGATCAGAAAACTGAGAAATGAGAGGAGAACGTAATGTCAGAAATCTTGAAAAAAATGCATCTCACTCTATAATATTTTCTCCAAAGTGTACAGATTAATAGCTATCACAGCTACCTTCTAGAACAAATCCATATGTAGTTCAAATAGTCCCACCCACTATCATCTCCAGGGAATCTAGAACAGCTATGGGTAGCACCCTTATGCACACCCACATAATCCCCTATAAAATAATTCCCCTCCCAATGTTGACTTAGTATGCTCAGGCCACAACATAGGGTTAGATAAAGAGAGGGTTGAAGATACATGTGCATATATTTTTACAAAAAAAAAGTTACAAGGGAGAATGAGTTGATCAGGAATATCAGGGAAACAGTAATCACTGGAATCTTGATTATTATTTTTATTCCACCTTTATTATTTATACAAGTAACTCAAGGTGCTGAACATACCTAACACTCTTTCTTCCTCCAATTCTCTCTATAACAAAAACCCTTTAAGTTATGTTAGGCTAAAAGAGAAGGGGACTGGCCCCAAATGTCCCAGATGGCTTTCATGAGACTAGAACTCATGGACTCCTGGTTTCTAGCCTGATGCCTTAACACCAGATTGGTTCTTGATAGGTCTTAAATAAGTATACTTGACTGATATGCATTGAGTTATTATTCCATAGCTATTTAAGGCTTCCATCCTGTATTTCCCCAATCCTTCCTGACTTATTTATTGATTTCCTTAGCATATGCCATTTGGACAGCCACCTGTCAGCAATGAAGAAGAAGGGGTAAGTATAACAATTAAATGCACTAATCTATATATGAGCTACAAGTAAAGAAAAATTGGGGCATAGCTTGAGAAGAGCTACCATGATTTTCAAAGACACCTTGATTGTACCACAGTTGTACACATCAGCGTATTTAATGTTGGCTAGTTCTAAGGCTTAAATTTGCTGTATATTGAATCATATTTATTTTATCATAATTATACCCTGGAATTAAGATCTCTTTAGAATCATTAAGATTAAGATATGTTCATTTAATACCATTTCGTTTTCTCTTTTGCATTTTTAGACTCCATATTTTGGGTATGGCTACCATGGGTTAGGAAATCGGCCTCCTTATTATTCTGAAGAGATGTTTGAACAAGACTTTGAGAAACCCAAAGAAAAAGAACCCCCTAAAGAGAATCCAGCATCAGATCCTACAACAAACTCAACAGTTTCAGACACAAATTCAACCATTTCAGCCAGCCACGGAGGGAATGCTACTATTTCAGGACTCAGCACGACAAATAAGGAGGCCAATTTTCCAGGTCTTTCGAAAAAAATTGTTAGTAAAAATGGAATCCCAACACCTTCTCCTACTGGTCATATGTCAGGACAAAACGAAGCAGCCCAGAATGGCTTTGATCAATCAAATTATAGACCTAAGTCTACAAATACCAATGTTTTTCATAACTTTTTTTCAGGTAGTCAACAATCCAGGGGACATGGTTCACATATTTATAAACCCAACCCAGATATGGGTAATTCAAGACACTTTAACACTTTAGTTTCTAGAGGAAATCCATCGATGCAAGCTGAAAACCCAGAAGAGCCTTGGGTTTATAGAGACAATTCAGTTCACAGAGCTAATCTGCAGAGAATTAACAGTAATCACCCAACAGCAAAAAATAGGCCAAACTCATATGGGCAACAAGAGAAATTCCATTATCCTGGAAATAATCCATCAAGCTGGAGAGCTCATCCTAGCTCTGATCCAGGGCCTCAGTGGAATAAGAATCCAGCATATGGAGGTCATAGACAACCTAGTTTTCCATCAGAAAGCCATTCTCTGAACAAAGTGGAAGAAAACACTGATAGGTATCATCCTTCCAGAAAACAACAGTCAAATGGACAATCCTATCAAGACATATTTTTGGATACAAGGGGAACTCCAATTGAAAAAGAAGCCCATAAGAACGATTGGAATGAACAGTCCTTTATTCATCCGGATCATCAGAGAGAACCATTTCCATCTTTACAAAATCAAATGTGGAACCAGAAAGATTTAGAGATAGTTAAAGAAACTCCTCCAGGATATAATTCAGCATACTCCCCAGGTTCTTTTCATCAGAGGGGACATGCTACTTATTCTTACAGGCAGCAAACTCCTTCCTTTCATCCCAGATTTTGGGATGACAAAGAGAACTTGCCTACAATAGAGCCACTAGGGCAAAGAGAAAGGCCATCTTATTCGCCCCTTTTGCCTTCAGACCAAATGCACAGGAGCGAATATCATGGAAGCATTCAGCAGGAGAATGAATTATATTCCAAACAAAATATATGGCCCCATGAAAAACATTTGGCTGATCCTGATATACAATACCAAAATCCTCCCTATAATCCAAGTGAGCACCATATAAATCCCAAATATTATGCAGAACAACCAGCCAATGAAAGAAGCAATTTGCCATATGAGGAAATTAACAGACAGATTCCAGAACGTTCTCCAGTTCATGGTTCAGAACATTATGAAAATGTTCCATATCATATAAGCAACACACATGGACACACAGAGAAGAATCCGCCATACCCCGGACCATACCCTCCACCACAAACTAGTAATCTTTTCCAAGGAAGATCACCTTATGATGAAAGAGATACGTGGGCCCACATAGTGGCTGACCCATCTGCTCACAAAGAAACTTCATCCTACTTTAATACGCACTCCTCAAACATCAGAAGAAACCCAACATATTCTGAAGATACATGGAGAGCCGTACATATCAGTGCACCTTTTTCAAGTAATAATGCTCCTGGAAGGAGAAATTATCCCAATACAGGGGTATATCCAAGAGAACACGAAACCATCACCTCCCAACCTACTATCAACTATTTTTGCTGTGCAGGTGAGTCCCCAGGGGCAAATGACAATATTCTGGCACCTTTGAGAACTGCACCTCAATTCAAGCTGGTTTCATGGGAACAAAAAAATAGTCCAATTTATCCAGAAGGCAGCCGTGCCTTGTATGCCAGGCGTCCTGCATACCTAGCTGGCATCCAGTCTAATCATTGGAACAATTCTTTGAAGTCTAATCACAGAGAAAATCCAGGTGACTTTGGGGAAGAAGTAGCAGATCTAGAGATGAGTCCTCCATGCTCCAATTCTCTATTAGGCCAAACAACTGATGATGATACTATCTATGAAACTGGATTATTTCCTTCCAAGGGTATACTTTGCTCTAAAAATAGTATCAGAGGGGATGGACATACTGTTCTTGCTCATATCGTGGATGTAAATGAGCCCAAGAGAGAGTTTGAAAGGGCAACTTTAAGGTTTCCACAACCACAAGGCATAAGAAATGAAGCTGTTAGTGAAATTGATAGGAAGGAACACCGTGCAACCCAAGGGTTTGGGTGGACACCATGCTTTGGAAGTTGGTTAAAACAGCATATATCTAGTCCTGGAGACCCATTAGTGGATCAACCTTCTGATGTCTTTTATTTAGAGAATTCAATGCATGCTGGAAAACCTATCATGCTGCCTGAACCCCAGCCAATGTCTAACACAGTCCCATCTCAAGATGGAGGAGAAGATCAATTAAAACTCACTTCTCCAGAAGAACAGGTGGGACAGCCAAATGAAAGGACAACAGATTGTTTACTCCTCCAAAATGAGTGATACGTTAAAAAGAGCCTCCTTTTCAGAATCTGCAAAAGCAGAATGCCCTGAGTGCAGATATAGGTAAATGTAATGCAGACATCTGTGCTGTTCCAAAATAGATCTGACATTTATCAGCTGAAATCTATAGATCATGTTTCTCCAATCTGGGGCTATCCAGATTTATCTGAGTTGCATGTCTAAAAGCAATAATGGCTGGGATTATTGCAATTGTAGCTCATCAATTTAAGCCAACCTTAAGCCAAACCTAAGCCAGTCTTGAGGAAATTGGGTTGGGATAGGAAGTAGTAGAGAGTTAATCCAATCAAACCCAAAAAGACAACTTTCTATCTGAATTTTTTTGTTAAGTGTTATTCTGGTTGCTTCTTTTTCTTTTGCCTCCCTTCTCAGAAATGGATAAAGTCTATCCATAACATTTTTGTTCCACTCTTCCTGCTGTCAATGTCCTGTATATGTTTTGTGGTATTTTTCCTTTACAATTATCGCAAATGGAAAACTAAATAAATATGTCTGCAGCACTATGTCTGTATCTCAACTTAAGCTCAGAGGTAATTGTTTGATTAATGGCTAATATTGTATGTAAATATATGTATGTATGCAGAAACTGCCTATCTGTGTTCAGGTGAATATATCTGCTAATATTACAAGCAAAATATTATGTCTATGTGAGGACCAAGTCTTTCCATCTGCTTTTGGCCTCAGTTTGTCCAGAAAGAAAAATGTTTTCATCAACTGCAGCACATCAATAACATTTTGTACTCTTCTGTGCTGGAGCTCAAATGACTAGATTAAAATAAATGCACTTTCACTCCTTTTCTGAAGCTCTTTGACATTAAAATGCATTCATTGTGGGCAGAATTTTTCCTTTCATGTGCCTGTGCTGCTTTTTAGCAGAAGATGGCAATTAAATTGTCACTTTTTTTTTTTAGTTTTCTGTTCAAAAGTAGGATTTAAGATGGGTTTACAGGGACACGGCTAACCATCTTCCAAGGAACCAGTATTCTCTAGTTCATTATTGATGATATAATATAATCCTAAAGACATCAACTTAAAGCAAAGAGTCGGAAAAAATGCAATACTGATTACTCATTGAGGATCCTTCCTACCATTAAGAAGACAAAGAGTATTTAAAGCATACATGATACTCTCTTCCTGAATTCTGTTCCTTTTCACACACATGTAAGATGGCTGAAATCTGGCACACAGACTTATGTCAATAGCATAAGCCTAAGGATGACAGAGACACACCATTCTGTTTCCTGAAGTCTCTAAGACCTGCCTGGGCTCAGCAAGCACTTTGCCTCTGGTCCACTTGTTCACAAGGAAAACCTTTCATCCTTTTGCTGAATGATGTATATGTTTATTGCTTTTCCCCCCTATTCCCACCCACATATCTCCACCCACAAAGGTTAGAGAATGTATTGTATCGAGCTAAGTTAAGAGTACATGCAATCATGCATAGGAAAACACTATGATACTCTGGATACATACTGTATGATCAAGGATAGGTATTTTTAACATTTCCTTTTGGGCAACAGGAGGAAAGACGTGTCTGAATAGAGAATGAAATGTAACATTTATTATTCTTCCCAAATTCCCCCCCCCCAACAAAAATTAGAAAGAAATCACATAAAGAGGATTGGAAGTTTAATTGATCATCAACAAGACCACTCTTTGAAGAATGGGAACAGAGTGGGAACAAATTTGGTATTGGAAAAATAGTAAAAAAAAAACAATCAAAGTTAAAAAATGAACCAAATCAAGTGCGGAATTGCTGAGAAAGAAACCCCCAAATTTCCTAATTTATCCCTATGGGAAAAGCAGCTAAACAGGAGCTCAGAATGTTTTTGACTGCTCCATTCTGAACCCCAAACCTTCCTTCTTCTCAATCCCATGACTCTGAGCAGGGCTCTAGAATAACACACCCTGGCCAACACGCCATAACAAATTCACCACGACCGTCTCGCCACAGGACAACTCAATTGCGGGACAATTCAGGCAGTGGTGGGATTCATATTTTTTACTACCGGTTCTGTGGGCGTGGTTTGGTGAGCTTGTGACTGGGTGGGTGTGGCCATGGTGGGCATGGCCAGGGGGTGTGACAGGCAGCACTCAGCCTTCTGCACCCCCCCTGGGAGCAAAAACAGGCCACAGGGGACACACACTGCACCCCCGCACCCCATTTTGGGCCTAGAGGCCTCCCTGAAGCCTCCTGGGAAGCAAAAACGGGCCTAGGATGCCTCTCTAAAGCCTCCTGGGAAGCAAAAACGGGCCTAGGAAGCCTCCCTGAAGCCTCCTGGGAGTGAAAATGGGCCGTGGGAGGCCGCCGCAAACCCCCGCACCCCCGTGCCCCATTTTGGGCCTAGGAGGCCTCCCTGCACTTACCTGGGAGCCAAAATGGAGTGTGTGGAGACCCCTGGAAGGGGCGGGACAGGAAGGGGCAGGGCTAGCCAGCAATTTAACTACCGGTTCGCCCAAACCAGCCTGAACCGGCTGAATCCGTTTATGCTGCCTTCCCTTTGCTTCCCATTGTATAATATGCACAGCTGGGCGAGACACAAATGAAGAGAAGAAACACAGGCCATGTGCCATGTGTTATTTTATATTGCAGAAGAAAATACTCTTTTACCACAGCTGAAAAAGAGGTTCGGAAGAATTCCAGGAACCATGGATGGCCTGCTTTCCCTTTCTTGGCATCTTGTACAAAGATTGTACAAAGACAAGTAGCTCTATTCTTATGAAATAGGATTAGCTGAAAAGCTCCTGCCAAAGGTAGGCATCTCAATAGCATCTCTGAATAGTAAATGTTTCTCCCCAAATCTGTATTCTAAATAGGGGGTGGAACCTGTGGCACTCCAGACATGTCTGGATGTTCCCATTATCTCTCATCATTAGCAGTTTTGCCTCAGACTGATGGAAATTGAAATCTAGGACACTTGTTCCCCTCTTTTGCACCAAATATAATCCACTACAGTTTATGAGCATTTTATGCCATATCTTGACCAATTATTGAATGATGCATATTTAATAAGAATGTAGCATGAAGTACTGACCTTCTATTGTCATATTTGGGCACATTCCTGTGTTAAAGCCTTATCACAAAAAAGACCACAAATGAGCAGAATGTATATCAAATATTTTGATGACCACTAGATGGCGATAAGGAGCATAGTAATCGCCATCTAGTGGTAGTCTTGTTGTTTGCAGCCCAGCTATAATATGGCTAGCAGTACAGGTAGTCCTCGACTTACGACCACAATTGAGCCCCAAATTGCAGTTGCTAGGTGAGACAGTTGTTAAGTGAATTGTATGACCTTTCTTGCCACAGCTGTTAAGTGAATCACTGCAGTTATTAAGTTAGTAACACTGTTGTTAAGTGAATCTGGCTTCCCCACTGACTTTGCTTGTCAGAAGGTCACAAAAGGTGACCACGTGTTCCCAGAACACCCAACCGTCATAAGTATGAACAAGCATCTAAATTTTGATCTCCTGACCATGAGGATGCTGCAATGGTTGTAAGTGTGAAAAATGGTTATAGCTGCCGTTTTTTTTCCGTGCCGTTGTAACAGTCACTAAATGAACCGTTGTAAGTCGAGGATTACCTGTATTGCACCAAATAAACATACGGTTTTGATAAAATAAAAAGGGGGGATTCTTAATCAAAGGGGAAAGGATTTAAGTGCTGTCTAATAAAAAAAAACCTCTTAACATCATCCTAAGTTTACTTAGAGAAAGTCACACTCAGTTCAACAATATTGAATTTCAAGTTATTGAATACATCTGTTATATCAACCAAAAGTATGCATAGTCTTTTCTGAAGCAGGATTTGAAAGACAAATGCCAGCTTCCTGGGTTGAGCTCAGATGCTAACTTGCAGGCAAAAGACAGTTCTGTCCTGGTCAACATGGTCACAGCTCCCAGCGACCGATGAGATCCCACAGAGTTGGTCTCCTCCAGGTCCTGTCAGCTAAACAGTGCCGGCTGGCAGGCCCGTGGGGGAGGGCCTTCTCTGTGGCTGCCTCAGCTCTCTGGAACCAGTTACCTCCAGAGATCCGGACTGCCCCCACCCTATTGGCCTTCTGAAAAGCAGTAAAGACCTGGCTTTTCCGGCAGGCTTGGGGCTGTTGATCTTGCGGTTGTAATCGACGAGATCAGGCCATGAAATGATATGTAGGGATTTAAAATTGTTTTAATGCTTCATGTTTTGATGTCTATAATGTTTAAGATGTTATAATGTTTTCTCTAAGATATTTTTAATGTTTATCTGCTGTTGTTGAGCCGCCCGGAGTCCTTTGGGAGTTGGGCGGCATATAAATATAATAAATAAATAAATAAATAAATAAATAAATAAATAAATAAATAAATAAATAAATAAATAAATAAATAAATAAATAAATAAATAAAAGCATGCTCTGGCAATAAGCTTCCCCATCCTGCACCAGCTAGCACTTCCGATCACTTTTCAAAGGCTGCCCTCCATTAAGCATTTTCCTCATCTTTACAAAAAGGACCTCAGTTATGTCTGCTAAATTTCTGCAACCTTTGCTAAAGCCAGTGTGAGGGTTCCAATTCTACAAGGGGAAAAAAAGACTATTCCCAACATCAGAGCCTTCAGCAAATATTGCGTTACTAAAAATTTTACCCAGACTCATAAAAACGCTAGATTAATAGTCTGAGAAATAAGAGCTGAGCTTTTAGCTCCTCGGCAAAAACATAGCCTGGGTTAGAAGTCAATTCCCACATTCCTTCCCGTGACAAGGATCATTTGACCTCTGGGTTATCGAGAAATGTAAGTGCCAGTCCACATAAATGTTAGAGCATCCAAGCATCACAGGGGAAATAAAACCCAGGGCAACATTGTGTGCAGAATGAGGACTGAAGATATAATACAAGGAGGGCTTGGTTGACTCAGTTCTCAGTGTCTCTAATTGCATTTTATAGGAGATGCTAAACAGGCTATAAAATCGTTTCCCGCAGGATTGCTTAAATCTTTCTCTTTATAATGAGGGTCATTTCACTGGTTATTGTAAGCTATTGGCACATGAATGGTTCTCACTGGTTGCCATCAAAATAAAGAGCAATTAGTTAGTCTCAAACGGGTAGATGGCTTTAAAACATATGCCCTCAGGATGCAATTATTGGTCATAATTGCTTAAGACAAAGCCAACTGGATCAGATGAAGGGAGAAATGTGGAGCTCTCAAAATGTTTGGAACTGTGACAGCCATAACCATCTCTGATTAGTGGCCAATATCGTTAGGGATTATGAGGATTACTAATCTGAAATGCCGGGAAATAGCAGGTTGCCTATTTGACACTCATTCAGCACCTTTCATCTGCCAATCTTAACGTCTTTGAAGATCACAAATTTGGAGCCAGCTATAACAAGTATCTGAATTCTGATGATGGCCAATAGGAATTTCACCAGCAGAACATGTGAAGACTATCAGGTTCCATTTAACTCCTGCAGATGAGAGCTGTGGAGAGACTCATTTTCTTAATAAACAGTTTTCTAACACCTTGATCAGAGCCCCCAACCCAATACCTCACTTATCGGAATAATATTTTGCAAACCACAATGATAATCAACAAACATTTCTCTTATTTTGTTTTGTGCACTCCAGAAGAAAATTGTCTACCTGACTGTGGATGCTTGTCAAAGTGACTGGCAATCTACACCTTGCTTGCCCTTAACCAATTAGCAATTTTTAGCTAATGATCTTTGAAAACTGAAGCAGAACATTTGATTACAAAGGTCAACACTGCCACTTTTTCAGAGGGATGCTTGGATGATGGGGGAAAAAGAGCCTCCTAACATCTCCAATGCCAAATTTGCAGTGGTATTAGGATCTGTAGATTAAAAAACAAATAAAAAATCAAGGAAGTTTATACAATGCTGATACTGTATCAGCAAAGCTCCAAGGATTGGTGATGGGAGGCACTATTTGGTAATTATTTTCCTCCTTCCTCCTGTAGAAAGTTAGCACCCACCCCTCTCCTAGAAGAATGAAATATTTTAGGAAATATTAAAAAGGCAGAATATTATATTTCCCTAAAGGAGGAATGCAGAAGCATGCTCTTGGAGACATAAAGCAGCCCCCACCATTCTAAATAGCCCTCAGAAGATATCAGCACTTAGGAGATAAAAAACTTATTGAAAGAAGCCAAGTATCTAGGTAGCTCTATTCATAGGCAGAGCAAATACTGGAGCCATAAATCCATTCAAGACATGATATTTTGAAATTCCCTGCAGCAAGATCTTACCAAAGGTAGGATTAGCCCTCAGCCACAATAGGAATTGCCCAACACCCTTTCAGTTGCACCACCCGCAGCAAACGTCAATCAAACTTAGCTCAGACAAACACCTAGATTTGCATTTCCTCTTCTGCCTCTAGAGCCAGCTATGACCCCTACATAACCCCTACATGGCCCCATGGGGGTCTGACAACAGCCAATTGAATACATGTTCTCGCACAGGAACAGGAAGCTCAAATGCAAGACCCAAGAGAAGGTATAACCCACCCCCACTCTCAACTCTATGTGGTCAGCTGCCCAGAACCCATGTGGTTCTGCTTCATCATTAAACCTTCTTTCCAATCAGCCTCCATGTTTCCAGTGTCTATCTCCCAGCTTGGAACTGAACAAGATGGATATTTCTTCCACATTCCATTGCTGGTACCAGTTGGTATGGGTAGGGGGGGAGAGGTCCAGTCCTGGGTCCCTGTTATGTGGAGTGTTTCGGGTCTTGAGTCTCTCTCCTCTCTTAATTAACATCTGTATGAAGCCACTGACTGGGGTCATTTGGGGGCATAGGGTTCAACTGTGTCAGCTGATAACATCCTATGATACACCTATAATAGGATGTATATATTGATACCACCTCTAAGTGCAAATAGGAAAATCATCATTCCAGAACTCAGAGAACCATCATAGTCAGTTTTAGTATAATGCAACCTATTATATTCCTCTAGTTACAGTCAGTATTGTCGCAGCAGCTATGCAGAAGCAAGCCAGCAAGACACATTTTGGGAAGGTGGTAATCATCAGTAATTCTTCCACTGTCTGCGTAGCAAAGATTCAAGAATCTTCATCTTCAGGACTTCTGGTTTGACGTCGTGGCAATATCAGACACAGGGAATGGGTCTTCACATTCCCTGTGCTGAACTCTTCCTGCTTGTGGGCTGCATAGGGGGCCAAAGCCACCCTGGAGGGGTGGTGAAGCAAAGAGGGGCACCCTATGAGGTCGAGGGGAGTCGCAAATCCCCTGTCAGAGCCTGGATTTTTTCTCCCTCTCAGCCACAACAAGAAGAAGAGACAGCCCCAAGATGGCTGCCACAAAGCTGGGACAAACCAAAGAACAACTAAGACAGGTGCTGGAATGAAGTGGACTGTATTGGAAATGGGGGAGAGGATTTTCTTTTTGCCCTAAATTTAACCCCAAGAAACAATTCAAAACTAATATATCATAACTATTTGCTGAAGCTGCGCCCAAGCACTCTGAGTACTCTGAATAAACCACCAGACCAAAAATGAAAGCAGGAGAGAAAAATAACGAATTTTGAAGTATATAGAAGATTGAACTCTTAAATTGAGGAAAGTGGTACTGGGAAGGCATTTTTAAGTGCTGGAATTACTTACCCATGAAGCTTATTCTACTTGTACAATCATTTATAAATTGTTTTATAACCAAACAATGTCCAGTAACAATACTGAAATTTAAGTGGAGAGTGCCATCTACTGACGAAAGGGAAAACTACACCTATACAAAAAAAACTGTGAAAATATATATTGGATTATTTTTAGCTATTTCATTTGAACATGTAAAAGGGATGCAAAGAGGCTTTTTGTCAACCTCTGGATCTACCTAAGTGGAACTGAGTGCTTATATACAGGACATAAAGAACTGGGACTAATACACCCCTCTGAAGGAGAATTTAAGGATTGAATACATAATTTTTGGACTGATGCATAAAAGTTGAATCTCCTAAAACAAAATAAGATATTTTATAAGGAGAAATGAGTGGAATTCTGCAGGAGATGGACGTACTTTTTCAAAATGCAGAGGACATCATGGAGAAAGGATGTAAGGAGTTTATGGACAAAATGGAAAATGCTATACGAGGGATGATGAGTAAAGACTGAGCCACCCAGGAAAGGGAGGAGTCAACAGAAGAAATGAAGGATGAAGAAAACAAAGAGGAAATAACAATGGAAATAACAATGACTGATGAATTAAATCAGGGGGGAAATGTACCAAGAGAGTTGGAAGATATGTCTGAAAGGGAGACAGGGGCTTGGGTAGAAAACCTAGGAACTGGGCAGTGGAAGAGGGTAGAGGAGGGAGAAGTTCTTAGATTGAATAGTCAAGAAGCAGATAAAGTTAAAGATCTAGGAGAGGAATTGGAGAGGCAAGTCAAATGAAAAAGCATAACAATCAAAGTACTGAATATCAGTGTATACACTTTATAATAATAAAAGTAATAAGATATAACATGGAATAATTGAATGATGATGGACTGTAATCTAATATAGATGTGTATTGTTGCTAGAGATACAGGAGTTGATTGAATGTAATAATTATGATTAATTTCATTAGCTCTATTTGTATTAGAATGTGTGACACCCAGGTGCCACAGTGTCCACGCATTGATTTGATACATTTAAAAAAAAAAAAAGAATCTTCATCTTTCTTATGCATCTTTGTTTAAGACTCCAAAAAACTGACAAATGCCATGGAAGTGATGTCTTCAAAAGTCGGCCTCTTTTATTTCATTCCATTTTCTATTGAGGGAATGGGGCATACTCTTCTCTGTACATTACACTTCTGTACTGTAATCTTTTGTCCCAAACATCTGCAAATGAATAATCACCAAATGTGTAGAATCTCAGCCTTAAAACCTAAGATGAAAGTTACTTTGAGTCTAATGGCAGCTAACGGATTTCTCCCCCCCCCCCAATTATCGTTTTCTGGAAGGAAAATATTTGAATTCAAGATTATCCTCCTTCAGACATTTCTAAAACTTTCTGAAAGCATTGTGTTACACTTATTGCGTCTTTATTCCATACTTCCATAAGGTGGATCAGTAAGAAAGTTATAGAAAACATCTGCAAGACACAAAGTCTTGGTTTTAATAGTTTTCTATCTCTGACTTTTTTTCTTCTACCACACAGTTTGCAATTTGCCGTAATATTTTACAACTGAGTTTAGCTAGATTCATACAGTTCATCCACACAGTTAGCTGGATTCAAATGATGCAGGCTTATCATATGCAGTTATTATTTATACCATATGCCTGTGATCCATATTATTTTCCCTGCAATTCATAATTAGTAAAAGACTTATTTTTTTAAAAAATGGGGAAATTTAGTAAATAAATGTCAATTTCAACTTACAACAAAGGAGTCACTAAAAATCAGATTTAGGGAAGTTTTTTTTGGGGGGGGGGGGACCAGAGTATGCTTGATTATATTTTGTGGAAAAGAATATACCCAAATAACAAATGCATCTTCTGAGATACACTCTAATGAGAAAAAATAGCATTCCTGTAACATTACCTTTGAGACCTCAACATTCATTTGTTTCATATTTTAAATAAATATGAAAAGCCAAGGCAGGCTGCCTGCCTTAAGTGTCCAATAAATGCTAAAATTAAACAGATGAATTGCTTCTACCTTTTAGGATCTATTAAAGGAACAAGCAGTCAAGAAATATGCCATAGACTAGCACTTGGTAGAGCGACTATGAAGGCCTTGGAAAAGATAAGAGCAAATGATACAATGCATCTATACCTATAAAGATCAGAGTCAGGCAAGGCATGGTATTTCCTATAGCACTCTATGGAAACAAAGGTTGAACTTTTAATATTCTTTATTGGCCAAGACACACAAGGAATTTGTCTCCCATGCATAAGCTCTCAGTGCAGTGGTGGGCTGCAAATTTTTTAACAACCGGTTCTCTGCCCTAATGGTTTGCTGGGTGGGCGTGGTCAACTCGATGTCACTTACATCGAGGGGCACTTCACCTTGCCCGCCCTCTCATGACCGTGGGGATGCTGCAATGGTCGTAAGTGTGAAAAATGGTCATAAGTCACTTTTTTTCAGTGCCCTTGTAACTTTGAATGGTCACTAAATGAACTGTTGTAAGCAGAGGTGGGATTCAACTGGTTCTAGCGAATAGGTGGTTAATTTTCTAAGCAGTTTGGAGAACCGGTTGTTAGAAAAAATCTCTTGTTTTTTTTTCACTTTACAGGGTTAATTTTGTAAGGAAGGCAGGAAAGAAACATTCTGGTGTTGTTTCTAGCCTAATCTTTATTGCCCTGCTTACAGAAACTGCCTCTCCTCTTGGCAGTACGCCTAGACCAGTGTTTCTCAACCTTGGCAGTTTGAAGATGTGTGGACTTCAACTGCCAGAATTCTGGCAGTTGAAGGCTGGCTCGAGAATTCTGGGAGTTGAAGTCCACACATCTTCAAACTGCCAAGGTTGAGAAACACTGGTCTAGACTTACTGTCGCCTGAGCTTCTCCAGTTTTATTTTTCTTTGCTGGTACTTTGCTGGGGCTTGACTTTCTTAAAGAGGAAGGGTTGCTTTAAGCTTTTTACATTGCTGTAGGGAAGAAATACTCCCCTGTTGGAGTTCTTCAAGGCGGGATACAACTATCAGCACTTTGAAGAAATAATTGAATAATGAAGCAGAGCTGCTGGAAAGAAGCTTTTAATGAACCAAGATGAGTGACATTCAGCAAGGCTTCTTGGCTAGCTAGAAAGATTGATATTGAAACGTGAGTTTATATACCCTTTATGAGTTTTGGTCTAAAACTGGTTTTTGGTGACCTTTAATCCTGTGCTTGGTGACCTTTAATCCTGTGTTTATTGATGGGATAATTTTCCCTATTCATCTTTGTTTGGAAGGAAAAAGGTTAATCTCTGTTCCTGAAAAGAAGCAGGGTTGAGAAATCTGGCTAGTTCCTGTGTCTATTTTTTCTGGCAATTGGTTTAACAAGCAACAGCTACTGTGTTTGCTCTTTTGTTACATTCTAGGCTAATTGCATTCTTTGAAGTTAGGCTTATCTCAAGTGTTTACACTTGAGCTCGCCTGGGGTGTGAGCTCTGGCAATGACTCAGACAAGGCTTGTGTCTTAGTTTTAAAAGGATTTAAACTGTTGTGATGTAATTATTTGTGTTGTGTTTGAATTTTTTCCTGCCTCATGGTTTCTTTTTCTATCTGGGGAGGGGGTCTTCCTTCACTGCTTTAGTGGTTCTTGGCACTGTCCTTTTGGGGTGTACTTCCAAGAGACAGGATGCAAGCTTGGCACTGATTTTTTTACTGCCTTTCTGAGGGGCATGTGATCTTTCCTTAAATCTGGATGATCTCCTTAGGATATGTTATGAGGTGAATGAGACCAGCTGGTATCTTTAAGTGGTGCAAATGGATCTAAGGATTGCTTCTCCTGGGTGTGCTCTTTCTGGAGAACTTAAATGACCTCTCTACTAAAGGGTTTCACTTTATGAGCAAGAGTTAGTTGTTGATAGTTATCATTGCATTTTAACTAATTTAATTCCTCAAGGTGCTCTGGCACCCTGCCTGGTTTGCAGGTATTTCTAATCTAATGATTGGTATTTAGGGCAGCTTTTTGCAAGCAAAGAAGCTTTTTGTATTTTTGTATAGGTAATCCTTGACTTACAACAGTTCATTTAGTGACCTTTCAAAGTTACAATGGCACTGAAAAAAGTGACTTATGACTGTTTTTCACATTTACGACTGTTGCAGCATCCCCATGGTTACAAGAGACCAGGCTAGGTGAAGCGCCCCTCGACATGAGTGACATCGAGTTGGCCATGCCCACCCAGTCACATGCCCACAGAACCAGTAGTAAAAAAAATTTGAATCCCACCACTGGTTGTAAGTCAAGGATTACCTGTACAAAAATACAAAAACCTTCTTTGCTTGCAAAAAGCTGTCCCAAATACCAATCATTAGATTAGAAATGGGGGAATACACACTGAAGATCAATGAGTCAGGCCGTCATGGAAAGCTAAACCATTCTGTCTGAATACCTTCCTTTTCCTCAGCAATACCTGCAACCTAGAGTTACAAATCAGGCAGGTGCCAGAGCACATTGAGGAATTAAAATAGTTAAAATATAGCCAACTCTTGCTCATAAAGAGAAACCCTTTAGCAGAGAGGTCATTTAAGCTCTCCAGAAAGTAGGTGGGCATAAATTAACAAATTAACACCTTGAGTGAGGGCTATCCCATTCTGTCTTTGTTCAGACCTTGCTGTAGAGAATTTTTGCCTATGAATACAGCTATCTATTTCTTTATCTCTTAAGTGCTGACATCTGCTGTGGGCTATTAAGGAAGGTGGGGGATGCTTTCTCCCTCCAGGGAAATATTAAAAAGGAAGAATATATTTCTCAAAATATTTCATTCTCCTAGGAGAGGGGTGGGTGCTAACTTTATACAATTGGTGCCATGTTACTATGCCTTATTATAATGAGAGCAAACTGGGCTGTCACCATAGACAGGAATAGTTAGTTTGATTTAAGGGTTGTTTCTTTAAGACCTTGCATTAGGGGAATTGTAGTCAGATTGCACTCTGGGTAATGTAGTTTGACATGTGACCACATCTGTGTAGTCCTGGGATGAAGGGTAATTTGAAAAGCATTCCAGTTTGTTCTTTGTTCTTCACTAAGCAAGCCAGCATGTAAAAGCAACATGTAAAACAGCATGATAGGAGAGCCGGGGATGATTCAACCTCTTTTTATTTTGCTGGTCCGAGAGGGTCTCTTCCCAGTAAGATAACTCAAAACTAACACAAATTGGAAGGAGAATCCACTTATTATCAGTGAGCAATCATGTAGCTTGGCCAGGGGTGGGTTGCACTTCCCCACCGGTTTGCATCGCGACGTTTTGCGCATTCATATCCCAATAAGTTAAGAGAGAAAGAGTTGGGTACAGGAATTTGTTTACTTCATTATCAAAAGGAAGAAATGAAGACAAAGACGTGAACATCAGGTTTTTTTATTATATGATAATAAAACCTATGTGTCCTTTTCATTGGAACAAGCATCTGTCCAGTCCACTGTTTATTGGAAACAGTGTCCAGTTCCTCATAGTTAGTAGAAACAAAGAAAATGCTCAAGGCATTGGTTCTTGGGGGTTTTTTCCCCCCTAGGCTTAATTTCCAATGGGCAGTGGCTTTAAAGTTAAAAACATTGTATAATGGTTTCTATCTAATAATGATTTTTCCTCAGGCTAAATATTAGTTCCATCTTTTTTGTTGTTGACAAAAAAGCAAATAGGAACAGACCTCTATATAATAGAAGAACAATTTAAGGAATGATCAATAAACAAAATGTCTTTTAGTTATGATCAATGTGTGTTGACCTTAAGCAGTTTTCATCAGCAAATAGTTCCTAAGAAGTAATAATACTTCTGCAGCTTTCTTGGTACAGGTAGTCCTCGACTTACAACCACAGTTGAGCCCAAAATTCCCACTGCTAATCAAGTTAAGTGAGTTTTGCCCCATTTTATGACCTTCCTTGGCATAGGCTTTAAGTGAATCAGTGCTGTTGTTAAATCATGGTTGTTAAGTGAATCTGGATTCCCCATTAATTTTGCTAGTCAGAAATCAGTTTGGAAGGTCACAAAAGGAGATCACATGATTCCAGGACACCCCAACCATCATAAATACATGACAATTGCCAAACGTCCAAATTTTGATCACATGACCATGCAGATACTGCAACTGTCATAAGTGTGAAAAACAATAATAAATCACCTTTTTCAGTGCTGTTGCATGTAATGTTAATCCTAGCCACTCACTGCCATCATTGCCATTTTCTTGCAGCATTTATCCATTACTCTCTCCTTCTGCTGCACTTCTTACCTTGACTGGTAGTTCATATGCTCAATAGAGGGATGAGGGGTAAAGCAAGAAGGCGTTTTTGTGATGGCCTTGTAAGCTCCCTAGTATGCCAATAATCTTTCAGCTGGGCTACTTCTATCTTTGGGCCAAGCACTCTTTTGAAAGAGCATTAGATGTGCCTGTTGAACTTGTGGCTCATTACCATATTTTTCGGAGTATAAGACGCACCTTTTTACCCCCCCAAAAGAGGGTGAGAACTTGGGTGCGTCTTATACATAGAATGTAGCCCCACCCAGCCACCCCCACCCTTTGGTCTCCGCCTCCCATCAATTTACCTCTGCAGCAAACAGCCAGAGCCCGATTAGCACAAGCAAGTCAGAATCAGCCTCCCGACAGACAGCTGAGAGGCTGCCACGTGGTAAAATGAAAGTGAAACTAAAGCTGCACGGAGGCAAATTGGGGAGGTGGACTGCTGGCAAGGAGGTAAGGTAATAAATATAAATGTCTATAGAATGTTCAAATTATTAGACTTATTTTTTAAAGACTGCTTTATTATTGTTCTAGACAACGTAACAAAATGAAGAAGCTTTTTAAAATAAATGCTTGATCTGAAGAGGCCCAGTGATTTTGTATCTTTTTTTAAATAGCAGAGTACTACTTCTCAATCTTATTTATTGATTCTTATTATTCCTATATCTGCTTTAGTGTACTGGAAAGAAGCAGAAATATTCCTCAGAAGTATTTACTTTTTTTAAAGAAGAAAACATAGTATGGATGTTTATAACTCTTCTCTCCAACATTTGCAAATCTACTTACAGTATTTTCTTTTAGCAGCCACTGCAGTGTCTGATAATTTTAAGAACTAGACAACTAACTATCTAAATGGCAGCATGTTTATGGCAGTTTTAATCAGAATGAAGTTCCTTTTAGTGGAAAAAAAAGTACCATAGGAAAGTTCTCCTTTCCTTGTCTGTCAAGGTCCCTATATCTAGGCATAATTTATTGAAAAAGATATCCTAAATAAATCTTTTGCTTGTTTGAATTACTTTTATGTGGGATGACCAGATGATAAGCAGGATATACCTGCTGAAATTCCGTTTGCTTATCACTTTTGGGCTTGTTTTACTTCTGGCCACTGTAAGTAAAAGACTTTTAATGGGCTTTGCATAGAAAACATTTTTTCCTTGTTTTCCTCCCCCAAAACTAAGGTGCGTCTTATAATCCAAAAAATACGGTATTTCTTATTACAACTATAAAATCCATATTCTAAGTATCTGAGTTTGCCTTGTTGTTACGATGTGATGAGAAATATAGGGAAGCCATTCTTACATAAATTTGCTCAAGCTTCTGCTTTGAGTGCATACTCTTAACTTTGCCATCACTCTTTGTTCCTAAGTTTGGTTTTCCAGTCATATTTAACCACATCAACTATCAACAGTAAACTAATCATCAGTTAAGAAATATCCCATCACTATCACTTGAGAGAGTAACAATGAAGGTGTTGGAAAAGGCATTCAGATGTTGTCATATACGACGCACCTTAGTTTTTGGGGAGGAAAATAGGGGGGGGGAAATCTGCCTACCAGGTATTCATCTGGCTAGCATCCTTAGTCTGGTCAGCTTCAGCACATTATTTTATCCCCTGGTTAGGACTTAAAAAAACCTTCTTCTGAGAGAGTAACAATGAAAGAGCCTGCAAGCCAGTAAGAGCTGGGAAGATCGTTAGCACCTGGTTAGGGCTGGAAAAAAACTTCTTTGGAGCAAGTAGAGCAATGAAAAAAAAACTGCAAAGACTTAGGGCTGGAAAAACATTCTTCGGAGAGAGTAACAATGAAAGAGCCTGCAAGCCAGTAAGAGCTGGGAAGATCGTTAGCACCTGGTTAGGGCTGGAAAAAAACTTCTTTGGAGCAAGTAGAGCAATGAAAAAAAAAACTGCAAAGACTTAGGGCTGGAAAAACATTCTTCTGAGAGAGTAAAAATGAAAGAGCCTGCAAGCCGGTAAGAGCTGGGAAGATTGTTAGCACCTGGTTAGGGCTGGAAAAAAACTTCTTTGGAGCAAGTAGAGCAATGAAAAAAAACCCTGCAAAGACTTAGGGCTGGAAAAACATTCTTCGGAGAGAGTAACAATGAAAGAGCCTGCAAGCCAGTAAGAGCTGGGAAGATCGTTAGCACCTGGTTAGGGCTGGAAAAAACTTCTTTGGAGCAAGTAGAGCAATGAAAAAAAAACCTGCAAAGACTTAGGGCTGGAAAAACATTCTTCGGAGAGAGTAACAATGAAAAAAGCCTGCAAGGTAAGAGCTGGGAAGATCGTTAGCACCTAGTTAGGGCTGGGGGAAAAAGCTTTGGAAAAGCTACATTCGGAGTATAAGATGCACCCAAATTTTAAGCCACTTTTAGGGAGGAAAAAGGTGCATCTTATACTCCGAAAAATACGGTATCTGTATCTACTAAGACCAAAATTTGGATTTTGAAGAAACCAGCCAGAAAAGCCTTGATGCTTTTGAACTCTGCTTTGGAAAACACTCCTGAGAATATCATGGCCAGCCAAGATTTTTTTTTTTAAAAAATAAAACCAATCAATCCAATGAGGTACAAATGAACAGGCTCAAATTACTCTATTTTTGACACATATTACTGTAATTTTACTCAAATTACTGTATTTTTGACACATAAGGATACTGTAAAATCCCCATTTCCTCCCGATCAGCTAGGACTCGGGAGGCAGAGAATAGATGGAGGCGGGGCCAGTCAGAGGTGGTATTTACTGGTTCTCCGAACTACTCAAAATTTCCGCAACCGGTTCTCCAGAACTGATCAGAACCTGCTGAATCCCACCTCTGGCATGAAGGGACTTGAAACGGATGACACATTTGATCCCTCCTTCAGGCTCGGCCTGGTCATCTTCTACAGTTATTATATGCACAAAGAGAGAAGATTAATTATACTGGTATGTTAGAAAGATTTATAGAAACAAGGCAAAGAAAGGCTATCTAGGGAATGGTCAGATAAGAGAGGGAATAGTCTACATAATGAGTGGAGGAGAAAGTGGTTGAGAAGGAACCCGCTCTTGCTTCTCAGCCTGTAAAGGAGATGGTGGGATCTTTGTGCTTTCAGACTTGCAAGATTCTGATAATGTAGCCTTACAGTAAAGTAGAGCCAGCTCATCGGTTCATGATTCCTGTCTGGAGAATCTGGGATTGCTGACAAAATTAGGTCTTATATGTCTGATAGCAAGTATCTGTTCCCTTGGAACATCACAAATAATTTAATTAAATGGAATCCATAGATGTGTTTATTAATTATAAGTTAATCTGAGCTGGACACAAAATTTTAACAATAAAGAGACACTAGATATGTGAATTATAGGATTTTAGTGTTAAGATCCCCATCCAATCAGATTCAACCATTCCTCTTTCTTGGGTTGTTGTTGTTGTTGTTGTTGTTGTTGTTGTTACCATGGCAGCCTCCATTGATTCTAGAGTGATTGCTAAGGTAACAGGAGAATGTTACCTTGTTTTGATATGAATTCCATCTCGGTTCGGTTAGGCTTCAACAGTCATTCCCAAATGGAAGCTCTGGAAAACTACTAAGAATATAGCTCTCAAGATTTTCTGTTGACATATTAAGAAAGAAAAATTTAGATTCAAATGCTCCAATGAGATAACTCAACAGGTCCTTCATTAAAAAAAAAAAAAGTCAGGTAAAGATGGTGAATGCTGTATCTTTTTGTTCTGGTAGACCATATGGTTGTGGCTGCTTACTTTGTTGACATTTTTTGCTCAGCAGTATGAGAATGCAACAATGAGTATTATAAGATATGGGTAAGCTGTTTAAAAAAAAATAAACTTTATGGAATTTCTTACTGTACCCTGGATCCTTTGTTATGCTATAGTAGGAATTAGTATAGATTTTATGTGTGTATTCTGGTCTATGGCATTAAAGGGAGATACACGGGAAACACAAATCAATTTCTAGACTTCACAGTCTATAAAAATAACCAATACCTTTTATATTGATAGTCCTTTGCACATATAGCAAAGCAACAATATAGTACAGCATTAAACTACACCAAAATGAAATCAAGACTAAAAGCTGTAGGCTCTAAGATGCTTAAGGAATGGCATTAAGAATAGAATGGAGCAGAACAGAATAAAGGGAGGTAAGTGGTTCAAATACTAAGATCCATGTACAAGAGGAAGTGGCACATGCAGAGGTTTCATGGGACCTCATCATCCTAGAGGAGAATATATGGGGGGAGCTGCTAAGAGAAGCCTAGGCAGCTACTGTACATAAGGATTTGGAAAGAAGCTTCAGTCCTCAATTGAGGATGCCAAGCATGATAGTGAGTCCCCCAACTCCAAGGTAGCTGAAGCAAAAGCAAGATGCAATCTCTCGCAGGTCCTCCATGAAGAGCAAAGACAGTAAAAGCTTTGTCCAGACCGATATCCTTACTACAGATCCCATTCCCCAAAACCTCCTTTAATCTCCAGGAGCAGGACAAAACTTCTCCAGTGGGAGGCAAGTCCCTAAAAAGACACACACACCCCCAATGGAAAAGAGAGGAAGTTGCAGAGATTTGCCTTTAGAAGGTGTTTTTGCCCAGCAGAGAATTTGGAAGGTTGTCTGAAGTGACAGTTTCAATAAGAAACGGGAGCCTTAAAACTGATCATTCACTGTCAAGAAAAGCTTCTTTTATAACCTAAGCAGTGACACTCAACTAGGGCTAGGTCAAAGTGGTGTTAACTTCCTCACCATGCATGTCTTTGACCATGCAGCGAAATAGCCAGAGGGAACCCAGAGCACTTGGAAGGGCACCAACCCAAGAAAAGCCAACCATACACACAGAGTGAAGTCTAGTATTCCAACGGTGAAACTCCTCTCTTGAAGGATGTGATATGGGCAACAGGAGATATCGTGGGTAGTGGCAGAGAACAATTTCCTTTTTCCAGTCTAATTGCTCTTTCATAATTAAGACATTTGAGAGGGGAAAAGGCAGAATAGGGAATTAGAAAAAGAGAGAAAGAAATAAAAAGAAAATTGCTGGACAAAAGTAGAATATATTAGTGAATAAACAGAGTTTTCAATTGGCATGAATGAGAAGTTCAGGATTTCATTAAGGAATTGATTTAATTAACTAATTAAGTATATTAGGATTTTTAAAAAAGGAGCAGACTCTATAAAAATCTAAGCAAGATGTAAATATTGATATTGTATATAACATTGGAGAAGTGCATATAAATGTATAGAAAAGAAAAAAAATCAGTAAAAGCATTCTTAAAAATTGCTCAATTTCAAATTCCATCCTATCTGAATTTCAATTTTTTGGGATGATACTACTAAAATCCACAATTCTCTCTTTCTAATACCTATATTTCTCTTAGATTGTACTGCATAATCTATAGGAGAGACTTGTTTATATCATTTGGTGTCCTTACCTTATGTATTTTTAAATGATTTTATGGGTATCTAAGGAAGAACTATTAAAGAAGGACGCAAAGTACATACAAAGATTTGCAGGGAACAGATCTCCAGGTTTAGTTATTGAGATTAGAATTCTAGGTATAACAGGTTCTACAACTACTATCTTCATGTTGGTTGAAAAATATTGCCCTACTTCAAATCCAATATACTGTACCTATGGCTTAGGTTGTAAGTATAGTACAATATTGGATTCTTCATTTGCTTCTTTTTATTTTGGTATGCATCAGTCACAATAATCAAGCATTTTTAAGATTGTAATCACCTTTTCCAGGAGGAAAGGACAGATGAGGGCAATGCCAAGAAGGTGATTGCTGGAACAAAGCAAGTTTGTCAGAAACTTTCAGAATGCAAGATTGGCAAGATTGTAGCTGATAGACCATAGTCAAGTGATTCACTCCTGCTCTGTCCCAAAGCATTTTCATCACTGAAATTAAATAAAAAGTCTTGGGAGGCCATGAAACATCTTTGCAAAAGAGAAACAGAACCTGGTTCCTAGACTTATCTGGTTATTAAGCCAAACTCCATGTACAGAGTGGTATCTGTTCCCCTTCATGACATGATTGTGTTTCTTCGGGCGACAGGCAAGGCCATTGACAGCTCACAGAACTAAAGGCCCACTTTACATGCAGCAGTAGCCAATCCAGCCTGGGTACGGTCTCCATTATTAATGTCCTTTCTTTGCAGAGAGTTTCTTCTGCCAGTTTCTTCAGAAGGGAACTTCTTCGGCAACTAAAGTCAACCCAGAGGAGCCCAAAGGTGGAGCAGAAGAGACAGGATGGAAAGGCAAGTTCTCTAGAAGACTTGCTGAGTGGAACGACTCATTTCCAGCATGTAGCCTTCTATCCCCATGGCCTAAAGCAGACTGAGGTCCGGGAGACGGACCTAGCAATAGCTGGCCGATGGACGCTGTGCGGAAACCCATGAGTAGAAGCCGGTGCATGATTGTGAATGGATGGAGTGTGACTGAGAGTGTGGATGGGCGGTGTGGACCATCCTAGAGAGGATGTAGCCCGCAGTGTGTTTATGTGTAAATGTCTGAGTTGTTGAATGTGTTCGTGGTGGAAGAGAAGCCTGGTGTCAGTTTAGTCTGATGCGGAGGTGGCGAGGAAGACTAAGTCTTGGGCCCCACTTCGTCGGGTCTGGTGGCGGCGTGAATGGAGCTAAGCATCCTTAGGAAGCGGAATGAAAAGAAACCGGTGGATATTCTTCGGTGGAAGCCAGTGGAATTTGGCAGGGGTTGCTGAGGTACAATGTTCAGGACTGAAGCTGGTAGATGTCTTTCGGAGATGGAGATGGTAGATAGGAGTGAGGGCCCTTCATACTCAACATGCAGTCCTCAACAGAAGTACATCCACATGGAGGGAATTTAGCAGTGGGGTACCCCAAGGTTCCATTTTAGGCCCAATACTCTCCGATATCTTCAAAACAATATAGATGAGGGAATTGAAGGGGGACTCATCAAATTTGCAGATGACACTAAGCTGACAGGAATAACCAACACCCCAGAAGACAAGCTGAAGAGCCAAAAAGATATTGACAGACTTGAAGACTGGGGCCTATCTAACAAAATAAAATTCTACGTAGATAAAAGTAAGGTTTTACACTTAGGTAGGAAAAAGCAACTGTGTAGGGATAGACTAGGTGAAACTTGGCTTAATGCCAGTAACCAAAAGAAGGAGCTTGGAGTCCTAGTGACCAATCATTTAAATATGAGACGACAGTGCACGGCAGCTGTAAAAAAAAATCCCAATGCAATCCTAGGCTGCATTAATAGATGGATAGAATCAAGATCAGGTGAAGTTCTAATACTGCTTTACAAAGTAAGACCGCACTTGAAATACTGCATCCAATTCTGGTCACTACAATAAAAAAAGTAGGCTGACACTCTGGAAAGAATGCAGAGAAGAGAAACAAAAATGATTAGGGGGCTAGAGGCGAAAACGTATGAAGAACGTTACAGGATTAGGGTATGTCTAGTCCAGGGGTCGGCAACCTTAAACACTCAAAGAGCCACAAAGGTCCTAACCGGAAGCCCCCTGTTCAATTCTGGAGCTGACCGGAAGTCCGGTGCTCCCACCATAGAGTCTCCTCCTAGCACGGCATCCTTTTTCCTCTACCTGTCCTAACCGAAAGCCCTATCAATTGTGGAGCTGATGGGAAAACCCGCCCCTTGCCATAGAGTTTCCTCCTGGAGCGCCATGCTTTTCCCCTCCCTAACCGGAAGCTCCTCTCAAAATTGTGGTGCCAACTGGCGAGAGGGAGCCGCAGTAGAAGGATGAAAGAGCCACATGCGGCTCCAGAGCCGTGGGTTGCTGACCCCTGGTCTAGTCTAATGAAAAGAAGGATGGGGGAGGCATGATAGCACTAAACCAATGGAATAGGTTGCCTTCAGAGGTTTTGGGTGCTCCGTCACTGAAGGTTTTCAAACAGATAGGACAACCGTTTGTCGGAAATGGTATAGAGTTTCCTGCTCGAGCGAGGGGTTGGATTATAAGATCACTGAGGTCCCGTAAAACTCAATTATTCTATATTTTATGAGGAAGCCAGTGGAATTTGGTAACAGTTGCTGAGGTACGGTGTTCCACAAGGAAGCTGGTGGATGTCTTTCGCAGATGGAGATGGTAGATAAGAATGAGGGCCATTTTTGGGGATGGAGCCCTCTCACCCCAAGGACTGATGCCAGCTGATGTCGTTTAGATGGACCTAGCAAAAATGCATGATGGACGCTGTGTGGAAATCCATGAATAGAAGCCGGGGCATGATTGTGAATGGATGGAGTGAGACTGAGTGTGCGGATGGGCGGTGTGCACCATCCCAGAGTGGATGCAGCCCGCAGTGTGCTTGTGTGTAAGTACCTGAGTTGTCGAATGTGTTCGTGGTGGAAGAGAAGCCTGGTGTCAGCTTCGTCTGATGCGGGGGCGGCGTGGAAGTATAAGCCCTAGGCACAGCTTCGCTGGGTCTTGTGGTGCTGTGAATGCAGCTAAGTGTCCTTACGACGAGGAACGAAAGGAAACTGGTGGATATTCTTCGGAGGAAGCCAGTGGAATTTGGCAACTGTTACTGAGGTACAATGTTCCGGACTGAAGCTGGTAGATGTCTTTGGGAGATGGAGATGGTTGATAAGAGTAAGGGCCCTTTTTTGGGGTGGAGCCCTCTCATCCCGAGGACTGAAGCCGGCTGATGTCTGCAATACGGAGCTAGCAAAAATGGATGAGGGACGCTGTGTGGAAATCCATGAATGGAAGCCGGGGCATGATTGTGAATGGATGGAGTGTGACTGAGTGTGCGGATGGGCGGTGTGCACCATCCCAGAGTGGATGCAGCCCGCAGTGTGCTTGTGTGTAAGTATCTGAGTTGTCGAATGTGTTCGTGGTGGAAGAGAAGCCTGGTGTCAGCTTCGTCTGATGCGGGGGCAGCGTGGAAGTATAAGCCCTAGGCACAGCTTCGCTGGGTCTTGTGGTGCTGTGAATGCAGCTAAGTGTCCTTATGATGCGGAACGAAAGGAAACCGGTGGATATTCTTCGGAGGAAGCCAGTTGAATTTGGCAACTGTTAGTGAGGTACAATGTTCTGGACTGAGGCTGGTGGATTCTTTGGAAAATGCATGTTGCAAATGGGCTGGCCTGCTCAGTGTACTTTGCTTTGTTTGCAGCATGCCCCTTGGTACTCCTGTCTATTCCCGGACGGAAGCTGACAATGGAGCATCGATGAACAGAGGACAACAATGGTCAAGCTTGCGATGGCTAATAGAAAGGCAAGTTCCATAGAAAGTTTCTAAGTGGGATGGGAAGGTTGTAGCTAATATACTGTCCTCGTGTAGTTTCCTTCCACTACGTACTCCCCCAAACTGTTCTCCCAATTGGCTTGAAAGTTTGCAAAGAAGTGTATGGAATTATCCCCCCATTGAGTTATGGAAGATACCATTGTGTCCTGGAAGGAATCAGGCAGTCCTGTCTGTAGCCAAAAAGGAACCCAGTTGTATGGAAAGACACGGAGCTTCCGCAGTCCGTGAGCTGGCCCCCTGCATATAGCCATTTCATTGATTGATGGATGACGTGTCAGGAAGGTTGTGTCGATGCTTAATCCCTCGATACAATGTTTTCCTAGACTTGTCTGGTTATTAAGCCAAACTCCATGTACAGAGCGGTATCTGTTCCCCTTCATGACATGATTGTGTTTCTTCGGGAGACAGGCAGGGCCATTGACAGCTCACAGTACTAAAGGCCCACTTTACATGCAGCAGTAGCCAATCCAGCCTGGGTACGGTCTCCATCATTAATGTCCTTTCTTTGCAGAGAGTTTCTTCTGCCAGTTTCTTCAGAAGGGAACTTCTTCGGCAACTAAAGTCAACCCAGAGGAGCCCAAAGGTGGAGCAGAAGAGACGGGATGGAAAGGCAAGTTCTCTAGAAGACTTGCTGAGTGGAACGGCTCATTTCCAGCATGTAGCCCTCTATCCCCATGGCCTAAAGCAGACTGAGGTCCGGGAGACGGACCTAGCAATAGCTGGCCGATGGACGCTGTGCGGAAACCCATGAGTGGAAGCCGGTGCATGATTGTGAATGGATGGAGTGTGACTGAGAGTGTGGATGGGCGGTGTGGACCATCCTAGAGAGGATGTAGCCCGCAGTGTGTTTATGTGTAAATGTCTGATTTGTCGAATGTGTTCGTGGTGTAAGAGAAGCCTGGTGTCAGTTTAATCTGATGCAGAGGTGGCGAGGAAGACTAAGCCTTGGGCCCCACTTTGTCGGGTCTGGTGGCGGCGTGAATGGAGCTAAGCATCCTTAGGAAGCGGAATGAAAAGAAACCGGTGGATATTCTTCGGTGGAAGCCAGTGGAATTTGGCAGGGGTTGCTGAGGTACAATGTTCAGGACGGAGGCTGGTAGATGTCTTTCGGAGATGGAGATGGTAGATAGGAGTGAGGGCCCTTCATACTGAAAATGCAGTCCTCAACAGAAGTACATCCACATGTAGGGAATTTAGCAGTGGGGTACCCCAAGGTTCCATTTTAGGCCCAATACTCTCCGATATCTTCAAAACAATATAGATGAGGGAATTGAAGGGGGACTCATCAAATTTGCAGATGACACTAAGCTGACAGGAATAACCAACACCCCAGAAGACAAGCTGAAGATCCAAAAAGATGTTGACAGACTTGAAGACTGGGGCCTATCTAACAAAATAAAATTCTACGTAGATAAAAGTAAGGTTTTACACTTAGGTAAGAAAAAGCAACTGTGTAGGGATAGACTAGGTGAAACTTGGCTTAATGCCAGTAACCAAAAGAAGGAGCTTGGAGTCCTAGTGACCAATCATTTAAATATGAGACGACAGTGCACGGCGGCAGTAAAAAAAAATCCCAATGCAATCCTAGGCTGCATTAATAGATGGATAGAATCAAGATCAGGTGAAGTTCTAATACTGCTTTACAAAGTAAGACCGCACTTGAAATACTGCATCCAATTCTGGTCACTACAATAAAAAAAGGATGCTGACACTCTGGAAAGAATGCAGAGAAGAGAAACAAAAATGATTAGGGGGCTAGAGGCGAAAACGTATGAAGAACGTTACAGGATTAGGGTATGTCTAGTCCAGGGGTCGGCAACCTTAAACACTCAAAGAGCCACAAAGGTCCTAACCGGAAGCCCCCTATTCAATTCTGGAGCTGACCGGAAGTCCGGTGCTCCCACCATAGAGACTCCTCCTAGCGCGGCGTCCTTTTTCCTCTACCTGTCCAAACCAAAAGCACTATCAATTGTGGAGCTGATGGGAAAACCCGCCCCTTGCCATAGAGTTTCCTCCTGGAGCGCCATGCTTTTCCCCTCCCTAACCGGAAGCTCCTCTCAAAATTGTGGTGCCAACTGGCGAGAGGGAGCCGCAGTAGAAGGATGAAAGAGCCACATGCGGCTCCAGAGCCGTGGGTTGCTGACCCCTGGTCTAGTCTAATGAAAAGAAGGATGGGGGAGGCATGATAGCACTAAACCAATGGAATAGGTTGCCTTCAGAGGTTTTGGGTGCTCCATCACTGAAGGTTTTCAAACAGATAGGACAACCGTTTGTCGGAAATGGTATAGATTTCCTGCTCGAGCGAGGGGTTGGATTATAAGATCACTGAGGTCCCGTAAAACTCAATTATTCTATATTTTATGAGGAAGTCAGTGGAATTTGGTAACAGTTGCTGAGGTACGGTGTTCCACAAGGAAGCTGGTGGATGTCTTTCGCAGATGGAGATGGTAGATAAGAATGAGGGCCATTTTTGGGGAGGGAGCCCTCTCACCCCAAGGACTGATGCCAGCTGATGTCATTTAGACGGACCTAGCAAAAATGCACGATGGACGCTGTGTGGAAATCCATGAATAGAAGCCGGGGCATGATTGTGAATGGATGGAGTGAGATTGAGTGTGCGGATGGGCGGTGTGCACCATCCCAGAGTGGATGCAGCCCGCAGTGTGCTTGTGTACCTGAGTTGTCGAATGTGTTCGTGGTGGAAGAGAAGACTGGTGCCAGCTTCGTCTGATGTGGGGGCGGCGTGGAAGTATAAGCCCTAGGCACAGCTTCGCTGGGTCTTGTGGTGCTGTGAATGCAGCTAAGTGTCCTTATGACGTGGAACGAAAGGAAACTGGTGGATATTCTTCGGAGGAAGCCTGTGGAATTTGGCAACTGTTACTGAGGTACAATGTTCCGGACTGAAGCTGGTAGATGTCTTTGGGAGATGGAGATGATTGATAAGAGTAAGGGCCCTTTTTTGGGGTGGAGCCCTCTCATCCCGAGGACTGAAGCCGGCTGATGTCTGCAATACGGAGCTAGCAAAAATGGATGATGGACGCTGCGTGGAAATCCATGAATGGAAGCCGGGGCATGATTGTGAATGGATGGAGTGTGACTGAGTGTGCAGATGGGCGGTGTGCACCATCCCAGAGTGGATGCAGTCCGCAGTGTGCTTGTGTGTAAGTATCTGAGTTGTCGAATGTGTTCGTGGTGGAAGAGAAGCCTGGTGTCAGCTTCGTCTGATGCGGGGGCAGCGTGGAAGTATAAGCCCTAGGCACAGCTTCGCTGGGTCTTGTGGTGCTGTGAATGCAGCTAAGTGTCCTTATGATGCGGAACGAAAGGAAACCGGTGGATATTCTTCGGAGGAAGCCAGTTGAATTTGGCAACTGTTAGTGAGGTACAATGTTCTGGACTGAGGCTGGTGGATTCTTTGGAAAATGCATGTTGCAAATGGGCTGGCCTGCTCAGTGTACTTTGCTTTGTTTGCAGCATGCCCCTTGGTACTCCTGTCTATTCCCGGACGGAAGCTGACAATGGAGCATCGATGAACAGAGGACAACAATGGTCAAGCTTGCGATGGCTAATAGAAAGGCAAGTTCCATAGAAAGTTTCTAAGTGGGATGGGAAGATTGTAGCTAATATACTGTCCTCGTGTAGTTTCCTTCCACTACGTACTCCCCCAAACTCTTCTCCCAATTGGCTTGAAAGTTTGCAAAGAAGTGTATGGAATTATCCCCCCATTGAGTTATGGAAGATACCATTGTGTCCTGGAAGGAATCAGGCAGTCCTGATTCCTTCCAGGAACCCAGTTGTATGGAAAGACACGGAGCTTCCGCAGTCCGTGAGCTGGCCCCCTGCATATAGCCATTTCATTGATTGATGGATGACGTGTCAGGAAGGTTGTGTCGATGCTTAATCCCTCGATACAATGTTTTCCTAGACTTGTCTGGTTATTAAGCCAAACTCCATGTACAGAGCGGTATCTGTTCCCCTTCATGACATGATTGTGTTTCTTCGGGCGACAGGCAGGGCCATTGACAGCTCACAGTACTAAAGGCCCACTTTACATGCAGCAGTAGCCAATCCAGCCTGGGTACGGTCTCCATCATTAATGTCCTTTCTTTGCAGAGAGTTTCTTCTGCCAGTTTCTTCAGAAGGGAACTTCTTCGGCAACTAAAGTCAACCCAGAGGAGCCCAAAGGTGGAGCAGAAGAGACGGGATGGAAAGGCAAGTTCTCTAGAAGACTTGCTGAGTGGAACGGCTCATTTCCAGCATGTAGCCCTCTATCCCCATGGCCTAAAGCAGACTGAGGTCCGGGAGACGGACCTAGCAATAAAACCTAGCTGTGCGGAAACCCATGAGTGGAAGCCGGTGCATGATTGTGAATGGATGGAGTGTGACTGAGAGTGTGGATGGGCGGTGTGGACCATCCTAGAGAGGATGTAGCCCGCAGTGTGTTTATGTGTAAATGTCTGAGTTGTCGAATGTGTTCGTGGTGTAAGAGAAGCCTGGTGTCAGTTTAGTCTGATGCGGAGGTGGCGAGGAAGACTAAGCCTTGGGCCCCACTTCGTCGGGTCTGGTGGCGGCGTGAATGGAGCTAAGCATCCTTAGGAAGCGGAATGAAAAGAAACCGGTGGATATTCTTCGGTGGAAGCCAGTGGAATTTGGCAGGGGTTGCTGAGGTACAATGTTCAGGACTGAGGCTGGTAGATGTCTTTCAGAGATGGAGATGGTAGATAGGAGTGAGGGCCCTTCATACTCAACATGCAGTCCTCAACAGAAGTACATCCACATGGAGGGAATTTAGCAGTGGGGTACCCCAAGGTTCCATTTTAGGTCCAATACTCTCCGATATCTTCAAAACAATATAGATGAGGGAATTGAAGGGGGACTCATCAAATTTGCAGATGACAATAAGCTGACAGGAATAACCAACACCCCAGAAGACAAGCTGAAGATCCAAAAAGATGTTGACAGACTTGAAGACTGGGGCCTATCTAACAAAATAAAATTCTACGTAGATAGAAGTAAGGTTTTACACTTAGGTAAGAAAAAGCAACTGTGTAGAGATAGACTAGGTGAAACTTGGCTTAATGCCAGTAACCAAATGAAGGAGCTTGGAGTCCTAGTGACCAATCATTTAAATATGAGACGACAGTGCACGGCGGCAGTAAAAAAAAATCCCAATGCAATCCTAGGCTGCATTAATAGATGGATAGAATCAAGATCAGGTGAAGTTCTAATACTGCTTTACAAAGTAAGACCGCACTTGAAATACTGCATCCAATTCTGGTCACTACAATAAAAAAAAGGATGCTGACACTCTGGAAAGAATGCAGAGAAGAGAAACAAAAATGATTAGGGGGCTAGAGGCAAAAACGTATGAAGAACGTTACAGGATTAGGGTATGTCTAGTCCAGGGGTCGGCAACCTTAAACACTCAAAGAGCCACAAAGGTCCTAACCGGAAGCCCCCTATTCAATTCTGGAGCTGACCGGAAGTCCGGTGCTCCCACCATAGAGACTCCTCCTAGCGCGGCGTCCTTTTTCCTCTACCTGTCCTAACCAAAAGCACTATCAATTGTGGAGCTGATGGGAAAACCCGCCCCTTGCCATAGAGTTTCCTCCTGGAGCGCCATGCTTTTCCCCTCCCTAACCGGAAGCTCCTCTCAAAATTGTGGTGCCAACTGGCGAGAGGGAGCCGCAGTAGAAGGATGAAAGAGCCACATGCGGCTCCAGAGCCGTGGGTTGCTGACCCCTGGTCTAGTCTAATGAAAAGAAGGATGGGGGAGGCATGATAGCACTAAACCAATGGAATAGGTTGCCTTCAGAGGTTTTGGGTGCTCCATCACTGAAGGTTTTCAAACAGATAGGACAACCGTTTGTCGGAAATGGTATAGATTTCCTGCTCGAGCGAGGGGTTGGATTATAAGATCACTGAGGTCCCGTAAAACTCAATTATTCTATATTTTATGAGGAAGTCAGTGGAATTTGGTAACAGTTGCTGAGGTACGGTGTTCCACAAGGAAGCTGGTGGATGCCTTTCGCAGATGGAGATGGTAGATAAGAATGAGGGCCATTTTTGGGGATGGAGCCCTCTCACCCCAAGGACTGATGCCAGCTGATGTCATTTAGACGGACCTAGCAAAAATGCACGATGGACGCTGTGTGGAAATCCATGAATAGAAGCCGGGGCATGATTGTGAATGGATGGAGTGAGACTGAGTGTGCGGATGGGCGGTGTGCACCATCCCAGAGTGGATGCAGCCCGCAGTGTGCTTGTGTACCTGAGTTGTCGAATGTGTTTGTGGTGGAAGAGAAGCCTGGTGCCAGCTTCGTCTGATGTGGGGGCGGCGTGGAAGTATAAGCCCTAGGCACAGCTTCGCTGGGTCTTGTGGTGCTGTGAATGCAGCTAAGTGTCCTTATGACGCGGAACGAAAGGAAACTGGTGGATATTCTTCGGAGGAAGCCAGTGGAATTTGGCAACTGTTACTGAGGTACAATGTTCCGGACTGAAGCTGGTAGATGTCTTTGGGAGATGTAGATGATTGATAAGAGTAAGGGCCCTTTTTTGGGGTGGAGCCCTCTCATCCCGAGGACTGAAGCCGGCTGATGTCTGCAATACGGAGCTAGCAAAAATGGATGATGGACGCTGTGTGGAAATCCATGAATGGAAGCCGGGGCATGATTGTGAATGGATGGAGTGTGACTGAGTGTGCGGATGGGCGGTGTGCACCATCCCAGAGTGGATGCAGCCCGCAGTGTGCTTGTGTGTAAGTATCTGAGTTGTCGAATGTGTTCGTGGTGGAAGAGAAGCCTGGTGTCAGCTTCGTCTGATGCGGGGGCAGCGTGGAAGTATAAGCCCTAGGCACAGCTTCGCTGGGTCTTGTGGTGCTGTGAATGCAGCTAAGTGTCCTTATGATGCGGAACGAAAGGAAACCGGTGGATATTCTTCGGAGGAAGCCAGTTGAATTTGGCAACTGTTAGTGAGGTACAATGTTCTGGACTGAGGCTGGTGGATTCTTTGGAAAATGCATGTTGCAAATGGGCTGGCCTGCTCAGTGTACTTTGCTTTGTTTGCAGCATGCCCCTTGGTACTCCTGTCTATTCCCGGACGGAAGCTGACAATGGAGCATCGATGAACAGAGGACAACAATGGTCAAGCTTGCGATGGCTAATAGAAAGGCAAGTTCCATAGAAAGTTTCTAAGTGGGATGGGAAGATTGTAGCTAATATACTGTCCTCGTGTAGTTTCCTTCCACTACGTACTCCCCCAAACTGTTCTCCCAATTGGCTTGAAAGTTTGCAAAGAAGTGTATGGAATTTTCCCCCCATTGAGTTATGGAAGATACCATTGTGTCCTGGAAGGAATCAGGCAGTCCTGTCTGTAGCCAAGAAGGAACCCAGTTGTATGGAAAGACACGGAGCTTCCGCAGTCCGTGAGCTGGCCCCCTGCATATAGCCATTTCATTGATTGATGGATGACGTGTCAGGAAGGTTGTGTCGATGCTTAATCCCTCGATACAATTTTTTTCCTAGACTTATCTGGTTATTAAGCCAAACTCCATGTACAGAGCGGTATCTGTTCCCCTTCATGACATGATTGTGTTTCTTCGGGCGACAGGCAGGGCCACTGACAGCTCACAGTACTAAAGGCCCACTTTACATGCAGCAGTAGCCAATCCAGCCTGGGTACGGTCTCCATCATTAATGTCCTTTCTTTGCAGAGAGTTTCTTCTGCCAGTTTCTTCAGAAGGGAACTTCTTCGGCAACTAAAGTCAACCCAGAGGAGCCCAAAGGTGGAGCAGAAGAGACGGGATGGAAAGGCAAGTTCTCTAGAAGACTTGCTGAGTGGAACGGCTCATTTCCAGCATGTAGCCCTCTATCCCCATGGCCTAAAGCAGACTGAGGTCCGGGAGACGGACCTAGCAATAAAACCTAGCTGTGCGGAAACCCATGAGTGGAAGCCGGTGCATGATTGTGAATGGATGGAGTGTGACTGAGAGTGTGGATGGGCGGTGTGGAACATCCTAGAGAGGATGTAGCCCGCAGTGTGTTTATGTGTAAATGTCTGAGTTGTCGAATGTGTTCGTGGTGTAAGAGAAGCCTGGTGTCAGTTTAGTCTGATGCGGAGGTGGCGAGGAAGACTAAGCCTTGGGCCCCACTTTGTCGGGTCTGGTGGCGGCGTGAATGGAGCTAAGCATCCTTAGGAAGCGGAATGAAAAGAAACCGGTGGATATTCTTCGGTGGAAGCCAGTGGAATTTGGCAGGGGTTGCTGAGGTACAATGTTCAGGACTGAGGCTGGTAGATGTCTTTCGGAGATGGAGATGGTAGATAGGAGTGAGGGCCCTTCATACTCAACATGCAGTCCTCAACAGAAGTACATCCACATGGAGGGAATTTAGCAGTGGGGTACCCCAAGGTTCCATTTTAGGCCCAATACTCTCCGATATCTTCAAAACAATATAGATGAGGGAATTGAAGGTGGACTCATCAAATTTGCAGATGACACTAAGCTGACAGGAATAACCAACACCCCAGAAGACAAGCTGAAGATCCAAAAAGATGTTGACAGACTTGAAGACTGGGGCCTATCTAACAAAAGAAAATTCTACGTAGATAAAAGTAAGGTTTTACACTTAGGTAAGAAAAAGCAACTGTGTAGGGATAGACTAGGTGAAACTTGGCTTAATGCCAGTAACCAAATGAAGGAGCTTGGAGTCCTAGTGACCAATCATTTAAATATGAGACGACAGTGCACGGCGGCAGTAAAAAAAAATCCCAATGCAATCCTAGGCTGCATTAATAGATGGATAGAATCAAGATCAGGTGAAGTTCTAATACTGCTTTACAAAGTAAGACCGCACTTGAAATACTGCATCCAATTCTGGTCACTACAATAAAAAAAGGATGCTGACACTCTGGAAAGAATGCAGAGAAGAGAAACAAAAATAATTAGGGGGCTAGAGGCGAAAACGTATGAAGAACGTTACAGGATTAGGGTATGTCTAGTCCAGGGGTCGGCAACCTTAAACACTCAAAGAGCCACAAAGGTCCTAACCGGAAGCCCCCTATTCAATTCTGGAGCTGACCGGAAGTCCGGTGCTCCCACCATAGAGTCTCCTCCTAGCGCGGCGTCCTTTTTCCTCTACCTGTCCTAACCAAAAGTACTATCAATTGTGGAGCTGATGGGAAAACCCGCCCCTTGCCATAGAGTTTCCTCCTGGAGCGCCATGCTTTTCCCCTCCCTAACCGGAAGCTCCTCTCAAAATTGTGGTGCCAACTGGCGAGAGGGAGCCGCAGTTGAAGGATGAAAGAGCCACATGCGGCTCCAGAGCCGTGGGTTGCTGACCCCTGGTCTAGTCTAATGAAAAGAAGGATGGGGGAGGCATGATAGCACTAAACCAATGGAATAGGTTGCCTTCAGAGGTTTTGGGTGCTCCATCACTGAAGGTTTTCAAACAGATAGGACAACAGTTTGTCGGAAATGGTATAGAGTTTCCTGCTCGAGCGAGGGGTTGGATTATAAGATCACTGAGGTCCCGTAAAACTCAATTATTCTATATTTTATGAGGAAGCCAGTGGAATTTGGTAACAGTTGCTGAGGTACGGTGTTCCACAAGGAAGCTGGTGGATGTCTTTCGCAGATGGAGATGGTAGATAAGAATGAGGGCCATTTTTGGGGATGGAGCCCTCTCACCCCAAGGACTGATGCCAGCTGATGTCATTTAGACGGACCTAGCAAAAATGCACGATGGACGCTGTGTGGAAATCCATGAATAGAAGCCGGGGCATGATTGTGAATGGATGGAGTGAGACTGAGTGTGCGGATGGGCGGTGTGCACCATCCCAGAGTGGATGCAGCCCGCAGTGTGCTTGTGTGTAAGTACCTGAGTTGTCGAATGTGTTCGTGGTGGAAGAGAAGCCTGGTGCCAGCTTCGTCTGATGCGGGGGCGGCGTGGAAGTATAAGCCCTAGGCACAGCTTCGCTGGGTCTTGTGGTGCTGTGAATGCAGCTAAGTGTCCTTATGACGCGGAACAAAAGGAAACTGGTGGATATTCTTCGGAGGAAGCCAGTGGAATTTGGCAACTGTTACTGAGGTACAATGTTCCGGACTGAAGCTGGTAGATGTCTTTGGGAGATGGAGATGATTGATAAGAGTAAGGGCCCTTTTTTGGGGTGGAGCCCTCTCATCCCGAGGACTGAAGCCGGCTGATGTCTGCAATACGGAGCTAGCAAAAATGGATAATGGACGCTGTGTGGAAATCCATGAATGGAAGCCGGGGCATGATTGTGAATGGATGGAGTGTGACTGAGTGTGCGGATGGGCGGTGTGCACCATCCCAGAGTGGATGCAGCCCGCAGTGTGCTTGTGTGTAAGTATCTGAGTTGTCGAATGTGTTCGTGGTGGAAGAGAAGCCTGGTGTCAGCTTCATCTGATGCGGGGGCAGCGTGGAAGTATAAGCCCTAGGCACAGCTTCGCTGGGTCTTGTGGTGCTGTGAATGCAGCTAAGTGTCCTTATGATGCGGAACGAAAGGAAACCGGTGGATATTCTTCGGAGGAAGCCAGTTGAATTTGGCAACTGTTAGTGAGGTACAATGTTCTGGACTGAGGCTGGTGGATTCTTTGGAAAATGCATGTTGCAAATGGGCTGGCCTGCTCAGTGTACTTTGCTTTGTTTGCAGCATGCCCCTTGGTACTCCTGTCTATTCCCGGACGGAAGCTGACAATGGAGCATCGATGAACAGAGGACAACAATGGTCAAGCTTGCGATGGCTAATAGAAAGGCAAGTTCCATAGAAAGTTTCTAAGTGGGATGGGAAGATTGTAGCTAATATACTGTCCTCGTGTAGTTTCCTTCCACTACGTACTCCCCCAAACTGTTCTCCCAATTGGCTTGAAAGTTTGCAAAGAAGTGTATGGAATTTTCCCCCCATTGAGTTATGGAAGATACCATTGTGTCCTGGAAGGAATCAGGCAGTCCTGTCTGTAGCCAAGAAGGAACCCAGTTGTATGGAAAGTCACAGAGCTTCCGCAGTCCGTGAGCTGGCCCCCTGCATATAGCCATTTCATTGATTGATGGATGACGTGTCAGGAAGGTTGTGTCGATGCTTAATCCCTCGATACAATTTTTTTCCTAGACTTATCTGGTTATTAAGCCAAACTCCATGTACAGAGCGGTATCTGTTCCCCTTCATGACATGATTGTGTTTCTTCGGGCGACAGGCAGGGCCATTGACAGCTCACAGTACTAAAGGCCCACTTTACATGCAGCAGTAGCCAATCCAGCCTGGGTACGGTCTCCATCATTAATGTCCTTTCTTTGCAGAGAGTTTCTTCTGCCAGTTTCTTCAGAAGGGAACTTCTTCGGCAACTAAAGTCAACCCAGAGGAGCCCAAAGGTGGAGCAGAAGAGACGGGATGGAAAGGCAAGTTCTCTAGAAGACTTGCTGAGTGGAACGGCTCATTTCCAGCATGTAGCCCTCTATCCCCATGGCCTAAAGCAGACTGAGGTCCGGGAGACGGACCTAGCAATAAAACCTAGCTGTGCGGAAACCCATGAGTGGAAGCCGGTGCATGATTGTGAATGGATGGAGTGTGACTGAGAGTGTGGATGGGCGGTGTGGACCATCCTAGAGAGGATGTAGCCCGCAGTGTGTTTATGTGTAAATGTCTGAGTTGTCGAATGTGTTTGTGGTGTAAGAGAAGCCTGGTGTCAGTTTAGTCTGATGCGGAGGTGGCGAGGAAGACTAAGCCTTGGGCCCCACTTTGTCGGGTCTGGTGGCGGCGTGAATGGAGCTAAGCATCCTTAGGAAGCGGAATGAAAAGAAACCGGTGGATATTCTTCGGTGGAAGCCAGTGGAATTTGGCAGGGGTTGCTGAGGTACAATGTTCAGGACTGAGGCTGGTAGATGTCTTTCGGAGATGGAGATGGTAGATAGGAGTGAGGGCCCTTCATACTCAACATGCAGTCCTCAACAGAAGTACATCCACATGGAGGGAATTTAGCAGTGGGGTACCCAAAGGTTCCATTTTAGGCCCAATACTCTCCGATATCTTCAAAACAATATAGATGAGGGAATTGAAGGTGGACTCATCAAATTTGCATATGACACTAAGCTGACAGGAATAACCAACACCCCAGAAGACAAGCTGAAGATCCAAAAAGATGTTGACAGACTTGAAGACTGGGGCCTATCTAACAAAATAAAATTCTACGTAGATAAAAGTAAGGTTTTACACTTAGGTAAGAAAAAGCAACTGTGTAGGGATAGACTAGGTGAAACTTGGCTTAATGCCAGTAACCAAATGAAGGAGCTTGGAGTCCTAGTGACCAATCATTTAAATATGAGACGACAGTGCACGGCGGCAGTAAAAAAAAATCCCAATGCAATCCTAGGCTGCATTAATAGATGGATAGAATCAAGATCAGGTGAAGTTCTAATACTGCTTTACAAAGTAAGACCGCACTTGAAATACTGCATCCAATTCTGGTCACTACAATAAAAAAAGGATGCTGACACTCTGGAAAGAATGCAGAGAAGAGAAACAAAAATGATTAGGGGGCTAGAGGCGAAAATGTATGAAGAACGTTACAGGATTAGGGTATGTCTAGTCCAGGGGTCGGCAACCTTAAACACTCAAAGAGCCACAAAGGTCCTAACCGGAAGCCCCCTATTCAATTCTGGAGCTGACCGGAAGTCCGGTGCTCCCACCATAGAGTCTCCTCCTAGCGCGGCGTCCTTTTTCCTCTACCTGTCCTAACCAAAAGCACTATCAATTGTGGAGCTGATGGGAAAACCCGCCCCTTGCCATAGAGGTTCCTCCTGGAGCGCCGTGCTTTTCCCCTCCCTAACCAAAAGCTCCTCTCAAAATTGTGGTGCCAACTGGCGAGAGGGAGCCGCAGTAGAAGGATGAAAGAGCCACATGCGGCTCCAGAGCCGTGGGTTGCTGACCCCTGGTCTAGTCTAATGAAAAGAAGGATGGGGGAGGCATGATAGCACTAAACCAATGGAACAGGTTGCCTTCAGAGGTTTTGGGTGCTCCATCACTGAAGGTTTTCAAACAGATAGGACAACAGTTTGTCGGAAATGGTATAGAGTTTCCTGCTCGAGCGAGGGGTTGGATTATAAGATCACTGAGGTCCCGTAAAACTCAATTATTCTATATTTTATGAGGAAGCCAGTGGAATTTGGTAACAGTTGCTGAGGTACGGTGTTCCACAAGGAAACTGGTGGATGTCTTTCGCAGATGGAGATGGTAGATAAGAATGAGGGCCATTTTTGGGGATGGAGCCCTCTCACCCCAAGGACTGATGCCAGCTGATGTCATTTAGACGGACCTAGCAAAAATGCACGATGGACGCTGTGTGGAAATCCATGAATAGAAGCCGGGGCATGATTGTGAATGGATGGAGTGAGACTGAGTGTGCGGATGGGCGGTGTGCACCATCCCAGTGTGGATGCAGCCCGCAGTGTGCTTGTGTGTAAGTACCTGAGTTGTCGAATGTGTTCGTGGTGGAAGAGAAGCCTGGTGCCAGCTTCGTCTGATGCGGGGGCGGCGTGGAAGTATAAGCCCTAGGCACAGCTTCGCTGGGTCTTGTGGTGCTGTGAATGCAGCTAAGTGTCCTTATGACGCGGAACGAAAGGAAACTGGTGGATATTCTTCGGAGGAAGCCAGTGGAATTTGGCAACTGTTACTGAGGTACAATGTTCCGGACTGAAGCTGGTAGATGTCTTTGGGAGATGGAGATGATTGATAAGAGTAAGGGCCCTTTTTTGGGGTGGAGCCCTCTCATCCCGAGGACTGAAGCCGGCTGATGTCTGCAATACGGAGCTAGCAAAAATGGATGATGGACGCTGTGTGGAAATCCATGAATGGAAGCCGGGGCATGATTGTGAATGGATGGAGTGTGACTGAGTGTGCGGATGGGCGGTGTGCACCATCCCAGAGTGGATGCAACCCGCAGTGTGCTTGTGTGTAAGTATCTGAGTTGTCGAATGTGTTTGTGGTGGAAGAGAAGCCTGGTGTCAGCTTCGTCTGATGCGGGGGCAGCGTGGAAGTATAAGCCCTAGGCACAGCTTCGCTGGGTCTTGTGGTGCTGTGAATGCAGCTAAGTGTCCTTATGATGCGGAACGAAAGGAAACCGGTGGATATTCTTCGGAGGAAGCCAGTTGAATTTGGCAACTGTTAGTGAGGTACAATGTTCTGGACTGAGGCTGGTGGATTCTTTGGAAAATGCATGTTGCAAATGGGCTGGCCTGCTCAGTGTACTTTGCTTTGTTTGCAGCATGCCCCTTGGTACTCCTGTCTATTCCCGGACGGAAGCTGACAATGGAGCATCGATGAACAGAGGACAACAATGGTCAAGCTTGCGATGGCTAATAGAAAGGCAAGTTCCATAGAAAGTTTCTAAGTGGGATGGGAAGATTGTAGCTAATATACTGTCCTCGTGTAGTTTCCTTCCACTACGTACTCCCCCAAACTGTTCTCCCAATTGGCTTGAAAGTTTGCAAAGAAGTGTATGGAATTTTCCCCCCATTGAGTTATGGAAGATACCATTGTGTCCTGGAAGGAATCAGGCAGTCCTGTCTGTAGCCAAGAAGGAACCCAGTTGTATGGAAAGTCACGGAGCTTCCGCAGTCCGTGAGCTGGCCCCCTGCATATAGCCATTTCATTGATTGATGGATGACGTGTCAGGAAGGTTGTGTCGATGCTTAATCCCTCGATACAATTTTTTTCCTAGACTTATCTGGTTATTAAGCCAAACTCCATGTACAGAGCGGTATCTGTTCCCCTTCATGACATGATTGTGTTTCTTCGGGCGACAGGCAGGGCCACTGACAGCTCACAGTACTAAAGGCCCACTTTACATGCAGCAGTAGCCAATCCAGCCTGGGTACGGTCTCCATCATTAATGTCCTTTCTTTGCAGAGAGTTTCTTCTGCCAGTTTCTTCAGAAGGGAACTTCTTCGGCAACTAAAGTCAACCCAGAGGAGCCCAAAGGTGGAGCAGAAGAGACGGGATGGAAAGGCAAGTTCTCTAGAAGACTTGCTGAGTGGAACGGCTCATTTCCAGCATGTAGCCCTCTATCCCCATGGCCTAAAGCAGACTGAGGTCCGGGAGACGGACCTAGCAATAAAACCTAGCTGTGCGGAAACCCATGAGTGGAAGCCGGTGCATGATTGTGAATGGATGGAGTGTGACTGAGAGTGTGGATGGGCGGTGTGGACCATCCTAGAGAGGATGTAGCCCGCAGTGTGTTTATGTGTAAATGTCTGAGTTGTCGAATGTGTTCGTGGTGTAAGAGAAGCCTGGTGTCAGTTTAGTCTGATGCGGAGGTGGCGAGGAAGACTAAGCCTTGGGCCCCACTTCGTCGGGTCTGGTGGCGGCGTGAATGGAGCTAAGCATCCTTAGGAAGCGGAATGAAAAGAAACCGGTGGATATTCTTCGGTGGAAGCCAGTGGAATTTGGCAGGGGTTGCTGAGGTACAATGTTCAGGACTGAGGCTGGTAGATGTCTTTCAGAGATGGAGATGGTAGATAGGAGTGAGGGCCCTTCATACTCAACATGCAGTCCTCAACAGAAGTACATCCACATGGAGGGAATTTAGCAGTGGGGTACCCCAAGGTTCCATTTTAGGTCCAATACTCTCCGATATCTTCAAAACAATATAGATGAGGGAATTGAAGGGGGACTCATCAAATTTGCAGATGACAATAAGCTGACAGGAATAACCAACACCCCAGAAGACAAGCTGAAGATCCAAAAAGATGTTGACAGACTTGAAGACTGGGGCCTATCTAACAAAATAAAATTCTACGTAGATAGAAGTAAGGTTTTACACTTAGGTAAGAAAAAGCAACTGTGTAGAGATAGACTAGGTGAAACTTGGCTTAATGCCAGTAACCAAATGAAGGAGCTTGGAGTCCTAGTGACCAATCATTTAAATATGAGACGACAGTGCACGGCGGCAGTAAAAAAAAATCCCAATGCAATCCTAGGCTGCATTAATAGATGGATAGAATCAAGATCAGGTGAAGTTCTAATACTGCTTTACAAAGTAAGACCGCACTTGAAATACTGCATCCAATTCTGGTCACTACAATAAAAAAAAGGATGCTGACACTCTGGAAAGAATGCAGAGAAGAGAAACAAAAATGATTAGGGGGCTAGAGGCAAAAACGTATGAAGAACGTTACAGGATTAGGGTATGTCTAGTCCAGGGGTCGGCAACCTTAAACACTCAAAGAGCCACAAAGGTCCTAACCGGAAGCCCCCTATTCAATTCTGGAGCTGACCGGAAGTCCGGTGCTCCCACCATAGAGACTCCTCCTAGCGCGGCGTCCTTTTTCCTCTACCTGTCCTAACCAAAAGCACTATCAATTGTGGAGCTGATGGGAAAACCCGCCCCTTGCCATAGAGTTTCCTCCTGGAGCGCCATGCTTTTCCCCTCCCTAACCGGAAGCTCCTCTCAAAATTGTGGTGCCAACTGGCGAGAGGGAGCCGCAGTAGAAGGATGAAAGAGCCACATGCGGCTCCAGAGCCGTGGGTTGCTGACCCCTGGTCTAGTCTAATGAAAAGAAGGATGGGGGAGGCATGATAGCACTAAACCAATGGAATAGGTTGCCTTCAGAGGTTTTGGGTGCTCCATCACTGAAGGTTTTCAAACAGATAGGACAACCGTTTGTCGGAAATGGTATAGATTTCCTGCTCGAGCGAGGGGTTGGATTATAAGATCACTGAGGTCCCGTAAAACTCAATTATTCTATATTTTATGAGGAAGTCAGTGGAATTTGGTAACAGTCGCTGAGGTACGGTGTTCCACAAGGAAGCTGGTGGATGCCTTTCGCAGATGGAGATGGTAGATAAGAATGAGGGCCATTTTTGGGGATGGAGCCCTCTCACCCCAAGGACTGATGCCAGCTGATGTCATTTAGACGGACCTAGCAAAAATGCACGATGGACGCTGTGTGGAAATCCATGAATAGAAGCCGGGGCATGATTGTGAATGGATGGAGTGAGACTGAGTGTGCGGATGGGCGGTGTGCACCATCCCAGAGTGGATGCAGCCCGCAGTGTGCTTGTGTACCTGAGTTGTCGAATGTGTTTGTGGTGGAAGAGAAGCCTGGTGCCAGCTTCGTCTGATGTGGGGGCGGCGTGGAAGTATAAGCCCTAGGCACAGCTTCGCTGGGTCTTGTGGTGCTGTGAATGCAGCTAAGTGTCCTTATGACGCGGAACGAAAGGAAACTGGTGGATATTCTTCGGAGGAAGCCAGTGGAATTTGGCAACTGTTACTGAGGTACAATGTTCCGGACTGAAGCTGGTAGATGTCTTTGGGAGATGGAGATGATTGATAAGAGTAAGGGCCCTTTTTTGGGGTGGAGCCCTCTCATCCCGAGGACTGAAGCCGGCTGATGTCTGCAATACGGAGCTAGCAAAAATGGATGATGGACGCTGTGTGGAAATCCATGAATGGAAGCCGGGGCATGATTGTGAATGGATGGAGTGTGACTGAGTGTGCGGATGGGCGGTGTGCACCATCCCAGAGTGGATGCAGCCCGCAGTGTGCTTGTGTGTAAGTATCTGAGTTGTCGAATGTGTTCGTGGTGGAAGAGAAGCCTGGTGTCAGCTTCGTCTGATGCGGGGGCAGCGTGGAAGTATAAGCCCTAGGCACAGCTTCGCTGGGTCTTGTGGTGCTGTGAATGCAGCTAAGTGTCCTTATGATGCGGAACGAAAGGAAACCGGTGGATATTCTTCGGAGGAAGCCAGTTGAATTTGGCAACTGTTAGTGAGGTACAATGTTCTGGACTGAGGCTGGTGGATTCTTTGGAAAATGCATGTTGCAAATGGGCTGGCCTGCTCAGTGTACTTTGCTTTGTTTGCAGCATGCCCCTTGGTACTCCTGTCTATTCCCGGACGGAAGCTGACAATGGAGCATCGATGAACAGAGGACAACAATGGTCAAGCTTGCGATGGCTAATAGAAAGGCAAGTTCCATAGAAAGTTTCTAAGTGGGATGGGAAGATTGTAGCTAATATACTGTCCTCGTGTAGTTTCCTTCCACTACGTACTCCCCCAAACTGTTCTCCCAATTGGCTTGAAAGTTTGCAAAGAAGTGTATGGAATTTTCCCCCCATTGAGTTATGGAAGATACCATTGTGTCCTGGAAGGAATCAGGCAGTCCTGTCTGTAGCCAAGAAGGAACCCAGTTGTATGGAAAGTCACGGAGCTTCCGCAGTCCGTGAGCTGGCCCCCTGCATATAGCCATTTCATTGATTGATGGATGACGTGTCAGGAAGGTTGTGTCGATGCTTAATCCCTCGATACAATTTTTTTCCTAGACTTATCTGGTTATTAAGCCAAACTCCATGTACAGAGCGGTATCTGTTCCCCTTCATGACATGATTGTGTTTCTTCGGGCGACAGGCAGGGCCACTGACAGCTCACAGTACTAAAGGCCCACTTTACATGCAGCAGTAGCCAATCCAGCCTGGGTACGGTCTCCATCATTAATGTCCTTTCTTTGCAGAGAGTTTCTTCTGCCAGTTTCTTCAGAAGGGAACTTCTTCGGCAACTAAAGTCAACCCAGAGGAGCCCAAAGGTGGAGCAGAAGAGACGGGATGGAAAGGCAAGTTCTCTAGAAGACTTGCTGAGTGGAACGGCTCATTTCCAGCATGTAGCCCTCTATCCCCATGGCCTAAAGCAGACTGAGGTCCGGGAGACGGACCTAGCAATAAAACCTAGCTGTGCGGAAACCCATGAGTGGAAGCCGGTGCATGATTGTGAATGGATGGAGTGTGACTGAGAGTGTGGATGGGCGGTGTGGAACATCCTAGAGAGGATGTAGCCCGCAGTGTGTTTATGTGTAAATGTCTGAGTTGTCGAATGTGTTCGTGGTGTAAGAGAAGCCTGGTGTCAGTTTAGTCTGATGCGGAGGTGGCGAGGAAGACTAAGCCTTGGGCCCCACTTTGTCGGGTCTGGTGGCGGCGTGAATGGAGCTAAGCATCCTTAGGAAGCGGAATGAAAAGAAACCGGTGGATATTCTTCGGTGGAAGCCAGTGGAATTTGGCAGGGGTTGCTGAGGTACAATGTTCAGGACTGAGGCTGGTAGATGTCTTTCGGAGATGGAGATGGTAGATAGGAGTGAGGGCCCTTCATACTCAACATGCAGTCCTCAACAGAAGTACATCCACATGGAGGGAATTTAGCAGTGGGGTACCCCAAGGTTCCATTTTAGGCCCAATACTCTCCGATATCTTCAAAACAATATAGATGAGGGAATTGAAGGTGGACTCATCAAATTTGCAGATGACACTAAGCTGACAGGAATAACCAACACCCCAGAAGACAAGCTGAAGATCCAAAAAGATGTTGACAGACTTGAAGACTGGGGCCTATCTAACAAAAGAAAATTCTACGTAGATAAAAGTAAGGTTTTACACTTAGGTAAGAAAAAGCAACTGTGTAGGGATAGACTAGGTGAAACTTGGCTTAATGCCAGTAACCAAATGAAGGAGCTTGGAGTCCTAGTGACCAATCATTTAAATATGAGACGACAGTGCACGGCGGCAGTAAAAAAAAATCCCAATGCAATCCTAGGCTGCATTAATAGATGGATAGAATCAAGATCAGGTGAAGTTCTAATACTGCTTTACAAAGTAAGACCGCACTTGAAATACTGCATCCAATTCTGGTCACTACAATAAAAAAAGGATGCTGACACTCTGGAAAGAATGCAGAGAAGAGAAACAAAAATAATTAGGGGGCTAGAGGCGAAAACGTATGAAGAACGTTACAGGATTAGGGTATGTCTAGTCCAGGGGTCGGCAACCTTAAACACTCAAAGAGCCACAAAGGTCCTAACCGGAAGCCCCCTATTCAATTCTGGAGCTGACCGGAAGTCCGGTGCTCCCACCATAGAGTCTCCTCCTAGCGCGGCGTCCTTTTTCCTCTACCTGTCCTAACCAAAAGTACTATCAATTGTGGAGCTGATGGGAAAACCCGCCCCTTGCCATAGAGTTTCCTCCTGGAGCGCCATGCTTTTCCCCTCCCTAACCGGAAGCTCCTCTCAAAATTGTGGTGCCAACTGGCGAGAGGGAGCCGCAGTTGAAGGATGAAAGAGCCACATGCGGCTCCAGAGCCGTGGGTTGCTGACCCCTGGTCTAGTCTAATGAAAAGAAGGATGGGGGAGGCATGATAGCACTAAACCAATGGAATAGGTTGCCTTCAGAGGTTTTGGGTGCTCCATCACTGAAGGTTTTCAAACAGATAGGACAACAGTTTGTCGGAAATGGTATAGAGTTTCCTGCTCGAGCGAGGGGTTGGATTATAAGATCACTGAGGTCCCGTAAAACTCAATTATTCTATATTTTATGAGGAAGCCAGTGGAATTTGGTAACAGTTGCTGAGGTACGGTGTTCCACAAGGAAGCTGGTGGATGTCTTTCGCAGATGGAGATGGTAGATAAACATGAGGGCCATTTTTGGGGATGGAGCCCTCTCACCCCAAGGACTGATGCCAGCTGATGTCATTTAGACGGACCTAGCAAAAATGCATGATGGACGCTGTGTGGAAATCCATGAATACAAGCCGGGGCATGATTGTGAATGGATGGAGTGAGACTGAGTGTGCGGATGGGCGGTGTGCACCATCCCAGAGTGGATGCAGCCCGCAGTGTGCTTGTGTGTAAGTATCTGAGTTGTCGAATGTGTTCGTGGTGGAAGAGAAGCCTGGTGTCAGCTTCGTCTGATGCGGGGGCAGCGTGGAAGTATAAGCCCTAGGCACAGCTTCGCTGGGTCTTGTGGTGCTGTGAATGCAGCTAAGTGTCCTTATGATGCGGAACGAAAGGAAACCGGTGGATATTCTTCGGAGGAAGCCAGTTGAATTTGGCAACTGTTAGTGAGGTACAATGTTCTGGACTGAGGCTGGTGGATTCTTTGGAAAATGCATGTTGCAAATGGGCTGGCCTGCTCAGTGTACTTTGCTTTGTTTGCAGCATGCCCCTTGGTACTCCTGTCTATTCCCGGACGGAAGCTGACAATGGAGCATCGATGAACAGAGGACAACAATGGTCAAGCTTGCGATGGCTAATAGAAAGGCAAGTTCCATAGAAAGTTTCTAAGTGGGATGGGAAGATTGTAGCTAATATACTGTCCTCGTGTAGTTTCCTTCCACTACGTACTCCCCCAAACTGTTCTCCCAATTGGCTTGAAAGTTTGCAAAGAAGTGTATGGAATTTTCCCCCCATTGAGTTATGGAAGATACCATTGTGTCCTGGAAGGAATCAGGCAGTCCTGTCTGTAGCCAAGAAGGAACCCAGTTGTATGGAAAGTCACGGAGCTTCCGCAGTCCGTGAGCTGGCCCCCTGCATATAGCCATTTCATTGATTGATGGATGACGTGTCAGGAAGGTTGTGTCGATGCTTAATCCCTCGATACAATTTTTTTCCTAGACTTATCTGGTTATTAAGCCAAACTCCATGTACAGAGCGGTATCTGTTCCCTTTCATGACATGATTGTGTTTCTTCGGGCGACAGGCAGGGCCATTGACAGCTCACAGTACTAAAGGCCCACTTTACATGCAGCAGTAGCCAATCCAGCCTGGGTACGGTCTCCATCATTAATGTCCTTTCTTTGCAGAGAGTTTCTTCTGCCAGTTTCTTCAGAAGGGAACTTCTTCGGCAACTAAAGTCAACCCAGAGGAGCCCAAAGGTGGAGCAGAAGAGACGGGATGGAAAGGCAAGTTCTCTAGAAGACTTGCTGAGTGGAACGGCTCATTTCCAGCATGTAGCCCTCTATCCCCATGGCCTAAAGCAGACTGAGGTCCGGGAGACGGACCTAGCAATAAAACCTAGCTGTGCGGAAACCCATGAGTGGAAGCCGGTGCATGATTGTGAATGGATGGAGTGTGACTGAGAGTGTGGATGGGCGGTGTGGACCATCCTAGAGAGGATGTAGCCCGCAGTGTGTTTATGTGTAAATGTCTGAGTTGTCGAATGTGTTCGTGGTGTAAGAGAAGCCTGGTGTCAGTTTAGTCTGATGCGGAGGTGGCGAGGAAGACTAAGCCTTGGGCCCCACTTTGTCGGGTCTGGTGGCGGCGTGAATGGAGCTAAGCATCCTTAGGAAGCGGAATGAAAAGAAACCGGTGGATATTCTTCGGTGGAAGCCAGTGGAATTTGGCAGGGGTTGCTGAGGTACAATGTTCAGGACTGAGGCTGGTAGATGTCTTTCGGAGATGGAGATGGTAGATAGGAGTGAGGGCCCTTCATACTCAACATGCAGTCCTCAACAGAAGTACATCCACATGGAGGGAATTTAGCAGTGGGGTACCCCAAGGTTCCATTTTAGGCCCAATACTCTCCGATATCTTCAAAACAATATAGATGAGGGAATTGAAGGGGGACTCATCAAATTTGCAGATGACACTAAGCTGACAGGAATAACCAACACCCCAGAAGACAAGCTGAAGAGCCAAAAAGATGTTGACAGACTTGAAGACTGGGGCCTATCTAACAAAATAAAATTCTACGTAGATAAAAGTAAGGTTTTACACTTAGGTAAGAAAAAGCAACTGTGTAGGGATAGACTAGGTGAAACTTGGCTTAATGCCAGTAACCAAAAGAAGGAGCTTGGAGTCCTAGTGACCAATCATTTAAATATGAGACAACAGTGCACGACGGCAGTAAAAAAAAATCCCAATGCAATCCTAGGCTGCATTAATAGATGGATAGAATCAAGATCAGGTGAAGTTCTAATACTGCTTTACAAAGTAAGACCGCACTTGAAATACTTCATCCAATTCTGGTCACTACAATAAAAAAAGGATGCTGACACTCTGGAAAGAATGCAGAGAAGAGAAACAAAAATGATTAGGGGGCTAGAGGCGAAAACGTATGAAGAACGTTACAGGATTAGGGTATGTCTAGTCCAGGGGTCGGCAACCTTAAACACTCAAAGAGCCACAAAGGTCCTAACCGGAAGCCCCCTATTCAATTCTGGAGCTGACCGGAAGTCCGGTGCTCCCACCATAGAGTCTCCTCCTAGCGCGGCGTCCTTTTTCCTCTACCTGTCCTAACCAAAAGCCCTATCAATTGTGGAGCTGATGGGAAAACCCGCCCCTTGCCATAGAGTTTCCTCCTGGAGCGCCGTGCTTTTCCCCTCCCTAACCGGAAGCTCCTCTCAAAATTATGGTGCCAACTGGCGAGAGGGAGCCGCAGTAGAAGGATGAAAGAGCCACATGCGGCTCCAGAGCCGTGGGTTGCTGACCCCTGGTCTAGTCTAATGAAAAGAAGGATGGGGGAGGCATGATAGCACTAAACCAATGGAACAGGTTGCCTTCAGAGCTTTTGGGTGCTCCATCACTGAAGGTTTTCAAACAGATAGGACAACAGTTTGTCGGAAATGGTATAGAGTTTCCTGCTCGAGCGAGGGGTTGGATTATAAGATCACTGAGGTCCCGTAAAACTCAATTATTCTATATTTTATGAGGAAGCCAGTGGAATTTGGTAACAGTTGCTGAGGTACGGTGTTCCACAAGGAAGCTGGTGGATGTCTTTCGCAGATGGAGATGGTAGATAAGAATGAGGGCCATTTTTGGGGATGGAGCCCTCTCACCCCAAGGACTGATGCCAGCTGATGTCATTTAGACGGACCTAGCAAAAATGCACGATGGACGCTGTGTGGAAATCCATGAATAGAAGCCGGGGCATGATTGTGAATGGATGGAGTGAGACTGAGTGTGCGGATGGGCGGTGTGCACCATCCCAGAGTGGATGCAGCCCGCAGTGTGCTTGTGTGTAAGTACCTGAGTTGTCGAATGTGTTCGTGGTGGAAGAGAAGCCTGGTGCCAGCTTCGTCTGATGCGGGGGCGGCGTGGAAGTATAAGCCCTAGGCACAGCTTCGCTGGGTCTTGTGGTGCTGTGAATGCAGCTAAGTGTCCTTATGACGCGGAACAAAAGGAAACTGGTGGATATTCTTCGGAGGAAGCCAGTGGAATTTGGCAACTGTTACTGAGGTACAATGTTCCGGACTGAAGCTGGTAGATGTCTTTGGGAGATGGAGATGATTGATAAGAGTAAGGGCCCTTTTTTGGGGTGGAGCCCTCTCATCCCGAGGACTGAAGCCGGCTGATGTCTGCAATACGGAGCTAGCAAAAATGGATAATGGACGCTGTGTGGAAATCCATGAATGGAAGCCGGGGCATGATTGTGAATGGATGGAGTGTGACTGAGTGTGCGGATGGGCGGTGTGCACCATCCCAGAGTGGATGCAGCCCGCAGTGTGCTTGTGTGTAAGTATCTGAGTTGTCGAATGTGTTCGTGGTGGAAGAGAAGCCTGGTGTCAGCTTCATCTGATGCGGGGGCAGCGTGGAAGTATAAGCCCTAGGCACAGCTTCGCTGGGTCTTGTGGTGCTGTGAATGCAGCTAAGTGTCCTTATGATGCGGAACGAAAGGAAACCGGTGGATATTCTTCGGAGGAAGCCAGTTGAATTTGGCAACTGTTAGTGAGGTACAATGTTCTGGACTGAGGCTGGTGGATTCTTTGGAAAATGCATGTTGCAAATGGGCTGGCCTGCTCAGTGTACTTTGCTTTGTTTGCAGCATGCCCCTTGGTACTCCTGTCTATTCCCGGACGGAAGCTGACAATGGAGCATCGATGAACAGAGGACAACAATGGTCAAGCTTGCGATGGCTAATAGAAAGGCAAGTTCCATAGAAAGTTTCTAAGTGGGATGGGAAGATTGTAGCTAATATACTGTCCTCGTGTAGTTTCCTTCCACTACGTACTCCCCCAAACTGTTCTCCCAATTGGCTTGAAAGTTTGCAAAGAAGTGTATGGAATTTTCCCCCCATTGAGTTATGGAAGATACCATTGTGTCCTGGAAGGAATCAGGCAGTCCTGTCTGTAGCCAAGAAGGAACCCAGTTGTATGGAAAGTCACAGAGCTTCCGCAGTCCGTGAGCTGGCCCCCTGCATATAGCCATTTCATTGATTGATGGATGACGTGTCAGGAAGGTTGTGTCGATGCTTAATCCCTCGATACAATTTTTTTCCTAGACTTATCTGGTTATTAAGCCAAACTCCATGTACAGAGCGGTATCTGTTCCCCTTCATGACATGATTGTGTTTCTTCGGGCGACAGGCAGGGCCATTGACAGCTCACAGTACTAAAGGCCCACTTTACATGCAGCAGTAGCCAATCCAGCCTGGGTACGGTCTCCATCATTAATGTCCTTTCTTTGCAGAGAGTTTCTTCTGCCAGTTTCTTCAGAAGGGAACTTCTTCGGCAACTAAAGTCAACCCAGAGGAGCCCAAAGGTGGAGCAGAAGAGACGGGATGGAAAGGCAAGTTCTCTAGAAGACTTGCTGAGTGGAATGGCTCATTTCCAGCATGTAGCCCTCTATCCCCATGGCCTAAAGCAGACTGAGGTCCGGGAGACGGACCTAGCAATAAAACCTAGCTGTGCGGAAACCCATGAGTGGAAGCCGGTGCATGATTGTGAATGGATGGAGTGTGACTGAGAGTGTGGATGGGCGGTGTGGACCATCCTAGAGAGGATGTAGCCCGCAGTGTGTTTATGTGTAAATGTCTGAGTTGTCGAATGTGTTTGTGGTGTAAGAGAAGCCTGGTGTCAGTTTAGTCTGATGCGGAGGTGGCGAGGAAGACTAAGCCTTGGGCCCCACTTTGTCGGGTCTGGTGGCGGCGTGAATGGAGCTAAGCATCCTTAGGAAGCGGAATGAAAAGAAACCGGTGGATATTCTTCGGTGGAAGCCAGTGGAATTTGGCAGGGGTTGCTGAGGTACAATGTTCAGGACTGAGGCTGGTAGATGTCTTTCGGAGATGGAGATGGTAGATAGGAGTGAGGGCCCTTCATACTCAACATGCAGTCCTCAACAGAAGTACATCCACATGGAGGGAATTTAGCAGTGGGGTACCCAAAGGTTCCATTTTAGGCCCAATACTCTCCGATATCTTCAAAACAATATAGATGAGGGAATTGAAGGTGGACTCATCAAATTTGCATATGACACTAAGCTGACAGGAATAACCAACACCCCAGAAGACAAGCTGAAGATCCAAAAAGATGTTGACAGACTTGAAGACTGGGGCCTATCTAACAAAATAAAATTCTACGTAGATAAAAGTAAGGTTTTACACTTAGGTAAGAAAAAGCAACTGTGTAGGGATAGACTAGGTGAAACTTGGCTTAATGCCAGTAACCAAATGAAGGAGCTTGGAGTCCTAGTGACCAATCATTTAAATATGAGACGACAGTGCACGGCGGCAGTAAAAAAAAATCCCAATGCAATCCTAGGCTGCATTAATAGATGGATAGAATCAAGATCAGGTGAAGTTCTAATACTGCTTTACAAAGTAAGACCGCACTTGAAATACTGCATCCAATTCTGGTCACTACAATAAAAAAAGGATGCTGACACTCTGGAAAGAATGCAGAGAAGAGAAACAAAAATGATTAGGGGGCTAGAGGCGAAAATGTATGAAGAACGTTACAGGATTAGGGTATGTCTAGTCCAGGGGTCGGCAACCTTAAACACTCAAAGAGCCACAAAGGTCCTAACCGGAAGCCCCCTATTCAATTCTGGAGCTGACCGGAAGTCCGGTGCTCCCACCATAGAGTCTCCTCCTAGCGCGGCGTCCTTTTTCCTCTACCTGTCCTAACCAAAAGCACTATCAATTGTGGAGCTGATGGGAAAACCCGCCCCTTGCCATAGAGGTTCCTCCTGGAGCGCCGTGCTTTTCCCCTCCCTAACCAAAAGCTCCTCTCAAAATTGTGGTGCCAACTGGCGAGAGGGAGCCGCAGTAGAAGGATGAAAGAGCCACATGCGGCTCCAGAGCCGTGGGTTGCTGACCCCTGGTCTAGTCTAATGAAAAGAAGGATGGGGGAGGCATGATAGCACTAAACCAATGGAACAGGTTGCCTTCAGAGGTTTTGGGTGCTCCATCACTGAAGGTTTTCAAACAGATAGGACAACAGTTTGTCGGAAATGGTATAGAGTTTCCTGCTCGAGCGAGGGGTTGGATTATAAGATCACTGAGGTCCCGTAAAACTCAATTATTCTATATTTTATGAGGAAGCCAGTGGAATTTGGTAACAGTTGCTGAGGTACGGTGTTCCACAAGGAAACTGGTGGATGTCTTTCGCAGATGGAGATGGTAGATAAGAATGAGGGCCATTTTGGGGGATGGAGCCCTCTCACCCCAAGGACTGATGCCAGCTGATGTCATTTAGACGGACCTAGCAAAAATGCACGATGGACGCTGTGTGGAAATCCATGAATAGAAGCCGGGGCATGATTGTGAATGGATGGAGTGAGACTGAGTGTGCGGATGGGCGGTGTGCACCATCCCAGTGTGGATGCAGCCCGCAGTGTGCTTGTGTGTAAGTACCTGAGTTGTCGAATGTGTTCGTGGTGGAAGAGAAGCCTGGTGCCAGCTTCGTCTGATGCGGGGGCGGCGTGGAAGTATAAGCCCTAGGCACAGCTTCGCTGGGTCTTGTGGTGCTGTGAATGCAGCTAAGTGTCCTTATGACGCGGAACGAAAGGAAACTGGTGGATATTCTTCGGAGGAAGCCAGTGGAATTTGGCAACTGTTACTGAGGTACAATGTTCCGGACTGAAGCTGGTAGATGTCTTTGGGAGATGGAGATGATTGATAAGAGTAAGGGCCCTTTTTTGGGGTGGAGCCCTCTCATCCCGAGGACTGAAGCCGGCTGATGTCTGCAATACGGAGCTAGCAAAAATGGATGATGGACGCTGTGTGGAAATCCATGAATGGAAGCCGGGGCATGATTGTGAATGGATGGAGTGTGACTGAGTGTGCGGATGGGCGGTGTGCACCATCCCAGAGTGGATGCAACCCGCAGTGTGCTTGTGTGTAAGTATCTGAGTTGTCGAATGTGTTTGTGGTGGAAGAGAAGCCTGGTGTCAGCTTCGTCTGATGCGGGGGCAGCGTGGAAGTATAAGCCCTAGGCACAGCTTCGCTGGGTCTTGTGGTGCTGTGAATGCAGCTAAGTGTCCTTATGATGCGGAACGAAAGGAAACCGGTGGATATTCTTCGGAGGAAGCCAGTTGAATTTGGCAACTGTTAGTGAGGTACAATGTTCTGGACTGAGGCTGGTGGATTCTTTGGAAAATGCATGTTGCAAATGGGCTGGCCTGCTCAGTGTACTTTGCTTTGTTTGCAGCATGCCCCTTGGTACTCCTGTCTATTCCCGGACGGAAGCTGACAATGGAGCATCGATGAACAGAGGACAACAATGGTCAAGCTTGCGATGGCTAATAGAAAGGCAAGTTCCATAGAAAGTTTCTAAGTGGGATGGGAAGATTGTAGCTAATATACTGTCCTCGTGTAGTTTCCTTCCACTACGTACTCCCCCAAACTGTTCTCCCAATTGGCTTGAAAGTTTGCAAAGAAGTGTATGGAATTTTCCCCCCATTGAGTTATGGAAGATACCATTGTGTCCTGGAAGGAATCAGGCAGTCCTGTCTGTAGCCAAGAAGGAACCCAGTTGTATGGAAAGTCACGGAGCTTCCGCAGTCCGTGAGCTGGCCCCCTGCATATAGCCATTTCATTGACTGATGGATGACGTGTCAGGAAGGTTGTGTCGATGCTTAATCCCTCGATACAATTTTTTTCCTAGACTTATCTGGTTATTAAGCCAAACTCCATGTACAGAGCGGTATCTGTTCCCCTTCATGACATGATTGTGTTTCTTCGGGCGACAGGCAGGGCCACTGACAGCTCACAGTACTAAAGGCCCACTTTACATGCAGCAGTAGCCAATCCAGCCTGGGTACGGTCTCCATCATTAATGTCCTTTCTTTGCAGAGAGTTTCTTCTGCCAGTTTCTTCAGAAGGGAACTTCTTCGGCAACTAAAGTCAACCCAGAGGAGCCCAAAGGTGGAGCAGAAGAGACGGGATGGAAAGGCAAGTTCTCTAGAAGACTTGCTGAGTGGAACGGCTCATTTCCAGCATGTAGCCCTCTATCCCCATGGCCTAAAGCAGACTGAGGTCCGGGAGACGGACCTAGCAATAAAACCTAGCTGTGCGGAAACCCATGAGTGGAAGCCGGTGCATGATTGTGAATGGATGGAGTGTGACTGAGAGTGTGGATGGGCGGTGTGGACCATCCTAGAGAGGATGTAGCCCGCAGTGTGTTTATGTGTAAATGTCTGAGTTGTCGAATGTGTTCGTGGTGTAAGAGAAGCCTGGTGTCAGTTTAGTATGATGCGGAGGTGGCGAGGAAGACTAAGCCTTGGGCCCCACTTTGTCGGGTCTGGTGGCGGCGTGAATGGAGCTAAGCATCCTTAGGAAGCGGAATGAAAAGAAACCGGTGGATATTCTTCGGTGGAAGCCAGTGGAATTTGGCAGGGGTTGCTGAGGTACAATGTTCAGGACTGAGGCTGGTAGATGTCTTTCGGAGATGGAGATGGTAGATAGGAGTGAGGGCCCTTCATACTCAACATGCAGTCCTCAACAGAAGTACATCCACATGGAGGGAATTTAGCAGTGGGGTACCCCAAGGTTCCATTTTAGGCCCAATACTCTCCGATATCTTCAAAACAATATAGATGAGGGAATTGAAGGTGGACTCATCAAATTTGCAGATGACACTAAGCTGACAGGAATAACCAACACCCCAGAAGACAAGCTGAAGATCCAAAAAGATGTTGACAGACTTGAAGACTGGGGCCTATCTAACAAAATAAAATTCTACGTAGATAAAAGTAAGGTTTTACACTTAGGTAAGAAAAAGCAACTGTGTAGGGATAGACTAGGTGAAACTTGGCTTAATGCCAGTAACCAAATGAAGGAGCTTGGAGTCCTAGTGACCAATCATTTAAATATGAGACGACAGTGCAGGGCGGCAGTAAAAAAAAATCCCAATGCAATCCTAGGCTGCATTAATAGATGGATAGAATCAAGATCAGGTGAAGTTCTAATACTGCTTTACAAAGTAAGACCGCACTTGAAATACTTCATCCAATTCTGGTCACTACAATAAAAAAAAGATGCTGACACTCTGGAAAGAATGCAGAGAAGAGAAACAAAAATGATTAGGGGGCTAGAGGCGAAAACGTATGAAGAACGTTACAGGATTAGGGTATGTCTAGTCCAGGGGTCGGCAACCTTAAACACTCAAAGAGCCACAAAGGTCCTAACCGGAAGCCCCCTATTCAATTCTGGAGCTGACCGGAAGTCCGGTGCTCCCACCATAGAGTCTCCTCCTAGCGCGGCGTCCTTTTTCCTCTACCTGTCCTAACCAAAAGCACTATCAATTGTGGAGCTGATGGGAAAACCCGCCCCTTGCCATAGAGTTTCCTCCTGGAGCGCCATGCTTTTCCCCTCCCTAACCGGAAGCTCCTCTCAAAATTGTGGTGCCAACTGGCGAGAGGGAGCCGCAGTAGAAGGATGAAAGAGCCACATGCGGCTCCAGAGCCGTGGGTTGCTGACCCCTGGTCTAGTCTAATGAAAAGAAGGATGGGGGAGGCATGATAGCACTAAACCAATGGAACAGGTTGCCTTCAGAGGTTTTGGGTGCTCCATCACTGAAGGTTTTCAAACAGATAGGACAACAGTTTTTCGGAAATGGTATAGAGTTTCCTGCTCGAGCGAGGGGTTGGATTATAAGATCACTGAGGTCCCGTAAAACTCAATTATTCTATATTTTATGAGGAAGCCAGTGGAATTTGGTAACAGTTGCTGAGGTACGGTGTTCCACAAGGAAGCTGGTGGATGTCTTTCGCAGATGGAGATGGTAGATAAGAATAAGGGCCATTTTGGGGGATGGAGCCCTCTCACCCCAAGGACTGATGCCAGCTGATGTCATTTAGACGGACCTAGCAAAAATGCACGATGGACGCTGTGTGGAAATCCATGAATAGAAGCCGGGGCATGATTGTGAATGGATGGAGTGAGACTGAGTGTGCGGATGGGCGGTGTGCACCATCCCAGAGTGGATGCAGCCCGCAGTGTGCTTGTGTGTAAGTACCTGAGTTGTCGAATGTGTTCGTGGTGGAAGAGAAGCCTGGTGCCAGCTTCGTCTGATGCGGGGGCGGCGTGGAAGTATAAGCCCTAGGCACAGCTTCGCTGGGTCTTGTGGTGCTGTGAATGCAGCTTAGTGTCCTTACGACGCGGAACGAAAGGAAACTGGTGGATATACTTCGGAGGAAGCCAGTGGAATTTGGCAACTGTTACTGAGGTACAATGTTCCGGACTGAAGCTGGTAGATGTCTTTGGGAGATGGAGATGATTGATAAGAGTAGGGGCCCTTTTTTGGGGTGGAGCCCTCTCATCCCGAGGACTGAAGCCGGCTGATGTCTGCAATACGGAGCTAGCAAAAATGGATGATGGACGCTGTGTGGAAATCCATGAATGGAAGCCGGGGCATGATTGTGAATGGATGGAGTGTGACTGAGTGTGCGGATGGGCGGTGTGCACCATCCCAGAGTGGATGCAGCCCGCAGTGTGCTTGTGTGTAAGTATCTGAGTTGTCGAATGTGTTCGTGGTGGAAGAGAAGCCTGGTGTCAGCTTCGTCTGATGCGGGGGCAGCGTGGAAGTATAAGCCCTAGGCACAGCTTCGCTGGGTCTTGTGGTGCTGTGAATGCAGCTAAGTGTCCTTATGATGCGGAACGAAAGGAAACCGGTGGATATTCTTCGGAGGAAGCCAGTTGAATTTGGCAACTGTTAGTGAGGTACAATGTTCTGGACTGAGGCTGGTGGATTCTTTGGAAAATGCATGTTGCAAATGGGCTGGCCTGCTCAGTGTACTTTGCTTTGTTTGCAGCATGCCCCTTGGTACTCCTGTCTATTCCCGGACGGAAGCTGACAATGGAGCATCGATGAACAGAGGACAACAATGGTCAAGCTTGCGATGGCTAATAGAAAGGCAAGTTCCATAGATAGTTTCTAAGTGGGATGGGAAGATTGTAGCTAATATACTGTCCTCGTGTAGTTTCCTTCCACTACGTACTCCCCCAAACTGTTCTCCCAATTGGCTTGAAAGTTTGCAAAGAAGTGTATGGAATTTTCCCCCCATTGAGTTATGGAAGATACCATTGTGTCCTGGAAGGAATCAGGCAGTCCTGTCTGTAGCCAAGAAGGAACCCAGTTGTATGGAAAGTCACGGAGCTTCCGCAGTCCGTGAGCTGGCCCCCTGCATATAGCCATTTCATTGATTGATGGATGACGTGTCAGGAAGGTTGTGTCGATGCTTAATCCCTCGATACAATTTTTTTCCTAGACTTATCTGGTTATTAAGCCAAACTCCATGTACAGAGTGGTATCTGTTCCCCTTCATGACATGATTGTGTTTCTTCGGGCGACAGGCAGGGCCATGACAGCTCACAGTACTAAAGGCCCACTTTACATGCAGCAGTAGCCAATCCAGCCTGGGTACGGTCTCCATCATTAATGTCCTTTCTTTGCAGAGAGTTTCTTCTGCCAGTTTCTTCAGAAGCGAACTTCTTCGGCAACTAAAGTCAACCCAGAGGAGCCCAAAGGTGGAGCAGAAGAGACGGGATGGAAAGGCAAGTTCTCTAGAAGACTTGCTGAGTGGAACGGCTCATTTCCAGCATGTAGCCCTCTATCCCCATGGCCTAAAGCAGACTGAGGTCCGGGAGACGGACCTAGCAATAAAACCTAGCTGTGCGGAAACCCATGAGTGGAAGCCGGTGCATGATTGTGAATGGATGGAGTGTGACTGAGAGTGTGGATGGGCGGTGTGGACCATCCTAGAGAGGATGTAGCCCGCAGTGTGTTTATGTGTAAATGTCTGAGTTGTCGAATGTGTTTGTGGTGTAAGAGAAGCCTGGTGTCAGTTTAGTCTGATGCGGAGGTGGCGAGGAAGACTAAGCCTTGGGCCCCACTTTGTCGGGTCTGGTGGCGGCGTGAATGGAGCTAAGCATCCTTAGGAAGCGGAATGAAAAGAAACCGGTGGATATTCTTCGGTGGAAGCCAGTGGAATTTGGCAGGGGTTGCTGAGGTACAATGTTCAGGACTGAGGCTGGTAGATGTCTTTCGGAGATGGAGATGGTAGATAGGAGTGAGGGCCCTTCATACTCAACATGCAGTCCTCAACAGAAGTACATCCACATGGAGGGAATTTAGCAGTGGGGTACCCAAAGGTTCCATTTTAGGCCCAATACTCTCCGATATCTTCAAAACAATATAGATGAGGGAATTGAAGGTGGACTCATCAAATTTGCATATGACACTAAGCTGACAGGAATAACCAACACCCCAGAAGACAAGCTGAAGATCCAAAAAGATGTTGACAGACTTGAAGACTGGGGCCTATCTAACAAAATAAAATTCTACGTAGATAAAAGTAAGGTTTTACACTTAGGTAAGAAAAAGCAACTGTGTAGGGATAGACTAGGTGAAACTTGGCTTAATGCCAGTAACCAAATGAAGGAGCTTGGAGTCCTAGTGACCAATCATTTAAATATGAGACGACAGTGCACGGCGGCAGTAAAAAAAAATCCCAATGCAATCCTAGGCTGCATTAATAGATGGATAGAATCAAGATCAGGTGAAGTTCTAATACTGCTTTACAAAGTAAGACCGCACTTGAAATACTGCATCCAATTCTGGTCACTACAATAAAAAAAGGATGCTGACACTCTGGAAAGAATGCAGAGAAGAGAAACAAAAATGATTAGGGGGCTAGAGGCGAAAATGTATGAAGAACGTTACAGGATTAGGGTATGTCTAGTCCAGGGGTCGGCAACCTTAAACACTCAAAGAGCCACAAAGGTCCTAACCGGAAGCCCCCTATTCAATTCTGGAGCTGACCGGAAGTCCGGTGCTCCCACCATAGAGTCTCCTCCTAGCGCGGCGTCCTTTTTCCTCTACCTGTCCTAACCAAAAGCACTATCAATTGTGGAGCTGATGGGAAAACCCGCCCCTTGCCATAGAGGTTCCTCCTGGAGCGCCGTGCTTTTCCCCTCCCTAACCAAAAGCTCCTCTCAAAATTGTGGTGCCAACTGGCGAGAGGGAGCCGCAGTAGAAGGATGAAAGAGCCACATGCGGCTCCAGAGCCGTGGGTTGCTGACCCCTGGTCTAGTCTAATGAAAAGAAGGATGGGGGAGGCATGATAGCACTAAACCAATGGAACAGGTTGCCTTCAGAGGTTTTGGGTGCTCCATCACTGAAGGTTTTCAAACAGATAGGACAACAGTTTGTCGGAAATGGTATAGAGTTTCCTGCTCGAGCGAGGGGTTGGATTATAAGATCACTGAGGTCCCGTAAAACTCAATTATTCTATATTTTATGAGGAAGCCAGTGGAATTTGGTAACAGTTGCTGAGGTACGGTGTTCCACAAGGAAACTGGTGGATGTCTTTCGCAGATGGAGATGGTAGATAAGAATGAGGGCCATTTTTGGGGATGGAGCCCTCTCACCCCAAGGACTGATGCCAGCTGATGTCATTTAGACGGACCTAGCAAAAATGCACGATGGACGCTGTGTGGAAATCCATGAATAGAAGCCGGGGCATGATTGTGAATGGATGGAGTGAGACTGAGTGTGCGGATGGGCGGTGTGCACCATCCCAGTGTGGATGCAGCCCGCAGTGTGCTTGTGTGTAAGTACCTGAGTTGTCGAATGTGTTCGTGGTGGAAGAGAAGCCTGGTGCCAGCTTCGTCTGATGCGGGGGCGGCGTGGAAGTATAAGCCCTAGGCACAGCTTCGCTGGGTCTTGTGGTGCTGTGAATGCAGCTAAGTGTCCTTATGACGCGGAACGAAAGGAAACTGGTGGATATTCTTCGGAGGAAGCCAGTGGAATTTGGCAACTGTTACTGAGGTACAATGTTCCGGACTGAAGCTGGTAGATGTCTTTGGGAGATGGAGATGATTGATAAGAGTAAGGGCCCTTTTTTGGGGTGGAGCCCTCTCATCCCGAGGACTGAAGCCGGCTGATGTCTGCAATACGGAGCTAGCAAAAATGGATGATGGACGCTGTGTGGAAATCCATGAATGGAAGCCGGGGCATGATTGTGAATGGATGGAGTGTGACTGAGTGTGCGGATGGGCGGTGTGCACCATCCCAGAGTGGATGCAACCCGCAGTGTGCTTGTGTGTAAGTATCTGAGTTGTCGAATGTGTTTGTGGTGGAAGAGAAGCCTGGTGTCAGCTTCGTCTGATGCGGGGGCAGCGTGGAAGTATAAGCCCTAGGCACAGCTTCGCTGGGTCTTGTGGTGCTGTGAATGCAGCTAAGTGTCCTTATGATGCGGAACGAAAGGAAACCGGTGGATATTCTTCGGAGGAAGCCAGTTGAATTTGGCAACTGTTAGTGAGGTACAATGTTCTGGACTGAGGCTGGTGGATTCTTTGGAAAATGCATGTTGCAAATGGGCTGGCCTGCTCAGTGTACTTTGCTTTGTTTGCAGCATGCCCCTTGGTACTCCTGTCTATTCCCGGACGGAAGCTGACAATGGAGCATCGATGAACAGAGGACAACAATGGTCAAGCTTGCGATGGCTAATAGAAAGGCAAGTTCCATAGAAAGTTTCTAAGTGGGATGGGAAGATTGTAGCTAATATACTGTCCTCGTGTAGTTTCCTTCCACTACGTACTCCCCCAAACTGTTCTCCCAATTGGCTTGAAAGTTTGCAAAGAAGTGTATGGAATTTTCCCCCCATTGAGTTATGGAAGATACCATTGTGTCCTGGAAGGAATCAGGCAGTCCTGTCTGTAGCCAAGAAGGAACCCAGTTGTATGGAAAGTCACGGAGCTTCCGCAGTCCGTGAGCTGGCCCCCTGCATATAGCCATTTCATTGATTGATGGATGACGTGTCAGGAAGGTTGTGTCGATGCTTAATCCCTCGATACAATTTTTTTCCTAGACTTATCTGGTTATTAAGCCAAACTCCATGTACAGAGCGGTATCTGTTCCCCTTCATGACATGATTGTGTTTCTTCGGGCGACAGGCAGGGCCACTGACAGCTCACAGTACTAAAGGCCCACTTTACATGCAGCAGTAGCCAATCCAGCCTGGGTACGGTCTCCATCATTAATGTCCTTTCTTTGCAGAGAGTTTCTTCTGCCAGTTTCTTCAGAAGGGAACTTCTTCGGCAACTAAAGTCAACCCAGAGGAGCCCAAAGGTGGAGCAGAAGAGACGGGATGGAAAGGCAAGTTCTCTAGAAGACTTGCTGAGTGGAACGGCTCATTTCCAGCATGTAGCCCTCTATCCCCATGGCCTAAAGCAGACTGAGGTCCGGGAGACGGACCTAGCAATAAAACCTAGCTGTGCGGAAACCCATGAGTGGAAGCCGGTGCATGATTGTGAATGGATGGAGTGTGACTGAGAGTGTGGATGGGCGGTGTGGACCATCCTAGAGAGGATGTAGCCCGCAGTGTGTTTATGTGTAAATGTCTGAGTTGTCGAATGTGTTCGTGGTGTAAGAGAAGCCTGGTGTCAGTTTAGTCTGATGCGGAGGTGGCGAGGAAGACTAAGCCTTGGGCCCCACTTTGTCGGGTCTGGTGGCGGCGTGAATGGAGCTAAGCATCCTTAGGAAGCGGAATGAAAAGAAACCGGTGGATATTCTTCGGTGGAAGCCAGTGGAATTTGGCAGGGGTTGCTGAGGTACAATGTTCAGGACTGAGGCTGGTAGATGTCTTTCGGAGATGGAGATGGTAGATAGGAGTGAGGGCCCTTCATACTCAACATGCAGTCCTCAACAGAAGTACATCCACATGGAGGGAATTTAGCAGTGGGGTACCCAAAGGTTCCATTTTAGGCCCAATACTCTCCGATATCTTCAAAACAATATAGATGAGGGAATTGAAGGTGGACTCATCATATTTGCAGATGACACTAAGCTGACAGGAATAACCAACACCCCAGAAGACAAGCTGAAGATCCAAAAAGATGTTGACAGACTTGAAGACTGGGGCCTATCTAACAAAATAAAATTCTACGTAGATAAAAGTAAGGTTTTACACTTAGGTAAGAAAAAGCAACTGTGTAGGGATAGACTAGGTGAAACTTGGCTTAATGCCAGTAACCAAATGAAGGAGCTTGGAGTCCTAGTGACCAATCATTTAAATATGAGACGACAGTGCACGGCGGCAGTAAAAAAAAATCCCAATGCAATCCTAGGCTGCATTAATAGATGGATAGAATCAAGATCAGGTGAAGTTCTAATACTGCTTTACAAAGTAAGACCGCACTTGAAATACTGCATCCAATTCTGGTCACTACAATAAAAAAAGGATGCTGACACTCTGGAAAGAATGCAGAGAAGAGAAACAAAAATGATTAGGGGGCTAGAGGCGAAAACGTATGAAGAACGTTACAGGATTAGGGTATGTCTAGTCCAGGGGTCGGCAACCTTAAACACTCAAAGAGCCACAAAGGTCCTAACCGGAAGCCCCCTATTCAATTCTGGAGCTGACCGGAAGTCCGGTGCTCCCACCATAGAGTCTCCTCCTAGCGCGGCGTCCTTTTTCCTCTACCTGTCCTAACCAAAAGCACTATCAATTGTGGAGCTGATGGGAAAACCCGCCCCTTGCCATAGAGGTTCCTCCTGGAGCGCCGTGCTTTTCCCCTCCCTAACCAAAAGCTCCTCTCAAAATTGTGGTGCCAACTGGCGAGAGGGAGCCGCAGTAGAAGGATGAAAGAGCCACATGCGGCTCCAGAGCCGTGGGTTGCTGACCCCTGGTCTAGTCTAATGAAAAGAAGGATGGGGGAGGCATGATAGCACTAAACCAATGGAACAGGTTGCCTTCAGAGGTTTTGGGTGCTCCATCACTGAAGGTTTTCAAACAGATAGGACAACAGTTTGTCGGAAATGGTATAGAGTTTCCTGCTCGAGCGAGGGGTTGGATTATAAGATCACTGAGGTCCCGTAAAACTCAATTATTCTATATTTTATGAGGAAGCCAGTGGAATTTGGTAACAGTTGCTGAGGTACGGTGTTCCACAAGGAAACTGGTGGATGTCTTTCGCAGATGGAGATGGTAGATAAGAATGAGGGCCATTTTTGGGGATGGAGCCCTCTCACCCCAAGGACTGATGCCAGCTGATGTCATTTAGACGGACCTAGCAAAAATGCACGATGGACGCTGTGTGGAAATCCATGAATAGAAGCCGGGGCATGATTGTGAATGGATGGAGTGAGACTGAGTGTGCGGATGGGCGGTGTGCACCATCCCAGTGTGGATGCAGCCCGCAGTGTGCTTGTGTGTAAGTACCTGAGTTGTCGAATGTGTTCGTGGTGGAAGAGAAGCCTGGTGCCAGCTTCGTCTGATGCGGGGGCGGCGTGGAAGTATAAGCCCTAGGCACAGCTTCGCTGGGTCTTGTGGTGCTGTGAATGCAGCTAAGTGTCCTTACGACGCGGAACGAAAGGAAACTGGTGGATATTCTTCGGAGGAAGCCAGTGGAATTTGGCAACTGTTACTGAGGTACAATGTTCCGGACTGAAGCTGGTAGATGTCTTTGGGAGATGGAGATGATTGATAAGAGTAAGGGCCCTTTTTTGGGGTGGAGCCCTCTCATCCCGAGGACTGAAGCCGGCTGATGTCTGCAATACGGAGCTAGCAAAAATGGATGATGGACGCTGTGTGGAAATCCATGAATGGAAGCCGGGGCATGATTGTGAATGGATGGAGTGTGACTGAGTGTGCGGATGGGCGGTGTGCACCATCCCAGAGTGGATGCAACCCGCAGTGTGCTTGTGTGTAAGTATCTGAGTTGTCGAATGTGTTTGTGGTGGAAGAGAAGCCTGGTGTCAGCTTCGTCTGATGCGGGGGCAGCGTGGAAGTATAAGCCCTAGGCACAGCTTCGCTGGGTCTTGTGGTGCTGTGAATGCAGCTAAGTGTCCTTATGATGCGGAACGAAAGGAAACCGGTGGATATTCTTCGGAGGAAGCCAGTTGAATTTGGCAACTGTTAGTGAGGTACAATGTTCTGGACTGAGGCTGGTGGATTCTTTGGAAAATACATGTTGCAAATGGGCTGGCCTGCTCAGTGTACTTTGCTTTGTTTGCAGCATGCCCCTTGGTACTCCTGTCTATTCCCGGACGGAAGCTGACAATGGAGCATCGATGAACAGAGGACAACAATGGTCAAGCTTGCGATGGCTAATAGAAAGGCAAGTTCCATAGAAAGTTTCTAAGTGGGATGGGAAGATTGTAGCTAATATACTGTCCTCGTGTAGTTTCCTTCCACTACGTACTCCCCCAAACTGTTCTCCCAATTGGCTTGAAAGTTTGCAAAGAAGTGTATGGAATTTTCCCCCCATTGAGTTATGGAAGATACCATTGTGTCCTGGAAGGAATCAGGCAGTCCTGTCTGTAGCCAAGAAGGAACCCAGTTGTATGGAAAGTCACGGAGCTTCCGCAGTCCGTGAGCTGGCCCCCTGCATATAGCCATTTCATTGATTGATGGATGACGTGTCAGGAAGGTTGTGTCGATGCTTAATCCCTCGATACAATTTTTTTCCTAGACTTATCTGGTTATTAAGCCAAACTCCATGTACAGAGCGGTATCTGTTCCCCTTCATGACATGATTGTGTTTCTTCGGGCGACAGGCAGGGCCACTGACAGCTCACAGTACTAAAGGCCCACTTTACATGCAGCAGTAGCCAATCCAGCCTGGGTACGGTCTCCATCATTAATGTCCTTTCTTTGCAGAGAGTTTCTTCTGCCAGTTTCTTCAGAAGGGAACTTCTTCGGCAACTAAAGTCAACCCAGAGGAGCCCAAAGGTGGAGCAGAAGAGACGGGATGGAAAGGCAAGTTCTCTAGAAGACTTGCTGAGTGGAACGGCTCATTTCCAGCATGTAGCCCTCTATCCCCATGGCCTAAAGCAGACTGAGGTCCGGGAGACGGACCTAGCAATAAAACCTAGCTGTGCGGAAACCCATGAGTGGAAGCCGGTGCATGATTGTGAATGGATGGAGTGTGACTGAGAGTGTGGATGGGCGGTGTGGACCATCCTAGAGAGGATGTAGCCCGCAGTGTGTTTATGTGTAAATGTCTGAGTTGTCGAATGTGTTTGTGGTGTAAGAGAAGCCTGGTGTCAGTTTAGTATGATGCGGAGGTGGCGAGGAAGACTAAGCCTTGGGCCCCACTTTGTCGGGTCTGGTGGCGGCGTGAATGGAGCTAAGCATCCTTAGGAAGCGGAATGAAAAGAAACCGGTGGATATTCTTCGGTGGAAGCCAGTGGAATTTGGCAGGGGTTGCTGAGGTACAATGTTCAGGACTGAGGCTGGTAGATGTCTTTCGGAGATGGAGATGGTAGATAGGAGTGAGGGCCCTTCATACTCAACATGCAGTCCTCAACAGAAGTACATCCACATGGAGGGAATTTAGCAGTGGGGTACCCAAAGGTTCCATTTTAGGCCCAATACTCTCCGATATCTTCAAAACAATATAGATGAGGGAATTGAAGGTGGACTCATCATATTTGCAGATGACACTAAGCTGACAGGAATAACCAACACCCCAGAAGACAAGCTGAAGATCCAAAAAGATGTTGACAGACTTGAAGACTGGGGCCTATCTAACAAAATAAAATTCTACGTAGATAAAAGTAAGGTTTTACACTTAGGTAAGAAAAAGCAACTGTGTAGGGATAGACTAGGTGAAACTTGGCTTAATGCCAGTAACCAAATGAAGGAGCTTGGAGTCCTAGTGACCAATCATTTAAATATGAGACGACAGTGCACGGCGGCAGTAAAAAAAAATCCCAATGCAATCCTAGGCTGCATTAATAGATGGATAGAATCAAGATCAGGTGAAGTTCTAATACTGCTTTACAAAGTAAGACCGCACTTGAAATACTGCATCCAATTCTGGTCACTACAATAAAAAAAGGATGCTGACACTCTGGAAAGAATGCAGAGAAGAGAAACAAAAATGATTAGGGGGCTAGAGGCGAAAACGTATGAAGAACGTTACAGGATTAGGGTATGTCTAGTCCAGGGGTCGGCAACCTTAAACACTCAAAGAGCCACAAAGGTCCTAACCGGAAGCCCCCTATTCAATTCTGGAGCTGACCGGAAGTCCGGTGCTCCCACCATAGAGTCTCCTCCTAGCGCGGCGTCCTTTTTCCTCTACCTGTCCTAACCAAAAGCACTATCAATTGTGGAGCTGATGGGAAAACCCGCCCCTTGCCATAGAGGTTCCTCCTGGAGCGCCGTGCTTTTCCCCTCCCTAACCAAAAGCTCCTCTCAAAATTGTGGTGCCAACTGGCGAGAGGGAGCCGCAGTAGAAGGATGAAAGAGCCACATGCGGCTCCAGAGCCGTGGGTTGCTGACCCCTGGTCTAGTCTAATGAAAAGAAGGATGGGGGAGGCATGATAGCACTAAACCAATGGAACAGGTTGCCTTCAGAGGTTTTGGGTGCTCCATCACTGAAGGTTTTCAAACAGATAGGACAACAGTTTGTCGGAAATGGTATAGAGTTTCCTGCTCGAGCGAGGGGTTGGATTATAAGATCACTGAGGTCCCGTAAAACTCAATTATTCTATATTTTATGAGGAAGTCAGTGGAATTTGGTAACAGTTGCTGAGGTACGGTGTTCCACAAGGAAGCTGGTGGATGTCTTTCGCAGATGGAGATGGTAGATAAGAATGAGGGCCATTTTTGGGGATGGAGCCCTCTCACCCCAAGGACTGATGCCAGCTGATGTCATTTAGACGGACCTAGCAAAAATGCACGATGGACGCTGTGTGGAAATCCATGAATAGAAGCCGGGGCATGATTGTGAATGGATGGAGTGAGACTGAGTGTGCGGATGGGCGGTGTGCACCATCCCAGTGTGGATGCAGCCCGCAGTGTGCTTGTGTGTAAGTACCTGAGTTGTCAAATGTGTTCGTGGTGGAAGAGAAGCCTGGTGCCAGCTTCGTCTGATGCGGGGGCGGCGTGGAAGTATAAGCCCTAGGCACAGCTTCGCTGGGTCTTGTGGTGCTGTGAATGCAGCTAAGTGTCCTTATGATGCGGAACGAAAGGAAACCGGTGGATATTCTTCAGAGGAAGCCAGTGGAAGTTGGCAACTGTTACTGAGGTACAATGTTCCGGACTGAAGCTGGTAGATGTCTTTGGGAGATGGAGATGATTGATAAGAGTAAGGGCCCTTTTTTGGGGTGGAGCCCTCTCATCCCGAGGACTGAAGCCGGCTGATGTCTGCAATACGGAGCTAGCAAAAATGGATGATGGACGCTGTGTGGAAATCCATGAATGGAAGCCGGGGCATGATTGTGAATGGATGGAGTGTGACTGAGTGTGCGGATGGGCGGTGTGCACCATCCCAGAGTGGATGCAACCCGCAGTGTGCTTGTGTGTAAGTATCTGAGTTGTCGAATGTGTTTGTGGTGGAAGAGAAGCCTGGTGTCAGCTTCGTCTGATGCGGGGGCAGCGTGGAAGTATAAGCCCTAGGCACAGCTTCGCTGGGTCTTGTGGTGCTGTGAATGCAGCTAAGTGTCCTTACGATGCGGAACGAAAGGAAACCGGTGGATATTCTTCGGAGGAAGCCAGTTGAATTTGGCAACTGTTAGTGAGGTACAATGTTCTGGACTGAGGCTGGTGGATTCTTTGGAAAATGCATGTTGCAAATGGGCTGGCCTGCTCAGTGTACTTTGCTTTGTTTGCAGCATGCCCCTTGGTACTCCTGTCTATTCCCGGACGGAAGCTGACAATGGAGCATCGATGAACAGAGGACAACAATGGTCAAGCTTGCGATGGCTAATAGAAAGGCAAGTTCCATAGAAAGTTTCTAAGTGGGATGGGAAGATTGTAGCTAATATACTGTCCTCGTGTAGTTTCCTTCCACTACGTACTCCCCCAAACTGTTCTCCCAATTGGCTTGAAAGTTTGCAAAGAAGTGTATGGAATTTTCCCCCCATTGAGTTATGGAAGATACCATTGTGTCCTGGAAGGAATCAGGCAGTCCTGTCTGTAGCCAAGAAGGAACCCAGTTGTATGGAAAGTCACGGAGCTTCCGCAGTCCGTGAGCTGGCCCCCTGCATATAGCCATTTCATTGATTGATGGATGACGTGTCAGGAAGGTTGTGTCGATGCTTAATCCCTCGATACAATTTTTTTCCTAGACTTATCTGGTTATTAAGCCAAACTCCATGTACAGAGCGGTATCTGTTCCCCTTCATGACATGATTGTGTTTCTTCGGGCGACAGGCAGGGCCACTGACAGCTCACAGTACTAAAGGCCCACTTTACATGCAGCAGTAGCCAATCCAGCCTGGGTACGGACTCCATCATTAATGTCCTTTCTTTGCAGAGAGTTTCTTCTGCCAGTTTCTTCAGAAGGGAACTTCTTCGGCAACTAAAGTCAACCCAGAGGAGCCCAAAGGTGGAGCAGAAGAGACGGGATGGAAAGGCAAGTTCTCTAGAAGACTTGCTGAGTGGAACGGCTCATTTCCAGCATGTAGCCCTCTATCCCCATGGCCTAAAGCAGACTGAGGTCCGGGAGACGGACCTAGCAATAAAACCTAGCTGTGCGGAAACCCATGAGTGGAAGCCGGTGCATGATTGTGAATGGATGGAGTGTGACTGAGAGTGTGGATGGGCGGTGTGGACCATCCTAGAGAGGATGTAGCCCGCAGTGTGTTTATGTGTAAATGTCTGAGTTGTCGAATGTGTTCGTGGTGTAAGAGAAGCCTGGTGTCAGTTTAGTATGATGCGGAGGTGGCGAGGAAGACTAAGCCTTGGGCCCCACTTTGTCGGGTCTGGTGGCGGCGTGAATGGAGCTAAGCATCCTTAGGAAGCGGAATGAAAAGAAACCGGTGGATATTCTTCGGTGGAAGCCAGTGGAATTTGGCAGGGGTTGCTGAGGTACAATGTTCAGGACTGAGGCTGGTAGATGTCTTTCGGAGATGGAGATGGTAGATAGGAGTGAGGGCCCTTCATACTCAACATGCAGTCCTCAACAGAAGTACATCCACATGGAGGGAATTTAGCAGTGGGGTACCCCAAGGTTCCATTTTAGGCCCAATACTCTCCGATATCTTCAAAACAATATAGATGAGGGAATTGAAGGTGGACTCATCAAATTTGCAGATGACACTAAGCTGACAGGAATAACCAACACCCCAGAAGACAAGCTGAAGATCCAAAAAGATGTTGACAGACTTGAAGACTGGGGCCTATCTAACAAAATAAAATTCTACGTAGATAAAAGTAAGGTTTTACACTTAGGTAAGAAAAAGCAACTGTGTAGGGATAGACTAGGTGAAACTTGGCTTAATGCCAGTAACCAAATGAAGGAGCTTGGAGTCCTAGTGACCAATCATTTAAATATGAGACGACAGTGCAGGGCGGCAGTAAAAAAAAATCCCAATGCAATCATAGGCTGCATTAATAGATGGATAGAATCAAGATCAGGTGAAGTTCTAATACTGCTTTACAAAGTAAGACCGCACTTGAAATACTTCATCCAATTCTGGTCACTACAATAAAAAAAAGGATGCTGACACTCTGGAAAGAATGCAGAGAAGAGAAACAAAAATGATTAGGGGGCTAGAGGCGAAAACGTATGAAGAACGTTACAGGATTAGGGTATGTCTAGTCCAGGGGTCGGCAACCTTAAACACTCAAAGAGCCACAAAGGTCCTAACCGGAAGCCCCCTATTCAATTCTGGAGCTGACCGGAAGTCCGGTGCTCCCACCATAGAGTCTCCTCCTAGCGCGGCGTCCTTTTTCCTCTACCTGTCCTAACCAAAAGTACTATCAATTGTGGAGCTGATGGGAAAACCCGCCCCTTGCCATAGAGTTTCCTCCTGGAGCGCCATGCTTTTCCCCTCCCTAACCGGAAGCTCCTCTCAAAATTGTGGTGCCAACTGGCGAGAGGGAGCCGCAGTAGAAGGATGAAAGAGCCACATGCGGCTCCAGAGCCGTGGGTTGCTGACCCCTGGTCTAGTCTAATGAAAAGAAGGATGGGGGAGGCATGATAGCACTAAACCAATGGAATAGGTTGCCTTCAGAGGTTTTGGGTGCTCCATCACTGAAGGTTTTCAAACAGATAGGACAACAGTTTGTCGGAAATGGTATAGAGTTTCCTGCTCGAGCGAGGGGTTGGATTATAAGATCACTGAGGTCCCGTAAAACTCAATTATTCTATATTTTATGAGGAAGCCAGTGGAATTTGGTAACAGTTGCTGAGGTACGGTGTTCCACAAGGAAGCTGGTGGATGTCTTTCGCAGATGGAGATGGTAGATAAGAATGAGGGCCATTTTGGGGGATGGAGCCCTCTCACCCCAAGGACTGATGCCAGCTGATGTCATTTAGACGGACCTAGCAAAAATGCACGATGGACGCTGTGTGGAAATCCATGAATAGAAGCCGGGGCATGATTGTGAATGGATGGAGTGAGACTGAGTGTGCGGATGGGCGGTGTGCACCATCCCAGAGTGGATGCAGCCCGCAGTGTGCTTGTGTGTAAGTACCTGAGTTGTCGAATGTGTTCGTGGTGGAAGAGAAGCCTTGGTGCCAGCTTCGTCTGATGCGGGGGCGGCGTGGAAGTATAAGCCCTAGGCACAGCTTCGCTGGGTCTTGTGGTGCTGTGAATGCAGCTAAGTGTCCTTATGACGCGGAACGAAAGGAAACTGGTGGATATTCTTCGGAGGAAGCCAGTGGAATTTGGCAACTGTTACTGAGGTACAATGTTCCGGACTGAAGCTGGTAGATGTCTTTGGGAGATGGAGATGATTGATAAGAGTAAGGGCCCTTTTTTGGGGTGGAGCCCTCTCATCCCGAGGACTGAAGCCGGCTGATGTCTGCAATACGGAGCTAGCAAAAATGGATGATGGACGCTGTGTGGAAATCCATGAATGGAAGCCGGGGCATGATTGTGAATGGATGGAGTGTGACTGAGTGTGCGGATGGGCGGTGTGCACCATCCCAGAGTGGATGCAGCCCGCAGTGTGCTTGTGTGTAAGTATCTGAGTTGTCGAATGTGTTCGTGGTGGAAGAGAAGCCTGGTGTCAGCTTCGTCTGATGCGGGGGCAGCGTGGAAGTATAAGCCCTAGGCACAGCTTCGCTGGGTCTTGTGGTGCTGTGAATGCAGCTAAGTGTCCTTATGATGCGGAACGAAAGGAAACCGGTGGATATTCTTCGGAGGAAGCCAGTTGAATTTGGCAACTGTTAGTGAGGTACAATGTTCTGGACTGAGGCTGGTGGATTCTTTGGAAAATGCATGTTGCAAATGGGCTGGCCTGCTCAGTGTACTTTGCTTTGTTTGCAGCATGCCCCTTGGTACTCCTGTCTATTCCCGGACGGAAGCTGACAATGGAGCATCGATGAACAGAGGACAACAATGGTCAAGCTTGCGATGGCTAATAGAAAGGCAAGTTCCATAGAAAGTTTCTAAGTGGGATGGGAAGATTGTAGCTAATATACTGTCCTCGTGTAGTTTCCTTCCACTACGTACTCCCCCAAACTGTTCTCCCAATTGGCTTGAAAGTTTGCAAAGAAGTGTATGGAATTTTCCCCCCATTGAGTTATGGAAGATACCATTGTGTCCTGGAAGGAATCAGGCAGTCCTGTCTGTAGCCAAGAAGGAACCCAGTTGTATGGAAAGTCACGGAGCTTCCGCAGTCCGTGAGCTGGCCCCCTGCATATAGCCATTTCATTGATTGATGGATGACGTGTCAGGAAGGTTGTGTCGATGCTTAATCCCTCGATACAATTTTTTTCCTAGACTTATCTGGTTATTAAGCCAAACTCCATGTACAGAGTGGTATCTGTTCCCCTTCATGACATGATTGTGTTTCTTCGGGCGACAGGCAGGGCCATGACAGCTCACAGTACTAAAGGCCCACTTTACATGCAGCAGTAGCCAATCCAGCCTGGGTACGGTCTCCATCATTAATGTCCTTTCTTTGCAGAGAGTTTCTTCTGCCAGTTTCTTCAGAAGGGAATTTCTTCGGCAACTAAAGTCAACCCAGAGGAGCCCAAAGGTGGAGCAGAAGAGACGGGATGGAAAGGCAAGTTCTCTAGAAGACTTGCTGAGTGGAACGGCTCATTTCCAGCATGTAGCCCTCTATCCCCATGGCCTAAAGCAGACTGAGGTCCGGGAGACGGACCTAGCAATAAAACCTAGCTGTGCGGAAACCCATGAGTGGAAGCCGGTGCATGATTGTGAATGGATGGAGTGTGACTGAGAGTGTGGATGGGCGGTGTGGACCATCCTAGAGAGGATGTAGCCCGCAGTGTGTTTATGTGTAAATGTCTGAGTTGTCGAATGTGTTTGTGGTGTAAGAGAAGCCTGGTGTCAGTTTAGTCTGATGCGGAGGTGGCGAGGAAGACTAAGCCTTGGGCCCCACTTTGTCGGGTCTGGTGGCGGCGTGAATGGAGCTAAGCATCCTTAGGAAGCGGAATGAAAAGAAACCGGTGGATATTCTTCGGTGGAAGCCAGTGGAATTTGGCAGGGGTTGCTGAGGTACAATGTTCAGGACTGAGGCTGGTAGATGTCTTTCGGAGATGGAGATGGTAGATAGGAGTGAGGGCCCTTCATACTCAACATGCAGTCCTCAACAGAAGTACATCCACATGGAGGGAATTTAGCAGTGGGGTACCCAAAGGTTCCATTTTAGGCCCAATACTCTCCGATATCTTCAAAACAATATAGATGAGGGAATTGAAGGTGGACTCATCAAATTTGCAGATGACACTAAGCTGACAGGAATAACCAACACCCCAGAAGACAAGCTGAAGAGCCAAAAAGATGTTGACAGACTTGAAGACTGGGGCCTATCTAACAAAATAAAATTCTACGTAGATAAAAGTAAGGTTTTACACTTAGGTAAGAAAAAGCAACTGTGTAGGGATAGACTAGGTGAAACTTGGCTTAATGCCAGTAACCAAATGAAGGAGCTTGGAGTCCTAGTGACCAATCATTTAAATATGAGACGACAGTGCACGGCGGCAGTAAAAAAAAATCCCAATGCAATCCTAGGCTGCATTAATAGATGGATAGAATCAAGATCAGGTGAAGTTCTAATACTGCTTTACAAAGTAAGACCGCACTTGAAATACTGCATCCAATTCTGGTCACTACAATAAAAAAAGGATGCTGACACTCTGGAAAGAATGCAGAGAAGAGAAACAAAAATGATTAGGGGGCTAGAGGCGAAAACGTATGAAGAACGTTACAGGATTAGGGTATGTCTAGTCCAGGGGTCGGCAACCTTAAACACTCAAAGAGCCACAAAGGTCCTAACCGGAAGCCCCCTATTCAATTCTGGAGCTGACCGGAAGTCCGGTGCTCCCACCATAGAGTCTCCTCCTAGCGCGGCGTCCTTTTTCCTCTACCTGTCCTAACCAAAAGCACTATCAATTGTGGAGCTGATGGGAAAACCCGCCCCTTGCCATAGAGGTTCCTCCTGGAGCGCCGTGCTTTTCCCCTCCCTAACCAAAAGCTCCTCTCAAAATTGTGGTGCCAACTGGCGAGAGGGAGCCGCAGTAGAAGGATGAAAGAGCCACATGCGGCTCCAGAGCCGTGGGTTGCTGACCCCTGGTCTAGTCTAATGAAAAGAAGGATGGGGGAGGCATGATAGCACTAAACCAATGGAACAGGTTGCCTTCAGAGGTTTTGGGTGCTCCATCACTGAAGGTTTTCAAACAGATAGGACAACAGTTTGTCGGAAATGGTATAGAGTTTCCTGCTCGAGCGAGGGGTTGGATTATAAGATCACTGAGGTCCCGTAAAACTCAATTATTCTATATTTTATGAGGAAGCCAGTGGAATTTGGTAACAGTTGCTGAGGTACGGTGTTCCACAAGGAAACTGGTGGATGTCTTTCGCAGATGGAGATGGTAGATAAGAATGAGGGCCATTTTTGGGGATGGAGCCCTCTCACCCCAAGGACTGATGCCAGCTGATGTCATTTAGACGGACCTAGCAAAAATGCACGATGGACGCTGTGTGGAAATCCATGAATAGAAGCCGGGGCATGATTGTGAATGGATGGAGTGAGACTGAGTGTGCGGATGGGCGGTGTGCACCATCCCAGTGTGGATGCAGCCCGCAGTGTGCTTGTGTGTAAGTACCTGAGTTGTCGAATGTGTTCGTGGTGGAAGAGAAGCCTGGTGCCAGCTTCGTCTGATGCGGGGGCGGCGTGGAAGTATAAGCCCTAGGCACAGCTTCGCTGGGTCTTGTGGTGCTGTGAATGCAGCTAAGTGTCCTTATGACGCGGAACGAAAGGAAACTGGTGGATATTCTTCGGAGGAAGCCAGTGGAATTTGGCAACTGTTACTGAGGTACAATGTTCCGGACTGAAGCTGGTAGATGTCTTTGGGAGATGGAGATGATTGATAAGAGTAAGGGCCCTTTTTTGGGGTGGAGCCCTCTCATCCCGAGGACTGAAGCCGGCTGATGTCTGCAATACGGAGCTAGCAAAAATGGATGATGGACGCTGTATGGAAATCCATGAATGGAAGCCGGGGCATGATTGTGAATGGATGGAGTGTGACTGAGTGTGCGGATGGGCGGTGTGCACCATCCCAGAGTGGATGCAGCCCGCAGTGTGCTTGTGTGTAAGTATCTGAGTTGTCGAATGTGTTCGTGGTGGAAGAGAAGCCTGGTGTCAGCTTCGTCTGATGCGGGGGCAGCGTGGAAGTATAAGCCCTAGGCACAGCTTCGCTGGGTCTTGTGGTGCTGTGAATGCAGCTAAGTGTCCTTATGATGCGGAACGAAAGGAAACCGGTGGATATTCTTCGGAGGAAGCCAGTTGAATTTTGGCAACTGTTAGTGAGGTACAATGTTCTGGACTGAGGCTGGTGGATTCTTTGGAAAATGCATGTTGCAAATGGGCTGGCCTGCTCAGTGTACTTTGCTTTGTTTGCAGCATGCCCCTTGGTACTCCTGTCTATTCCCGGACGGAAGCTGACAATGGAGCATCGATGAACAGAGGACAACAATGGTCAAGCTTGCGATGGCTAATAGAAAGGCAAGTTCTATAGAAAGTTTCTAAGTGGGATGGGAAGATTGCAGCTAATATACTGTCCTCGTGTAGTTTCCTTCCACTACGTACTCCCCCAAACTGTTCTCCCAATTGGCTTGAAAGTTTGCAAAGAAGTGTATGGAATTTTCCCCCCATTGAGTTATGGAAGATACCATTGTGTCCTGGAAGGAATCAGGCAGTCCTGTCTGTAGCCAAGAAGGAACCCAGTTGTATGGAAAGTCACGGAGCTTCCGCAGTCCGTGAGCTGGCCCCCTGCATATAGCCATTTCATTGATTGATGGATGACGTGTCAGGAAGGTTGTGTCGATGCTTAATCCCTCGATACAATTTTTTTCCTAGACTTATCTGGTTATTAAGCCAAACTCCATGTACAGAGTGGTATCTGTTCCCCTTCATGACATGATTGTGTTTCTTCGGGCGACAGGCAGGGCCATGACAGCTCACAGTACTAAAGGCCCACTTTACATGCAGCAGTAGCCAATCCAGCCTGGGTACGGTCTCCATCATTAATGTCCTTTCTTTGCAGAGAGTTTCTTCTGCCAGTTTCTTCAGAAGGGAACTTCTTCGGCAACTAAAGTCAACCCAGAGGAGCCCAAAGGTGGAGCAGAAGAGACGGGATGGAAAGGCAAGTTCTCTAGAAGACTTGCTGAGTGGAACGGCTCATTTCCAGCATGTAGCCCTCTATCCCCATGGCCTAAAGCAGACTGAGGTCCGGGAGACGGACCTAGCAATAAAACCTAGCTGTGCGGAAACCCATGAGTGGAAGCCGGTGCATGATTGTGAATGGATGGAGTGTGACTGAGAGTGTGGATGGGCGGTGTGGACCATCCTAGAGAGGATGTAGCCCGCAGTGTGTTTATGTGTAAATGTCTGAGTTGTCGAATGTGTTTGTGGTGTAAGAGAAGCCTGGTGTCAGTTTAGTCTGATGCGGAGGTGGCGAGGAAGACTAAGCCTTGGGCCCCACTTTGTCGGGTCTGGTGGCGGCGTGAATGGAGCTAAGCATCCTTAGGAAGCGGAATGAAAAGAAACCGGTGGATATTCTTCGGTGGAAGCCAGTGGAATTTGGCAGGGGTTGCTGAGGTACAATGTTCAGGACTGAGGCTGGTAGATGTCTTTCGGAGATGGAGATGGTAGATAGGAGTGAGGGCCCTTCATACTCAACATGCAGTCCTCAACAGAAGTACATCCACATGGAGGGAATTTAGCAGTGGGGTACCCAAAGGTTCCATTTTAGGCCCAATACTCTCCGATATCTTCAAAACAATATAGATGAGGGAATTGAAGGTGGACTCATCAAATTTGCAGATGACACTAAGCTGACAGGAATAACCAACACCCCAGAAGACAAGCTGAAGATCCAAAAAGATGTTGACAGACTTGAAGACTGGGGCCTATCTAACAAAATAAAATTCTACGTAGATAAAAGTAAGGTTTTACACTTAGGTAAGAAAAAGCAACTGTGTAGGGATAGACTAGGTGAAACTTGGCTTAATGCCAGTAACCAAATGAAGGAGCTTGGAGTCCTAGTGACCAATCATTTAAATATGAGACGACAGTGCACGGCGGCAGTAAAAAAAAATCCCAATGCAATCCTAGGCTGCATTAATAGATGGATAGAATCAAGATCAGGCGAAGTTCTAATACTGCTTTACAAAGTAAGACCGCACTTGAAATACTGCATCCAATTCTGGTCACTACAATAAAAAAAGGATGCTGACACTCTGGAAAGAATGCAGAGAAGAGAAACAAAAATGATTAGGGGGCTAGAGGCGAAAACGTATGAAGAACGTTACAGGATTAGGGTATGTCTAGTCCAGGGGTCGGCAACCTTAAACACTCAAAGAGCCACAAAGGTCCTAACCGGAAGCCCCCTATTCAATTCTGGAGCTGACCGGAAGTCCGGTGCTCCCACCATAGAGTCTCCTCCTAGCGCGGCGTCCTTTTTCCTCTACCTGTCCTAACCAAAAGCACTATCAATTGTGGAGCTGATGGGAAAACCCGCCCCTTGCCATAGAGGTTCCTCCTGGAGCGCCGTGCTTTTCCCCTCCCTAACCGGAAGCTCCTCTCAAAATTGTGGTGCCAACTGGCGAGAGGGAGCCGCAGTAGAAGGATGAAAGAGCCACATGCGGCTCCAGAGCCGTGGGTTGCTGACCCCTGGTCTAGTCTAATGAAAAGAAGGATGGGGGAGGCATGATAGCACTAAACCAATGGAACAGGTTGCCTTCAGAGGTTTTGGGTGCTCCATCACTGAATGTTTTCAAACAGATAGGACAACAGTTTGTCGGAAATGGTATAGAGTTTCCTGCTCGAGCGAGGGGTTGGATTATAAGATCACTGAGGTCCCGTAAAACTCAATTATTCTATATTTTATGAGGAAGCCAGTGGAATTTGGTAACAGTTGCTGAGGTACGGTGTTCCACAAGGAAACTGGTGGATGTCTTTCGCAGATGGAGATGGTAGATAAGAATGAGGGCCATTTTTGGGGATGGAGCCCTCTCACCCCAAGGACTGATGCCAGCTGATGTCATTTAGACGGACCTAGCAAAAATGCACGATGGACGCTGTGTGGAAATCCATGAATAGAAGCCGGGGCATGATTGTGAATGGATGGAGTGAGACTGAGTGTGCGGATGGGCGGTGTGCACCATCCCAGAGTGGATGCAGCCCGCAGTGTGCTTGTGTGTAAGTACCTGAGTTGTCGAATGTGTTCGTGGTGGAAGAGAAGCCTGGTGCCAGCTTCGTCTGATGCGGGGGCGGCGTGGAAGTATAAGCCCTAGGCACAGCTTCGCTGGGTCTTGTGGTGCTGTGAATGCAGCTAAGTGTCCTTATGACGCGGAACGAAAGGAAACTGGTGGATATTCTTCGGAGGAAGCCAGTGGAATTTGGCAACTGTTACTGAGGTACAATGTTCCGGACTGAAGCTGGTAGATGTCTTTGGGAGATGGAGATGATTGATAAGAGTAAGGGCCCTTTTTTGGGGTGGAGCCCTCTCATCCCGAGGACTGAAGCCGGCTGATGTCTGCAATACGGAGCTAGCAAAAATGGATGATGGACGCTGTGTGGAAATCCATGAATGGAAGCCGGGGCATGATTGTGAATGGATGGAGTGTGACTGAGTGTGCGGATGGGCGGTGTGCACCATCCCAGAGTGGATGCAGCCCGCAGTGTGCTTGTGTGTAAGTATCTGAGTTGTCGAATGTGTTCGTGGTGGAAGAGAAGCCTGGTGTCAGCTTCGTCTGATGCGGGGGCAGCGTGGAAGTATAAGCCCTAGGCACAGCTTCGCTGGGTCTTGTGGTGCTGTGAATGCAGCTAAGTGTCCTTATGATGCGGAACGAAAGGAAACCGGTGGATATTCTTCGGAGGAAGCCAGTTGAATTTGGCAACTGTTAGTGAGGTACAATGTTCTGGACTGAGGCTGGTGGATTCTTTGGAAAATGCATGTTGCAAATGGGCTGGCCTGCTCAGTGTACTTTGCTTTGTTTGCAGCATGCCCCTTGGTACTCCTGTCTATTCCCGGACGGAAGCTGACAATGGAGCATCGATGAACAGAGGACAACAATGGTCAAGCTTGCGATGGCTAATAGAAAGGCAAGTTCCATAGAAAGTTTCTAAGTGGGATGGGAAGATTGTAGCTAATATACTGTCCTCGTGTAGTTTCCTTCCACTACGTACTCCCCCAAACTGTTCTCCCAATTGGCTTGAAAGTTTGCAAAGAAGTGTATGGAATTATCCCCCCATTGAGTTATGGAAGATACCATTGTGTCCTGGAAGGAATCGGGCAGTCCTGATTCCTTCCAGGAACCCAGTTGTATGGAAAGACACGGAGCTTCCGCAGTCCGTGAGCTGGCCCCCTGCATATAGCCATTTCATTGATTGATGGATGACGTGTCAGGAAGGTTGTGTTGATGCTTAATCCCTCGATACAATTTTTTCCTAGACTTATCTGGTTATTAAGCCAAACTCCATGTACAGAGCGGTATCTGTTCCCCTTCATGACATGATTGTGTTTCTTCGGGCGACAGGCAGGGCCATTGACAGCTCACAGTACTAAAGGCCCACTTTACATGCAGCAGTAGCCAATCCAGCCTGGGTACGGTCTCCATCATTAATGTCCTTTCTTTGCAGAGAGTTTCTTCTGCCAGTTTCTTCAGAAGGGAACTTCTTCGGCAACTAAAGTCAACCCAGAGGAGCCCAAAGGTGGAGCAGAAGAGACGGGATGGAAAGGCAAGTTCTCTAGAAGACTTGCTGAGTGGAACGGCTCATTTCCAGCATGTAGCCCTCTATCCCCATGGCCTAAAGCAGACTGAGGTCCGGGAGACGGACCTAGCAATAAAACCTTGCTGTGCGGAAACCCATGAGTGGAAGCCGGTGCATGATTGTGAATGGATGGAGTGTGACTGAGAGTGTGGATGGGCGGTGTGGACCATCCTAGAGAGGATGTAGCCCGCAGTGTGTTTATGTGTAAATGTCTGAGTTGTCGAATGTGTTCGTGGTGTAAGAGAAGCCTGGTGTCAGTTTAGTCTGATGCGGAGGTGGCGAGGAAGACTAAGCCTTGGGCCCCACTTTTTCAGGTCTGGTGGCGGCGTGAATGGAGCTAAGCATCCTTAGGAAGCAGAATGAAAAGAAACCGGTGGATATTCTTCGGTGGAAGCCAGTGGAATTTGGCAGGGGTTGCTGAGGTACAATGTTCAGGACTGAGGCTGGTAGATGTCTTTCGGAGATGGAGATGGTAGATAGGAGTGAGGGCCCTTCATACTCAACATGCAGTCCTCAACAGAAGTACATCCACATGGAGGGAATTTAGCAGTGGGGTATCCCAAGGTTCCATTTTAGGCCCAATACTCTCCGATATCTTCAAAACAATATAGATGAGGGAATTGAAGGGGGACTCATCAAATTTGCAGATGACACTAAGCTGACAGGAATAACCAACACCCCAGAAGACAAGCTGAAGATCCAAAAAGATGTTGACAGACTTGAAGACTGGGGCCTATCTAACAAAATAAAATTCTACGTAGATAAAAGTAAGGTTTTACACTTAGGTAAGAAAAAGCAACTGTGTAGGGATAGACTAGGTGAAACTTGGCTTAATGCCAGTAACCAAATGAAGGAGCTTGGAGTCCTAGTGACCAATCATTTAAATATGAGACGACAGTGCACGGCGGCAGTAAAAAAAAATCCCAATGCAATCCTAGGCTGCATTAATAGATGGATAGAATCAAGATCAGGTGAAGTTCTAATACTGCTTTACAAAGTAAGACCGCACTTGAAATACTGCATCCAATTCTGGTCACTACAATAAAAAAAGGATGCTGACACTCTGGAAAGAATGCAGAGAAGAGAAACAAAAATAATTAGGGGGCTAGAGGCGAAAACGTATGAAGAACGTTACAGGATTAGGGTATGTCTAGTCCAGGGGTCGGCAACCTTAAACACTCAAAGAGCCACAAAGGTCCTAACCGGAAGCCCCCTATTCAATTCTGGAGCTGACCGGAAGTCCGGTGCTCCCACCATAGAGTCTCCTCCTAGCGCGGCGTCCTTTTTCCTCTACCTGTCCTAACCAAAAGCACTATCAATTGTGGAGCTGATGGGAAAAACCGCCCCTTGCCATAGAGTTTCCTCCTGGAGCGCCATGCTTTTCCCCTCCCTAACCGGAAGCTCCTCTCAAAATTGTGGTGCCAACTGGCGAGAGGGAGCCGCAGTTGAAGGATGAAAGAGCCACATGCGGCTCCAGAGCCGTGGGTTGCTGACCCCTGGTCTAGTCTAATGAAAAGAAGGATGGGGGAGGCATGATAGCACTAAACCAATGGAATAGGTTGCCTTCAGAGGTTTTGGGTGCTCCATCACTGAAGGTTTTCAAACAGATAGGACAACAGTTTGTCGGAAATGGTATAGAGTTTCCTGCTCGAGCGAGGGGTTGGATTATAAGATCACTGAGGTCCCGTAAAACTCAATTATTCTATATTTTATGAGGAAGCCAGTGGAATTTGGTAACAGTTGCTGAGGTACGGTGTTCCACAAGGAAGCTGGTGGATGTCTCTCGCAGATGGAGATGGTAGATAAACATGAGGGCCATTTTTGGGGATGGAGCCCTCTCACCCCAAGGACTGATGCCAGCTGATGTCATTTAGACGGACCTAGCAAAAATGCATGATGGACGCTGTGTGGAAATCCATGAATACAAGCCGGGGCATGATTGTGAATGGATGGAGTGAGACTGAGTGTGCGGATGGGCGGTGTGCACCATCCCAGAGTGGATGCAGCCCGCAGTGTGCTTGTGTGTAAGTACCTGAGTTGTCGAATGTGTTCGTGGTGGAAGAGAAGCCTGGTGCCAGCTTCGTCTGATGCGGGGGCGGCGTGGAAGTATAAGCCCTAGGCACAGCTTCGCTGGGTCTTGTGGTGCTGTGAATGCAGCTAAGTGTCCTTATGACGCGGAACGAAAGGAAACTGGTGGATATTCTTCGGAGGAAGCCAGTGGAATTTGGCAACTGTTACTGAGGTACAATGTTCCGGACTGAAGCTGGTAGATGTCTTTGGGAGATGGAGATGATTGATAAGAGTAAGGGCCCTTTTTTGGGGTGGAGCCCTCTCATCCCGAGGACTGAAGCCGGCTGATGTCTGCAATACGGAGCTAGCAAAAATGGATGATGGACGCTGTGTGGAAATCCATGAATGGAAGCCGGGGCATGATTGTGAATGGATGGAGTGTGACTGAGTGTGCGGATGGGCGGTGTGCACCATCCCAGAGTGGATGCAGCCCGCAGTGTGCTTGTGTGTAAGTATCTGAGTTGTCGAATGTGTTCGTGGTGGAAGAGAAGCCTGGTGTCAGCTTCGTCTGATGCGGGGGCAGCGTGGAAGTATAAGCCCTAGGCACAGCTTCGCTGGGTCTTGTGGTGCTGTGAATGCAGCTAAGTGTCCTTATGATGCGGAACGAAAGGAAACCGGTGGATATTCTTCGGAGGAAGCCAGTTGAATTTGGCAACTGTTAGTGAGGTACAATGTTCTGGACTGAGGCTGGTGGATTCTTTGGAAAATGCATGTTGCAAATGGGCTGGCCTGCTCAGTGTACTTTGCTTTGTTTGCAGCATGCCCCTTGGTACTCCTGTCTATTACCGGACGGAAGCTGACAATGGAGCATCGATGAACAGAGGACAACAATGGTCAAGCTTGCGATGGCTAATAGAAAGGCAAGTTCCATAGAAAGTTTCTAAGTGGGATGGGAAGATTGTAGCTAATATACTGTCCTCGTGTAGTTTCCTTCCACTACGTACTCCCCCAAACTGTTCTCCCAATTGGCTTGAAAGTTTGCAAAGAAGTGTATGGAATTTTCCCCCCATTGAGTTATGGAAGATACCATTGTGTCCTGGAAGGAATCAGGCAGTCCTGTCTGTAGCCAAGAAGGAACCCAGTTGTATGGAAAGACACGGAGCTTCCGCAGTCCGTGAGCTGGCCCCCTGCATATAGCCATTTCATTGATTGATGGATGACATGTCAGGAAGGTTGTGTCGATGCTTAATCCCTCGATACAATTTTTTCCTAGACTTATCTGGTTATTAAGCCAAACTCCATGTACAGAGCGGTATCTGTTCCCCTTCATGACATGATTGTGTTTCTTCGGGCGACAGGCAGGGCCACTGACAGCTCACAGTACTAAAGGCCCACTTTACATGCAGCAGTAGCCAATCCAGCCTGGGTACGGTCTCCATCATTAATGTCCTTTCTTTGCAGAGAGTTTCTTCTGCCAGTTTCTTCAGAAGGGAACTTCTTCGGCAACTAAAGTCAACCCAGAGGAGCCCAAAGGTGGAGCAGAAGAGACGGGATGGAAAGGCAAGTTCTCTAGAAGACTTGCTGAGTGGAACGGCTCATTTCCAGCATGTAGCCCTCTATCCCCATGGCCTAAAGCAGACTGAGGTCCGGGAGACGGACCTAGCAATAAAACCTAGCTGTGCGGAAACCCATGAGTGGAAGCCGGTGCATGATTGTGAATGGATGGAATGTGACTGAGAGTGTGGATGGGCGGTGTGGACCATCCTAGAGAGGATGTAGCCCGTAGTGTGTTTATGTGTAAATGTCTGAGTTGTCGAATGTGTTCGTGGTGTAAGAGAAGCCTGGTGTCAGTTTAGTCTGATGCGGAGGTGGCGAGGAAGACTAAGCCTTGGGCCCCACTTTGTCGGGTCTGGTGGCGGCGTGAATGGAGCTAAGCATCCTTAGGAAGCGGAATGAAAAGAAACCGGTGGATATTCTTCGGTGGAAGCCAGTGGAATTTGGCAGGGGTTGCTGAGGTACAATGTTCAGGACTGAGGCTGGTAGATGTCTTTCGGAGATGGAGATGGTAGATAGGAGTGAGGGCCCTTCATACTCAACATGCAGTCCTCAACAGAAGTACATCCACATGGAGGGAATTTAGCAGTGGGGTACCCAAAGGTTCCATTTTAGGCCCAATACTCTCCGATATCTTCAAAACAATATAGATGAGGGAATTGAAGGTGGACTCATCAAATTTGCAGATGACACTAAGCTGACAGGAATAACCAACACCCCAGAAGACAAGCTGAAGAGCCAAAATGATGTTGACAGACTTGAAGACTGGGGCCTATCTAACAAAATAAAATTCTACGTAGATAAAAGTAAGGTTTTACACTTAGGTAAGAAAAAGCAACTGTGTAGGGATAGACTAGGTGAAACTTGGCTTAATGCCAGTAACCAAATGAAGGAGCTTGGAGTCCTAGTGACCAATCATTTAAATATGAGACAACAGTGCACGGCGGCAGTAAAAAAAAATCCCAATGCAATCCTAGGCTGCATTAATAGATGGATAGAATCAAGATCAGGTGAAGTTCTAATACTGCTTTACAAAGTAAGACCGCACTTGAAATACTGCATCCAATTCTGGTCACTACAATAAAAAAAGGATGCTGACACTCTGGAAAGAATGCAGAGAAGAGAAACAAAAATGATTAGGGGGCTAGAGGCGAAAACGTATGAAGAACGTTACAGGATTAGGGTATGTCTAGTCCAGGGGTCGGCAACCTTAAACACTCAAAGAGCCACAAAGGTCCTAACCGGAAGCCCCCTATTCAATTCTGGAGCTGACCGGAAGTCCGGTGCTCCCACCATAGAGTCTCCTCCTAGCGCGGCGTCCTTTTTCCTCTACCTGTCCTAACCAAAAGCACTATCAATTGTGGAGCTGATGGGAAAACCCGCCCCTTGCCATAGAGGTTCCTCCTGGAGCGCCGTGCTTTTCCCCTCCCTAACCAAAAGCTCCTCTCAAAATTGTGGTGCCAACTGGCGAGAGGGAGCCGCAGTAGAAGGATGAAAGAGCCACATGCGGCTCCAGAGCCGTGGGTTGCTGACCCCTGGTCTAGTCTAATGAAAAGAAGGATGGGGGAGGCATGATAGCACTAAACCAATGGAACAGGTTGCCTTCAGAGGTTTTGGGTGCTCCATCACTGAAGGTTTTCAAACAGATAGGACAACAGTTTGTCGGAAATGGTATAGAGTTTCCTGCTCGAGCGAGGGGTTGGATTATAAGATCACTGAGGTCCCGTAAAACTCAATTATTCTATATTTTATGAGGAAGCCAGTGGAATTTGGTAACAGTTGCTGAGGTACGGTGTTCCACAAGGAAACTGGTGGATGTCTTTCGCAGATGGAGATGGTAGATAAGAATGAGGGCCATTTTTGGGGATGGAGCCCTCTCACCCCAAGGACTGATGCCAGCTGATGTCATTTAGACGGACCTAGCAAAAATGCACGATGGACGCTGTGTGGAAATCCATGAATAGAAGCCGGGGCATGATTGTGAATGGATGGAGTGAGACTGAGTGTGCGGATGGGCGGTGTGCACCATCCCAGTGTGGATGCAGCCCGCAGTGTGCTTGTGTGTAAGTACCTGAGTTGTCGAATGTGTTCGTGGTGGAAGAGAAGCCTGGTGCCAGCTTCGTCTGATGCGGGGGCGGCGTGGAAGTATAAGCCCTAGGCACAGCTTCGCTGGGTCTTGTGGTGCTGTGAATGCAGCTAAGTGTCCTTATGACGCGGAACGAAAGGAAACTGGTGGATATTCTTCGGAGGAAGCCAGTGGAATTTGGCAACTGTTACTGAGGTACAATGTTCCGGACTGAAGCTGGTAGATGTCTTTGGGAGATGGAGATGATTGATAAGAGTAAGGGCCCTTTTTTGGGGTGGAGCCCTCTCATCCCGAGGACTGAAGCCGGCTGATGTCTGCAATACGGAGCTAGCAAAAATGGATGATGGACGCTGTGTGGAAATCCATGAATGGAAGCCGGGGCATGATTGTGAATGGATGGAGTGTGACTGAGTGTGCGGATGGGCGGTGTGCACCATCCCAGAGTGGATGCAGCCCGCAGTGTGCTTGTGTGTAAGTATCTGAGTTGTCGAATGTGTTCGTGGTGGAAGAGAAGCCTGGTGTCAGCTTCGTCTGATGCGGGGGCAGCGTGGAAGTATAAGCCCTAGGCACAGCTTCGCTGGGTCTTGTGGTGCTGTGAATGCAGCTAAGTGTCCTTATGATGCGGAACGAAAGGAAACCGGTGGATATTCTTCGGAGGAAGCCAGTTGAATTTGGCAACTGTTAGTGAGGTACAATGTTCTGGACTGAGGCTGGTGGATTCTTTGGAAAATGCATGTTGCAAATGGGCTGGCCTGCTCAGTGTACTTTGCTTTGTTTGCAGCATGCCCCTTGGTACTCCTGTCTATTCCCGGACGGAAGCTGACAATGGAGCATCGATGAACAGAGGACAACAATGGTCAAGCTTGCGATGGCTAATAGAAAGGCAAGTTCTATAGAAAGTTTCTAAGTGGGATGGGAAGATTGCAGCTAATATACTGTCCTCGTGTAGTTTCCTTCCACTACGTACTCCCCCAAACTGTTCTCCCAATTGGCTTGAAAGTTTGCAAAGAAGTGTATGGAATTTTCCCCCCATTGAGTTATGGAAGATACCATTGTGTCCTGGAAGGAATCAGGCAGTCCTGTCTGTAGCCAAGAAGGAACCCAGTTGTATGGAAAGTCACGGAGCTTCCGCAGTCCGTGAGCTGGCCCCCTGCATATAGCCATTTCATTGATTGATGGATGACGTGTCAGGAAGGTTGTGTCGATGCTTAATCCCTCGATACAATTTTTTTCCTAGACTTATCTGGTTATTAAGCCAAACTCCATGTACAGAGTGGTATCTGTTCCCCTTCATGACATGATTGTGTTTCTTCGGGCGACAGGCAGGGCCATGACAGCTCACAGTACTAAAGGCCCACTTTACATGCAGCAGTAGCCAATCCAGCCTGGGTACGGTCTCCATCATTAATGTCCTTTCTTTGCAGAGAGTTTCTTCTGCCAGTTTCTTCAGAAGGGAACTTCTTCGGCAACTAAAGTCAACCCAGAGGAGCCCAAAGGTGGAGCAGAAGAGACGGGATGGAAAGGCAAGTTCTCTAGAAGACTTGCTGAGTGGAATGGCTCATTTCCAGCATGTAGCCCTCTATCCCCATGGCCTAAAGCAGACTGAGGTCCGGGAGACGGACCTAGCAATAAAACCTAGCTGTGCGGAAACCCATGAGTGGAAGCCGGTGCATGATTGTGAATGGATGGAGTGTGACTGAGAGTGTGGATGGGCGGTGTGGACCATCCTAGAGAGGATGTAGCCCGCAGTGTGTTTATGTGTAAATGTCTGAGTTGTCGAATGTGTTTGTGGTGTAAGAGAAGCCTGGTGTCAGTTTAGTCTGATGCGGAGGTGGCGAGGAAGACTAAGCCTTGGGCCCCACTTTGTCGGGTCTGGTGGCGGCGTGAATGGAGCTAAGCATCCTTAGGAAGCGGAATGAAAAGAAACCGGTGGATATTCTTCGGTGGAAGCCAGTGGAATTTGGCAGGGGTTGCTGAGGTACAATGTTCAGGACTGAGGCTGGTAGATGTCTTTCGGAGATGGAGATGGTAGATAGGAGTGAGGGCCCTTCATACTCAACATGCAGTCCTCAACAGAAGTACATCCACATGGAGGGAATTTAGCAGTGGGGTACCCAAAGGTTCCATTTTAGGCCCAATACTCTCCGATATCTTCAAAACAATATAGATGAGGGAATTGAAGGGGGACTCATCAAATTTGCAGATGACACTAAGCTGACAGGAATAACCAACACCCCAGAAGACAAGCTGAAGATCCAAAAAGATGTTGACAGACTTGAAGACTGGGGCCTATCTAACAAAATAAAATTCTACGTAGATAAAAGTAAGGTTTTACACTTAGGTAAGAAAAAGCAACTGTGTAGGGATAGACTAGGTGAAACTTGGCTTAATGCCAGTAACCAAATGAAGGAGCTTGGAGTCCTAGTGACCAATCATTTAAATATGAGACGACAGTGCACGGCGGCAGTAAAAAAAAATCCCAATGCAATCCTAGGCTGCATTAATAGATGGATAGAATCAAGATCAGGCGAAGTTCTAATACTGCTTTACAAAGTAAGACCGCACTTGAAATACTGCATCCAATTCTGGTCACTACAATAAAAAAAGGATGCTGACACTCTGGAAAGAATGCAGAGAAGAGAAACAAAAATGATTAGGGGGCTAGAGGCGAAAACGTATGAAGAACGTTACAGGATTAGGGTATGTCTAGTCCAGGGGTCGGCAACCTTAAACACTCAAAGAGCCACAAAGGTCCTAACCGGAAGCCCCCTATTCAATTCTGGAGCTGACCGGAAGTCCGGTGCTCCCACCATAGAGTCTCCTCCTAGCGCGGCGTCCTTTTTCCTCTACCTGTCCTAACCAAAAGCACTATCAATTGTGGAGCTGATGGGAAAACCCGCCCCTTGCCATAGAGGTTCCTCCTGGAGCGCCGTGCTTTTCCCCTCCCTAACCGGAAGCTCCTCTCAAAATTGTGGTGCCAACTGGCGAGAGGGAGCCGCAGTAGAAGGATGAAAGAGCCACATGCGGCTCCAGAGCCGTGGGTTGCTGACCCCTGGTCTAGTCTAATGAAAAGAAGGATGGGGGAGGCATGATAGCACTAAACCAATGGAACAGGTTGCCTTCAGAGGTTTTGGGTGCTCCATCACTGAATGTTTTCAAACAGATAGGACAACAGTTTGTCGGAAATGGTATAGAGTTTCCTGCTCGAGCGAGGGGTTGGATTATAAGATCACTGAGGTCCCGTAAAACTCAATTATTCTATATTTTATGAGGAAGCCAGTGGAATTTGGTAACAGTTGCTGAGGTACGGTGTTCCACAAGGAAACTGGTGGATGTCTTTCGCAGATGGAGATGGTAGATAAGAATGAGGGCCATTTTTGGGGATGGAGCCCTCTCACCCCAAGGACTGATGCCAGCTGATGTCATTTAGACGGACCTAGCAAAAATGCACGATGGACGCTGTGTGGAAATCCATGAATAGAAGCCGGGGCAGAATTGTGAATGGATGGAGTGAGACTGAGTGTGCGGATGGGCGGTGTGCACCATCCCAGAGTGGATGCAGCCCGCAGTGTGCTTGTGTGTAAGTACCTGAGTTGTCGAATGTGTTCGTGGTGGAAGAGAAGCCTGGTGCCAGCTTCGTCTGATGCGGGGGCGGCGTGGAAGTATAAGCCCTAGGCACAGCTTCGCTGGGTCTTGTGGTGCTGTGAATGCAGCTAAGTGTCCTTATGACGCGGAACGAAAGGAAACTGGTGGATATTCTTCGGAGGAAGCCAGTGGAATTTGGCAACTGTTACTAAGGTACAATGTTCCGGACTGAAGCTGGTAGATGTCTTTGGGAGATGGAGATGATTGATAAGAGTAAGGGCCCTTTTTTGGGGTGGAGCCCTCTCATCCCGAGGACTGAAGCCGGCTGATGTCTGCAATACGGAGCTAGCAAAAATGGATGATGGACGCTGTGTGGAAATCCATGAATGGAAGCCGGGGCATGATTGTGAATGGATGGAGTGTGACTGAGTGTGCGGATGGGCGGTGTGCACCATCCCAGAGTGGATGCAGCCCGCAGTGTGCTTGTGTGTAAGTATCTGAGTTGTCGAATGTGTTCGTGGTGGAAGAGAAGCCTGGTGTCAGCTTCGTCTGATGCGGGGGCAGCGTGGAAGTATAAGCCCTAGGCACAGCTTCGCTGGGTCTTGTGGTGCTGTGAATGCAGCTAAGTGTCCTTATGATGCGGAACGAAAGGAAACCGGTGGATATTCTTCGGAGGAAGCCAGTTGAATTTGGCAACTGTTAGTGAGGTACAATGTTCTGGACTGAGGCTGGTGGATTCTTTGGAAAATGCATGTTGCAAATGGGCTGGCCTGCTCAGTGTACTTTGCTTTGTTTGCAGCATGCCCCTTGGTACTCCTGTCTATTCCCGGACGGAAGCTGACAATGGAGCATCGATGAACAGAGGACAACAATGGTCAAGCTTGCGATGGCTAATAGAAAGGCAAGTTCCATAGAAAGTTTCTAAGTGGGATGGGAAGATTGTAGCTAATATACTGTCCTCGTGTAGTTTCCTTCCACTACGTACTCCCCCAAACTGTTCTCCCAATTGGCTTGAAAGTTTGCAAAGAAGTGTATGGAATTATCCCCCCATTGAGTTATGGAAGATACCATTGTGTCCTGGAAGGAATCGGGCAGTCCTGATTCCTTCCAGGAACCCAGTTGTATGGAAAGACACGGAGCTTCCGCAGTCCGTGAGCTGGCCCCCTGCATATAGCCATTTCATTGATTGATGGATGACGTGTCAGGAAGGTTGTGTTGATGCTTAATCCCTCGATACAATTTTTTCCTAGACTTATCTGGTTATTAAGCCAAACTCCATGTACAGAGCGGTATCTGTTCCCCTTCATGACATGATTGTGTTTCTTCGGGCGACAGGCAGGGCCATTGACAGCTCACAGTACTAAAGGCCCACTTTACATGCAGCAGTAGCCAATCCAGCCTGGGTACGGTCTCCATCATTAATGTCCTTTCTTTGCAGAGAGTTTCTTCTGCCAGTTTCTTCAGAAGGGAACTTCTTCGGCAACTAAAGTCAACCCAGAGGAGCCCAAAGGTGGAGCAGAAGAGAAGGGATGGAAAGGCAAGTTCTCTAGAAGACTTGCTGAGTGGAACGGCTCATTTCCAGCATGTAGCCCTCTATCCCCATGGCCTAAAGCAGACTGAGGTCCGGGAGACGGACCTAGCAATAAAACCTTGCTGTGCGGAAACCCATGAATGGAAGCCGGTGCATGATTGTGAATGGATGGAGTGTGACTGAGAGTGTGGATGGGCGGTGTGGACCATCCTAGAGAGGATGTAGCCCGCAGTGTGTTTATGTGTAAATGTCTGAGTTGTCGAATGTGTTCGTGGTGTAAGAGAAGCCTGGTGTCAGTTTAGTCTGATGCGGAGGTGGCGAGGAAGACTAAGCCTTGGGCCCCACTTTTTCAGGTCTGGTGGCGGCGTGAATGGAGCTAAGCATCCTTAGGAAGCAGAATGAAAAGAAACCGGTGGATATTCTTCGGTGGAAGCCAGTGGAATTTGGCAGGGGTTGCTGAGGTACAATGTTCAGGACTGAGGCTGGTAGATGTCTTTCGGAGATGGAGATGGTAGATAGGAGTGAGGGCCCTTCATACTCAACATGCAGTCCTCAACAGAAGTACATCCACATGGAGGGAATTTAGCAGTGGGGTATCCCAAGGTTCCATTTTAGGCCCAATACTCTCCGATATCTTCAAAACAATATAGATGAGGGAATTGAAGGGGGACTAATCAAATTTGCAGATGACACTAAGCTGACAGGAATAACCAACACCCCAGAAGACAAGCTGAAGATCCAAAAAGATGTTGACAGACTTGAAGACTGGGGCCTATCTAACAAAATAAAATTCTACGTAGATAAAAGTAAGGTTTTACACTTAGGTAAGAAAAAGCAACTGTGTAGGGATAGACTAGGTGAAACTTGGCTTAATGCCAGTAACCAAATGAAGGAGCTTGGAGTCCTAGTGACCAATCATTTAAATATGAGACGACAGTGCACGGCGGCAGTAAAAAAAAATCCCAATGCAATCCTAGGCTGCATTAATAGATGGATAGAATCAAGATCAGGTGAAGTTCTAATACTGCTTTACAAAGTAAGACCGCACTTGAAATACTGCATCCAATTCTGGTCACTACAATAAAAAAAGGATGCTGACACTCTGGAAAGAATGCAGAGAAGAGAAACAAAAATAATTAGGGGGCTAGAGGCGAAAACGTATGAAGAACGTTACAGGATTAGGGTATGTCTAGTCCAGGGGTCGGCAACCTTAAACACTCAAAGAGCCACAAAGGTCCTAACCGGAAGCCCCCTATTCAATTCTGGAGCTGACCGGAAGCCCGGTGCTCCCACCATAGAGTCTCCTCCTAGCGCGGCGTCCTTTTTCCTCTACCTGTCCTAACCAAAAGCACTATCAATTGTGGAGCTGATGGGAAAACCCGCCCCTTGCCATAGAGTTTCCTCCTGGAGCGCCATGCTTTTCCCCTCCCTAACCGGAAGCTCCTCTCAAAATTGTGGTGCCAACTGGCGAGAGGGAGCCGCAGTTGAAGGATGAAAGAGCCACATGCGGCTCCAGAGCCGTGGGTTGCTGACCCCTGGTCTAGTCTAATGAAAAGAAGGATGGGGGAGGCATGATAGCACTAAACCAATGGAATAGGTTGCCTTCAGAGGTTTTGGGTGCTCCATCACTGAAGGTTTTCAAACAGATAGGACAACAGTTTGTCGGAAATGGTATAGAGTTTCCTGCTCGAGCGAGGGGTTGGATTATAAGATCACTGAGGTCCCGTAAAACTCAATTATTCTATATTTTATGAGGAAGCCAGTGGAATTTGGTAACAGTTGCTGAGGTACGGTGTTCCACAAGGAAGCTGGTGGATGTCTCTCGCAGATGGAGATGGTAGATAAACATGAGGGCCATTTTTGGGGATGGAGCCCTCTCACCCCAAGGACTGATGCCAGCTGATGTCATTTAGACGGACCTAGCAAAAATGCACGATGGACGCTGTGTGGAAATCCATGAATAGAAGCCGGGGCATGATTGTGAATGGATGGAGTGAGACTGAGTGTGCGGATGGGCGGTGTGCACCATCCCAGAGTGGATGCAGCCCGCAGTGTGCTTGTGTGTAAGTACCTGAGTTGTCGAATGTGTTCGTGGTGGAAGAGAAGCCTGGTGCCAGCTTCGTCTGATGCGGGGGCGGCGTGGAAGTATAAGCCCTAGGCACAGCTTCGCTGGGTCTTGTGGTGCTGTGAATGCAGCTAAGTGTCCTTATGACACGGAACGAAAGGAAACTGGTGGATATTCTTCGGAGGAAGCCAGTGGAATTTGGCAACTGTTACTGAGGTACAATGTTCCGGACTGAAGCTGGTAGATGTCTTTGGGAGATGGAGATGATTGATAAGAGTAAGGGCCCTTTTTTGGGGTGGAGCCCTCTCATCCCGAGGACTGAAGCCGGCTGATGTCTGCAATACGGAGCTAGCAAAAATGGATGATGGACGCTGTGTGGAAATCCATGAATGGAAGCCGGGGCATGATTGTGAATGGATGGAGTGTGACTGAGTGTGCGGATGGGCGGTGTGCACCATCCCAGAGTGGATGCAGCCCGCAGTGTGCTTGTGTGTAAGTATCTGAGTTGTCGAATGTGTTCGTGGTGGAAGAGAAGCCTGGTGTCAGCTTCGTCTGATGCGGGGGCAGCGTGGAAGTATAAGCCCTAGGCACAGCTTCGCTGGGTCTTGTGGTGCTGTGAATGCAGCTAAGTGTCCTTATGATGCGGAACGAAAGGAAACCGGTGGATATTCTTCGGAGGAAGCCAGTTGAATTTGGCAACTGTTAGTGAGGTACAATGTTCTGGACTGAGGCTGGTGGATTCTTTGGAAAATGCATGTTGCAAATGGGCTGGCCTGCTCAGTGTACTTTGCTTTGTTTGCAGCATGCCCCTTGGTACTCCTGTCTATTCCCGGACGGAAGCTGACAATGGAGCATCGATGAACAGAGGACAACAATGGTCAAGCTTGCGATGGCTAATAGAAAGGCAAGTTCCATAGAAAGTTTCTAAGTGGGATGGGAAGATTGTAGCTAATATACTGTCCTCGTGTAGTTTCCTTCCACTACGTACTCCCCCAAACTGTTCTCCCAATTGGCTTGAAAGTTTGCAAAGAAGTGTATGGAATTTTCCCCCCATTGAGTTATGGAAGATACCATTGTGTCCTGGAAGGAATCAGGCAGTCCTGTCTGTAGCCAAGAAGGAACCCAGTTGTATGGAAAGTCACGGAGCTTCCGCAGTCCGTGAGCTGGCCCCCTGCATATAGCCATTTCATTGATTGATGGATGACGTGTCAGGAAGGTTGTGTCGATGCTTAATCCCTCGATACAATTTTTTTCCTAGACTTATCTGGTTATTAAGCCAAACTCCATGTACAGAGCGGTATCTGTTCCCCTTCATGACATGATTGTGTTTCTTCGGGCGACAGGCAGGGCCACTGACAGCTCACAGTACTAAAGGCCCACTTTACATGCAGCAGTAGCCAATCCAGCCTGGGTACGGTCTCCATCATTAATGTCCTTTCTTTGCAGAGAGTTTCTTCTGCCAGTTTCTTCAGAAGGGAACTTCTTCGGCAACTAAAGTCAACCCAGAGGAGCCCAAAGGTGGAGCAGAAGAGACGGGATGGAAAGGCAAGTTCTCTAGAAGACTTGCTGAGTGGAACGGCTCATTTCCAGCATGTAGCCCTCTATCCCCATGGCCTAAAGCAGACTGAGGTCCGGGAGACGGACCTAGCAATAAAACCTAGCTGTGCGGAAACCCATGAGTGGAAGCCGGTGCATGATTGTGAATGGATGGAGTGTGACTGAGAGTGTGGATGGGCGGTGTGGAACATCCTAGAGAGGATGTAGCCCGCAGTGTGTTTATGTGTAAATGTCTGAGTTGTCGAATGTGTTCGTGGTGTAAGAGAAGCCTGGTGTCAGTTTAGTCTGATGCGGAGGTGGCGAGGAAGACTAAGCCTTGGGCCCCACTTTGTCGGGTCTGGTGGCGGCGTGAATGGAGCTAAGCATCCTTAGGAAGCGGAATGAAAAGAAACCGGTGGATATTCTTCGGTGGAAGCCAGTGGAATTTGGCAGGGGTTGCTGAGGTACAATGTTCAGGACTGAGGCTGGTAGATGTCTTTCGGAGATGGAGATGGTAGATAGGAGTGAGGGCCCTTCATACTCAACATGCAGTCCTCAACAGAAGTACATCCACATGGAGGGAATTTAGCAGTGGGGTACCCCAAGGTTCCATTTTAGGCCCAATACTCTCCGATATCTTCAAAACAATATAGATGAGGGAATTGAAGGTGGACTCATCAAATTTGCAGATGACACTAAGCTGACAGGAATAACCAACACCCCAGAAGACAAGCTGAAGATCCAAAAAGATGTTGACAGACTTGAAGACTGGGGCCTATCTAACAAAAGAAAATTCTACGTAGATAAAAGTAAGGTTTTACACTTAGGTAAGAAAAAGCAACTGTGTAGGGATAGACTAGGTGAAACTTGGCTTAATGCCAGTAACCAAATGAAGGAGCTTGGAGTCCTAGTGACCAATCATTTAAATATGAGACGACAGTGCACGGCGGCAGTAAAAAAAAATCCCAATGCAATCCTAGGCTGCATTAATAGATGGATAGAATCAAGATCAGGTGAAGTTCTAATACTGCTTTACAAAGTAAGACCGCACTTGAAATACTGCATCCAATTCTGGTCACTACAATAAAAAAAGGATGCTGACACTCTGGAAAGAATGCAGAGAAGAGAAACAAAAATAATTAGGGGGCTAGAGGCGAAAACGTATGAAGAACGTTACAGGATTAGGGTATGTCTAGTCCAGGGGTCGGCAACCTTAAACACTCAAAGAGCCACAAAGGTCCTAACCGGAAGCCCCCTATTCAATTCTGGAGCTGACCGGAAGTCCGGTGCTCCCACCATAGAGTCTCCTCCTAGCGCGGCGTCCTTTTTCCTCTACCTGTCCTAACCAAAAGTACTATCAATTGTGGAGCTGATGGGAAAACCCGCCCCTTGCCATAGAGTTTCCTCCTGGAGCGCCATGCTTTTCCCCTCCCTAACCGGAAGCTCCTCTCAAAATTGTGGTGCCAACTGGCGAGAGGGAGCCGCAGTTGAAGGATGAAAGAGCCACATGCGGCTCCAGAGCCGTGGGTTGCTGACCCCTGGTCTAGTCTAATGAAAAGAAGGATGGGGGAGGCATGATAGCACTAAACCAATGGAATAGGTTGCCTTCAGAGGTTTTGGGTGCTCCATCACTGAAGGTTTTCAAACAGATAGGACAACAGTTTGTCGGAAATGGTATAGAGTTTCCTGCTCGAGCGAGGGGTTGGATTATAAGATCACTGAGGTCCCGTAAAACTCAATTATTCTATATTTTATGAGGAAGCCAGTGGAATTTGGTAACAGTTGCTGAGGTACGGTGTTCCACAAGGAAGCTGGTGGATGTCTTTCGCAGATGGAGATGGTAGATAAACATGAGGGCCATTTTTGGGGATGGAGCCCTCTCACCCCAAGGACTGATGCCAGCTGATGTCATTTAGACGGACCTAGCAAAAATGCATGATGGACGCTGTGTGGAAATCCATGAATACAAGCCGGGGCATGATTGTGAATGGATGGAGTGAGACTGAGTGTGCGGATGGGCGGTGTGCACCATCCCAGAGTGGATGCAGCCCGCAGTGTGCTTGTGTGTAAGTACCTGAGTTGTCGAATGTGTTCGTGGTGGAAGAGAAGCCTGGTGCCAGCTTCGTCTGATGCGGGGGCGGCGTGGAAGTATAAGCCCTAGGCACAGCTTCGCTGGGTCTTGTGGTGCTGTGAATGCAGCGAAGTGTCCTTATGACGCGGAACGAAAGGAAACTGGTGGATATTCTTCGGAGGAAGCCAGTGGAATTTGGCAACTGTTACTGAGGTACAATGTTCCGGACTGAAGCTGGTAGATGTCTTTGGGAGATGGAGATGATTGATAAGAGTAAGGGCCCTTTTTTGGGGTGGAGCCCTCTCATCCCAAGGACTGAAGCCGGCTGATGTCTGCAATACGGAGCTAGCAAAAATGGATGATGGACGCTGTGTGGAAATCCATGAATGGAAGCCGGGGCATGATTGTGAATGGATGGAGTGTGACTGAGTGTGCGGATGGGCGGTGTGCACCATCCCAGAGTGGATGCAGCCCGCAGTGTGCTTGTGTGTAAGTATCTGAGTTGTCGAATGTGTTCGTGGTGGAAGAGAAGCCTGGTGTCAGCTTCGTCTGATGCGGGGGCAGCGTGGAAGTATAAGCCCTAGGCACAGCTTCGCTGGGTCTTGTGGTGCTGTGAATGCAGCTAAGTGTCCTTATGATGCGGAACGAAAGGAAACCGGTGGATATTCTTCGGAGGAAGCCAGTTGAATTTGGCAACTGTTAGTGAGGTACAATGTTCTGGACTGAGGCTGGTGGATTCTTTGGAAAATGCATGTTGCAAATGGGCTGGCCTGCTCAGTGTACTTTGCTTTGTTTGCAGCATGCCCCTTGGTACTCCTGTCTATTACCGGACGGAAGCTGACAATGGAGCATCGATGAACAGAGGACAACAATGGTCAAGCTTGCGATGGCTAATAGAAAGGCAAGTTCCATAGAAAGTTTCTAAGTGGGATGGGAAGATTGTAGCTAATATACTGTCCTCGTGTAGTTTCCTTCCACTACGTACTCCCCCAAACTGTTCTCCCAATTGGCTTGAAAGTTTGCAAAGAAGTGTATGGAATTTTCCCCCCATTGAGTTATGGAAGATACCATTGTGTCCTGGAAGGAATCAGGCAGTCCTGTCTGTAGCCAAGAAGGAACCCAGTTGTATGGAAAGACACGGAGCTTCCGCAGTCCGTGAGCTGGCCCCCTGCATATAGCCATTTCATTGATTGATGGATGACATGTCAGGAAGGTTGTGTCGATGCTTAATCCCTCGATACAATTTTTTCCTAGACTTATCTGGTTATTAAGCCAAACTCCATGTACAGAGCGGTATCTGTTCCCCTTCATGACATGATTGTGTTTCTTCGGGCGACAGGCAGGGCCACTGACAGCTCACAGTACTAAAGGCCCACTTTACATGCAGCAGTAGCCAATCCAGCCTGGGTACGGTCTCCATCATTAATGTCCTTTCTTTGCAGAGAGTTTCTTCTGCCAGTTTCTTCAGAAGGGAACTTCTTCGGCAACTAAAGTCAACCCAGAGGAGCCCAAAGGTGGAGCAGAAGAGACGGGATGGAAAGGCAAGTTCTCTAGAAGACTTGCTGAGTGGAACGGCTCATTTCCAGCATGTAGCCCTCTATCCCCATGGCCTAAAGCAGACTGAGGTCCGGGAGACGGACCTAGCAATAAAACCTAGCTGTGCGGAAACCCATGAGTGGAAGCCGGTGCATGATTGTGAATGGATGGAGTGTGACTGAGAGTGTGGATGGGCGGTGTGGACCATCCTAGAGAGGATGTAGCCCGTAGTGTGTTTATGTGTAAATGTCTGAGTTGTCGAATGTGTTCGTGGTGTAAGAGAAGCCTGGTGTCAGTTTAGTCTGATGCGGAGGTGGCGAGGAAGACTAAGCCTTGGGCCCCACTTTGTCGGGTCTGGTGGCGGCGTGAATGGAGCTAAGCATCCTTAGGAAGCGGAATGAAAAGAAACCGGTGGATATTCTTCGGTGGAAGCCAGTGGAATTTGGCAGGGGTTGCTGAGGTACAATGTTCAGGACTGAGGCTGGTAGATGTCTTTCGGAGATGGAGATGGTAGATAGGAGTGAGGGCCCTTCATACTCAACATGCAGTCCTCAACAGAAGTACATCCACATGGAGGGAATTTAGCAGTGGGGTACCCCAAGGTTCCATTTTAGGCCCAATACTCTCCGATATCTTCAAAACAATATAGATGAGGGAATTGAAGGGGGACTCATCAAATTTGCAGATGACACTAAGCTGACAGGAATAACCAACACCCCAGAAGACAAGCTGAAGAGCCAAAAAGATGTTGACAGACTTGAAGACTGGGGCCTATCTAACAAAATAAAATTCTACGTAGATAAAAGTAAGGTTTTACACTTAGGTAAGAAAAAGCAACTGTGTAGGGATAGACTAAGTGAAACTTGGCTTAATGCCAGTAACCAAATGAAGGAGCTTGGAGTCCTAGTGACCAATCATTTAAATATGAGACGACAGTGCACGGCGGCAGTAAAAAAAAATCCCAATGCAATCCTAGGCTGCATTAATAGATGGATAGAATCAAGATCAGGTGAAGTTCTAGTACTGCTTTACAAAGTAAGACCGCACTTGAAATACTGCATCCAATTCTGGTCACTACAATAAAAAAAGGATGCTGACACTCTGGAAAGAATGCAGAGAAGAGAAACAAAAATAATTAGGGGGCTAGAGGCGAAAACGTATGAAGAACGTTACAGGATTAGGGTATGTCTAGTCCAGGGGTCGGCAACCTTAAACACTCAAAGAGCCACAAAGGTCCTAACCGGAAGCCCCCTATTCAATTCTGGAGCTGACCGGAAGCCCGGTGCTCCCACCATAGAGTCTCCTCCTAGCGCGGCGTCCTTTTTCCTCTACCTGTCCTAACCAAAAGCACTATCAATTGTGGAGCTGATGGGAAAACCCGCCCCTTGCCATAGAGTTTCCTCCTGGAGCGCCATGCTTTTCCCCTCCCTAATCGGAAGCTCCTCTCAAAATTGTGGTGCCAACTGGCGAGAGGGAGCCGCAGTAGAAGGATGAAAGAGCCACATGCGGCTCCAGAGCCGTGGGTTGCTGACCCCTGGTCTAGCCTAATGAAAAGAAGGATGGGGGAGGCATGATAGCACTAAACCAATGGAATAGGTTGCCTTCAGAGGTTTTGGGTGCTCCATCACTGAAGGTTTTCAAACAGATAGGACAACAGTTTGTCGGAAATGGTATAGAGTTTCCTGCTCGAGCGAGGGGTTGGATTATAAGATCACTGAGGTCCCGTAAAACTCAATTATTCTATATTTTATGAGGAAGCCAGTGGAATTTGGTAACAGTTGCTGAGGTACGGTGTTCCACAAGGAAGCTGGTGGATGTCTTTCGCAGATGGAGATGGTAGATAAGAATGAGAGCCATTTTTGGGGATGGAGCCCTCTCACCCCAAGGACTGATGCCAGCTGATGTCATTTAGACGGACCTAGCAAAAATGCATGATGGACGCTGTGTGGAAATCCATGAATACAAGCCGGGGCATGATTGTGAATGGATGGAGTGAGACTGAGTGTGCGGATGGGCGTTGTGCACCATCCCAGAGTGGATGCAGCCCGCAGTGTGCTTGTGTGTAAGTACCTGAGTTGTCGAATGTGTTCGTGGTGGAAGAGAAGCCTGGTGCCAGCTTCGTCTGATGCGGGGGCGGCGTGGAAGTATAAGCCCTAGGCACAGCTTCGCTGGGTCTTGTGGTGCTGTGAATGCAGCTAAGTGTCCTTATGACGCGGAACGAAAGGAAACTGGTGGATATTCTTCGGAGGAAGCCAGTGGAATTTGGCAACTGTTACTGAGGTACAATGTTCCGGACTGAAGCTGGTAGATGTCTTTGGGAGATGGAGATGATTGATAAGAGTAAGGGCCCTTTTTTGGGGTGGAGCCCTCTCATCCCGAGGACTGAAGCCGGCTGATGTCTGCAATACGGAGCTAGCAAAAATGGATGATGGACGCTGTGTGGAAATCCATGAATGGAAGCCGGGGCATGATTGTGAATGGATGGAGTGTGACTGAGTGTGCGGATGGGCGGTGTGCACCATCCCAGAGTGGATGCAGCCCGCAGTGTGCTTGTGTGTAAGTATCTGAGTTGTCGAATGTGTTCGTGGTGGAAGAGAAGCCTGGTGTCAGCTTCGTCTGATGCGGGGGCAGCGTGGAAGTATAAGCCCTAGGCACAGCTTCGCTGGGTCTTGTGGTGCTGTGAATGCAGCTAAGTGTCCTTATGATGCGGAACGAAAGGAAACCGGTGGATATTCTTCGGAGGAAGCCAGTTGAATTTGGCAACTGTTAGTGAGGTACAATGTTCTGGACTGAGGCTGGTGGATTCTTTGGAAAATGCATGTTGCAAATGGGCTGGCCTGCTCAGTGTACTTTGCTTTGTTTGCAGCATGCCCCTTGGTACTCCTGTCTATTCCCGGACGGAAGCTGACAATGGAGCATCGATGAACAGAGGACAACAATGGTCAAGCTTGTGATGGCTAATAGAAAGGCAAGTTCCATAGAAAGTTTCTAAGTGGGATGGGAAGATTGTAGCTAATATACTGTCCTCGTGTAGTTTCCTTCCACTACGTACTCCCCCAAACTGTTCTCCCAATTGGCTTGAAAGTTTGCAAAGAAGTGTATGGAATTATCCCCCCATTGAGTTATGGAAGATACCATTGTGTCCTGGAAGGAATCGGGCAGTCCTGATTCCTTCCAGGAACCCAGTTGTATGGAAAGACACGGAGCTTCCGCAGTCCGTGAGCTGGCCCCCTGCATATAGCCATTTCATTGATTGATGGATGACGTGTCAGGAAGGTTGTGTCGATGCTTAATCCCTCGATACAATATTTTTCCTAGACTTATCTGGTTATTAATCCAAACTCCATGTACAGAGCGGTATCTGTTCCCCTTCATGACATGATTGTGTTTCTTCGGGCGACAGGCAGGGCCATTGACAGCTCACAGTACTAAAGGCCCACTTTACAAGCAGCAGTAGCCAATCCAGCCTAGGTACGGTCTCCATCATTAATGTCCTTTCTTTGCAGAGAGTTTCTTCTGCCAGTTTCTTCAGAAGGGAACTTCTTCGGCAACTAAAGTCAACCCAGAGGAGCCCAAAGGTGGAGCAGAAGAGATGGGATGGAAAGGCAAGTTCTCTAGAAGACTTGCTGAGTGGAACGGCTCATTTCCAGCATGTAGCCCTCTATCCCCATGGCCTAAAGCAGACTGAGGTCCGGGAGACGGACCTAGCAATAAAACCTTGCTGTGCGGAAACCCATGAGTGGAAGCCGGTGCATGATTGTGAATGGATGGAGTGTGACTGAGAGTGTGGATGGGCGGTGTGGACCATCCTAGAGAGAATGTAGCCCGCAGTGTGTTTATGTGTAAATGTCTGAGTTGTCGAATGTGTTCGTGGTGTAAGAGAAGCCTGGTGTCAGTTTAGTCTGATGCGGAGGTGGCGAGGAAGACTAAACCTTGGGCCCCACTTTGTCGGGTCTGGTGGCGGTGTGAATGGAGCTAAGCATCCTTAGGAAGCGGAATGAAAAGAAACCGGTGGATATTCTTCGGTGGAAGCCAGTGGAATTTGGCAGGGGTTGCTGAGGTACAATGTTCAGGACTGAGGCTGGTAGATGTCTTTCGGAGATGGAGATGGTAGATAGGAGTGAGGGCCCTTCATACTCAACATGCAGTCCTCAACAGAAGTACATCCACATGGAGGGAATTTAGCAGTGGGGTACCCCAAGGTTCCATTTTAGGCCCAATACTCTCCGATATCTTCAAAACAATATAGATGAGGGAATTGAAGGGGGACTCATCAAATTTGCAGATGACACTAAGCTGACAGGAATAACCAACACCCCAGAAGACAAGCTGAAGAGCCAAAAAGATGTTGACAGACTTGAAGACTGGGGCCTATCTAACAAAATAAAATTCTACGTAGATAAAAGTAAGGTTTTACACTTAGGTAAGAAAAAGCAACTGTGTAGGGATAGACTAGGTGAAACTTGGCTTAATGCCAGTAACCAAATGAAGGAGCTTGGAGTCCTAGTGACCAATCATTTAAATATGAGACGACAGTGCACGGCGGCAGTAAAAAAAAATCCCAATGCAATCCTAGGCTGCATTAATAGATGGATAGAATCAAGATCAGGTGAAGTTCTAATACTGCTTTACAAAGTAAGACCGCACTTGAAATACTTCATCCAATTCTGGTCACTACAATAAAAAAAGGATGCAGACACTCTGGAAAGAATGCAGAGAAGAGAAACAAAAATGATTAGGGGGCTAGAGGCGAAAACGTATGAAGAACGTTACAGGATTAGGGTATGTCTAGTCCAGGGGTCGGCAACCTTAAACACTCAAAGAGCCACAAAGGTCCTAACCGGAAGCCCCCTATTCAATTCTGGAGCTGACCGGAAGTCCGGTGCTCCCACCATAGAGTCTCCTCCTAGCGCGGCGTCCTTTTTCCTCTACCTGTCCTAACCAAAAGCACTATCAATTGTGGAGCTGATGGGAAAACCCGCCCCTTGCCATAGAGTTTCCTCCTGGAGCGCCATGCTTTTCCCCTCCCTAACCGGAAGCTCCTCTCAAAATTGTGGTGCCAACTGGCGAGAGGGAGCCGCAGTAGAAGGATGAAAGAGCCACATGCGGCTCCAGAGCCGTGGGTTGCTGACCCCTGGTCTAGTCTAATGAAAAGAAGGATGGGGGAGGCATGATAGCACTAAACCAATGGAATAGGTTGCCTTCAGAGGTTTTGGGTGCTCCATCACTGAAGGTTTTCAAACAGATAGGACAACAGTTTGTCGGAAATGGTATAGAGTTTCCTGCTCGAGCGAGGGGTTGGATTATAAGATCACTGAGGTCCCGTAAAACTCAATTATTCTATATTTTATGAGGAAGCCAGTGGAATTTGGTAACAGTTGCTGAGGTACGGTGTTCCACAAGGAAGCTGGTGGATGTCTTTCGCAGATGGAGATGGTAGATAAGAATGAGAGCCATTTTTGGGGATGGAGCCCTCTCACCCCAAGGACTGATGCCAGCTGATGTCATTTAGACGGACCTAGCAAAAATGCACGATGGACGCTGTGTGGAAATCCATGAATAGAAGCCGGGGCATGATTGTGAATGGATGGAGTGAGACTGAGTGTGCGGATGGGCGGTGTGCACCATCCCAGAGTGGATGCAGCCCGCAGTGTGCTTGTGTGTAAGTACCTGAGTTGTCGAATGTGTTGTGGTGGAAGAGAAGCCTGGTGCCAGCTTCGTCTGATGCGGGGGCGGCGTGGAAGTATAAGCCCTAGGCACAGCTTCGCTGGGTCTTGTGGTGCTGTGAATGCAGCTAAGTGTCCTTATGACACGGAACGAAAGGAAACTGGTGGATATTCTTCAGAGGAAGCCAGTGGAAGTTGGCAACTGTTACTGAGGTACAATGTTCCGGACTGAAGCTGGTAGATGTCTTTGGGAGATGGAGATGATTGATAAGAGTAAGGGCCCTTTTTTGGGGTGGAGCCCTCTCATCCCGAGGACTGAAGCCGGCTGATGTCTGCAATACGGAGCTAGCAAAAATGGATGATGGACGCTGTGTGGAAATCCATGAATGGAAGCCGGGGCATGATTGTGAATGGATGGAGTGTGACTGAGTGTGCGGATGGGCGGTGTGCACCATCCCAGAGTGGATGCAGCCCGCAGTGTGCTTGTGTGTAAGTATCTGAGTTGTCGAATGTGTTTGTGGTGGAAGAGAAGCCTGGTGTCAGCTTCGTCTGATGCGGGGGCAGCGTGGAAGTATAAGCCCTAGGCACAGCTTCGCTGGGTCTTGTGGTGCTGTGAATGCAGCTAAGTGTCCTTATGATGCGGAACGAAAGGAAACCGGTGGATATTCTTCGGAGGAAGCCAGTTGAATTTGGCAACTGTTAGTGAGGTACAATGTTCTGGACTGAGGCTGGTGGATTCTTTGGAAAATGCATGTTGCAAATGGGCTGGCCTGCTCAGTGTACTTTGCTTTGTTTGCAGCATGCCCCTTGGTACTCCTGTCTATTCCCGGACGGAAGCTGACAATGGAGCATCGATGAACAGAGGACAACAATGGTCAAGCTTGCGATGGCTAATAGAAAGGCAAGTTCCATAGAAAGTTTCTAAGTGGGATGGGAAGATTGTAGCTAATATACTGTCCTCGTGTAGTTTCCTTCCACTACGTACTCCCCCAAACTGTTCTCCCAATTGGCTTGAAAGTTTGCAAAGAAGTGTATGGAATTTTCCCCCCATTGAGTTATGGAAGATACCATTGTGTCCTGGAAGGAATCAGGCAGTCCTGTCTGTAGCCAAGAAGGAACCCAGTTGTATGGAAAGTCACGGAGCTTCCGCAGTCCGTGAGCTGGCCCCCTGCATATAGCCATTTCATTGATTGATGGATGACGTGTCAGGAAGGTTGTGTCGATGCTTAATCCCTCGATACAATTTTTTTCCTAGACTTATCTGGTTATTAAGCCAAACTCCATGTACAGAGCGGTATCTGTTCCCCTTCATGACATGATTGTGTTTCTTCGGGCGACAGGCAGGGCCACTGACAGCTCACAGTACTAAAGGCCCACTTTACATGCAGCAGTAGCCAATCCAGCCTGGGTACGGTCTCCATCATTAATGTCCTTTCTTTGCAGAGAGTTTCTTCTGCCAGTTTCTTCAGAAGGGAACTTCTTCGGCAACTAAAGTCAACCCAGAGGAGCCCAAAGGTGGAGCAGAAGAGACGGGATGGAAAGGCAAGTTCTCTAGAAGACTTGCTGAGTGGAACGGCTCATTTCCAGCATGTAGCCCTCTATCCCCATGGCCTAAAGCAGACTGAGGTCCGGGAGACGGACCTAGCAATAAAACCTAGCTGTGCGGAAACCCATGAGTGGAAGCCGGTGCATGATTGTGAATGGATGGAGTGTGACTGAGAGTGTGGATGGGCGGTGTGGACCATCCTAGAGAGGATGTAGCCCGCAGTGTGTTTATGTGTAAATGTCTGAGTTGTCGAATGTGTTCGTGGTGTAAGAGAAGCCTGGTGTCAGTTTAGTCTGATGCGGAGGTGGCGAGGAAGACTAAGCCTTGGGCCCCACTTTGTCGGGTCTGGTGGCGGCGTGAATGGAGCTAAGCATCCTTAGGAAGCGGAATGAAAAGAAACCGGTGGATATTCTTCGGTGGAAGCCAGTGGAATTTGGCAGGGGTTGCTGAGGTACAATGTTCAGGACTGAGGCTGGTAGATGTCTTTCGGAGATGGAGATGGTAGATAGGAGTGAGGGCCCTTCATACTCAACATGCAGTCCTCAACAGAAGTACATCCACATGGAGGGAATTTAGCAGTGGGGTACCCCAAGGTTCCATTTTAGGCCCAATACTCTCCGATATCTTCAAAACAATATAGATGAGGGAATTGAAGGTGGACTCATCAAATTTGCAGATGACACTAAGCTGACAGGAATAACCAACACCCCAGAAGACAAGCTGAAGAGCCAAAAAGATGTTGACAGACTTGAAGACTGGGGCCTATCTAACAAAATAAAATTCTACGTAGATAAAAGTAAGGTTTTACACTTAGGTAAGAAAAAGCAACTGTGTAGGGATAGACTAGGTGAAACTTGGCTTAATGCCAGTAACCAAATGAAGGAGCTTGGAGTCCTAGTGACCAATCATTTAAATATGAGACGACAGTGCACGGCGGCAGTAAAAAAAAATCCCAATGCAATCCTAGGCTGCATTAATAGATGGATAGAAACAAGATCAGGTGAAGTTCTAATACTGCTTTACAAAGTAAGACCGCACTTGAAATACTGCATCCAATTCTGGTCACTACAATAAAAAAAGGATGCTGACACTCTGGAAAGAATGCAGAGAAGAGAAACAAAAATAATTAGGGGGCTAGAGGCGAAAACGTATGAAGAACGTTACAGGATTAGGGTATGTCTAGTCCAGGGGTCGGCAACCTTAAACACTCAAAGAGCCACAAAGGTCCTAACCGGAAGCCCCCTATTCAATTCTGGAGCTGACCGGAAGCCCGGTGCTCCCACCATAGAGTCTCCTCCTAGCGCGGCGTCCTTTTTCCTCTACCTGTCCTAACCAAAAGCACTATCAATTGTGGAGCTGATGGGAAAACCCGCCCCTTGCCATAGAGTTTCCTCCTGGAGCGCCATGCTTTTCCCCTCCCTAATCGGAAGCTCCTCTCAAAATTGTGGTGCCAACTGGCGAGAGGGAGCCGCAGTAGAAGGATGAAAGAGCCACATGCGGCTCCAGAGCCGTGGGTTGCTGACCCCTGGTCTAGTCTAATGAAAAGAAGGATGGGGGAGGCATGATAGCACTAAACCAATGGAATAGGTTGCCTTCAGAGGTTTTGGGTGCTCCATCACTGAAGGTTTTCAAACAGATAGGACAACAGTTTGTCGGAAATGGTATAGAGTTTCCTGCTCGAGCGAGGGGTTGGATTATAAGATCACTGAGGTCCCGTAAAACTCAATTATTCTATATTTTATGAGGAAGCCAGTGGAATTTGGTAACAGTTGCTGAGGTACGGTGTTCCACAAGGAAGCTGGTGGATGTCTTTCGCAGATGGAGATGGTAGATAAGAATGAGGGCCATTTTTGGGGATGGAGCCCTCTCACCCCAAGGACTGATGCCAGCTGATGTCATTTAGATGGACCTAGCAAAAATGCATGATGGACGCTGTGTGGAAATCCATGAATACAAGCCGGGGCATGATTGTGAATGGATGGAGTGAGACTGAGTGTGCGGATGGGTGGTGTGCACCATCCCAGAGTGGATGCAGCCCGCAGTGTGCTTGTGTGTAAGTACCTGAGTTGTCGAATGTGTTCGTGGTGGAAGAGAAGCCTGGTGCCAGCTTCGTCTGATGCGGGGGCGGCGTGGAAGTATAAGCCCTAGGCACAGCTTCGCTGGGTCTTGTGGTGCTGTGAATGCAGCTAAGTGTCCTTATGACGCGGAACGAAAGGAAACTGGTGGATATTCTTCGGAGGAAGCCAGTGGAATTTGGCAACTGTTACTGAGGTACAATGTTCCGGACTGAAGCTGGTAGATGTCTTTGGGAGATGGAGATGATTGATAAGAGTAAGGGCCCTTTTTTGGGGTGGAGCCCTCTCATCCCGAGGACTGAAGCCGGCTGATGTCTGCAATACGGAGCTAGCAAAAATGGATGATGGACGCTGTGTGGAAATCCATGAATGGAAGCCGGGGCATGATTGTGAATGGATGGAGTGTGACTGAGTGTGCGGATGGGCGGTGTGCACCATCCCAGAGTGGATGCAGCCCGCAGTGTGCTTGTGTGTAAGTATCTGAGTTGTCGAATGTGTTCGTGGTGGAAGAGAAGCCTGGTGTCAGCTTCGTCTGATGCGGGGGCAGCGTGGAAGTATAAGCCCTAGGCACAGCTTCGCTGGGTCTTGTGGTGCTGTGAATGCAGCTAAGTGTCCTTATGATGCGGAACGAAAGGAAACCGGTGGATATTCTTCGGAGGAAGCCAGTTGAATTTGGCAACTGTTAGTGAGGTACAATGTTCTGGACTGAGGCTGGTGGATTCTTTGGAAAATGCATGTTGCAAATGGGCTGGCCTGCTCAGTGTACTTTGCTTTGTTTGCAGCATGCCCCTTGGTACTCCTGTCTATTCCCGGACGGAAGCTGACAATGGAGCATCGATGAACAGAGGACAACAATGGTCAAGCTTGCGATGGCTAATAGAAAGGCAAGTTCCATAGAAAGTTTCTAAGTGGGATGGGAAGATTGTAGCTAATATACTGTCCTCGTGTAGTTTCCTTCCACTACGTACTCCCCCAAACTGTTCTCCCAATTGGCTTGAAAGTTTGCAAAGAAGTGTATGGAATTTTCCCCCCATTGAGTTATGGAAGATACCATTGTGTCCTGGAAGGAATCAGGCAGTCCTGTCTGTAGCCAAGAAGGAACCCAGTTGTATGGAAAGACACGGAGCTTCCGCAGTCCGTGAGCTGGCCCCCTGCATATAGCCATTTCATTGATTGATGGATGACGTGTCAGGAAGGTTGTGTCGATGCTTAATCCCTCGATACAATTTTTTTCCTAGACTTATCTGGTTATTAAGCCAAACTCCATGTACAGAGCGGTATCTGTTCCCCTTCATGACATGATTGTGTTTCTTCGGGCGACAGGCAGGGCCACTGACAGCTCACAGTACTAAAGGCCCACTTTACATGCAGCAGTAGCCAATCCAGCCTGGGTACGGTCTCCATCATTAATGTCCTTTCTTTGCAGAGAGTTTCTTCTGCCAGTTTCTTCAGAAGGGAACTTCTTCGGCAACTAAAGTCAACCCAGAGGAGCCCAAAGGTGGAGCAGAAGAGACGGGATGGAAAGGCAAGTTCTCTAGAAGACTTGCTGAGTGGAACGGCTCATTTCCAGCATGTAGCCCTCTATCCCCATGGCCTAAAGCAGACTGAGGTCCGGGAGACGGACCTAGCAATAAAACCTAGCTGTGCGGAAACCCATGAGTGGAAGCCGGTGCATGATTGTGAATGGATGGAGTGTGACTGAGAGTGTGGATGGGCGGTGTGGACCATCCTAGAGAGGATGTAGCCCGCAGTGTGTTTATGTGTAAATGTCTGAGTTGTCGAATGTGTTCGTGGTGTAAGAGAAGCCTGGTGTCAGTTTAGTCTGATGCGGAGGTGGCGAGGAAGACTAAGCCTTGGGCCCCACTTTGTCGGGTCTGGTGGCGGCGTGAATGGAGCTAAGCATCCTTAGGAAGCGGAATGAAAAGAAACCGGTGGATATTCTTCGGTGGAAGCCAGTGGAATTTGGCAGGGGTTGCTGAGGTACAATGTTCAGGACTGAGGCTGGTAGATGTCTTTCGGAGATGGAGATGGTAGATAGGAGTGAGGGCCCTTCATACTCAACATGCAGTCCTCAACAGAAGTACATCCACATGGAGGGAATTTAGCAGTGGGGTACCCCAAGGTTCCATTTTAGGCCCAATACTCTCCGATATCTTCAAAACAATATAGATGAGGGAATTGAAGGTGGACTCATCAAATTTGCAGATGACACTAAGCTGACAGGAATAACCAACACCCCAGAAGACAAGCTGAAGAGCCAAAAAGATGTTGACAGACTTGAAGACTGGGGCCTATCTAACAAAATAAAATTCTACGTAGATAAAAGTAAGGTTTTACACTTAGGTAAGAAAAAGCAACTGTGTAGGGATAGACTAGGTGAAACTTGGCTTAATGCCAGTAACCAAATGAAGGAGCTTGGAGTCCTAGTGACCAATCATTTAAATATGAGACGACAGTGCACGGCGGCAGTAAAAAAAAATCCCAATGCAATCCTAGGCTGCATTAATAGATGGATAGAATCAAGATCAGGTGAAGTTCTAATACTGCTTTACAAAGTAAGACCGCACTTGAAATACTGCATCCAATTCTGGTCACTACAATAAAAAAAGGATGCTGACACTCTGGAAAGAATGCAGAGAAGAGAAACAAAAATAATTAGGGGGCTAGAGGCGAAAACGTATGAAGAACGTTACAGGATTAGGGTATGTCTAGTCCAGGGGTCGGCAACCTTAAACACTCAAAGAGCCACAAAGGTCCTAACCGGAAGCCCCCTATTCAATTCTGGAACTGACCGGAAGCCCGGTGCTCCCACCATAGAGTCTCCTCCTAGCGCGGCGTCCTTTTTCCTCTACCTGTCCTAACCAAAAGCACTATCAATTGTGGAGCTGATGGGAAAACCCGCCCCTTGCCATAGAGTTTCCTCCTGGAGCGCCATGCTTTTCCCCTCCCTAATCGGAAGCTCCTCTCAAAATTGTGGTGCCAACTGGCGAGAGGGAGCCGCAGTAGAAGGATGAAAGAGCCACATGCGGCTCCAGAGCCGTGGGTTGCTGACCCCTGGTCTAGTCTAATGAAAAGAAGGATGGGGGAGGCATAATAGCACTAAACCAATGGAATAGGTTGCCTTCAGAGGTTTTGGGTGCTCCATCACTGAAGGTTTTCAAACAGATAGGACAACAGTTTGTCGGAAATGGTATAGAGTTTCCTGCTCGAGCGAGGGGTTGGATTATAAGATCACTGAGGTCCCGTAAAACTCAATTATTCTATATTTTATGAGGAAGCCAGTGGAATTTGGTAACAGTTGCTGAGGTACGGTGTTCCACAAGGAAGCTGGTGGATGTCTTTCGCAGATGGAGATGGTAGATAAGAATGAAGGCCATTTTTGGGGATGGAGCCCTCTCACCCCAAGGACTGATGCCAGCTGATGTCATTTAGATGGACCTAGCAAAAATGCATGATGGACGCTGTGTGGAAATCCATGAATACAAGCCGGGGCAGGATTGTGAATGGATGGAGTGAGACTGAGTGTGCGGATGGGCGGTGTGCACCATCCCAGAGTGGATGCAGCCCGCAGTGTGCTTGTGTGTAAGTACCTGAGTTGTCGAATGTGTTCGTGGTGGAAGAGAAGCCTGGTGCCAGCTTCGTCTGATGCGGGGGCGGCGTGGAAGTATAAGCCCTAGGCACAGCTTCGCTGGGTCTTGTGGTGCTGTGAATGCAGCTAAGTGTCCTTATGACGCGGAACGAAAGGAAACTGGTGGATATTCTTCGGAGGAAGCCAGTGGAATTTGGCAACTGTTAGTGAGGTACAATGTTCCGGACTGAAGCTGGTAGATGTCTTTGGGAGATGGAGATGATTGATAAGAGTAAGGGCCCTTTTTTGGGGTGGAGCCCTCTCATCCCGAGGACTGAAGCCGGCTGATGTCTGCAATACGGAGCTAGCAAAAATGGATGATGGACGCTGTGTGGAAATCCATGAATGGAAGCCGGGGCATGATTGTGAATGGATGGAGTGTGACTGAGTGTGCGGATGGGCGGTGTGCACCATCCCAGAGTGGATGCAGCCCGCAGTGTGCTTGTGTGTAAGTATCTGAGTTGTCAAATGTGTTCGTGGTGGAAGAGAAGCCTGGTGTCAGCTTCGTCTGATGCGGGGGCAGCGTGGAAGTATAAGCCCTAGGCACAGCTTCGCTGGGTCTTGTGGTGCTGTGAATGCAGCTAAGTGTCCTTATGATGCGGAACGAAAGGAAACCGGTGGATATTCTTCGGAGGAAGCCAGTTGAATTTGGCAACTGTTAGTGAGGTACAATGTTCTGGACTGAGGCTGGTGGATTCTTTGGAAAATGCATGTTGCAAATGGGCTGGCCTGCTCAGTGTACTTTGCTTTGTTTGCAGCATGCCCCTTGGTACTCCTGTCTATTCCCGGACGGAAGCTGACAATGGAGCATCGATGAACAGAGGACAACAATGGTCAAGCTTGCGATGGCTAATTGAAAGGCAAGTTCCATAGAAAGTTTCTAAGTGGGATGGGAAGATTGCAGCTAATATACTGTCCTCGTGTAGTTTCCTTCCACTACGTACTCCCCCAAACTGTTCTCCCAATTGGCTTGAAAGTTTGCAAAGAAGTGTATGGAATTTTCCCCCCATTGAGTTATGGAAGATACCATTGTGTCCTGGAAGGAATCAGGCAGTCCTGTCTGTAGCCAAAAAGGAACCCAGTTGTATGGAAAGACACGGAGCTTCCGCAGTCCGTGAGCTGGCCCCCTGCATATAGCCATTTCATTGATTGATGGATGACGTGTCAGGAAGGTTGTGTCGATGCTTAATCCCTCGATACAATTTTTTCCTAGACTTATCTGGTTATTAAGCCAAACTCCATGTACAGAGCGGTATCTGTTCCCCTTCATGACATGATTGTGTTTCTTCGGGCGACAGGCAGGGCCATTGACAGCTCACAGTACTAAAGGCCCACTTTACAAGCAGCAGTAGCCAATCCAGCCTAGGTACGGTCTCCATCATTAATGTCCTTTCTTTGCAGAGAGTTTCTTCTGCCAGTTTCTTCAGAAGGGAACTTCTTCGGCAACTAAAGTCAACCCAGAGGAGCCCAAAGGTGGAGCAGAAGAGATGGGATGGAAAGGCAAGTTCTCTAGAAGACTTGCTGAGTGGAACGGCTCATTTCCAGCATGTAGCCCTCTATCCCCATGGCCTAAAGCAGACTGAGGTCCGGGAGACGGACCTAGCAATAAAACCTTGCTGTGCGGAAACCCATGAGTGGAAGCCGGTGCATGATTGTGAATGGATGGAGTGTGACTGAGAGTGTGGATGGGCGGTGTGGACCATCCTAGAGAGAATGTAGCCCGCAGTGTGTTTATGTGTAAATGTCTGAGTTGTCGAATGTGTTCGTGGTGTAAGAGAAGCCTGGTGTCAGTTTAGTCTGATGCGGAGGTGGCGAGGAAGACTAAACCTTGGGCCCCACTTTGTCGGGTCTGGTGGCGGCGTGAATGGAGCTAAGCATCCTTAGGAAGCGGAATGAAAAGAAACCGGTGGATATTCTTCGGTGGAAGCCAGTGGAATTTGGCAGGGGTTGCTGAGGTACAATGTTCAGGACTGAGGCTGGTAGATGTCTTTCGGAGATGGAGATGGTAGATAGGAGTGAGGGCCCTTCATACTCAACATGCAGTCCTCAACAGAAGTACATCCACATGGAGGGAATTTAGCAGTGGGGTACCCCAAGGTTCCATTTTAGGCCCAATACTCTCCGATATCTTCAAAACAATATAGATGAGGGAATTGAAGGGGGACTCATCAAATTTGCAGATGACACTAAGCTGACAGGAATAACCAACACCCCAGAAGACAAGCTGAAGAGCCAAAAAGATGTTGACAGACTTGAAGACTGGGGCCTATCTAACAAAATAAAATTCTACGTAGATAAAAGTAAGGTTTTACACTTAGGTAAGAAAAAGCAACTGTCTAGGGATAGACTAGGTGAAACTTGGCTTAATGCCAGTAACCAAATGAAGGAGCTTGGAGTCCTAGTGACCAATCATTTAAATATGAGACGACAGTGCACGGCGGCAGTAAAAAAAAATCCCAATGCAATCCTAGGCTGCATTAATAGATGGATAGAATCAAGATCAGGTGAAGTTCTAATACTGCTTTACAAAGTAAGACCGCACTTGAAATACTTCATCCAATTCTGGTCACTACAATAAAAAAAGGATGCAGACACTCTGGAAAGAATGCAGAGAAGAGAAACAAAAATGATTAGGGGGCTAGAGGCGAAAACGTATGAAGAACGTTACAGGATTAGGGTATGTCTAGTCCAGGGGTCGGCAACCTTAAACACTCAAAGAGCCACAAAGGTCCTAACCGGAAGCCCCCTATTCAATTCTGGAGCTGACCGGAAGTCCGGTGCTCCCACCATAGAGTCTCCTCCTAGCGCGGCGTCCTTTTTCCTCTACCTGTCCTAACCAAAAGCACTATCAATTGTGGAGCTGATGGGAAAACCCGCCCCTTGCCATAGAGTTTCCTCCTGGAGCGCCATGCTTTTCCCCTCCCTAACCGGAAGCTCCTCTCAAAATTGTGGTGCCAACTGGCGAGAGGGAGCCGCAGTAGAAGGATGAAAGAGCCACATGCGGCTCCAGAGCCGTGGGTTGCTGACCCCTGGTCTAGTCTAATGAAAAGAAGGATGGGGGAGGCATGATAGCACTAAACCAATGGAATAGGTTGCCTTCAGAGGTTTTGGGTGCTCCATCACTGAAGGTTTTCAAACAGATAGGACAACAGTTTGTCGGAAATGGTATAGAGTTTCCTGCTCGAGCGAGGGGTTGGATTATAAGATCACTGAGGTCCCGTAAAACTCAATTATTCTATATTTTATGAGGAAGCCAGTGGAATTTGGTAACAGTTGCTGAGGTACGGTGTTCCACAAGGAAGCTGGTGGATGTCTTTCGCAGATGGAGATGGTAGATAAGAATGAGAGCCATTTTTGGGGATGGAGCCCTCTCACCCCAAGGACTGATGCCAGCTGATGTCATTTAGACGGACCTAGCAAAAATGCATGATGGACGCTGTGTGGAAATCCATGAATAGAAGCCGGGGCATGATTGTGAATGGATGGAGTGAGACTGAGTGTGCGGATGGGCGGTGTGCACCATCCCAGAGTGGATGCAGCCCGCAGTGTGCTTGTGTGTAAGTACCTGAGTTGTCGAATGTGTTGTGGTGGAAGAGAAGCCTGGTGCCAGCTTCGTCTGATGCGGGGGCGGCGTGGAAGTATAAGCCCTAGGCACAGCTTCGCTGGGTCTTGTGGTGCTGTGAATGCAGCTAAGTGTCCTTATGACACGGAACGAAAGGAAACTGGTGGATATTCTTCAGAGGAAGCCAGTGGAATTTGGCAACTGTTACTGAGGTACAATGTTCCGGACTGAAGCTGGTAGATGTCTTTGGGAGATGGAGATGATTGATAAGAGTAAGGGCCCTTTTTTGGGGTGGAGCCCTCTCATCCCGAGGACTGAAGCCGGCTGATGTCTGCAATACGGAGCTAGCAAAAATGGATGATGGACGCTGTGTGGAAATCCATGAATGGAAGCCGGGGCATGATTGTGAATGGATGGAGTGTGACTGAGTGTGCGGATGGGCGGTGTGCACCATCCCAGAGTGGATGCAGCCCGCAGTGTGCTTGTGTGTAAGTATCTGAGTTGTCGAATGTGTTTGTGGTGGAAGAGAAGCCTGGTGTCAGCTTCGTCTGATGCGGGGGCAGCGTGGAAGTATAAGCCCTAGGCACAGCTTCGCTGGGTCTTGTGGTGCTGTGAATGCAGCTAAGTGTCCTTATGATGCGGAACGAAAGGAAACCGGTGGATATTCTTCGGAGGAAGCCAGTTGAATTTGGCAACTGTTAGTGAGGTACAATGTTCTGGACTGAGGCTGGTGGATTCTTTGGAAAATGCATGTTGCAAATGGGCTGGCCTGCTCAGTGTACTTTGCTTTGTTTGCAGCATGCCCCTTGGTACTCCTGTCTATTCCCAGACGGAAGCTGACAATGGAGCATCGATGAACAGAGGACAACAATGGTCAAGCTTGCGATGGCTAATAGAAAGGCAAGTTCCATAGAAAGTTTCTAAGTGGGATGGGAAGATTGTAGCTAATATACTGTCCTCGTGTAGTTTCCTTCCACTACGTACTCCCCCAAACTGTTCTCCCAATTGGCTTGAAAGTTTGCAAAGAAGTGTATGGAATTTTCCCCCCATTGAGTTATGGAAGATACCATTGTGTCCTGGAAGGAATCAGGCAGTCCTGTCTGTAGCCAAGAAGGAACCCAGTTGTATGGAAAGTCACGGAGCTTCCGCAGTCCGTGAGCTGGCCCCCTGCATATAGCCATTTCATTGATTGATGGATGACGTGTCAGGAAGGTTGTGTCGATGCTTAATCCCTCGATACAATTTTTTTCCTAGACTTATCTGGTTATTAAGCCAAACTCCATGTACAGAGCGGTATCTGTTCCCCTTCATGACATGATTGTGTTTCTTCGGGCGACAGGCAGGGCCACTGACAGCTCACAGTACTAAAGGCCCACTTTACATGCAGCAGTAGCCAATCCAGCCTGGGTACGGTCTCCATCATTAATGTCCTTTCTTTGCAGAGAGTTTCTTCTGCCAGTTTCTTCAGAAGGGAACTTCTTCGGCAACTAAAGTCAACCCAGAGGAGCCCAAAGGTGGAGCAGAAGAGACGGGATGGAAAGGCAAGTTCTCTAGAAGACTTGCTGAGTGGAACGGCTCATTTCCAGCATGTAGCCCTCTATCCCCATGGCCTAAAGCAGACTGAGGTCCGGGAGACGGACCTAGCAATAAAACCTAGCTGTGCGGAAACCCATGAGTGGAAGCCGGTGCATGATTGTGAATGGATGGAGTGTGACTGAGAGTGTGGATGGGCGGTGTGGACCATCCTAGAGAGGATGTAGCCCGCAGTGTGTTTATGTGTAAATGTCTGAGTTGTCGAATGTGTTCGTGGTGTAAGAGAAGCCTGGTGTCAGTTTAGTATGATGCGGAGGTGGCGAGGAAGACTAAGCCTTGGGCCCCACTTTGTCGGGTCTGGTGGCGGCGTGAATGGAGCTAAGCATCCTTAGGAAGCGGAATGAAAAGAAACCGGTGGATATTCTTCGGTGGAAGCCAGTGGAATTTGGCAGGGGTTGCTGAGGTACAATGTTCAGGACTGAGGCTGGTAGATGTCTTTCGGAGATGGAGATGGTAGATAGGAGTGAGGGCCCTTCATACTCAACATGCAGTCCTCAACAGAAGTACATCCACATGGAGGGAATTTAGCAGTGGGGTACCCCAAGGTTCCATTTTAGGCCCAATACTCTCCGATATCTTCAAAACAATATAGATGAGGGAATTGAAGGTGGACTCATCAAATTTGCAGATGACACTAAGCTGACAGGAATAACCAACACCCCAGAAGACAAGCTGAAGAGCCAAAAAGATGTTGACAGACTTGAAGACTGGGGCCTATCTAACAAAATAAAATTCTACGTAGATAAAAGTAAGGTTTTACACTTAGGTAAGAAAAAGCAACTGTGTAGGGATAGACTAGGTGAAACTTGGCTTAATGCCAGTAACCAAATGAAGGAGCTTGGAGTCCTAGTGACCAATCATTTAAATATGAGACGACAGTGCACGGCGGCAGTAAAAAAAAATCCCAATGCAATCCTAGGCTGCATTAATAGATGGATAGAATCAAGATCAGGTGAAGTTCTAATACTGCTTTACAAAGTAAGACCGCACTTGAAATACTGCATCCAATTCTGGTCACTACAATAAAAAAAGGATGCTGACACTCTGGAAAGAATGCAGAGAAGAGAAACAAAAATAATTAGGGGGCTAGAGGCGAAAACGTATGAAGAACGTTACAGGATTAGGGTATGTCTAGTCCAGGGGTCGGCAACCTTAAACACTCAAAGAGCCACAAAGGTCCTAACCGGAAGCCCCCTATTCAATTCTGGAGCTGACCGGAAGCCCGGTGCTCCCACCATAGAGTCTCCTCCTAGCGCGGCGTCCTTTTTCCTCTACCTGTCCTAACCAAAAGCACTATCAATTGTGGAGCTGATGGGAAAACCCGCCCCTTGCCATAGAGTTTCCTCCTGGAGCGCCATGCTTTTCCCCTCCCTAATCGGAAGCTCCTCTCAAAATTGTGGTGCCAACTGGCGAGAGGGAGCCGCAGTAGAAGGATGAAAGAGCCACATGCGGCTCCAGAGCCGTGGGTTGCTGACCCCTGGTCTAGTCTAATGAAAAGAAGGATGGGGGAGGCATGATAGCACTAAACCAATGGAATAGGTTGCCTTCAGAGGTTTTGGGTGCTCCATCACTGAAGGTTTTCAAACAGATAGGACAACAGTTTGTCGGAAATGGTATAGAGTTTCCTGCTCGAGCGAGGGGTTGGATTATAAGATCACTGAGGTCCCGTAAAACTCAATTATTCTATATTTTATGAGGAAGCCAGTGGAATTTGGTAACAGTTGCTGAGGTATGGTGTTCCACAAGGAAGCTGGTGGATGTCTTTCGCAGATGGAGATGGTAGATAAGAATGAGGGCCATTTTTGGGGATGGAGCCCTCTCACCCCAAGGACTGATGCCAGCTGATGTCATTTAGATGGACCTAGCAAAAATGCATGATGGACGCTGTGTGGAAATCCATGAATACAAGCCGGGGCATGATTGTGAATGGATGGAGTGAGACTGAGTGTGCGGATGGGCGGTGTGCACCATCCCAGAGTGGATGCAGCCCGCAGTGTGCTTGTGTGTAAGTACCTGAGTTGTCGAATGTGTTCGTGGTGGAAGAGAAGCCTGGTGCCAGCTTCGTCTGATGCGGGGGCGGCGTGGAAGTATAAGCCCTAGGCACAGCTTCACTGGGTCTTGTGGTGCTGTGAATGCAGCTAAGTGTCCTTATGACGCGGAACGAAAGGAAACTGGTGGATATTCTTCGGAGGAAGCCAGTGGAATTTGGCAACTGTTACTGAGGTACAATGTTCCGGACTGAAGCTGGTAGATGTCTTTGGGAGATGGAGATGATTGATAAGAGTAAGGGCCCTTTTTTGGGGTGGAGCCCTCTCATCCCGAGGACTGAAGCCGGCTGATGTCTGCAATACGGAGCTAGCAAAAATGGATGATGGACGCTGTGTGGAAATCCATGAATGGAAGCCGGGGCATGATTGTGAATGGATGGAGTGTGACTGAGTGTGCGGATGGGCGGTGTGCACCATCCCAGAGTGGATGCAGCCCGCAGTGTGCTTGTGTGTAAGTATCTGAGTTGTCGAATGTGTTCGTGGTGGAAGAGAAGCCTGGTGTCAGCTTCGTCTGATGCGGGGGCAGCGTGGAAGTATAAGCCCTAGGCACAGCTTCGCTGGGTCTTGTGGTGCTGTGAATGCAGCTAAGTGTCCTTATGATGCGGAACGAAAGGAAACCGGTGGATATTCTTCGGAGGAAGCCAGTTGAATTTGGCAACTGTTAGTGAGGTACAATGTTCTGGACTGAGGCTGGTGGATTCTTTGGAAAATGCATGTTGCAAATGGGCTGGCCTGCTCAGTGTACTTTGCTTTGTTTGCAGCATGCCCCTTGGTACTCCTGTCTATTCCCGGACGGAAGCTGACAATGGAGCATCGATGAACAGAGGACAACAATGGTCAAGCTTGCGATGGCTAATAGAAAGGCAAGTTCCATAGAAAGTTTCTAAGTGGGATGGGAAGATTGTAGCTAATATACTGTCCTCGTGTAGTTTCCTTCCACTACGTACTCCCCCAAACTGTTCTCCCAATTGGCTTGAAAGTTTGCAAAGAAGTGTATGGAATTTTCCCCCCATTGAGTTATGGAAGATACCATTGTGTCCTGGAAGGAATCAGGCAGTCCTGTCTGTAGCCAAGAAGGAACCCAGTTGTATGGAAAGACACGGAGCTTCCGCAGTCCGTGAGCTGGCCCCCTGCATATAGCCATTTCATTGATTGATGGATGACATGTCAGGAAGGTTGTGTCGATGCTTAATCCCTCGATACAATTTTTTCCTAGACTTATCTGGTTATTAAGCCAAACTCCATGTACAGAGCGGTATCTGTTCCCCTTCATGACATGATTGTGTTTCTTCGGGCGACAGGCAGGGCCATTGACAGCTCACAGTACTAAAGGCCCACTTTACATGCAGCAGTAGCCAATCCAGCCTGGGTACGGTCTCCATCATTAATGTCCTTTCTTTGCAGAGAGTTTCTTCTGCCAGTTTCTTCAGAAGGGAACTTCTTCGGCAACTAAAGTCAACCCAGAGGAGCCCAAAGGTGGAGCAGAAGAGACAGGATGGAAAGGCAAGTTCTCTAGAAGACTTGCTGAGTGGAACGGCTCATTTCCAGCATGTAGCCCTCTATCCCCATGGCCTAAAGCAGACTGAGGTCCGGGAGACGGACCTAGCAATAAAACCTAGCTGTGCGGAAACCCATGAGTGGAAGCCGGTGCATGATTGTGAATGGATGGAGTGTGACTGAGAGTGTGGATGGGCGGTGTGGACCATCCTAGAGAGGATGTAGCCCGCAGTGTGTTTATGTGTAAATGTCTGAGTTGTCGAATGTGTTCGTGGTGTAAGAGAAGCCTGGTGTCAGTTTAGTCTGATGCGGAGGTGGCGAGGAAGACTAAGCCTTGGGCCCCACTTTGTCGGGTCTGGTGGCGGCGTGAATGGAGCTAAGCATCCTTAGGAAGCGGAATGAAAAGAAACCGGTGGATATTCTTCGGTGGAAGCCAGTGGAATTTGGCAGGGGTTGCTGAGATACAATGTTCAGGACTGAGGCTGGTAGATGTCTTTCGGAGATGGAGATGGTAGATAGGAGTGAGGGCCCTTCATACTCAACATGCAGTCCTCAACAGAAGTACATCCACATGGAGGGAATTTAGCAGTGGGGTACCCCAAGGTTCCATTTTAGGCCCAATACTCTCCGATATCTTCAAAACAATATAGATGAGGGAATTGAAGGTGGACTCATCAAATTTGCAGATGACACTAAGCTGACAGGAATAACCAACACCCCAGAAGACAAGCTGAAGAGCCAAAAAGATGTTGACAGACTTGAAGACTGGGGCCTATCTAACAAAATAAAATTCTACGTAGATAAAAGTAAGGTTTTACACTTAGGTAAGAAAAAGCAACTGTGTAGGGATAGACTAGGTGAAACTTGGCTTAATGCCAGTAACCAAATGAAGGAGCTTGGAGTCCTAGTGACCAATCATTTAAATATGAGACGACAGTGCACGGCGGCAGTAAAAAAAAATCCCAATGCAATCCTAGGCTGCATTAATAGATGGATAGAATCAAGATCAGGTGAAGTTCTAATACTGCTTTACAAAGTAAGACCGCACTTGAAATACTGCATCCAATTCTGGTCACTACAATAAAAAAAGGATGCTGACACTCTGGAAAGAATGCAGAGAAGAGAAACAAAAATAATTAGGGGGCTAGAGGCGAAAACGTATGAAGAACGTTACAGGATTAGGGTATGTCTAGTCCAGGGGTCGGCAACCTTAAACACTCAAAGAGCCACAAAGGTCCTAACCGGAAGCCCCCTATTCAATTCTGGAACTGACCGGAAGCCCGGTGCTCCCACCATAGAGTCTCCTCCTAGCGCGGCGTCCTTTTTCCTCTACCTGTCCTAACCAAAAGCACTATCAATTGTGGAGCTGATGGGAAAACCCGCCCCTTGCCATAGAGTTTCCTCCTGGAGCGCCATGCTTTTCCCCTCCCTAATCGGAAGCTCCTCTCAAAATTGTGGTGCCAACTGGCGAGAGGGAGCCGCAGTAGAAGGATGAAAGAGCCACATGCGGCTCCAGAGCCGTGGGTTGCTGACCCCTGGTCTAGTCTAATGAAAAGAAGGATGGGGGAGGCATGATAGCACTAAACCAATGGAATAGGTTGCCTTCAGAGGTTTTGGGTGCTCCATCACTGAAGGTTTTCAAACAGATAGGACAACAGTTTGTCGGAAATGGTATAGAGTTTCCTGCTCGAGCGAGGGGTTGGATTATAAGATCACTGAGGTCCCGTAAAACTCAATTATTCTATATTTTATGAGGAAGCCAGTGGAATTTGGTAACAGTTGCTGAGGTACGGTGTTCCACAAGGAAGCTGGTGGATGTCTTTCGCAGATGGAGATGGTAGATAAGAATGAGGGCCATTTTGGGGGATGGAGCCCTCTCACCCCAAGGACTGATGCCAGCTGATGTCATTTAGATGGACCTAGCAAAAATGCATGATGGACGCTGTGTGGAAATCCATGAATACAAGCCGGGGCATGATTGTGAATGGATGGAGTGAGACTGAGTGTGCGGATGGGCGGTGTGCACCATCCCAGAGTGGATGCAGCCCGCAGTGTGCTTGTGTGTAAGTACCTGAGTTGTCGAATGTGTTCGTGGTGGAAGAGAAGCCTGGTGCCAGCTTCGTCTGATGCGGGGGCGGCGTGGAAGTATAAGCCCTAGGCACAGCTTCGCTGGGTCTTGTGGTGCTGTGAATGCAGCTAAGTGTCCTTATGACGCGGAACGAAAGGAAACTGGTGGATATTCTTCGGAGGAAGCCAGTGGAATTTGGCAACTGTTACTGAGGTACAATGTTCCGGACTGAAGCTGGTAGATGTCTTTGGGAGATGGAGATGATTGATAAGAGTAAGGGCCCTTTTTTGGGGTGGAGCCCTCTCATCCCGAGGACTGAAGCCGGCTGATGTCTGCAATACGGAGCTAGCAAAAATGGATGATGGACGCTGTGTGGAAATCCATGAATGGAAGCCGGGGCATGATTGTGAATGGATGGAGTGTGACTGAGTGTGCGGATGGGCGGTGTGCACCATCCCAGAGTGGATGCAGCCCGCAGTGTGCTTGTGTGTAAGTATCTGAGTTGTCGAATGTGTTCGTGGTGGAAGAGAAGCCTGGTGTCAGCTTCGTCTGATGCGGGGGCAGCGTGGAAGTATAAGCCCTAGGCACAGCTTCGCTGGGTCTTGTGGTGCTGTGAATGCAGCTAAGTGTCCTTATGATGCGGAACGAAAGGAAACCGGTGGATATTCTTCGGAGGAAGCCAGTTGAATTTGGCAACTGTTAGTGAGGTACAATGTTCTGGACTGAGGCTGGTGGATTCTTTGGAAAATGCATGTTGCAAATGGGCTGGCCTGCTCAGTGTACTTTGCTTTGTTTGCAGCATGCCCCTTGGTACTCCTGTCTATTCCCGGACGGAAGCTGACAATGGAGCATCGATGAACAGAGGACAACAATGGTCAAGCTTGTGATGGCTAATAGAAAGGCAAGTTCCATAGAAAGTTTCTAAGTGGGATGGGAAGATTGTAGCTAATATACTGTCCTCGTGTAGTTTCCTTCCACTACGTACTCCCCCAAACTGTTCTCCCAATTGGCTTGAAAGTTTGCAAAGAAGTGTATGGAATTATCCCCCCATTGAGTTATGGAAGATACCATTGTGTCCTGGAAGGAATCGGGCAGTCCTGATTCCTTCCAGGAACCCAGTTGTATGGAAAGACACGGAGCTTCCGCAGTCCGTGAGCTGGCCCCCTGCATATAGCCATTTCATTGATTGATGGATGACGTGTCAGGAAGGTTGTGTCGATGCTTAATCCCTCGATACAATATTTTTCCTAGACTTATCTGGTTATTAATCCAAACTCCATGTACAGAGCGGTATCTGTTCCCCTTCATGACATGATTGTGTTTCTTCGGGCGACAGGCAGGGCCATTGACAGCTCACAGTACTAAAGGCCCACTTTACAAGCAGCAGTAGCCAATCCAGCCTAGGTACGGTCTCCATCATTAATGTCCTTTCTTTGCAGAGAGTTTCTTCTGCCAGTTTCTTCAGAAGGGAACTTCTTCGGCAACTAAAGTCAACCCAGAGGAGCCCAAAGGTGGAGCAGAAGAGACGGGATGGAAAGGCAAGTTCTCTAGAAGACTTGCTGAGTGGAACGGCTCATTTCCAGCATGTAGCCCTCTATCCCCATGGCCTAAAGCAGACTGAGGTCCGGGAGACGGACCTAGCAATAAAACCTTGCTGTGCGGAAACCCATGAGTGGAAGCCGGTGCATGATTGTGAATGGATGGAGTGTGACTGAGAGTGTGGATGGGCGGTGTGGACCATCCTAGAGAGAATGTAGCCCGCAGTGTGTTTATGTGTAAATGTCTGAGTTGTCGAATGTGTTCGTGGTGTAAGAGAAGCCTGGTGTCAGTTTAGTCTGATGCGGAGGTGGCGAGGAAGACTAAACCTTGGGCCCCACTTTGTCGGGTCTGGTGGCGGCGTGAATGGAGCTAAGCATCCTTAGGAAGCGGAATGAAAAGAAACCGGTGGATATTCTTCGGTGGAAGCCAGTGGAATTTGGCAGGGGTTGCTGAGGTACAATGTTCAGGACTGAGGCTGGTAGATGTCTTTCGGAGATGGAGATGGTAGATAGGAGTGAGGGCCCTTCATACTCAACATGCAGTCCTCAACAGAAGTACATCCACATGGAGGGAATTTAGCAGTGGGGTACCCCAAGGTTCCATTTTAGGCCCAATACTCTCCGATATCTTCAAAACAATATAGATGAGGGAATTGAAGGGGGACTCATCAAATTTGCAGATGACACTAAGCTGACAGGAATAACCAACACCCCAGAAGACAAGCTGAAGATCCAAAAAGATGTTGACAGACTTGAAGACTGGGGCCTATCTAACAAAATAAAATTCTACGTAGATAAAAGTAAGGTTTTACACTTAGGTAAGAAAAAGCAACTGTGTAGGAATAGACTAGGTGAAACTTGGCTTAATGCCAGTAACCAAATGAAGGAGCGTGGAGTCCTAGTGACCAATCATTTAAATATGAGACGACAGTGCACGGCGGCAGTAAAAAAAAATCCCAATGCAATCCTAGGCTGCATTAATAGATGGATAGAATCAAGATCAGGTGAAGTTCTAATACTGCTTTACAAAGTAAGACCGCACTTGAAATACTGCATCCAATTCTGGTCACTACAATAAAAAAAGGATGCTGACACTCTGGAAAGAATGCAGAGAAGAGAAACAAAAATGATTAGGGGGCTAGAGGCGAAAACGTATGAAGAACGTTACAGGATTAGGGTATGTCTAGTCCAGGGGTCGGCAACCTTAAACACTCAAAGAGCCACAAAGGTCCTAACCGGAAGCCCCCTATTCAATTCTGGAGCTGACCGGAAGTCCGGTGCTCCCACCATAGAGTCTCCTCCTAGCGCGGCGTCCTTTTTCCTCTACCTGTCCTAACCAAAAGCACTATCAATTGTGGAGCTGATGGGAAAACCCGCCCCTTGCCATAGAGTTTCCTCCTGGAGCGCCATGCTTTTCCCCTCCCTAACCGGAAGCTCCTCTCAAAATTGTGGTGCCAACTGGCGAGAGGGAGCCGCAGTAGAAGGATGAAAGAGCCACATGTGGCTCCAGAGCCGTGGGTTGCTGACCCCTGGTCTAGTCTAATGAAAAGAAGGATGGGGGAGGCATGATAGCACTAAACCAATGGAATAGATTGCCTTCAGAGGTTTTGGGTGCTCCATCACTGAAGGTTTTCAAACAGATAGGACAACAGTTTGTCGGAAATGGTATAGAGTTTCCTGCTCGAGCGAGGGGTTGGATTATAAGATCACTGAGGTCCCGTAAAACTCAATTATTCTATATTTTATGAGGAAGCCAGTGGAATTTGGTAACAGTTGCTGAGGTACGGTGTTCCACAAGGAAGCTGGTGGATGTCTTTCGCAGATGGAGATGGTAGATAAGAATGAGGGCCATTTTGGGGGATGGAGCCCTCTCACCCCAAGGACTGATGCCAGCTGATGTCATTTAGACGGACCTAGCAAAAATGCACGATGGACGCTGTGTGGAAATCCATGAATAGAAGCCGGGGCATGATTGTGAATGGATGGAGTGAGACTGAGTGTGCGGATGGGCGGTGTGCACCGTCCCAGAGTGGATGCAGCCCGCAGTGTGCTTGTGTGTAAGTACCTGAGTTGTCGAATGTGTTCGTGGTGGAAAGAAGCCTGGTGCCAGCTTCGTCTAATGCGGGGGCGGCGTGGAAGTATAAGCCCTAGGCACAGCTTCGCTGGGTCTTGTGGTGCTGTGAATGCAGCTAAGTGTCCTTATGACGCGGAACGAAAGGAAACTGGTGGATATTCTTCGGAGGAAGCCAGTGGAATTTGGCAACTGTTAGTGAGGTACAATGTTCCGGACTGAAGCTGGTAGATGTCTTTGGGAGATGGAGATGATTGATAAGAGTAAGGGCCCTTTTTTGGGGTGGAGCCCTCTCATCCCGAGGACTGAAGCCGGCTGATGTCTGCAATACGGAGCTAGCAAAAATGGATGATGGACGCTGTGTGGAAATCCATGAATGGAAGCCGGGGCATGATTGTGAATGGATGGAGTGTGACTGAGTGTGCGGATGGGCGGTGTGCACCATCCCAGAGTGGATGCAGCCCGCAGTGTGCTTGTGTGTAAGTATCTGAGTTGTCGAATGTGTTCGTGGTGGAAGAGAAGCCTGGTGTCAGCTTCGTCTGATGCGGGGGCAGCGTGGAAGTATAAGCCCTAGGCACAGCTTCGCTGGGTCTTGTGGTGCTGTGAATGCAGCTAAGTGTCCTTATGATGCGGAACGAAAGGAAACCGGTGGATATTCTTCGGAGGAAGCCAGTTGAATTTGGCAACTGTTAGTGAGGTACAATGTTCTGGACTGAGGCTGGTGGATTCTTTGGAAAATGCATGTTGCAAATGGGCTGGCCTGCTCAGTGTACTTTGCTTTGTTTGCAGCATGCCCCTTGGTACTCCTGTCTATTCCTGGACGGAAGCTGACAATGGAGCATCGATGAACAGAGGACAACAATGGTCAAGCTTGCGATGGCTAATAGAAAGGCAAGTTCCATAGAAAGTTTCTAAGTGGGATGGGAAGATTGCAGCTAATATACTGTCCTCGTGTAGTTTCCTTCCACTACGTACTCCCCCAAACTGTTCTCCCAATTGGCTTGAAAGTTTGCAAAGAAGTGTATGGAATTTTCCCCCCATTGAGTTATGGAAGATACCATTGTGTCCTGGAAGGAATCAGGCAGTCCTGTCTGTAGCCAAAAAGGAACCCAGTTGTATGGAAAGACACGGAGCTTCCGCAGTCCGTGAGCTGGCCCCCTGCATATAGCCATTTCATTGATTGATGGATGACGTGTCAGGAAGGTTGTGTCGATGCTTAATCCCTCGATACAATTTTTTCCTAGACTTATCTGGTTATTAAGCCAAACTCCATGTACAGAGCGGTATCTGTTCCCCTTCATGACATGATTGTGTTTCTTCGGGCGACAGGCAGGGCCATTGACAGCTCACAGTACTAAAGGCCCACTTTACAAGCAGCAGTAGCCAATCCAGCCTAGGTACGGTCTCCATCATTAATGTCCTTTCTTTGCAGAGAGTTTCTTCTGCCAGTTTCTTCAGAAGGGAACTTCTTCGGCAACTAAAGTCAACCCAGAGGAGCCCAAAGGTGGAGCAGAAGAGACGGGATGGAAAGGCAAGTTCTCTAGAAGACTTGCTGAGTGGAACGGCTCATTTCCAGCATATAGCCCTCTATCCCCATGGCCTAAAGCAGACTGAGGTCCGGGAGACGGACCTAGCAATAAAACCTTGCTGTGCGGAAACCCATGAGTTGAAGCCGGTGCATGATTGTGAATGGATGGAGTGTGACTGAGAGTGTGGATTGGCGGTGTGGACCATCCTAGAGAGGATGTAGCCCGCAGTGTGTTTATGTGTAAATGTCTGAGTTGTCGAATGTGTTCGTGGTGTAAGAGAAGCCTGGTGTCAGTTTAGTCTGATGCGGAGGTGGCGAGGAAGACTAAGCCTTGGGCCCCACTTTTTCAGGTCTGGTGGCGGCGTGAATGGAGCTAAGCATCCTTAGGAAGCGGAATGAAAAGAAACCGGTGGATATTCTTCGGTGGAAGCCAGTGGAATTTGGCAGGGGTTGCTGAGGTACAATGTTCAGGACTGAGGCTGGTAGATGTCTTTCGGAGATGGAGATGGTAGATAGGAGTGAGGGCCCTTCATACTCAACATGCAGTCCTCAACAGAAGTACATCCACATGGAGGGAATTTAGCAGTGGGGTATCCCAAGGTTCCATTTTAGGCCCAATACTCTCCGATATCTTCAAAACAATATAGATGAGGGAATTGAAGGGGGACTCATCAAATTTGCAGATGACACTAAGCTGACAGGAATAACCAACACCCCAGAAGACAAGCTGAAGATCCAAAAAGATGTTGACAGACTTGAAGACTGGGGCCTATCTAACAAAATAAAATTCTACGTAGATAAAAGTAAGGTTTTACACTTAGGTAAGAAAAAGCAACTGTGTAGGGATAGACTAGGTGAAACTTGGCTTAATGCCAGTAACCAAATGAAGGAGCTTGGAGTCCTAGTGACCAATCATTTAAATATGAGACGACAGTGCACGGCGGCAGTAAAAAAAAATCCCAATGCAATCCTAGGCTGCATTAATAGATGGATAGAATCAAGATCAGGTGAAGTTCTAATACTGCTTTACAAAGTAAGACCGCACTTGAAATACTGCATCCAATTCTGGTCACTACAATAAAAAAAGGATGCTGACACTCTGGAAAGAATGCAGAGAAGAGAAACAAAAATGATTAGGGGGCTAGAGGCGAAAACGTATGAAGAACGTTACAGGATTAGGGTATGTCTAGTCCAGGGGTCGGCAACCTTAAACACTCAAAGAGCCACAAAGGTCCTAACCGGAAGCCCCCTATTCAATTCTGGAGCTGACCGGAAGTCCGGTGCTCCCACCATAGAGTCTCCTCCTAGCGCGGCGCCCTTTTTCCTCTACCTGTCCTAACCAAAAGCACTATCAATTGTGGAGCTGATGGGAAAACCCGCCCCTTGCCATAGAGTTTCCTCCTGGAGCGCCATGCTTTTCCCCTCCCTAACCGGAAGCTCCTCTCAAAATTGTGGTGCCAACTGGCGAGAGGGAGCCGCAGTAGAAGGATGAAAGAGCCACATGCGGCTCCAGAGCCGTGGGTTGCTGACTCCTGGTCTAGTCTAATGAAAAGAAGGATGGGGGAGGCATGATAGCACTAAACCAATGGAATAGGTTGCCTTCAGAGGTTTTGGGTGCTCCATCACTGAAGGTTTTCAAACAGATAGGACAACAGTTTGTCGGAAATGGTATAGAGTTTCCTGCTCGAGCGAGGGGTTGGATTATAAGATCACTGAGGTCCCGTAAAACTCAATTATTCTATATTTTATGAGGAAGCCAGTGGAATTTGGTAACAGTTGCTGAGGTACGGTGTTCCACAAGGAAGCTGGTGGATGTCTTTCGCAGATGGAGATGGTAGATAAGAATGAGGGCCATTTTTGGGGATGGAGCCCTCTCACCCCAAGGACTGATGCCAGCTGATGTCATTTAGACGGACCTAGCAAAAATGCACGATGGACGCTGTGTGGAAATCCATGAATAGAAGCCGGGGCATGATTGTGAATGGATGGAGTGAGACTGAGTGTGCGGATGGGCGGTGTGCACCGTCCCAGAGTGGATGCAGCCCGCAGTGTGCTTGTGTGTAAGTACCTAAGTTGTCGAATGTGTTCGTGGTGGAAGAGAAGCCTGGTGCCAGCTTCGTCTGATGCGGGGGCGGCGTGGAAGTATAAGCCCTAGGCACAGCTTCGCTGGGTCTTGTGGTGCTGTGAATGCAGCTAAGTGTCCTTATGACGCGGAACGAAAGGAAACTGGTGGATATTCTTCGGAGGAAGCCAGTGGAATTTGGCAACTGTTAGTGAGGTACAATGTTCCGGACTGAAGCTGGTAGATGTCTTTGGGAGATGGAGATGATTGATAAGAGTAAGGGCCCTTTTTTGGGGTGGAGCCCTCTCATCCCGAGGACTGAAGCCGGCTGATGTCTGCAATACGGAGCTAGCAAAAATGGATGATGGACGCTGTGTGGAAATCCATGAATGGAAGCCGGGGCATGATTGTGAATGGATGGAGTGTGACTGAGTGTGCGGATGGGCGGTGTGCACCATCCCAGAGTGGATGCAGCCCGCAGTGTGTTTGTGTGTAAGTATCTGAGTTGTCAAATGTGTTCGTGGTGGAAGAGAAGCCTGGTGTCAGCTTCGTCTGATGCGGGGGCAGCGTGGAAGTATAAGCCCTAGGCACAGCTTCGCTGGGTCTTGTGGTGCTGTGAATGCAGCTAAGTGTCCTTATGATGCGGAACGAAAGGAAACCGGTGGATATTCTTCGGAGGAAGCCAGTTGAATTTGGCAACTGTTAGTGAGGTACAATGTTCTGGACTGAGGCTGGTGGATTCTTTGGAAAATGCATGTTGCAAATGGGCTGGCCTGCTCAGTGTACTTTGCTTTGTTTGCAGCATGCCCCTTGGTACTCCTGTCTATTCCCGGACGGAAGCTGACAATGGAGCATCGATGAACAGAGGACAACAATGGTCAAGCTTGCGATGGCTAATAGAAAGGCAAGTTCCATAGAAAGTTTCTAAGTGGGATGGGAAGATTGTAGCTAATATACTGTCCTCGTGTAGTTTCCTTCCACTACGTACTCCCCCAAACTGTTCTCCCAATTGGCTTGAAAGTTTGCAAAGAAGTGTATGGAATTTTCCCCCCATTGAGTTATGGAAGATACCATTGTGTCCTGGAAGGAATCAGGCAGTCCTGTCTGTAGCCAAGAAGGAACCCAGTTGTATGGAAAGTCACGGAGCTTCCGCAGTCCGTGAGCTGGCCCCCTGCATATAGCCATTTCATTGATTGATGGATGACGTGTCAGGAAGGTTGTGTCGATGCTTAATCCCTCGATACAATTTTTTTCCTAGACTTATCTGGTTATTAAGCCAAACTCCATGTACAGAGCAGTATCTGTTCCCCTTCATGACATGATTGTGTTTCTTCGGGCGACAGGCAGGGCCATTGACAGCTCACAGTACTAAAGGCCCACTTTACATGCAGCAGTAGCCAATCCAGCCTGGGTACGGTCTCCATCATTAATGTCCTTTCTTTGCAGAGAGTTTCTTCTGCCAGTTTCTTCAGAAGGGAACTTCTTCGGCAACTAAAGTCAACCCAGAGGAGCCCAAAGGTGGAGCAGAAGAGACGGGATGCAAAGGCAAGTTCTCTAGAAGACTTGCTGAGTGGAACGGCTCATTTCCAGCATGTAGCCCTCTATCCCCATGGCCTAAAGCAGACTGAGGTCCGGGAGACGGACCTAGCAATAAAACCTAGCTGTGCGGAAACCCATGAGTGGAAGCCGGTGCATGATTGTGAATGGATGGAGTGTGACTGAGAGTGTGGATGGGCGGTGTGGACCATCCTAGAGAGGATGTAGCCCGCAGTGTGTTTATGTGTAAATGTCTGAGTTGTCGAATGTGTTCGTGGTGTAAGAGAAGCCTGGTGTCAGTTTAGTCTGATGCGGAGGTGGCGAGAAAGACTAAGCCTTGGGCCCCACTTTGTCGGGTCTGGTGGCGGCGTGAATGGAGCTAAGCATCCTTAGGAAGCGGAATGAAAAGAAACCGGTGGATATTCTTCGGTGGAAGCCAGTGGAATTTGGCAGGGGTTGCTGAGATACAATGTTCAGGACTGAGGCTGGTAGATGTCTTTCGGAGATGGAGATGGTAGATAGGAGTGAGGGCCCTTCATACTCAACATGCAGTCCTCAACAGAAGTACATCCACATGGAGGGAATTTAGCAGTGGGGTACCCCAAGGTTCCATTTTAGGCCCAATACTCTCCGATATCTTCAAAACAATATAGATGAGGGAATTGAAGGGGGACTCATCAAATTTGCAGATGACACTAAGCTGACAGGAATAACCAACACCCCAGAAGACAAGCTGAAGATCCAAAAAGATGTTGACAGACTTGAAGACTGGGGCCTATCTAACAAAATAAAATTCTACGTAGATAAAAGTAAGGTTTTACACTTAGGTAAGAAAAAGCAACTGTGTAGGGATAGACTAGGTGAAACTTGGCTTAATGCCAGTAACCAAATGAAGGAGCTTGGAGTCCTAGTGACCAATCATTTAAATATGAGACGACAGTGCACGGCGGCAGTAAAAAAAAATCCCAATGCAATCCTAGGCTGCATTAATAGATGGATAGAATCAAGATCAGGTGAAGTTCTAATACTGCTTAACAAAGTAAGACCGCACTTGAAATACTGCATCCAATTCTGGTCACTACAATAAAAAAAGGATGCTGACACTCTGGAAAGAATGCAGAGAAGAGAAACAAAAATAATTAGGGGGCTAGAGGCGAAAACGTATGAAGAACGTTACAGGATTAGGGTATGTCTAGTCCAGGGGTCGGCAACCTTAAACACTCAAAGAGCCACAAAGGTCCTAACCGGAAGCCCCCTATTCAATTCTGGAGCTGACCGGAAGTCCGGTGCTCCCACCATAGAGTCTCCTCCTAGCGCGGCGTCCTTTTTCCTCTACCTGTCCTAACCAAAAGCACTATCAATTGTGGAGCTGATGGGAAAACCCGCCCCTTGCCATAGAGTTTCCTCCTGGAGCGCCATGCTTTTCCCCCCCCCTAACCGGAAGCTCCTCTCAAAATTGTGGTGCCAACTGGCGAGAGGGAGCCGCAGTAGAAGGATGAAAGAGCCACATGCGGCTCCAGAGCCGTGGGTTGCTGACCCCTGGTCTAGTCTAATGAAAAGAGGGATGGGGGAGGCATGATAGCACTAAACCAATGGAATAGGTTGCCTTCAGAGGTTTTGGGTGCTCCATCACTGAAGGTTTTCAAACAGATAGGACAACAGTTTGTCGGAAATGGTATAGAGTTTCCTGCTCGAGCGAGGGGTTGGATTATAAGATCACTGAGGTCCCGTAAAACTCAATTATTCTATATTTTATGAGGAAGCCAGTGGAATTTGGTAACAGTTGCTGAGGTACGGTGTTCCACAAGGAAGCTGGTGGATGTCTTTCGCAGATGGAGATGGTAGATAAGAATGAGGGCCATTTTGGGGGATGGAGCCCTCTCACCCCAAGGACTGATGCCAGCTGATGTCATTTAGACGGACCTAGCAAAAATGCACGATGGACGCTGTGTGGAAATCCATGAATAGAAGCCGGGGCATGATTGTGAATGGATGGAGTGAGACTGAGTGTGCGGATGGGCGGTGTGCACCATCCCAGAGTGGATGCAGCCCGCAGTGTGCTTGTGTGTAAGTACCTGAGTTGTCGAATGTGTTCGTGGTGGAAGAGAAGCCTGGTGCCAGCTTCGTCTGATGCGGGGGCGGCGTGGAAGTATAAGCCCTAGGCACAGCTTCGCTGGGTCTTGTGGTGCTGTGAATGCAGCTAAGTGTCCTTATGACGCGGAACGAAAGGAAACTGGTGGATATTCTTCGGAGGAAGCCAGTGGAATTTGGCAACTGTTACTGAGGTACAATGTTCCGGACTGAAGCTGGTAGATGTCTTTGGGAGATGGAGATGATTGATAAGAGTAAGGGCCCTTTTTTGGGGTGGAGCCCTCTCATCCCGAGGACTGAAGCCGGCTGATGTCTGCAATACGGAGCTAGCAAAAATGGATGATGGACGCTGTGTGGAAATCCATGAATGGAAGCCGGGGCATGATTGTGAATGGATGGAGTGTGACTGAGTGTGCGGATGGGCGGTGTGCACCATCCCAGAGTGGATGCAGCCCGCAGTGTGCTTGTGTGTAAGTATCTGAGTTGTCGAATGTGTTCGTGGTGGAAGAGAAGCCTGGTGTCAGCTTCGTCTGATGCGGGGGCAGCGTGGAAGTATAAGCCCTAGGCACAGCTTCGCTGGGTCTTGTGGTGCTGTGAATGCAGCTAAGTGTCCTTATGATGCGGAACGAAAGGAAACCGGTGGATATTCTTCGGAGGAAGCCAGTTGAATTTGGCAACTGTTAGTGAGGTACAATGTTCTGGACTGAGGCTGGTGGATTCTTTGGAAAATGCATGTTGCAAATGGGCTGGCCTGCTCAGTGTACTTTGCTTTGTTTGCAGCATGCCCCTTGGTACTCCTGTCTATTCCCGGACGGAAGCTGACAATGGAGCATCGATGAACAGAGGACAACAATGGTCAAGCTTGCGATGGCTAATAGAAAGGCAAGTTCCATAGAAAGTTTCTAAGTGGGATGGGAAGATTGTAGCTAATATACTGTCCTCGTGTAGTTTCCTTCCACTACGTACTCCCCCAAACTGTTCTCCCAATTGGCTTGAAAGTTTGCAAAGAAGTGTATGGAATTATCCCCCCATTGAGTTATGGAAGATACCATTGTGTCCTGGAAGGAATCAGGCAGTCCTGTCTGTAGCCAAGAAGGAACCCAGTTGTATGGAAAGACACGGAGCTTCCGCAGTCCGTGAGCTGGCCCCCTGCATATAGCCATTTCATTGATTGATGGATGACGTGTCAGGAAGGTTGTGTCGATGCTTAATCCCTCGATACAATTTTTTCCTAGACTTATCTGGTTATTAAGCCAAACTCCATGTACAGAGCGGTATCTGTTCCCCTTCATGACATGATTGTGTTTCTTCGGGCGACAGGCAGGGCCATTGACAGCTCACAGTACTAAAGGCCCACTTTACATGCAGCAGTAGCCAATCCAGCCTGGGTACGGTCTCCATCATTAATGTCCTTTCTTTGCAGAGAGTTTCTTCTGCCAGTTTCTTCAGAAGGGAACTTCTTCGGCAACTAAAGTCAACCCAGAGGAGCCCAAAGGTGGAGCAGAAGAGACAGGATGGAAAGGCAAGTTCTCTAGAAGACTTGCTGAGTGGAACGGCTCATTTCCAGCATGTAGCCCTCTATCCCCATGGCCTAAAGCAGACTGAGGTCCGGGAGACGGACCTAGCAATAAAACCTAGCTGTGCGGAAACCCATGAGTGGAAGCCGGTGCATGATTGTGAATGGATGGAGTGTGACTGAGAGTGTGGATGGGCGGTGTGGACCATCCTAGAGAGGATGTAGCCCGCAGTGTGTTTATGTGTAAATGTCTGAGTTGTCGAATGTGTTCGTGGTGTAAGAGAAGCCTGGTGTCAGTTTAGTCTGATGCGGAGGTGGCGAGGAAGACTAAGCCTTGGGCCCCACTTTGTCGGGTCTGGTGGCGGCGTGAATGGAGCTAAGCATCCTTAGGAAGCGGAATGAAAAGAAACCGGTGGATATTCTTCGGTGGAAGCCAGTGGAATTTGGCAGGGGTTGCTGAGGTACAATGTTCAGGACTGAGGCTGGTAGATGTCTTTCGGAGATGGAGATGGTAGATAGGAGTGAGGGCCCTTCATACTCAACATGCAGTCCTCAACAGAAGTACATCCACATGGAGGGAATTTAGCAGTGGGGTACCCCAAGGTTCCATTTTAGGCCCAATACACTCCGATATCTTCAAAACAATATAGATGAGGGAATTGAAGGGGGACTCATCAAATTTGCAGATGACACTAAGCTGACAGGAATAACCAACACCCCAGAAGACAAGCTGAAGAGCCAAAAAGATGTTGACAGACTTGAAGACTGGGGCCTATCTAACAAAATAAAATTCTACGTAGATAAAAGTAAGGTTTTACACTTAGGTAAGAAAAAGCAACTGTGTAGGGATAGACTAGGTGAAACTTGGCTTAATGCCAGTAACCAAATGAAGGAGCTTGGAGTCCTAGTGACCAATCATTTAAATATGAGACGACAGTGCACGGCGGCAGTAAAAAAAAATCCCAATGCAATCCTAGGCTGCATTAATAGATGGATAGAATCAAGATCAGGTGACGTTCTAATACTGCTTAACAAAGTAAGACCGCACTTGAAATACTGCATCCAATTCTGGTCACTACAATAAAAAAAGGATGCTGACACTCTGGAAAGAATGCAGAGAAGAGAAACAAAAATAATTAGGGGGCTAGAGGCGAAAACGTATGAAGAACGTTACAGGATTAGGGTATGTCTAGTCCAGGGGTCGGCAACCTTAAACACTCAAAGAGCCACAAAGGTCCTAACCGGAAGCCCCCTATTCAATTCTGGAGCTGACCGGAAGTCCGGTGCTCCCACCATAGAGTCTCCTCCTAGCGCGGCGTCCTTTTTCCTCTACCTGTCCTAACCAAAAGCACTATCAATTGTGGAGCTGATGGGAAAACCCGCCCCTTGCCATAGAGTTTCCTCCTGGAGCGCCATGCTTTTCCCCTCCCTAACCGGAAGCTCCTCTCAAAATTGTGGTGCCAACTGGCGAGAGGGAGCCGCAGTAGAAGGATGAAAGAGCCACATGCGGCTCCAGAGCCGTGGGTTGCTGACCCCTGGTCTAGTCTAATGAAAAGAAGGATGGGGGAGGCATGATAGCACTAAACCAATGGAATAGGTTGCCTTCAGAGGTTTTGGGTGCTCCATCACTGAAGGTTTTCAAACAGATAGGACAACAGTTTGTCGGAAATGGTATAGAGTTTCCTGCTCGAGCGAGGGGTTGGATTATAAGATCACTGAGGTCCCGTAAAACTCAATTATTCTATATTTTATGAGGAAGCCAGTGGAATTTGGTAACAGTTGCTGAGGTACGGTGTTCCACAAGGAAGCTGGTGGATGTCTTTCGCAGATGGAGATGGTAGATAAGAATGAGGGCCATTTTTGGGGATGGAGCCCTCTCACCCCAAGGACTGATGCCAGCTGATGTCATTTAGACGGACCTAGCAAAAATGCACGATGGACGCTGTGTGGAAATCCATGAATAGAAGCCGGGGCATGATTGTGAATGGATGGAGTGAGACTGAGTGTGCGGATGGGCGGTGTGCACCATCCCAGAGTGGATGCAGCCCGCAGTGTGCTTGTGTGTAAGTACCTGAGTTGTCGAATGTGTTCGTGGTGGAAGAGAAGCCTGGTGCCAGCTTCGTCTGATGCGGGGGCGGCGTGGAAGTATAAGCCCTAGGCACAGCTTCGCTGGGTCTTGTGGTGCTGTGAATGCAGCTAAGTGTCCTTATGACGCGGAACGAAAGGAAACTGGTGGATATTCTTTGGAGGAAGCCAGTGGAATTTGGCAACTGTTACTGAGGTACAATGTTCCGGACTGAAGCTGGTAGATGTCTTTGGGAGATGGAGATGATTGATAAGAGTAAGGGCCCTTTTTTGGGGTGGAGCCCTCTCATCCCGAGGACTGAAGCCGGCTGATGTCTGCAATACGGAGCTAGCAAAAATGGATGATGGACGCTGTGTGGAAATCCATGAATGGAAGCCGGGGCATGATTGTGAATGGATGGAGTGTGACTGAGTGTGCGGATGGGCGGTGTGCACCATCCCAGAGTGGATGCAGCCCGCAGTGTGCTTGTGTGTAAGTATCTGAGTTGTCGAATGTGTTCGTGGTGGAAGAGAAGCCTGGTGTCAGCTTCGTCTGATGCGGGGGCAGCGTGGAAGTATAAGCCCTAGGCACAGCTTCGCTGGGTCTTGTGGTGCTGTGAATGCAGCTAAGTGTCCTTATGATGCGGAACGAAAGGAAACCGGTGGATATTCTTCGGAGGAAGCCAGTTGAATTTGGCAACTGTTAGTGAGGTACAATGTTCTGGACTGAGGCTGGTGGATTCTTTGGAAAATGCATGTTGCAAATGGGCTGGCCTGCTCAGTGTACTTTGCTTTGTTTGCAGCATGCCCCTTGGTACTCCTGTCTATTCCCGGACGGAAGCTGACAATGGAGCATCGATGAACAGAGGACAACAATGGTCAAGCTTGCGATGGCTAATAGAAAGGCAAGTTCCATAGAAAGTTTCTAAGTGGGATGGGAAGATTGTAGCTAATATACTGTCCTCGTGTAGTTTCCTTCCACTACGTACTCCCACAAACTGTTCTCCCAATTGGCTTGAAAGTTTGCAAAGAAGTGTATGGAATTATCCCCCCATTGAGTTATGGAAGATACCATTGTGTCCTGGAAGGAATCAGGCAGTCCTGTCTGTAGCCAAGAAGGAACCCAGTTGTATGGAAAGACACGGAGCTTCCGCAGTCCGTGAGCTGGCCCCCTGCATATAGCCATTTCATTGATTGATGGATGACGTGTCAGGAAGGTTGTGTCGATGCTTAATCCCTCGATACAATTTTTTCCTAGACTTATCTGGTTATTAAGCCAAACTCCATGTACAGAGCGGTATCTGTTCCCCTTCATGACATGATTGTGTTTCTTCGGGCGACAGGCAGGGCCATTGACAGCTCACAGTACTAAAGGCCCACTTTACATGCAGCAGTAGCCAATCCAGCCTGGGTACGGTCTCCATCATTAATGTCCTTTCTTTGCAGAGAGTTTCTTCTGCCAGTTTCTTCAAAAGGGAACTTCTTCGGCAACTAAAGTCAACCCAGAGGAGCCCAAAGGTGGAGCAGAAGAGACAGGATGGAAAGGCAAGTTCTCTAGAAGACTTGCTGAGTGGAATGGCTCATTTCCAGCATGTAGCCCTCTATCCCCATGGCCTAAAGCAGACTGAGGTCCGGGAGACGGACCTAGCAATAAAACCTAGCTGTGCGTAAACCCATGAGTGGAAGCCGGTGCATGATTGTGAATGGATGGAGTGTGACTGAGAGTGTGGATGGGCGGTGTGGACCATCCTAGAGAGGATGTAGCCCGCAGTGTGTTTATGTGTAAATGTCTGAGTTGTCGAATGTGTTCGTGGTGTAAGAGAAGCCTGGTGTCAGTTTAGTCTGATGCGGAGGTGGCGAGGAAGACTAAGCCTTGGGCCCCACTTTGTCGGTTCTGGTGGCGGCGTGAATGGAGCTAAGCATCCTTAGGAAGCGGAATGAAAAGAAACCGGTGGATATTCTTCGGTGGAAGCCAGTGGAATTTGGCAGGGGTTGCTGAGGTACAATGTTCAGGACTGAGGCTGGTAGATGTCTTTCGGAGATGGAGATGGTAGATAGGAGTGAGGGCCCTTCATACTCAACATGCAGTCCTCAACAGAAGTACATCCACATGGAGGGAATTTAGCAGTGGGGTACCCCAAGGTTCCATTTTAGGCCCAATACTCTCCGATATCTTCAAAACAATATAGATGAGGGAATTGAAGGGGGACTCATCAAATTTGCAGATGACACTAAGCTGACAGGAATAACCAACACCCCAGAAGACAAGCTGAAGATCCAAAAAGATGTTGACAGACTTGAAGACTGGGGCCTATCTAACAAAATAAAATTCTACGTAGATAAAAGTAAGGTTTTACACTTAGGTAAGAAAAAGCAACTGTGTAGGGATAGACTAGGTGAAACTTGGCTTAATGCCAGTAACCAAATGAAGGAGCTTGGAGTCCTAGTGACCAATCATTTAAATATGAGACGACAGTGCACGGCGGCAGTAAAAAAAAATCCCAATGCAATCCTAGGCTGCATTAATAGATGGATAGAATCAAGATCAGGTGAAGTTCTAATACTGCTTTACAAAGTAAGACCGCACTTGAAATACTGCATCCAATTCTGGTCACTACAATAAAAAAAGGATGCTGACACTCTGGAAAGAATGCAGAGAAGAGAAACAAAAATGATTAGGGGGCTAGAGGGGAAAACGTATGAAGAACGTTACAGGATTAGGGTATGTCTAGTCCAGGGGTCGGCAACCTTAAACACTCAAAGAGCCACAAAGGTCCTAACCGGAAGCCCCCTATTCAATTCTGGAGCTGACCGGAAGTCCGGTGCTCCCACCATAGAGTCTCCTCCTAGCGCGGCGTCCTTTTTCCTCTACCTGTCCTAACCAAAAGCACTATCAATTGTGGAGCTGATGGGAAAACCCGCCCCTTGCCATAGAGTTTCCTCCTGGAGCGCCATGCTTTTCCCCTCCCTAACCGGAAGCTCCTCTCAAAATTGTGGTGCCAACTGGCGAGAGGGAGCCGCAGTAGAAGGATGAAAGAGCCACATGCGGCTCCAGAGCCATGGGTTGCTGACCCCTGGTCTAGTCTAATGAAAAGAAGGATGGGGGAGGCATGATAGCACTAAACCAATGGAATAGGTTGCCTTCAGAGGTTTTGGGTGCTCCATCACTGAAGGTTTTCAAACAGATAGGACAACAGTTTGTCGGAAATGGTATAGAGTTTCCTGCTCGAGCGAGGGGTTGGATTATAAGATCACTGAGGTCCCGTAAAACTCAATTATTCTATATTTTATGAGGAAGCCAGTGGAATTTGGTAACAGTTGCTGAGGTACGGTGTTCCACAAGGAAGCTGGTGGATGTCTTTCGCAGATGGAGATGGTAGATAAGAATGAGGGCCATTTTTGGGGATGGAGCCCTCTCACCCCAAGGACTGATGCCAGCTGATGTCATTTAGACGGACCTAGCAAAAATGCACGATGGACGCTGTGTGGAAATCCATGAATAGAAGCCGGGGCATGATTGTGAATGGATGGAGTGAGACTGAGTGTGCGGATGGGCGGTGTGCACCATCCCAGAGTGGATGCAGCCCGCAGTGTGCTTGTGTGTAAGTACCTGAGTTGTCGAATGTGTTCGTGGTGGAAGAGAAGCCTGGTGCCAGCTTCGTCTGATGCGGGGGCGGCGTGGAAGTATAAGCCCTAGGCACAGCTTCGCTGGGTCTTGTGGTGCTGTGAATGCAGCTAAGTGTCCTTATGACGCGGAACGAAAGGAAACTGGTGGATATTCTTCGGAGGAAGCCAGTGGAATTTGGCAACTGTTACTGAGGTACAATGTTCCGGACTGAAGCTGGTAGATGTCTTTGGGAGATGGAGATGATTGATAAGAGTAAGGGCCCTTTTTTGGGGTGGAGCCCTCTCATCCCGAGGACTGAAGCCGGCTGATGTCTGCAATACGGAGCTAGCAAAAATGGATGATGGACGCTGTGTGGAAATCCATGAATGGAAGCCGGGGCATGATTGTGAATGGATGGAGTGTGACTGAGTGTGCGGATGGGCGGTGTGCACCATCCCAGAGTGGATGCAGCCCGCAGTGTGCTTGTGTGTAAGTATCTGAGTTGTCGAATGTGTTCGTGGTGGAAGAGAAGCCTGGTGTCAGCTTCGTCTGATGCGGGGGCAGCGTGGAAGTATAAGCCCTAGGCACAGCTTCGCTGGGTCTTGTGGTGCTGTGAATGCAGCTAAGTGTCCTTATGATGCGGAACGAAAGGAAAGCGGTGGATATTCTTCGGAGGAAGCCAGTTGAATTTGGCAACTGTTAGTGAGGTACAATGTTCTGGACTGAGGCTGGTGGATTCTGTGGAAAATGCATGTTGCAAATGGGCTGGCCTGCTCAATGTACTTTGCTTTGTTTGCAGCATGCCCCTTGGTACTCCTGTTTATTGCCGGACGGAAGCTGACAATGGAGCATCGATGAACAGAGGACAACAATGGTCAAGCTTGCGATGGCTAATAGAAAGGCAAGTTCCATAGAAAGTTTCTAAGTGGGATGGGAAGATTGTAGCTAATATACTGTCCTCGTGTAGTTTCCTTCCACTACGTACTCCCCCAAACTGTTCTCCCAATTGGCTTGAAAGTTTGCAAAGAAGTGTATGGAATTTTCCCCCCATTGAGTTATGGAAGATACCATTGTGTCCTGGAAGGAATCAGGCAGTCCTGTCTGTAGCCAAGAAGGAACCCAGTTGTATGGAAAGACACGGAGCTTCCGCAGTCCGTGAGCTGGCCCCCTGCATATAGCCATTTCATTGATTGATGGATGACGTGTCAGGAAGGTTGTGTCGATGCTTAATCCCTCGATACAATTTTTTCCTAGACTTATCTGGTTATTAAGCCAAACTCCATGTACAGAGCGGTATCTGTTCCCCTTCATGACATGATTGTGTTTCTTCGGGCGACAGGCAGGGCCATTGACAGCTCACAGTACTAAAGGCCCACTTTACATGCAGCAGTAGCCAATCCAGCCTGGGTACGGTCTCCATCATTAATGTCCTTTCTTTGCAGAGAGTTTCTTCTGCCAGTTTCTTCAGAAGGGAACTTCTTCGGCAACTAAAGTCAACCCAGAGGAGCCCAAAGGTGGAGCAGAAGAGACGGGATGGAAAGGCAAGTTCTCTAGAAGACTTGCTGAGTGGAACGGCTTATTTCCAGCATATAGCCCTCTATCCCCATGGCCTAAAGCAGACTGAGGTCCGGGAGACGGACCTAGCAATAAAACCTAGCTGTGCGGAAACCCATGAGTGGAAGCCGGTGCATGATTGTGAATGGATGGAGTGTGACTGAGAGTGTGGATGGGCGGTGTGGACCATCCTAGAGAGGATGTAGCCCGCAGTGTGTTTATGTGTAAATGTCTGAGTTGTCGAATGTGTTCGTGGTGTAAGAGAAGCCTGGTGTCAGTTTAGTCTGATGCGGAGGTGGCGAGGAAGACTAAGCCTTGGGCCCCACTTTGTCGGGTCTGGTGGCGGCGTGAATGGAGCTAAGCATCCTTAGGAAGCGGAATGAAAAGAAACCGGTGGATATTCTTCGGTGGAAGCCAGTGGAATTTGGCAGGGGTTGCTGAGGTACAATGTTCAGGACTGAGGCTGGTAGATGTCTTTCGGAGATGGAGATGGTAGATAGGAGTGAGGGCCCTTCATACTCAACATGCAGTCCTCAACAGAAGTACATCCACATGGAGGGAATTTAGCAGTGGGGTACCCCAAGGTTCCATTTTAGGCCCAATACTCTCCGATATCTTCAAAACAATATAGATGAGGGAATTGAAGGGGGACTCATCAAATTTGCAGATGACACTAAGCTGACAGGAACAACCAACACCCCAGAAGACAAGCTGAAGATCCAAAAAGATGTTGACAGACTTGAAGACTGGGGCCTATCTAACAAAATAAAATTCTACGTAGATAAAAGTAAGGTTTTACACTTAGGTAAGAAAAAGCAACTGTGTAGGGATAGACTAGGTGAAACTTGGCTTAATGCCAGTAACCAAATGAAGGAGCTTGGAGTCCTAGTGACCAATCATTTAAATATGAGACGACAGTGCACGGCGGCAGTAAAAAAAAAATCCGAATGCAATCCTAGGCTGCATTAATAGATGGATAGAATCAAGATCAGGTGAAGTTCTAATACTGCTTTACAAAGTAAGACCGCACTTGAAATACTGCCTCCAATTCTGGTCACTACAATAAAAAAGGATGCTGACACTCTGGAAAGAATGCAGAGAAGAGAAACAAAAATGATTAGGGGGCTAGAGGCGAAAACGTATGAAGAACGTTACAGGATTAGGGTATGTCTAGTCCAGGGGTCGGCAACCTTAAACACTCAAAGACCCACAAAGGTCCTAACCGGAAGCCCCCTGTTCAATTCTGGAGCTGACCGGAAGTCCGGTGCTCCCACCATAGAGTCTCCTCCTAGCGCGGCGTCCTTTTTCCTCTACCTGTCCTAACCGAAAGCCCTATCAATTGTGGAGCTAATGGGAAAACCCACCCCTTGCCATAGAGTTTCCTCCTGGAGCGCCATGCTTTTCCCCTCCCTAACCGGAAGCTCCTCTCAAAATTGTGGTGCCAACTGGCGAGAGGGAGCCGCAGTAGAAGGATGAAAGAGCCACATGCGGCTCCAGAACCGTTGGTTGCTGACCCCTGGTCTAGTCTAATGAAAAGAAGGATGGGGGAGGCATGATAGCGCTAAACCAATGGAACAGGTTGCCTTCAGAGGTTTTGGGTGCTCCATAACAGAAGGTTTTCAAACAGATAGTACAACTGTTTGTCGGAAATGGTATAGAGTTTCCTGCTCGAGCGAGGGGTTGGATTATAAAATCACTGAGGTCCCGTAAAACTCAATTATTCTATATTTTATGAGGAAGCCAGTGGAATTTGGTAACAGTTGCTGAGGTACAGTGTTCCACAAGGAAGCTGGTGGATGTCTTTCGCAGATGGAGATGGCAGATAAGAATGAGGGCCATTTTTGGGGATGGAGCCCTCTCACCCCAAGGACTGATGCCAGCTGATGTCGTTTAGACGGACCTAGCAAAAATGCACGATGGACGCTGTGTGGAAATCCATGAATAGAAGCCGGGGCATGATTGTGAATGGATGGAGTGAGGCTGAGTGTGCGGATGGGCGGTGTGCACCATCCCAGAGTGGATGCAGCCCGCAGTGTGCTTTTGTGTAAGTATCTGAGTTGTCGAATGTGTTCGTGGTGGAAGAGAAGCCTGGTGTCAGCTTCGTCTGATGCGGGGGCAGCATGGAAGTATAAGCCCTAGGCACAGCTTCGCTGGGTCTTGTGGTGCTGTGAATGCAGCTAAGTGTCCTTATGATGCGGAACGAAAGGAAACCGGTGGATATTCTTTGGAGGAAGCCACTTGAATTTGGCAACTGTTAGTGAGGTACAATGTTCTGGACTGAGGCTGGTGGATTCTTTGGAAAATGCATGTTGCAAATGGGCTGGCCTGCTCAGTGTACTTTGCTTTGTTTGCAGCATGCCCCTTGGTACTCCTGCCTATTCCAGGACGGAAGCTGACAATGGAGCATCGATGAACAGAGGACAACAATGGTCAAGCTTGCGATGGCTAATAGAAAGGCAAGTTCCATAGAAAGTTTCTAAGTGGGATGGGAAGATTGTAGCTAATATACTGTCCTCGTGTAGTTTCCTTCCACTACGTACTCCCCCAAACTGTTCTCCCAATTGGCTTGAAAGTTTACAAAGAAGTGTATGGAATTATCCCCCCATTGAGTTATGGAAGATACCATTGTGTCCTGGAAGGAATCAGGCAGTCCTGTCTGTAGCCAAGAAGGAACCCAGTTGTATGGAAAGTCACGGAGCTTCCGCAGTCCGTGAGCTGGCCCCCTGCATATAGCCATTTCATTGATTGATGGATGACGTGTCAGGAAGGTTGTGTCGATGCTTAATCCCTCGATACAATTTTTTTCCTAGACTTATCTGGTTATTAAGCCAAACTCCATGTACAGAGCGGTATCTGTTCCCCTTCATGACATGATTGTGTTTCTTCGGGCGACAGGCAGGGCCATTGACAGCTCACAGTACTAACGGCCCACTTTACATGCAGCAGTAGCCAATCCAGCCTGGGTACGGTCTCCATCATTAATGTCCTTTCTTTGCAGAGAGTTTCTTCTGCCAGTTTCTTCAAAAGGGAACTTCTTTGCCAACTAAAGTCAACCCAGAGGAGCCCAAAGGTGGAGCAGAAGAGACGGGATGGAAAGGCAAGTTCTCTAGAAGACTTGCTGAGTGGAACGGCTCATTTCCAGCATGTAGCCCTCTATCCCCATGGCCTAAAGCAGACTGAGGTCTGGAAGATGGACCTAGCAAAAGCTTTGTCATGCAGTGATTTATATTGCCTGTTATATGTATATGCAGGGAGAAGCATCCCTATCTAATAAAATGGTTTATTCCTGAGCACGTGATTGATATGTTCTTGTACGCATGTGCACATTCCTTTCTTCGTCCATTCCTTCTGTTCCTAGCTTCTATCGAAGCAAGACCTATTTTTTATATCAGAAATGTAGACTAATGAGGATTTATTTGTTTTGTACCGAAATAAATATTTTTACTTAGACCTTTAAACTGCGGTTTCTTTTCTAATGCCTTATGTCCGGGAAAAGATCTATTTCTCCTTTGTGAGATAAATTTCGCCTCCGTCAAGCTGGCTGATGGACGCTGTGTGGAAATCCATGAGTGGAGGCCGGTGCATGATTTTGAATGGGTGGAGTGTGACTGAGAGTGTGGATGGGCGGTGTGGACCATCCTAGAGAGGATGTAGCCAGCAGTGTGCTTATGTGTAAATGTCTGAGTTGTCGAATGTGTTCATGGTGTAAGAGAGAAGCCTGGTGTCAGTTTAGTCTGATGCGGAGGTGGCGAGGAAGACTAAGCCTTGGGCCCCACTTTGTCGGGTCTGGTGGCGGCGTGAATGGAGCTAAGCATCCTTAGGAAGCGGAATGAAAATAAACCGGTGGATATTCTTCGGTGGAAGCCAGTGGAATTTGGCAGGGGTTGCTGAGGTACAATGTTCAGGACTGAGGCGATGGCGATGGTAGATAAGATACCACGTGGTGTATCGCAACATTTTTCCCCTTCATGGAACTGGGTGGGCGTGGTCTGCGCTTGATGCAATCGGCCTGCTGGCTGCCAGTTTGACATCACTGCTCTGTCCCCTTGCTTGATTGCAGGAAGCCTTGATCATATGTTGTCATCAAAATGACCTCTTTTGAGAAACCACAGCGTTTCAGTTTTACCAAGGAGGGTCTTGCCTATATTGATTCGTATTTGTCTGCCATATCCAAAAAATAATGACCCTTTGGAAAATAAAGTAATAATTTTAGCTGGTGAGTAATAATACAGATCATCCAATCTCTGTATTGTTCAGGCCTATTTCCCTCTTTAGTGTCTTGGGAAAATGTGGGCCCACTTTAAACATAGTCCTTAAGGGTTCAGACTGAACGTTTTTCCAGAGGGGCAAAAGAGGAACACGATCCCAACTGAGCTCAAAACATTTTTTAAAAATCTCCCTTAACCAAATATAACTGGAATATCCAGTTGAATATCCTTTGAATATCCTTTCCAGTTGCTGGAATACCCTTGCAAAGTGAAGCTCCTGGTTTCAGCATAATTGAACTCAAGTATTTTTCAGAACATTTAGTGCATGGGTGTCAAACTCGTCACGTCATGTTGCCGTCACGTGAAGTTTTGTGTTTTTCCCCTTCACAGAGCTGGGGTGGGCGTGGCCTGCGTGTAACGCAAACGGCCCATGGGCCGCCAGTTTGACACCCCTGATTAGAGGATGAGGCACCCAGAGCTCAATTTTATCTAGCTGGTGTTTGTGATAAGAGCACTACATCATTTGCCTGCAGTAAAATTCCGAAGTGCTTCTCAGCTAACTTGGGAGGATGATGCAATGAGTTGCTTACTTACTCCCAGTTTGTGATATATAGATACTTCCAAAATCCACCAGATGGTGCTAAGATGTACCAGGTGGTGCTTTGATGACAAATGCACTGTTTTCTCAACATCTTCTGTCAGTTTAATTTCCTGGTTTAGTTTGTTCACCAGATCTTCTCTAAAGTGAGCTAATTACCTTGATTGCTGTTATTTAGTTCCTTAGAGCAAAATGCTCATCAGAAGGGCCCTAGCTTTGCAGAGGAAACAAGTCCAGCAACTCAGAGGGAACAATTCCAGACCCCAGAATTATTCTTTTCCAATGGTGCTGAAAATTAAGGTATGGGATGGGCCTAAGCAAAGAGTGGCACATACTGGCTTTGTTTAATTTTTTTATTTTTTTATTTTTTTATTTTTGTTATTTACTTATTTACTTATTTACTTATTTATTTACTTATTTACTTATTTACTTATTTATTTATATTTATTAGTTTTGTCAAACATGTAGAAGATAGCAGGTATGAATATGAACATGGACATGAACGAAGGAAATGAATACAAATAAATGGGGACAGTAGGACAGGGACGGTAGGCACGCTGGTGAGCTTATGTACCCCCCCCCTTTACAGACCTCTTAGGAATGGGGTGAGGTCCACAGTAGATAGTTTAAGGTTGAAGCTATGGGAGGTTGAGGATGTAACAACGGAGTCAGGTAGAGCATTCCAGGCATTGACCACTCTGTTGCTGAAGTCGTATTTTCTACATTCGAGTTTGGAGCGGTTTACCTTAAGTTTGTATTGATTGTTTGCCCATGTATTATTGCTGTTGAAGCTGAAGAAGTCATTGACAGGTAAGACATTGTAGCAGACAATTTTGTGTACTATGCTTAGATCAGACCACAGGTGGTGCAGTTCCAGATTGTCCAAAATTTCAAGCCTGGTGGCATAAGGGATTCTAGTGTGAGTAAAGGAGTGGAGTACTCTTCTTGTGAAATACCTCTGGACCCGCTCAATTGTATTAATGTCTGATATACAGTGTGGATTCCAGGCAGATGAGCTGCATTCTGCATTTGGTCTGGCAAAGGTTTTGTATGCCCTAGTTAGCAATACAATGTTAACGGAGAAGAAGCTTCGCAAAATTAGGTTAACAATTCTTAATGCTTTTTTGGCAATGCTGTTACCATGAGCTCTGGGGTTTACATCGTTTGAGATGAGTACTCCTAGGTCCTTGACAGAATGAGGGTCGTCTACGAGGCCATTTCCACCCAACTTGTATTTGGTGTTCTGATTTTTATTGCTAATATGTAGGACAGAGCATTTATTAGTTGAGATTTGGAGTTGCCAAATACGCGACCATTCTGACACATAGTCAAGGTCGCTTTGTAGGGCAGCATCATTGTCAGTGGTGTTAAATAATTTTACGTCATCAGCAAAGAGGATGCAGCTGCTTTTAATATGATTGCATAGGTCGTTGATGTAAAGCAGAAAGAGTGTGGTTCCTAGAATGCTGCCTTGGGGAACACCACTGTTAACTGGTGGTGGATTTGATAGGGCCATCCCTATTTTGACTATTTGTTGCCTGTTTGACAGGAACCCGGCTATCAATTTGTGCAGGGATCTGGAAATTCCGTAAGAACTTAGTTTTAACATAGTTTGTTGTTTACCACTGAATCAAAGGCTTTGCAGAAGTCTATGTAAGTTGCATCTATTGCTTTACCCTGATGTGTGGTCCAAATGTTTTTGCAGTGTAGGAGTTGCAGATCACAGGACAATTTTTTCCTGAAACCAAACTGCTTGTTAGAAAGCAGGTTGTTTGTCTCTAAGTGGAAGGTGATGGATTGGTTTATAATTGATTCCATGACTTTACAGGTGATGCAACACAATGAGATTGGTCTGTAATTTTCTACTAGACTAGGGTCATCCTTTTTAAAGATAGGTATGACTGTGGCTAATGACCATAGGTCGGGCAAGGAGCTGGTTCTGAAAGATACCTCATAGATTGTGCATAGAGGTTCAGCTATGGCTGTGGCAAGCTTTTTTAAGAAGTAGGCACATAATCCATCAGGGCCAAGAGATAGAGATGGCTTTAGGTTACGTAATGCCATTTCAATGTTATCTACTGTAAAATCAATATGTAGTAAATCGTTACAATTAGTTATGGTACGACTAGGAAATGTGGGGCAACAGCCATTGTTGTCAACAAAGACTGAACTGAATAATGCATTGAAGAATTTGGCTTTAACAGCTTCATTGTTACAGTCTTCCCCGTTAGCCCCTTTTAGGGGTGGGATAGTTTTTGAGTCTTTGTTTGGCATTTACAAAATTATAGAAGGCTCGGGTGGATTTCGAGTGTAACAGCTCTTCCTCCTGTTTGCAATGGTGATCGGTACATTCTGCCTTTATCTGGTGGCATAATGCTTTATAGCGGTTCTTAAAGTTAGCTACATAGCCAGTTTTGTTTTCTCACCAAAGAGATTTTTTCTTGGATTGTAGCTTTCTTATTCTTTTGGGTAATTTTTTTTTTTTGGCTTTGGGGGTTATTATTGGAATATATAGGTTAATGACTCTACTGACTTCGGACAAAAAAGTGTTATAATGGTCTTCTGCAGTATTACAATCTGTGAATAGAAGGTGCCATTGCTTCTAAAGAAATTAGTTTACAAAGTTGTGCTAAATATTCCCTTTTGATTTAGAGTAGAAGCTAAAAGTTTTGATAATATTAAAATTGTTCCTAAAAATGCTTAAAATTGTGTGAAAGTTTTTATCTTTATCAGTCTTTTCTTGCTTCCCTTTACTACTGTTGGTGCCACTATTTCTTCAGAGGGATTACATATGCCTCACTATGATTTCAATGCTGCATGCCAAGCAGTTGAAGATTAAAAAAAAACTCATGTGGAAGCAAATGAGAATGAAGACAATGTCAATGAAAGAGTGATTATTTCCACATGGAATGGATGCTTAGAGCATTGCAAAGTACATTCTCATGCAGACAACTGACACATTTGTTCAGATTTCTTAATTCAGCAAGTAAACTACTGGTACATGTAATGGATTGTAAATGGCCGCTACACAATGGTACCTGCTAAATTCAAACCCAGAGGGCATCTTCAACCACGTCAGAGCTGATTAAGCTTCTTGGATGAGAAGAGAAATGTCTTCAAAGAAAAACCAGAAAGTCCAGTTGCCTCTTGAAAAAACACCGTTGGGACAACCATGACCTGGATGACTGAGAATCTCCATAGACATGAGAATATAGGACATTCTCTAGTCTACTTTCAGCACCTTCTTCTCTGCCCAAATTTTAGGTTTGTCCAAATCACATTCTTGATTTCTTGAATTTGGAGGGCTTGTTTTTCCCCACTGCCAGGGATGCTTTCTTCCATCTTCAATTTACAGTAAAAGGAGAAAACCTAAAATGATGAATGAAAAAACAACATGAATGCGGCACAGAATTTAAACAAACGCTGCAAATGTCAATGTCCCCCCAAAAATAAAATAAATGAAAACAAGTTTATCAATGATGTGACAATGTTGAAAAACGGTAAGGGTGTGGAAGTGAACGGGGAAAAAAACATCCGTGCTCTGAGGATGTTAAACATCTAGTAAAGTTGCAGGTATAGATGGTATAATTGTGAAAATGTTAAAACATGGATAGCTGTTTGTGCATAACTTGTTTAACATGTGCAAGGATGTCACCTGTATCTGACAATTAGAAGAAACTCGCTGTTGTTCCTTTATATAAAAGAAAAGGTAGAAAGAGTAAAAACAAAAACTATAAGAGTTAATTTGTTGAGGGTGCCTGGAAAGTTGTTTGAAAGGGTATAAGAAGTAAAAATGGGCAACATTTGCAAAGTCTAGCAGAGTTACATGTTAGGTAGGAAGTGCACTTTTGCTTTTCAACAATTCATTAAAATGTATGAATGTGAGAAAGTTTATTGTACATCTATTGCTTTAGAGAAAGTATATGATAAAATGAAAAGGGTTAAAATGTGGAGTGTCTTACCTGAATAGGGATCTGAAGTTTGGATGCTGAATGGGATAACAGCATAATTATGCTTGAAGTAAAGGATGAGTGAGAATAAACAGAATGCTTAACAAATAGGTCAACACTGGTTAAGTATGTACATATAGCTAAACATATAAGGATGTTGCAGTGATGTTGGAGTGATAATGAAGTGGGCAAATGGCCTACTCTTGTATGTAAGAGAGGATGTGTTGTTGGCTGAGAATCCAAATTATTTGTAACAAGTGTTAAACCTTAGAATCCAATGAGGATTCTATGCATGAATTTAAAATTGAAGCATCAAAGATAGAGGTAGTGGTGTATGATGGTGAAAATGGAGTCAACGGTCACTGTTAAGGAGAATAAATCTCCATAGAGGCGATGTTGATCTTTCTCTTGGAACTCAGACATTTAGAAATAAAGCCGAAGTTAAAAGTCTAATAGAAAATATTTATTTCGGTACAAAAACAATAAATTCTGAATAGTTACATTCTTGCTAATTAAATGCGACCGCTCCCGGTCAGAGCCAAACCACAAGAAAAAGAATGGAGAATCAGGAATGCACACATGCGCATAAGATCACACCACGTGTCTTGCTTGTAATGGAATGTACCATAATATTAGGATAGGGGTGCATCACCCTGCATAGACCCACAACTGACAATATTCACTACGTGACAGTCACAAATTATACAAAAGTGATGGATGAATCTGTATAACCTGGGATAATACTTACTAAAATGGGGAAATGGATGAGAAAACTAAAATAGGCAACTGCTGATAGAAAGGTAATGGGTAGTCTGTTGCAAGAAATAAATGTTTCTTGGCACTAAAAAAAGTGTATAAAGATGTCATGTATAGTATAAGAAAATGTTTAATGCCCATCTTAATACAAGTAACCCTCAGCTTACAATGGCAACTGCAACTGGAATTGTCATCACTAAGTGACAAAGCTAAAAAGCATTATGTCATGTGACTATGCCACTTAATAGTGGCAGTTCCAGCAGTTCTAGTTGCCGTGGTTCAGCAAGGATCACACAGGTCATTAAGCGGAGACCTCACACGACTGCAACTTCCAACTCCCTCCTGGCTTCCCCATTGACATTGCTTGTGAGAAGCCAGCAGGAATGTTAGAAATTGCAATCAGATAACCATGGGGATGCTGCAACAATCAGAACCAATTGTAAATCCCCCTCGTTCAACACCATCATAACTTTGAACAGTCACTGGACAAATGGACATACCCTGAAGACTACCTGTACTATATTTGAAAGTGAGATTTGGTTATACCAGGAAAAAAAACAGTTGAATATAGTGTGCACTTAAGAAGGAATGTACATTGTAAAACAAGAAGAGATAAGATTTTAAAAAGATGCTTAATTAATGTGGATTGAATTCACAAGTGAATGACCAGTTCCAAAGAATGTTGTTAATACTGGTTGGTCATAGACAAAAAAAAAAAAGAATTGCAAAATAAATATATGAAGAATGAATGTGTTGAGAGAAAGGGGAAGATTGAGGAACATAACGTAAGACTGGATGCGGGGCCCGTCGAGAAGTAAACCCAGTATCCAGTTACCTAAAGGAGGGGCACTAAATCCCCGTAGGTCCGGTTTGTTCACGATGAATCTGATGAGATCCTTGAAAAGAAAGATGTTAAGAAACAAAGAATAAAACCAATGCATGCAGTAGTGCAATGATGGCGAACCTTTTTTTCCTTGGGTGCCGAAAGTGTGCACGCACGTGCGCATGCCGACATCCATAATGCAATGCCACCCCACAGGTCCTGCCCCCACGCATGTGTACGTGACCCCCATTTTGGTGCTAGCAGGCCTCCCTGAAGCCTCCTGGGATCAAACAGCCAAAGGGGGAGGGTACACCGCACCCCCCGTGCCCTTTTTTGTTGAAGCCTCCTGGAACAAAAATGGGGTGCGTGGGGGCGTCGCACCCCTTCCACCCCCCGCACATGAGCGCGTCTCCCGGCAAAGACCTGAAAAATCAGTTGGCCGGCGGGAGGCACGCAGGCATGCATGGTGGAGCTGACCCGGGCTTCGACTTGTGTGCCCACAGAGATGGCTCCGTGTGCCACTTGTGGTACACGTGCCATAGGTTCGCCATCACAGTAGTAGTGTATGGTCATGAAGGAGGCAAGGATGGTTTCCAAGGATAGAAAGATGTGGAAAGGTGTAGAAAATGCTGCTAGTATAAACTGAGTTACATTTCCTGTTCTTCTTGTGATTTTCATTTATTTAGTTTATTTCTTATTCCTTTTCTGCACTCTACACAAGACTGTTTATCCTGAAAAGGAATAATGTGATGGGGTATATGTATTCTGTGGTGTGTTGCAGTATGTAATCAGTAGTGGGTTTCACTTACCTTCACTACCAGTTCAGAACTGTGAACGTGTGCTCGCTCGCTTCGCTCACGCGCAACACGTCTGCGCATGTGCAGATGATCCATGATGATGTCCGGGCGGGAGGATGGAGCTTCCCGCCACCACCACTACCAAACTGAGGTGAACCGGTAGCAACCCACCACTGTATGTAATCCTTCTATAAATAACTAAATCAGACTTAGAAGATCTTTTCCACATTCCTACCCAGTGATGTGGCCCACTAGCAGCCCGTGCAGCTAGTAGCTGATTCCGGCAGCGCAGAGGCTGATGTGGTGATGCGCCAGTGGCCTGTGCAACTGGCACCTAAGTCAGACAGTGAGGAGGCTGGAGAGGACTCGGTGCCAGAGGCGGAGATTCAGCCAGGGCCTTCAGAACCTCCAGAAGCTCCCATCAGTGATGAGGAAAAAGAGGAGGAGCCTATTCTCAATGCACAGGCCCGCAGAACTGCCAAAAGGCAGGAATGGTTCTTCTGGAGGTGGTCTCCTTGGGAGTAAGGCTTGGGGCTAATTGGCCATTCCCCTAGCCCAGTGGTGGCGAACCTTTTTCGGCTCGCGTGCCAAAAAGGGGGGGCGCGCTCACGCGCGCTCGCGTGCCCACACCCATTCCCTCCCCCCCATGCATGCGCACAACACCCCCCCATGCTGCCCCCTGCGCATGCGCACACACCCCCACCCCCACGCAAAGGCTTACCAGAGCCTGGGACGACGAAACCGGCAAACCGGAAGTGCGAAAAAACGCACTTCCGGTTTGCAGGTATGCTGTTTTTTGCACTCCGGAGGGTTCAGGGAAGCTCCCTGAAGCTCCGGAATGCAAAAAACTACAAAACGGACAAACCGGAAGTGCGGAAAAGTGCACTTCCGGTTTGTCCGTTTTGTAGTTTTTTGCATTCCGGAGCTTCAGGGAGCTTCCCTGAACCCTCTGGAGTGCAAAAAACAGCACACCGGCAAACCGGAAGTGCGTTTTTCGCACTTCCGGTTTGCCGGTGGGAAACCCTCGCGTGCCGGCTGCTATGGCTCCGCGTGCCACCTCTGGCACGCGTGCCATAGGTTCACCACCACGGCCCTAGCCTATTTAAGGGATGACGACGAAGGAAGCAATTTGCAGGAAAGTTCGTTCATATTCCTTCGTGTCTTGACTCTGATCAGCTCTTGTTCTCTCTCTTGGCTTTTTCCTGCAAATTGCTTCTGGGCATTTTGCCAACCACCATAAGATTGCTGATATCTACAAGACTGTTGACTCAGCATTGAGTTATTATTTTGTGGACTCGTGCTGGATGTTAATGAAGTTGAATTAACAGCCGGGGTTCAGAAAAGACTGCTTTAAACTGTATTTGTGTTTCACGACTACTAAGAAAGCTCATTAGTAGTCCTTAATTAGTAAAGTAAGATTTGTACAGACTTTGTGTGTGCTGCGTTCTTTGTGGTCCGTAGCTGGGGCAGAACACCCAGCAGATCCATCAGAACACTAAAGATAACACTCAACCTCTATCACCTCCATCCAGGACTAGCTGGGGAACTCTGGGAGTTGAAGTTCCTGTATCTTAAAGTTGCTAAGGATGAGAAACACTGTGCTAGATAGAAATTTCAAATTGCCGCTCTCCTCCTTACCTTAGCCATTAGCAATAGCAATAGCACTTAGACTTATATACCACATCATAGTGCTTTTACAGCCCTCTCTAACTGATTTATAGAGTCAGCATATTGCCCCCAACAATTTGGGTCCTCATTTTACCGACTTCAGAAGGATGGAAGGCTGAGTTGGAAGGCTGAGTCAACCTTGAGCCGGTGAGATTTGAACTGCCGAACTGCAGCTACCAGTCAGCTGAAGTAGCCTGCAGTGCTGCACTCTAACCACTGCTTTGGGTGCCTGAGTGCAAATATCTATACAGCAGAACAAGAAATCAGGTTTTCTTACAGGCAATGCTGTTACCAGACAAATTAGCCAGACAAGTGAACGTCCTTAAATATATTCCTTCAAAGCCAAAAAACCCCAAAAAAATCAAAGTTAAAATGGCCATATATGCATATTCACTACTGAGCTTTAATTTCAAAGCAATAGAGAATATCTAAAAAACAAAACAAAACTATAAAGTATAGGTATAGGTATTCATAAAATCCTACACACTTAATCCCTGGCAATCTCCAACCTCAACCCCTGATTAGGGAAATCAAAACATTCTATATCAGTTCAGTGAAATCAAAGATACTTTACCCTGTTTGTTTGGTTAAATGATTGCATTGTTTGTATGCATCTGGGAAATAACTGTGAATAATGAGCAGCATACTGAGTTAAAGAAAAAGGCTTACTATTGAAACAAAGAAAGGAGTATTGGCTGGTTAAAAGGCAGATGTGGTAAGAGTCATTGATAATTGACATTTTTAATTATCATTGATTTGTTGTAAAGCAAAATCTATATTACCAAAAAAAGGGGAAATCATTTTAATTAAGTGACTGAATATCAGAAGGATGGTGGATGTTTAATGGAGCATCTGTTTTTCTGATTCACATTTGGTACAATGCTTGGTACGATGCTGTGATTTAAAAAAAAAGACTTAAAAAAGGACTTTTAAAGATTTTTTTAAAGTTAAGTATAACTTTAACTGGGGGAATAGATGAGGAAATTTGGCCTTTTCAAGAATCTTCCCAATCTCTTGTCTGATACATACATGTTTCTAAAAATAGCATTAATTACAAGTTTCTAAAACTAACATTAAACATTAAGAATAGCATTAAGAATAACATTGTTATTCTAAAAATAGCAGTAAGTCCAGCAAGGTATGTAAAATCATGTAAGAGAAATGGGCCAGAGCTGTATAATATTCTAAATTAGATTAAAATAGGGTCGAGGAATCTTCAACTCAGAAGGTGGCCACACCTGGATGACTAGATGAGATCTGGAACCTAAGCAGATTTGAGGAATTAATAACTGGATGGAAAGCCACCAATAAATCCCAGAATAGATGGAAAACTCAGGAACTACCCTGGTAGAAGGCAATAACAAAGTATTTCCAAACTGCTGCCAACAAACTCAATTTACCTTCATTGTAGCTGTATTGATTCATTACTCTATATTGTTGGGAGCCCAGCATTGTCTTAGCAAGCAAGTGAACCAGGCCATATGTTAAGTGATAGTATCATTCATTTGTTTGGGCATAATATTGTACCTTATTTGAATACAGAAATTGTGTTTGGTTAACCTGGTTTAAAATGTTGCACAAACACCACTAGACTGTATTTCTGGGCATTCCTACTTATTGTAAGGTGACCAGACGTCCCGCTTTTGGCGGGACAGACACGCTTTTCAAGCGTGTGTCCCGCGTCCCGCATTCTTTTCAAAAAGTCCCACTTTTTTGAAAAGAATGCTGAAACAGCGGGACGTCTGGTCACCTTAAAAGGGGAAGCAAAAGAGAGGTACCGGAAGCAAGTCGGGCGGAATTCCAGCGAGGCGGCTGCCTGCTGGGGAGAGGGGGAAGGGGGGCTGCTCCTCCTCTCCTTCCCCCGCCCCATCCCTAGCCCCGCCCTCGGAGGCGCCGCTGCTGTTGGGATGCTGCTGTTGGGAGGGGTGAGGGACGAGGGGCCGTCGCCGCTTTGAGCTCACGAGCAGCCCCTCCGGCGGCGCAAACAGCCCTTCCTCATCCCCCTCCCCTTCCTTACCCCCGTCGCCTCGCTGCCGCCATTGCCCTGGGGCCGGGCGGGCGACCGGGAGACCGCGGCGCTTGGATGCCTGGAGCAGGTAAGCTGCCGGCTGCCTCCTTTCCCCGTCTCCCGCCTCCCGTTCGTTGCTTGCCAGCCCGGCCCCAGGGCAGCTCCCGAAGGGGAGGCGGGAGGCGAGGAAAGGCCTCCCGCCTCCCCCCCACCTGGATGCTGACATTTGCTGTGTTTTGCCCTCTGCACATGCGCAGCGTTCTGCGCATGCGCAGAGGGCAAAACAAAAGGCGGCGCCCAGGCGGGCCCGCCCCCCCCCCCCCGCTTAAAAAAAATATCTGGTCACTTTAACTTATTGCCATCTCAGTTCTTATCACTTTTGGGTTGAACAACAACCCAGACACCTCTCTGGAGGTGTCTGAATATGGGATGGAAGCCAATTAATTTCCAGATGACTATGAATTATCCTACTTTGCAGGGCAACTTTGCAAGATTAGGGTTCAATCAGGAAAGGAAAAGATGTTCTCTGTGAGTTTTGATGTTCTAGAGGAGGATAGCAATTTTCATTCATGCTCAGAAACCAGGACAATTTTACATTTTCAAGCCACCGATGCCTAGAATTCAGTAAGGTCTGTTTGATGGAACTGCTCTAATACTATTATTATGTAACCACTATTAGTACAGGCAGGAAGATAATTTTTCATCCTGGCTTGAGCAACAACATCACTGAACAATTCTTTACTTTGATGAAAAGAGGCATCAGTGTCTGACCCAGAAGTCTCATAATTCTGTTCCTCTCATTACTGTCACAGATTTGTTTCTCTAAGGGGAGAAAAATGATCATGGAGTCCAGTGCCATGTTACATAGATCAGCGGCCCCAATCTTTTGGGTACCAGGGACCGGTTCCGCGGAGAAAAGTTTTTCCGCGAACCGGATGGGGTGTGGTTTCATGTGCTGCCTGCATCCTGTGGATGGGGCTTCACTTGTTTGTACGTACCAGTTGTTGGCATGCCACGGACTGACTCCGGTCCATGGACCGGAGGTTGGGACCCGTAACATATGTGGCCCATGGAAGGAGATCCTTGTTTGTTGCAAATATCTGGGACTGTCCATTTGATAATTCATTACCAGCCCAGTCTGTGCCATTATCTCCACAACACTTTCAACACACTTACAGATCTCAAGGCCATATACAGGTAGTCCTCAACTTACAACAGTTCATTTAGTGACTGTTCAAAGTTACAACAGCACTGAAAAAAGTGACTTATGACTGGTTTTCACAGTTATGACCTTTGTAGTGTCCTTATGATCATGTGATCAAAATAGATGCTTGGCAACTGGTTCATACTTATAACCGTTGCTGTGTCCCAAGGTCATGTGATAGCTTTTGTGACCTTCTGACAAGCAAAGTCAACGGGGAAGCCAGATTCACTTAACAGCTGCAGTGATTCACTTAACAATTGTGGCAAATAAGGTTGTAAAACAGGGCAAAATTCACTTAACAAATGTCTCACTTAACAACAGAAATTTTGGGGTCAATTGTGGTCATAAAGTGAGGACTACCTGTATGAAACTTTGCAAAAGTACTTTACATTTTGTAAGCTCTTCCCCCTTACTCCTGAAATGAATCAAATAAGAGGTCAATCTGAATTTTAATACACTTTCAATAATGAGGTGAAGACTTTTAGAAATAATTTTCAGGAGCTTTTGATAAGCAGGTACATCCCAAAGTATTTGGGTTCCCAGCTCCCAATATTCTAAGTCATTGGATTGGGTACAGACGATCTCTTGCATTCAAATTTATTGCAGTCTTTAACTCAAAAAGAAGGGCAAAGGGATGGACTCTGCTTCATCTTTAATAAATAATGCAGAGGTATGTAGATATATATTTGCATCTCAATGCTTATCCAGGGTGTCTCTTGATACAGATTGGGATAAACATCAAGTACCATGATGGCTATTAATTAATTCTCTATGACCAATTACAAGCTTCAATGAGGTTCTAGATTTCCACTGAAACTTATTAATCTTCCCCAGCCAAACATACAGTATATAAGATTTAGGACTAAGCTATGTGCTATATTAAAAATATCTTAAAACAATGTACTTAGGAACACTAAGTTTAACACACACAAACACACTAAGAAACGTTTGGGAGAAAGGACAATTCTTGATCTTTAACACAGTATGGATCATTAAACCTTTTCCCCATTCTGTTTTCTAGAGAAAAATCTCCTGAGAGGCCATAAAAGTAACTTCAGGGATATCTAAAAGCTTTGGGTATTTTCTATTTTTAGAAGAATACTCTAAATTTGAGAATAGATCTACATCTTTCAGTGGCATACAATATAAACTAAGTTTTCCAAACATGTTCATAACAGGTGGGAATACATGAAAATCAGAATAGTATCTCATATATTGGAGCATTTAAAAGTTTATGGATAATAAAGGAGAATAAGATATCCATTCCTATAGCATTTGGAAAACGTCAGATAGGTAATTAGGGACAGAGCTATCCAAGCACCTCCCCACCTTTTGCACAGTTTAACAGTTTAACAGATTAATAGAGTTGGAAGGGACTTTGTAGGTCATTTAGTCGAACCCCCCTCCCAAGCAAGAGACCCTACACTAGTGATGGCGAACCTTTTTTCCCTCGGGTGCCGAAAACGTGCGCGCGCCCATAATTCAATGCCTGGGGAGGGTGAAAACGGCCTCTCCCGCCCCCGCAGAGGCCCTCTGGAGGCCGGAAATGGCCCATTTCCCGACTTCCGGTGGGCCTGGTAGGCCCGTTTTTTGCCCTCCCCAGGCTCCAGAGGCTTCCCTGGAGCCTGGGGAGGGCAAGAACACCCCCTCGGAGGCCCTCTGGAAACCTAAAATGCCCTCACAGAGCCTCCACACGAGCCAAAAATCAGCTGGCCGGCACGCACATGCATGCTGGAGTTGAGCTAAGGCAACAGCTCGCGTGCCCTCAGATATGGCTCCGCGTGCCACCTGTGGCACGTGTGCCATAGGTTCGCCATCACTGCCCTACACCATTTCTGACAGATGGCAGTCCAGTCTCTTCTTGAAAGCTTCCAGTGATGAAGCTCCCAGAACTTCTGAAGGCAAGCTGTTCCATTGGTCGATTGCTCTCATTGACAGAAAATTTCTCCTTATTTCCAGGTTGAAGCTCTCCTTGTTCAGTTTCCATCCATTATTCCTTGTCTGGCTTTCAGGTGCTTTGGAAACTAGGTTGACCCCTTTCTCTCTGTGGCAGCCCCTCAAATATTGGAACCAGTTGTTCTGTGGTTCCTGGGGAATAAGCATTTTAATGTTCCAATATTTCCATGCTTCACCTATGAGAGATGAAAGGTCAGGAAAGGTTGACGTTCTAAGCAAAAATTATTGATATGTATTGGAATAAACATTTAGTACCATGATAGGTACTAGTTAATTAAGGTTCACTGAGAACATAATCAAAGAATAGCTGTTAGAGGTTAATTTCACCTCCTTGACTTTTTTTCCTTTTGAAAAAAAAATCAGGCAAGTGAAGAGTCGGTTAAGAGCCACTAAAGATGCTTTGGGTTGGAAATGTTGACCAATGCTGGGCATATGCTGGGCAACTGATAAATAAACATTGGCTGCTGAAGATGTTTCTAGTGGGACTGTTGTACTCTGGATGGATGGCAGATAGCTAGATAGATGATAGATAGATAGATAGATAGATAGATAGATAGATAGATAGATAGATAGATAGATAGATAGATAGATAGATAGATAGATAGATAGATAGATAGATAGATAGATAGATAGATAAATAAATAAATAAATTTCTTAACTGACTCTTCACCTGCCTGATTTTTTAAAAAATGTAAAAAGGTAACTAGCTCCTTGTTGAGAAGGTCCTTAAGTGATGACTCTACATGGGCCACTACTCCTCACCCTACTCCTTACACCTAAAGCAAAAACACAAGTGAGGGTAACTCCAGGGAAACATTATTTCAAGGGCACTTTTGGTGGAAGGAAAAATAGGAGTATCTAGGTTGGCTTGCACCAATCCAGAGAATCAGTAGATAGCAGCAAACAGATACACAAAAAAGTAGACTCTTTGCTGCCATGTAATGATCATTCACATTTTTACAATCTAGATCCGGTAGCTCTAAGGGACAGGTTTATGGAGAAAGTAAAGTCTAAACCTGAATTCAAGAATTCAGTGTGTGTGTGTGTGTGTGTGTGTGTGTGTGTGTGTGTGTGTGTGTGTGTGTGTGTGTTGAGTTCTACTTACCTTCCCTACCGGTTCGTGGTCGCGCTGGAAGTGCACGTTTTGTGTGCGTGTGCTTGCTACGCTCGTGCACGCGCCCCATCACTCCTGGGTTAAACTGGTCTGTGCACGCACAGTGTTATTTTCACGTAAATACGAGGGCGTGACCAGCCAGCCATCGCTGCTGGTTCGGTAAGCGGGGGGAAATTCCCGCTACCGGTTCTATAGAAGGTGCACTTCCATCGCAATGCGAACCGGTGGGGAAGGTAAGAAGAATCCACCCCTGAGGACTTCCCTGCCTGAACAAGTGCAATGGGCTGATATGATGGGGCGAAGCCAATTCCATATATATATAAATGAATTGCAGGAAAAGAATTCTGTTTCATTGTGTTGCAAATCCCCATTATTTCCAATGGAAATTTTCTTTTCTCTAATAACTGCCAACAACATAATGCTGGAAAACATTGAAAGCTAATAGGGATAAGAACTGAATTTTTAGTGGTTTGTGTTTGTTTTCATAAAGAGAGCCAAATCTATAAAATTATTTCATTTTAGCAAAGGATGCTGCAGGAGTACTAAAAAGGCGCTCTTAATCTTGTTTGCTTGTTTAAACATAATGATTGAATAGCAATCGTCCTAGTAAAGGATTGTCCAGCAGCCAGCTGGATATGATAGCTCAAAATGAAGGGAGAAAAATCCAAGCATTAGAGTCCCCATCTGGCCATTAATCTGCAGGAGATACAACAGGCACTATAATTGTTTAATTAATCAAATTAACTCTGCTCTTTAAAATTGGTATTCCAGTGTTTTGCAGTTGAGAAACCTAATTCCACCAGGTATTTCAAAGCAAAACATTTCAACACTTGTTCAATTCCTTATGTCTGGCTAATGAATCAATAATTCCATTTTGAATCCAGAATTGTTAAAGGCAGGGGAGGAACATATATATATATATATACCTAGAGTAATGGGATACCTTAACATAATGCTAGCCATCTTAATCCTTGTATTTCTCAGAATGATTAATCCAATAAAATGATCATTTATTTTACAGACTAGATAAACTGATCTTGCTCATATGTTTGGGATTAGATTTAAAAACCCAACTAATTACAAATATATATTTCAGTTTATGTCGACTCTACACTGACAAATTCATACACAGAAACTCTGCTCTGGTTATTGGACAAGATGGGAAAAGACATTCTCATTGGGTTATTTATTTCTCTACTAGCTAGAATCAAGGCATTGTAAGAGAAAAAGAAAAAAGATTGAAATGATTCTGCAGTGCCTTGAGGTAATAATAGCAACAATTTTTCTTTCAACACAGGTACTCAGAGAGGAATTTTTGCTGATTCAATAAATTGGAGTCATGAAAAAGTATCCTCCCCACCATATGTTTTTATCCATTTATTTGGATGATCTATTAGCCAACATGCTAAACTATAAGATCATCATTTTATCATAGTCAGTTTTCATTTTAAGTTCATTACAAAAATTCCACCAAAAGTAAAATATAGGTGAATATTCCAACAAAACCTTTAAATATTTTGAACATCATTGTCCTCATTGGCACTCTTACCACCACAAACTACCAGCTAGAAATGTCATTCTTTTAACAGTAAATAGCAATGCAAGTGATATTCAATACTGTAGATTTACTTCTGTAAAACAAGCCTTTTTTTGAAGAAGACTCAAAGTATTTCTCATTTTCACCCACACAATTAAAATCTTTATACTTGGCTATCTTGCTGTTCATGCATTCATCCTTCTTATTCAACAAGAATAGAAAAATTAAACGAGAAGAAAGCATCTACTTAAAAAGAAATCAAAGATGTTACAGACTTCTTGTCTATTTGTTCTTATCTCACTGTGCTAAAGGAAAAGATAATAGACTGAAAATGTGATTTGTTTAGTAATCTGAAATTGGTCTGAAATAAAGTTAAGGACATCTGTTCTGGGCTATACAAATGACCAGTGTAAGAAAATACACAAGTACTTGATTCACACATTGTGACAAGCTATTTTGTCAGCTTCTGGTTTAACCTGTGGTATGAAACCAACCATTGCCATTTATAAACTATGATTTACAATTCTAGTGAGCAGTGGAACAGGTGTTTTTCCCCCAATCATTTTGAAAATGAAAATGAAATATCAATCATATTTTTCTGTTTCTTTGCTAAGACTTACTGTATATTGCACTCTAATTGAAAATGAGTTCTTGGCATGTATCAGTAAGGATATGAATACAGTAATATTAATAGTGTAACACAGCAACCATAGATTTGTATGCTAATCCAACTAATCAGAAGATGCCACCTTTTTCATAAATAATCAACATTCATATCATGCCCAAAGTTCTTTGGGAATAGCCAAATCTTAATAATTTTCTGGAGATTAACAAATATGGGTCTACATTTATCTCCCAGGTGATATGCTGCTCCAGAAAAATGGAGTGGCTATGGGAAAGGCTTCCCCACGTAGTCCCTGGTGAGCCTCAGTTTTTATAGACAGGCCTGGAGTAGAGGCTGTCAGAGATAACCAAGTCTAAAGCTATATGTAGGTATTCCTTGCTAAACAAAATTAATTTGGGTCAGCATTTCAATCACTAAGTTACCTAGTCGTGATGTCACATGATCACGCTACTCAGCAACAGTAGTTCTGGTAACCCCTCACAAGTCATTAAGTGAGGACCTCATGTAACTGCATCTTCTGACTTCCTGTCAGCTTCCCTATCAACTTTACTTGTGGAAAGTCAGCAGAGGAAGGTAGCAAATCATGATCACATGACCACAGGATGCTGTGACCCTCTGAATTGTGAGCCAGTTGCCAAGTAACTGGATTTTGACCATGTGACCATAGCCAGAACTTTAAGGACTGGTTGTTAGTACTACTTGTTCAATGCCACTGTAAATTTGAATGGTCATCGAATGAGCATGGTTAACCAAGGACCACCTATATAAGGTTTTAAAAGTAGTTTACTGGTAACCACTGCAATTTTTGACGAAGAAACAAAGCAGAGGCTCTCCACTTACAGTACCAATAGGAGACTGTGAACCTGATCTATATGGAGAGCGTGAACCATCTACAATGAATTGTGCTAGTCTTTTGAGAAATGAACATATTAGTTATAACATGGATGGATGACTTCCTTGGTAGTTTAATGTTATATTGTCATATGATATACGCAAGCAAGCAAGCAAAGAAAAAGAAAATAGAAAACATATCAATTTCTCAAGTGCATTCAACTGTTCTCAGGTCATCTATTTCTCTTTTTTTATTATAATTTTTATGTTATATAAAATACAAGAAAAGAAAAGAAAATAAGAAATTAAGGGAGGGAAAGGGAACTGGGGAAAGGGGTGTGTGAAATACAAGGGAAACTTCCAACTCTTCCAACTTCCAAGACTTCCAACTCTTCCTAGCACAGTCCAAGACAAACATGCTCCAACCACAACGTTTTGCTTTTACACATTAATATATACAGTAACTAGCCATTTCTATAACATCAAATCTTTCTAATCAACAAAACCAAGATCAAAGTTTCATTTTTTCTTCACAAATTCCAGAAGTTATATCCAAATAAGAACATATTTTCCTCTTTAAATAAGGGAATCACTTTAACCACTCCAGCTTTATCTTCCTTGCTATGGAAATAATGTGTATTTCTATTTGCACCTAGTACTTTTTGTGAACTGTCACCATTTTTATTTACAAAATTTATTGTATTCTTTCAAATTCTTTGTCCTTACTGAGAAAAAAAAGGGGGGAGACCTTTTTCCCCCCCTTTCACCCTCCTTTTTCCTTCAAAGTACTAAACAAAGTACTCATCTATTTCTCAAGTAGATTCATTAGAAGATACAGTAGATAGATAGATAGATAGATAGATAGATAGATAGATAGATAGATAGATAGATAGATAGATAGATAGATAGATAGATAGATAGATAGATAGATAGATAGATAGATAGAATTCTTTATTGGCCAAGTGTGATTGGACACACAAGGAATTTGTCTTTGGTGCATATGCTCTCAGTGTACATAAAAGAAAAGATACATTTGTCAAGAATCATGAGGTACAACACTTAATGATTGTCATAGGGTTCGAATAGTAACGATGAGAAGACTAATAGTAATGCAGCCTTAGTGAATAGTTTGACAGTGGTGAGGGAATTATTTGTTTAACATAGTGATGGCATTCAGGGAAAAACTGTTCTGGTGTCTAGTAGTCTTGGTGTGCAGTGCTCTATAGCGACGTTTTGAGGGTAGGAGTTGAAACAATTTATGTCCAGGATGCGAGGGGTTCGTAAATATTTTCACAGCCCTCTTTTTGACTTGTGCAGTATACAGGTCCTCAATGGAAAGCAGGGTGATTATCCTCTGAAGTCTGTTTCTGTCTTGTTGGGTTGCAGAACCAAACCAGACAGTTATAGAGGTGCAGATGACAGACTCGGTGATTCCTCTGTAGAACTGCTAAGGATAGTATCATCAGACTATTATATGTGTTGAGAAGGTGACTTTGCTAATAGTGGAACTACACTAGCTCCCAGGTAAGTTTGTAAAGGATTGCGATCAGCATAATTTGACACTATAAAATATATAAAGTTATTTAAAAAGAGTGTCTCCAGTCAGGCTTTATGGAGTGGAGTACATGCACTCCTCTTCCCACAGGAGGGAGCACTAGAATTAAATTTTAAGCAAGTTTTCTCTTTTTCTGCCTCTTTGCATTGTTTTATTAAATATGTTAACCAAAGATATTAAGGAGCAAGCAGTCAATCATAGCTGACTTCCAAACATAATTATTTCATTGCCAGCTAATGTCTCCTCTAAAGACTAATCGTATTTCAGAATATAAAATTATGATGATACATTTTATTTCAGCTCGTAGAAAACTGCAGTATGTTTCTTTGAAAACATATGTAAATATGTAGCTGCCTTGAACCCCACTTTGAACCAGATTTATTTCATAATTATATTCCACCTCGCTTCAAACCAATCCACCACTTTAACAGAATTAAGTTTATCAAATACAGATGCTATGTTAGATAACTTCAGAACTTGCTTTCTGTTAAGTCCTAATTTACTCATCCTTGCTCTGAGCAATTCTGGATGATGAACACAAGTCTCCCAGCCCAACTGTTTCTTCCCAATGGCTTTAATCATAACCACTGTAACCCTCAGACAACATGTTCAGATGGAATTTGTAAGTCTAACATGTCTGGAGACGACCAGATTAGAAAGGTTGGTGAATATCACCTGCCTATCTCATCCACATTTTAACTTCATAACAATCCTGTGAGGTAACCTGAGCTAAAAGTTTTAAAAAACTAGTTGTACCATCAGTACAATTGCAGGAATCTAACAACCAAGAGAAGGAAAAGAATTCTGTTATTTGATATTTATTCTATAGAATGTATAAAATATTAATTGTATTGATTGGATGCCATGCCCGTTTCAAAACCTCAGTCTTCCTCAGGGACCAGTCCCAGAAAGCACAACAGCTATACATCATCAAAATGGTAATGCTGTAACTGTTTCTCAAAAACTTCCCTTAAGAGAAAACTGTAGTTCCAAACACATACTGCCTCTAATATAAAATAAATATTTGATAATGGAGTTCAGCAGTTTTCTCTCAGTTGGCACCGCAAACCTTCTCTTTCTTGGTCTGGGGCATGGGGGGAGAAATCACACTTCCTTCCACTTTCAGTCTGTGGCACAGCTTGATCCAGGTATGGCTTTGGCATCTGTTGAAAAATATGTTTGGTAATTTACTTCTGGACAAGAATCTCCCATTTTGCAGGTTTTCATTACAAAACAGAATGTCACAAAGAGTAGTATGCCAAATTATAGATTTTGTTATCGAAATTCTGGATTTGGCTTCCAGCTGCAAGGCATAAGGTTGTTATATTGATTTTTGTGTGCCATCGAGTTGTTTTCGACTCCTTGCAACCACATAGATGTTTGATGGTCTATCCCTAGCTTGTGCTTCCAAGTTGTAGGGAAAGAAGGGGCAGAACCTGGGGGTGGAGTTAAAAAAGGGATCAGCCTAGAATCCTTACAGAGTGACCTAAGTCCAACTCCGCCCCTCGAAATCTGTTGACCTTTATCTAAATTTAGCAGGTGCTACCTGTTAGTTGGGAAGATTCCTGTCTTCTGAACTAACTAAAGCATAGACATTTTAGCAATAAATCAGTTTCATTAGGCCTTCAAGTGTGGACCTGGTTTTTCATGCCTGACATAAATCTCCCAATGGTACATCAATCTCTTACCTAAATCCATTTCCATACAGTTTCATAACATGGGTCATAACATGGAAATTTCTGGCCATCCGTCTGGCTGTTTTACTAAAAAACAAAAAACAAACCCAAGATGGGGCAAATTATTCCTGCTCATGCTACTGGATATTGGCTCTACTGAGTTTTCCAACATGGGGCCCAGGGATGCTACTGAGTCTTTCACCTTATTTTATTTTGTGACGGCCCACATTCACCATGGCAACTTTTAAAAACTTCACCTGTGGTCGTCATAGCATCCTTAACATGGTCTCACAATTGTAGATGGGCTTAGTGGCCAAAAAGGCTGTGGACCACATCTTCCGAAGACGATCTAAGTAACAAAGAAAAAAAAAAGACAAATATAGTTTGTTGAATGAACTGTTAGTATTTAAGTACATGAAAATGCTGTTTTCCTTGACAAAGAGACCAATAATGTTATACAAACTTCTTTAATGTTTAACTGGTAGAAGGGTACAAAAAAACCCACACCGCATATCGGACATAAATACATTAGAAAGTGTCCAGAGATACTTTACGAGAAGAGTCCTCCACTCCTCTACTAGAAACAGAATACCTTACGCAACCAGACTCGAAATTTTGGGCTTAGAAAGCTTAGAACTACGTCGCCTTTGGCACGACCTAAGCATAGCTCATAAAATTGTCTGCTACAACGTCCTTCCTGTCAACGACTACTTCAGCTTCAACCACAACAATACACGAGCACACAACAGATACAAACTCAAAGTGAACCTCTCCAAACTTGATTGTAGAAAATATGAATTTAGCAACAGAGTAAATGCCTGGAACTCACTACCTGACTCTGTGGTTTCGTCACCAAACCCCCAAAACTTTACCCTAGGACTGTCCACTGTTGACCTCACCCGATTCCTAAGAGGTCAGTAAGGGGCATACATAAGTGCACCAGCATGCCTACCGTCCCTGTCCAAATGTTCCCTCTTATCAGTACCCATCTTATGTATATAAACAATGTTATATCTATGTATATTACTAACACGTACTTGACAATAATGATGATGATGATGATGATAATAATAATAATAATAATAATAATAATAATAATAATAATAATAATAATAATAATAATAATAATAATAATAATAATAATAATAATAATAATAATAATAATAATAATAATAATAATAATCCTGGGCAATACCAGTCATAAGATACACGGCTGGTATAATTAACTGGACACAAGCTGATTTGGACATTTTGGACCGAAACACCAGAAAACTAATGACAATGCACTACAGTTTACATCCACGTAGTGACACTGATAGACTTTACCTGCCCAGAAAATCAGGTGGCAGAGGACTACTACAAGTAAAGCAAACAGTTGAAGAAGAAAAGCATGCATTGGCGGATTATTTAAAAGAAAGTCAAGAACATCTATTAATTGAAGTAAAGAACAAAAATCTACTGAAGGTCCAACAGACGAAACAAGAATACAGAAAAAATGTGATAAAATCAAGAATGGAGAGTTGGCAAAATAAAGCATTACATGGCCAATTTCTGGAAAAAATAAAAGACAAAGTGGACAGTGAAAAAACTTGGTTATGGTTAACATCTGGTACTTTAAAGAAAGAAACAGAATCATTGATCCTGGCCGCACAAGAACAGGCAATTCGTACAAATGCCATAAAGGCCAAAATTGATAAATCTTCAAATGATGCTAAATGCAGATTATGCAAGGAAGCTGATGAAACTGTAGCCCATGTGCTCAGCTGCTGCAAGAAAATCGCACAGACTGATTACAAATTACGACACAACTCTGTTGCACAAATGATCCACTGGAATTTATGCAAAAATTATAACATCCATACTGCTACAAACTGGTGGGAACACAAGCCTGAAAAAGTCACTGAAAATCAGATGGTCAAGATCTTGTGGGATTTTCGTATACAAACAGACAAGGTACTGGCGCATAATACACCAGACATCACGTTGGTCGAGAACAACAAGGTGACTATAATTGACATTGCAATACCAGGAGATAGCAAGGTCGATGAAAAGGAACACGAAAAAATTGCAAAATACCAGGACTTAAAAATTGAAATCCAACGATTATGGCACAAACCAGCAGTGGTAATTCCAGTAGTGATTGGAACACTGGGTGCTATCCCAAAAGCACTGGAATTACATTTAAAACAGCTCAAAATTGACAAAATCACCATCAGTCAAATGCAGAAAGCCGCACTGCTCGGTTCCGCACATATACTTCGAAAATACATTACGACTTCCTAGGCCCCTGGGTGGGGCTCGACTAGTAATCAATGCCAAATCCGGCGAAACAACTGACCGCTGTGATACAATTGTATAATAATAATAATAATAATAATAATAATAATAATAATAATAATAATAATAATAATAATAATAATAATAATAATAATAATAATAATAATAATAATAATAATAATAATAATAATAATAATTTAAAAAATGAGAAAAGTTTCCCACGTTCAACTGCAGATATTTTCACATCATTTCAGATGTTGTTTAGCTTTACTGGAAAGTTAGTCAGGTAAAAATTGGGTGAAGAATTTTGCTTGATAGAACTCACAAGAGTCCTTTGGCTGGTAAGAAAATTTATCTTGGCCCATTAATGTTTTGAATTTTAGCTTCCTGCCACTTACCAAAGTACTTTAATAGTCTTGAAATTCCTTGAGGCACAAGTATCTTGTAAATATACAGTTTACCTCATAGCTTTGAAAACGGTTGCTATGGTGGGTCCTGGAAACATTAAAACATAATATTACCTATATTTTTGTTTCCATATATAGGGAGAATCTTAGGATGGTTTGTCACTGGAGCTTTTTTCCCTCTCTGTGGAAAGAGACAAACGCTTGGCTTCACAGACCACAAAGCAATTATAAATTCCTCCGACTCTAATTAAAAACCAGATATGTTTCCAAAATACTATTAAAAACACACTAGGGGAATAAGGATTTCAATTTATTGTCATGAATATCAAGCTTGTTTTCTTATTAGCTGCAAAGCAATGAAGAGTAAATGCTCTATAAGCAAAGCATTTTGTTTAACAATGCTAAAAAATGTGCCTCAACAAGAAAATGGCATTTGCAATTTGTGCTTTCCTTTCCTTGAAATATATTTACAGTAAATGAATCTGCACTAATGAGAAATGTTTCCCATTAGAAGACACTATAATTTGCAGCAAGCGGCAGATGTGCCACATCATATATTATTAAAATTCTTTTCACTCTTACGTTCTCAAAATCCAGGTCTATTGGTTTACATTCATGAGCCAAGCTTTTACATAGGACACCTACATCCATCTGTTTACTCAGTTTAACTGGTAGCTACTATTTTATCAGTGTCCCCCACCCCACATTTGAAATGCTGCAGGCAGGAGATCTGCAATTCAATATAGTAGGTCAAATCTTCCTGCTGAGGAAATTTAGCTACTGACCACATCAAATCATGTATCAGAAAGAATAATGATGATGGCGATGAGATATAGTGAAACTTCACTTCAATACTAAATCAATTATTTTTGCTGTGCTCCATGTGAACTGTGTTGCCAAGTGTAACGCCGTGTTTATCTAATCTCATTCAGAAATGAAGCCGAGGGTGATCAAGAGCCTTTTGCAATCATGGGGTGCTTTATGTTCTGTTTTATACTCTTCTGTTTGAAAGTGTTTTGTATTTTAAAAGCTATTCCAGATCAGACTGATTGATCTGATTTCTGCCAGCAAGTCATTTTCAACTCCTAGCAACCACATAGATGTTTTTCATGATGATGTATCCCTAACCTGGTCTTTTGGGTCTTCCAACCCATCTTCAATGTAACTGAGTCATTGACCTTGCTCCTGGTCATCCTTTTCTACTCCTTCCTTTCACCTTTCCCAGCATTACAATCTTTTCCAGAGATCACATAAATGTGTCCAAAATATCAACACAGATTGGATCCTGTCCAAAATATATTTGTTTAAGCTGGGCCATTTGTGCCCTCAGTTAGAACATTGAATTGATTTGTCCAATGACCCACCAATTTGTTTTCTTGGTTCTCCACGTTATTCATAGTGTTCTCCAACACCAACTCCAACAACTAACTGCCTAAAAGCTCTCCACTACTTCAACATCTTCATTACAAATTCTAAGGTCAGTTATTCTACCTATTGTGATTAGTTTGGTCTTTTTTATGTTTAATTTTAATCCCACTTTTCACTTCATGTTAGCCTTACAGGGCAGACCAGTTAGGAAACATGACCAGATGATTCTACTTTATTGTATTCTACTTTGTTGGAAAGATACATTAACTGAATCTTACAAGTCTGAAAGAACAATACACCTGCTGTCTCCTTTACTGCCTGAGAAACTAGGGAGGGTCTCTTTGGTGTCTCTAGTCCCACCCTATAATCAGCTGCAGGCTATGCTATCTCTTATTTGACTGTTTCCTAGGCAGCATCTCTTCATCCTGTCTCCTAAGGACTTTTCCACATAACATTACACTTTGTTCTTTAACTTTTATTGCTAGAGCTTGCAGATCCTTTGCATTTAAAAAAATGCAAGTTATGAAGCTGTTTATCAGTCATTAGCTGGAGAGCTGATCAAACAGATACATAGGTCATACAATTTCAGCATTTCCTACAATAGTGGGATGTGCAATGCATTCTTATTTAAATATAATGTAAATTTTGCAGCTATAATGCAAATTAACATAGCATAATTATCTTCTTGGCAACACATAGGAAAAGACTGTAAATTAACTTTAACCTCTAGTATATAAAAGCCTCTATTCTCAAGATACAATTTTTGCCTGATTTGAAACATAATTAATACAGTCATAAACACTATGTGGATTTTCAAAGAGATCCAGTTGCCGTCACAGTTTAGGCAAAGCATCCCTCTGAAGCTATTCATGAAACATCATGACTTTTTCTATAAGTGAAGAATGTTGCTCTGTTTCATCTGCTTCATCTTCCTCCTAAAATAAAGATTTTCCCCTGTCCAGTCTTTTCCTATTCTAGGGGATGGTGCTCATCTCCATTTCTTAGCCAAGAGAGCAGGAGTGGTCCAAAGACGTTTCCATGATCATGTGGCCAGCCAAAGAGCATGGAAAGCTGTTACCTTCCCACCAAAGTGGTACCAATTTATCTACTATGGTGGTGTGGTGGTTAGAGCGCAGTACTGCAGGCTACTTCTACTGACTGCCAGCTGCCTGCAATATGGCAGATCGAATCTCACCAGGCTCAAGTTTGACTCAGCCTTCCATCCTTCTGAGGTGGGTAAAATGAAGACCCAAATTGTTGGGGCCAATATGCTGATTCTGTATACCGCTTAGAGAGGGCTGTAAATGTAGTCAATTATTTGTCAACGATATGGAATGCCTATCTTGGCTAATATTGACTAAACAAACATCCTGCTCGCTTCTATTTAGAATACAGATTACTTGCTCAGCTCTTCTATTTAGAGTACAGATTATTCTATTGTTCTATTTAAGAGCAAAGTTAAAACTAGCATCACACGCTCATCTATACCTTGACATGATCTGTCTGTATAGTAATCTGTTACTAGTTAGCTATCTTTGGGGGTAAGTCAATCATTATAATTGTGTACACAAGAAGTTTGCTATAAGAATAAACACAGCTGTACAAGCAGGAAGCTTCTTCTCAGCTCAGAGAGAACTTCTTAGCTTGGAAAAGCTTTGCTCAGAAATCATGTCTCCATGTCCATGATTACTACAGTAAAGCACTGTAGAGCAGTATATAAGTCTAAGTGATATTGCTATTGCTACTCGCATTTGCATGCTTTCGAGGAGGGCAGGAGGTGGGGCAAGGAATGGGAGCTCACCCATTGTGTGGTGCTCAGGTCTCAAACCCAGGCTGTCAGCTTTCCAGCTGACAAGCTCAGTAACTGCTGAGCCATCACACCCCTTTTATCTTTATCTTCCTCCTATAGTGATTCTAATTGATAAAAGAGATTACTGTGCTCTTGTTAGATATCAGAAGTGTCACGATGTGAATATTGTCAGTTTGTGCATCTCTATGTTTTCTACTGCTTCTTGTATTTATGGTCAAGCAGACGTATGATATGTTCTATTACGCATGCCTGCATTCCTGAAGTCAACTCCTTCCTTTCTCTTCGCCATTTCTGCCGAAGGTAGAAGTGATTTTTTTCTTTAGCTGATAAGATGTAGTTTACTAAGGATTCTTTTTATTATTTTCTACTGAAATAAATATTTTGTTAATTAGATTTGAATCTCGGTTTTATTTTCTAAGTAAGAATGACTTCAAAAGAGAAGCAAAGATCCATCGACCTCTACGGGGGATGATCCCCCCCTTCTCTTCTTAACAAGAAGAATCTTCCAGCAATTGGAAGTGGCAAAGAAAGACTGGGCACTGCCACAAAGGGCCTCTGAAGGAAATCATGTTGTCTTTCACCTCTGTGTCACAGACAAGGGGCTTCATCAAAGCAAACCCAACTTCCTTGCTGAGGCCTAATGAACATCTGCTTTCATATCCAGATGCATGTTTGAAGTGGATCAACCAAATAAGATTTCATAGTTAGCTAAATTGCCAGCTGTCTTACAATGGGCAGAACACTTCTTTCTCCTAAAATTCAAGTATTTTTAGTGCATTTTGAGAGGGGGAAATGTTCACATTGAGGCTGTTACATTTTAAGAATAATTAAAATATTTTACAATTCCACCGCGGTTTTATTTTAATAGATTTTTTTTCCATTTCCAAATATCTAGTAAATTATTTTAATTTAAATATAAAAGAATTGTTTAAACTTATTCTAGGAAAGGTCAACTGACAAATGTTATCTTATAGTTTCAGCTGCTAATAAACATTGATGGGTTGTTGTTGTTTTTAAAAACCTAGTCCAATAAAATGTATTGACTGACCTAGATTCAGTGACCCAACACTCCCTACTTCCTTATGGCTAATGCCTACGGGGGAAATGGGAATCAACACATTTTGTATTTTTCTATTGTCCAGTCTCAGTAAAGCCAATAGAATTTATTAGGGCCCACTGAAAGGACTGAAAGCTTTGTTCAACATCGTGAACTGCTGAAATAGGGTTGAGGCTAAGCCATTTTCAAGCCATTATCAATTTAACTCATCCCGGATAGGAGATGGGAATGCCTCATGTATTGTTCCAAGGACAGAATGACATGCTGCTAACCACTTGAGCTTTTTATCAATAATTAAATGCATTCCATTTGAAGCTTTTTAAAAAATTTCTTAAAAGCACTAGGATATGCAGTTTCTCAGTGAGATGATACAACAGAGATACAGATTTTTTTTTTTTAAATAGCTTGTGGAACAGAAACTGAGCAACTGCCTACTGGAGTCTACTGCAACGAAGATGAAAGGATGCATACAGACAAGTATCGTAATCTTAAAGTAACAGCTGCCGATGTACCTTCTGGCCAAAAGAATTAATGGTCTTCAGCAAGCATGTTTAAAGCAAATTGCTCTTCTGGTCGGGCTAACACCAACTCCATTTTTATATCTCTGGTACTGTTGCAGGAAGACATTAGCATGAAGCATTAGACTGAGACTTAAAACATTTTGCTTTGTTTGTTAATATCTAGAGTGAGTCAGAAACACACAACCAGTTCAATACAAATAGGAGAGTTGTTTCAAAAAGGAGTTATTAAATTTAATTAGCATTCAGAGCTTATTGTACATATTCATGTGATTTCATGAGGGGCAACTGATCAATCAAATGTGTTTAATCAAGTGGAAATTCTCAGACCTTTAATTTTTCAGTGTTTTTACATTTAGAAATGACTCAAAATGTGATTATGTACACAAAAATTGTAAAAGGTCACATTTTGTGATAAATTATACAGTATATTGCTACTATCAGAAAACATGTTATTTAACAAAGTTGCAGTTCTTCTCCAACAGACTCCAAATGTGACCCAAAATTTATTAAAGTTTGTTGCAAAATCAAAACCAGAAGCGCACACAGATGACTGATTCAGTTGGATTCAATAACTTCTTTATAAACATAGTAACATGAATTTACAATACCATTAGCAGAGTTCTTCTTTAATGTAGTTACAGATAGCAGAGAACAGTTAGTTTCATTTCAGCAGAGTTCAGAGTGGAAGAGTACAGAGTGGAGACTGGAGCGACACCCAGCCTTAAGCTTAAGTTCCAGTTTCGATTCTCTGCACAGACTCAGAAGTGGTTAGCTCCCATTGGCTGACTTAGTTGCTATGCCTATTCATTGGCTGACCTTGTTACCACTGGCTCTCCCAGTCATGAATATTCTAACAGAATTCTCAGCCCACAAAAAGCCTTTTGGATTTTTTTAACTTAATACATCTGGAGAGTATCAATTGGAAGACAGATAGACTAATAGACATAAGAAAGGACTAGAGTTTGATATTTAACACTATTAACAAACAATTATTTACAGAATTACAGTATTACACTCAGTTGGCAAACAATTAAGTAATTCTAGCTTCAAACAAATATTTGTTGCATTTTACACTATGCCAATGAAAAACAATGTGTACTAAACTCTATGGAACCAATAAGGATGCTATTCTTCCTAAACTGACATTTGGGATTTCTAGTTCAAGATAAAGATTTTTTAAAGTATATATTTGGTCATAATTTGGCAATCAATCAATTTATTTCTGATTCCCAATGAACCATAGAAGCATATTTGTCATCTGGGGTGAGAAGAATAAGAGGACAGAAACTTGTAGCAATAATATCTATTATCCCTCATGGTTGACTAAATTTTCTTGAGATTCTTCTTGCTATTTCCATACCAGTTATAATTTTTACAAGAACAGATTGCTAGCCATCATCCAGGTTCGGGGCCAGCAATGGCAGACAATGAGAATGAGATGGATGCTCCCTGATGCCCAACAACCAAGAGGATGTCCTCAGAATACATGGTGAAGAACATTAATGGAAGACTTAAAGACTCTAAACATCATATGGGAAGACCCTGAACTATTCACCCAAGAACAATGCTGGAGATCCCTTGCTGCCTGGGATCCTCCTAGCATGGGAGGATCTAATGCTAACCCTTCTCATGGAAATCCACATAATCCCTTTTTTTCCTGAACAGAAAAAAAAAAGCTAAGACAGGCAGAAGTCAATTGATAGTCCCTTCAACTTGCCAGTAGGATCTATTCCCGTGATGGCAAATCTATGTCATGCGTGCCAGAGGTGGCACGCAGAGCCCTCTTTGTGGACATGCCCCATTCTGATCTACTGTCAGTCTTAGAGTTAAAAAAATACCTCATTTTCACTCTTTTCACATTTGCAGCATTTGATCAAAATCCATACACATGCACACAACACACACAGTATATATAGCAGGGGTGTCAAACTGGCGATCCACGGGCCAGATGTGTCACGCGCAGGCCACACCCACCCCAGCTCCGCAAAGGGGAAAAACATCGTTAAACATCACATGATGGCAACATAACGTCGCGAGTTTGACACCTGTGATATATAGTATATGTATGTATATATATATATATATATATATGTATGCACGTTTATTGCTACAGGTATAAGGAGAAGCTGCTAAACCATCAAACTATCATTCTTCAGTTGCAAAGAAAAGACCTTATGAAATAGAAGCTAGAATGTAGAGTGGGGAAAATGTTCCCACAAATGAAGAGTTGAACAGGAAAAGAGTCTAGCTGCAAGGTGTAGGCCAGAAACTCTGCAGCGCTATAGTAATGTTAACAAAAGTTCACTTTTGCCGCAGTGTTAAATACATCACTGCTCAATCGGAAATAAATTGGTTCACAGCCAGCATTGTGCTGAGTTGATTCTGAACTAGTGCAACGCTTCTTCCCCTTGTGGAAGTAGACTCATAAGATTAACAGAACTATGAAAGAGAGAAAGTTCCAACGAGTTGGTACTAATCTGAATTTAATTCTAGAGGAGATTACGATAATGGCCTCATTTGGTGTTCCATCCTCTAAATATTTCAAATGATTATGGAGTGACGTTTTTCATTAACGTCAACAAAATTAGTAGGAAGAATTCGGTGTTTGAGGTTTCTCCCCACCATTTACTTAACCACCAATTTTGTTCTCAAAATACATTAATGTAGGATGTTAGGAGAAAAAAAAACCCAGAAGTATGCTTTGTCCCCAAGCAACTGAGGATCTTAAAAGGAGAGCCATGGGATGTCTTCCTGCATTTGTATTGGTGCTTATAAAAAGCTGTGTGATAATACCATGGAGAGTAACCATCTCCTCTGCTAATACGCTAACTGCATAAGGGAGGAAACATCTTTCATGAACATTGTGAACATAACATTTTATTCAGGCACAAGACAGTCTGTATGGGTATGCTGCAGTAAATCACTCAGAGGGATTTGGATTTTGTCCATTCTTTTGCATGACTAATACATGAGTCATTATGTTGTTCATTTTTAGTTCTTTAATTCTGCTCCCATTTGGAAGTAGCATACCAGTATTTTTTTAAGTACTGTGCTGATGTAACTATGCCCTTGGTAGAAGAAGTTCTAACTTGGATCTTCAGAAGCTTCCCACGTAAAATGAGACAAAGCGTTTGACTGTTGGGAGCTGAATGCATTTGGCATCTTACCATTCTTAGGAATACATCTCAGAACATAACAGTTAAGTCTGATTTTTAGTGGTAGTTTGGGTAAGTGACAAAAAACATATATGCCAAATGGGCCTATTTATCAATGTTAAGTTACAGCTGTCTGTTGAGATCATCCTAAGAGGCATCATAAGATTATCTGTCAAATAAGCTGTGACACAGTCTCTAGTTAATGTAGTCATTGGAGATATCAAATCTATAATTCATTGAAAACAGCAAGCTGCACTTATATAACTTAAAAACAAATGGGGCATGGTGCTTTAAATACTCAGCTAAGTAAGATGTCCACTGCGTGGTTGTGATGAACATGCATAATGCATTTTAAAAATATATTTTAAAAGCAATTTTTGGAGTTGCCAAAGAAACTCGATGGCTAGGAAGATAAGTTCAATTTTTTTTCTCCTGCTGTGAGTTCACTCAGCATTTCTTCATGCTGTTGACTTGCATCAACAAAACCTTCAGTACCAACAAGAACAAATCTTAAGCCAAATATGCATGCCGTCTTAGCTGTGGATTGGATCTAGAAGGCAATGTCCACCAGCTAAGAAATGTTTCTTTTCTTCTGAATTTATGTATATCCAAACTGTAGAATAGCCTTTCACCACAAGCTTTCTGTTTATTTAAGCTGAATATCCCCATCATCATCTGAAAATATGTTTTTTTTATTATCCTTATGAGAAGGCTCAGGGGAAAACACCAATATTTTGGAAACAATATTGCATCAGAAAAATGTACAGGTATTTTGGACAACACAGAAAAAATAAACTCAGCCACAAAGCTGTAAATAAATTTACTCTTCGGTACAGATATTTGCTTCACAGATTTTTGGCATGACAAAGTAAAAAGCAATGACACAAATATATTTATTCACCTGCAGAAGTTTTATTGCTGATATTATTAATACATTCTGTCTGAAACAGTGCATTGGGAAATGTTGATATGATATAAAAACTGGGTGACTGACTGTTAGTAAAGCAACAATTGATTAAAGTAAACAATACCTCCAAAAGCTGGAGGATAATTAATTGAATTTATTTTCTTTAAAATAAGGTTAAGTAAATCAGGTAGTCCAGGTTGGGGAACTTGGTGGAGAAGATGTAAACCTCTCTCCATTCTGCATATCATATCATATCATATTGTATCATATCATCATCCTATATCCTATATCATCATATATCCTATATCCTATATAATATCATATATCAATTTATTATTACATAAGTATTTATTTATTTATTATTAAATTTTATGCTGCCCATCTCCCCTATAAGATATACTAGTCTAATAACGTAACAGAATAACAGAGTTAGAAGGAACCTTGGAGGTCTTCCAGTCCAGCCCCCTGCTCAAGCAGGAGACCCCACACCATTTCAGACAAATGGCTGTCCAATCTCTTGTTAAAAACCTCCAGTGATGGAGCACCCATAACTTCTGAAGGCAATCTGTCCCACTGGTTAATTGTTCTGTCAGGAAATCTCTCCTTCTTTCTTAGGCTGGTTTTCTCCTTGATTAATTTCCATGCATTGCTTCTTGTCTTGCCTTCTGATGCTTTGGAGAATAGGTTGATCCCCTATTTTTTGTAGCAGCCCCTCAAATATTGGAAGACTGCTGTCATGTCACCCTTAGTCCTTCTTGTCATGCTTTTCAGATAAACCCATTGGTACTGATTGCATGAAGGAATTATTTATAATACACGGATAAACCTGAAGTGTGCAAGCTACAAACAAAGAAATCCATTTTCGTTGCTTTTCGTCATTGGAATCGCTTCACTTCACACATCGCTTCATGGGAATCCCTCCTCCCCATCATCATTTAACCACCAGATAAAAGTATTTATTTCCCAAGATCTACATATTAACAGTTGATAACCCTAGCCACCTGCTCTGTTTTAGTTTGCAATCTGTTTTTTCCTTATGCTTTTATTGTTCTTTCCTAAGTCTTGTTCCCTCGTAAGTCACCCTGGGAAAATACATTTATTTTGAAGTTGTGGAATATAAATGGTGCTCTCTTTTGTGTCATGTTCTTGGTCTCTTTTCATTTTTATCTCACCTAGGAAAACAGTAAGTTGGGATAGCCGCCTAGCTACATGGTTTTATAAATGGTTTTTTTTTTCATTTGCTTATTCACCTGTTACCCTAACACAATGTTCAAGAAGAAAAGCAATGTATAAATCAAACACAGTTGCAAAGCTGAACAATTTTCCCGGGCATTGTCGCTACTTCATTCTTGGCATGTGCAATCTCTTGTTTTGCAATTATTTTCCTCAGTAAGATTTATACTTTTGATTGGTTTGCTGCAGGGGCAAATTTAATGCCTGGAAAGCGGTACATTCAGTCCCTTGCTGTTTCAGCAGAGTTGCTGATTGGAGTTATACTCAGAGCTACCCCTGGCCTTAGTTCCATATTTTAGGAGCAAAAAAAAATAAAATTGAAGATTATGAAGTGTACCAAGAATTAAGATGAAAACTCCTATTTTATTCAGATGAGGAGGGAGGACTTTTCTTTTGAAAGGTGAAATTTAAATAAATGACTACTAAATAAAAGCAATCCCTCCTTCCAGAGTAAAAATAAAGCCAACATGTAGCAATGAAACTATAACAATATGTTTGCCATATTGTTGCTTACTTCTGTCTCATTTTCTCAACAGAACCCTAACTTTGGCATATAAGAAAACTCTCAGATTATTTAAAACTCACCCGCAAAGGAGGACTCAGCAGTGCAAGACCTTGGACTATAAATTTTCAGTATAGCTGCACAATGTTTCTGACATTTTATTATGCTTCCCAAATCCCTTCTGGATATCCCAGGGGTGCAATAAGCACATCACAAAAGAGGCACTAAAGATTTAATACACACTCATCTATTGTTACTGCATCAGATGCAGAGGAATTGAGCATGATAAGTCTTTGGACGAAAGGGATCTGAATATATTTGGTGCTTTAAAAGAGTTGGGCCTCAAGAATAACTAGAAATAGAAATGTCTTATGCAATATCTTCATATCTTCCCACATCTATCAATGCACCATAACTTCTTGCTTCTGCTTCCTTCCCAAAAACAGGCCCTCTAAAAACTTCCCTGCACACACACACACACACACACACACACACACACACACAGAGAGAGAGAGAGAGAGAGAGAGAGAGAGAGAGAGAGAGAGAGAGAGAGAGAGAGAGAGAGAGATTTTTTATCTGAACCCAACTATTATGGCTTTGTAGGCCAAATGTAGTTTCGAATATCTATTTCTACATGCCAGCCATCTTGAATTCTGTAAGCAAGTTTCTCCAGCTTCTGATAATGCTCTATTAGTACTCCCATTTCCCCTGACAAAAGTGCTATTCTACTTTTATTTTCCTGAAAAAGTGAGAATAACTGAGATCTGTACAGCCTATAAGATGGATATATCCCAACTGTCTAAAGCTCTTAAAACTACAGCATTCTTATGGGCTTTACCTAAATCTAGTTTTCAATTCTGTAAATAAATAAATAGACGATCTCTTACTCTGCCAGGTCTGTGCATGAGTGAAAATCCAGTTGGCTTGAGACAGCTCTGTAATTTCTGTAAGGCCGTTACTAGTGTGACATTTATTTGCATAGATTCCTGTATTTTAAACTAATCCTAAAATTTGCAAGTAAACTTTATAAATGTTCAATTATAAAGAAAATGTTATATTAAGCTACAATCTTTATCTTCTTGCTGGATTTCAATCCACAGAGGAGGCTCATGACAACTGTGCATGTAATAAACATTCATAAAGAATTTCTAACACACAAATATGTACAGAGAATTTCTACGTTTGAGTGGAGATAGTACTTCTCATATTAATTTTGTTTTGGAATATTCATTAAATTTGGTAGATGTGTGTGCGCGTTTTTTTGAATAACATGTCAGTACTTCAAGAACTAATAATGGTTTAAAGACTTCTTTCTCTCTCTAACTGAAGGAGCAATTTACTGCAAGGAGTCCTGGTCAAAGGACTATGTGAAGGTTTGGATTGCACATTGATAAAAATTCTTAATCCTCATCTCCCTTTATTATTAATGAATTAACTTACATATTAATAATTGCATTATCTATGGAAATATGTTATAAGTATGACTAGGACTTTTGTTATTATTCATTGTGGGCTTTTTCCATCTCTCTCTCTCTCTCTCTCTCTCTCTCTCTCTCTCTCTCTCTCTCTCTCTCTCTCTCTCTCTCTCTCTCTCTCTCTCTCTCACACACACACACACACACACACACACACACACCTCAGAAGGTAAGGAGCAAAGGCCTGTATAGTACTTGGATGGCAGACCACTGAGAAATTGTATTTCTGTAGTTTAGATTGAAAGGCTGAAAAAAATACCTCAGAATATCCCAAAACCATTTTGATGTACCGTAGTTGCCAAGAAATATTTCCATATAGTCACCAGATGATCACCAAATAGAATTAAAAGTCGTGTCTTTATAATTTCTTTTCTTTTTTCTTCTTTTTTTCTTCTTTTTTTCTTCTTTTTTTCTTTTTTCTTTCTTTTTTCTTTTTTCTTTTTTCTTTTTTTTTCTTTTCTTTTCTTTGATTCCTGCACTTTTGTTTTTGCGCTTTTCTTCTTTCTTTCATTTTTCCTCTGTTTTTATTTTAAATATTAGTTCTTGATAGTTTTCATTCTGTACTTCAATTTTTTTTTTAAAAAAAGGAAATTAACATCACTGAAATCAGACAGAGTTGCTTCTGCGTAAAGTTAAAGGGTCTCTCTGGTGGCAAGACTAAGGCAACTTTATTTTGGCTTGGATGCTAAGATGGTTCAGGAAGACGTAGCCTTGCCTCAGATGGCAATCATTATCATCTTCATAATTTCCTCAGAAACAGCCAGTACCAAAATACTTTCATACTTGGTTCACATACAGTAGTGATCTGAATCACTAAGAGTTGACTCAGCTTGGAGGAAACTTAAGATTTAAATTGGTGTAAAGATACAGTTTTATAAACACTTATTAGGTAATCAGCCCTAACGAAACATATGAGGTTTGCATCTGGATTAATTTCCTTTTCCTGTAAATTGATAACTTTTTCTATGAAAAGCCACACAAAAAATCTTGTATTTGTTACTTTGCTAACCAGTAAGCAGAATTGGCTACATGGACAAGCTGAAATTTCAAATAAACACAAAAATGTTACTCATTTTTAGAAAGAATACTTTAACTCTCTTTCCCCTTTCTCAAATTGTTTTCAACCCCGGCTCATTTAGGAAGGGGAAAAAAATCCTTAGATAAATAGATTAGCAAGCAAACCAGTGACAGATTTGAAGCCTGGAGGGATACAGAAGACAAAGAAAAGTAGGAGAAGAGATAGATTTCCATCGCAGTGTGTATAGTGTACACACCGAGGAACACAACAGCTGTGCTGCTTTCAGGCTTTTTCCTGATGAGGTTTGGGGTTTTGCTAGAAAAGGGGACGACACATTCAGCTCCAGTTGGAATTTTCCCTTGGATTTTGTCTCATGGGAAATTGTTGTTTTCCACCTCCACCCCTCCACCCCCAAAAAGAGAGCATCTTGCAGCTCTGTGCTAAGGTTTATACATTAATAATTGTACAACACTGTCTGGCATACAACATATTGAGAAAGAGGATGGATACACTTGAATTAGGCATCCAACCTGCAGCCTTGGAACAACCAAAGATCATCTGCCAATTTTTTTTCTTGTTTCTTCCTTCCCCGTATTTTACTTAGAGGTGAGATAAGAGAATCAGAAGGAAAGTGGGGGGGGGGGGGGAGGAAAATGGAAAGAGAAGAGAAAAGGATCTGTTTGAAAGACATTCAAGATTTTTGCTCTGACTTCATTCACTCCCTGCTTCACCTCTGGATTGTCCTTAAAGAACGTGGCCTGTGAAAGAAAATAAAAGTGTTGCCTAGCTGAATTTCAGTTCTGGCCTCTAGAAATATGTAACTCTTATATTCTGAATGCCAGCACAATCATTTAACTGTATAGGTTAGCTTGGAAGCCTGGCAGTTTGAATGCAAAACATCTGGAGGTACCAGATTACAGAGGGTTGCTTTAGAAATAGAGAAGTCTCAAAGTACACTTACTAGGCAGCTGTAGGAAGTGTTTACCCAATATTTTTTTGCTCCTTTTGCTATCTTTCCATTCATTCCCCTTTAAAATGGATTTAATCTGCTGTATCCAACCTAACTCTTTGTTTTGTTTTGCCCTGATAGAAGTTGTCAGTTCACAGGATCACAGCCTGATCACCAGAGTCTTTTGTACAAAATCTCTTTTCCCTAAAGTGAAAGACACCCTCAGCCACACTCAGAAATGTTCTTCAAAAATGTGGTATGGATGGGAAGAAGATGCCTCCCTGAACAAAGAGGCATACTTAACATTTGCTTCTTTAGCCCAAAGGGAGTAATATTTCAAAATTATCTCTGTTGCCTTGTATTGATTGCTAAGAGAAATACATAACCCATCATTAATGTAGTGTAGTTAAACAATTTCTTAAGGTTAAACTGTGGTTGGTAAATCTGGCATTGGACTGAAGCTTTTTCTCTAAGTAACATCTGCCTTGAAAACTTTTTTTTCTATAAGCGTACACCTGGGAATGGAAATGGTCCGTGAACATGCTCAGATTAACTCTTTTTCAATGACTTCATATGTTTTAAGGGGCATTCAGAGTTGAGTTCTCACAAATGCTGATATTTCCCCCTCACATGATTTCCTTTTAATGAGAAAATACAGAATCTGAGATTTGGTTTTAAATTTATAGAAGTGGCCATTAAAATAATTTATAATCCCACAAAGAAATTCCATCTGATCAGACTATAGTTGGTGAAGAAAATTACTATGAGTGAAATAAACATTTCACTCATAGTAATTTTCTTCACCAACTATAACTATAACACTCAGAAAAACTTATTTCCAATTCCCCTCACAGACCTTTTAGCAAACATTGACAACTTTTTAATAAACACTGACAATGTTGATTTTTAAAAAATAAAATAAAATAAATCCACAGCAGGAAATTGGTTCTGTTCCAGCTTTTTAAGTAGGGCTTTGGCATTTTCTTCTTTCAACAAAATGTATTTTGAGACTAAACAAACTAACATTTTAGAAGCCTGGATTCTACTTTGCACCATCACTCTGCTCTTTTTGAATTTTAAAACACCCAAACGTTAACTGTAGCTTCTCAAAAATTTGCCTATCCTGTTCTAAGTCTGGAAAATTCTTGTCAAGGGGGACGCAGTCTGAACTCTGGCCTAATGTAAGGCTTAATATAAAGTTTTTAAAAACCTTGCACACAACTTGCATTCCTGGGCAAATTTAGTTTAAATAAGTCCAGAGTTTGATGGATTTGCAGTTCTAGGTTTTTAATATACATCTTGGGAATTTTTGAACCTTAAGACATGCTATTTTATGCCAGTCTCATTTTAATATTTTTGTTGCTACTATCAGTGAGGCAGATATGTCATCTGCTTATTTTTCAAAAGAAAATTGAAGTAGTGTTGCCAGGACTGAGAAAATTGAGGAAATTATTTTTGCCATTTTGGAGGAGGAGGATAAATAGAGGCTGAGTTCCAAGATCTCCATCTTTTAGACTAATTTATATTATACATTACATATATAAATATCTAACCAATTTTCTCTTTTAATGTAGTAGATGCACACAGTATCTGAATTCCAATCAGGTGATGGAGAGGGGAGGCTAAGCCTTTCCCCACCGCAATGGGAATTTTCAAAAGAAAATAAATACTTTAGCGAAGTTTTTCTTTTAAAAAAAATGCCAGAAGAGTGATATGATGAAATGCATTTTTCTGGTGGAAAAGAGACGTTGGCACTCACCTGATACGTCCTTTCTTGTAGGGTGGAGCTAGTCTCCAAGAATGGGTTAAATCTGCCCTCTAGCCAATCAGACCAAGTCTAGAAAGTATAAATATGACCCCTCTGGTTTTGCACCCCCTCTTTTAATGAGGGACGAAGGTCAGACTCAGCATGCATTCCAGAAAACCAGTCAAGTCCTCAACACATGAACAAAAGAAAAAACACAGTCAAGATGACCACGGATAATCAGGAATGAGAAAAGACATGCCAGCCACACCCAACATAAGGGCGGGACTTGGAGGCTAGCTCCACCCTATGAGAAAGGATGTATCAGGTGAGTACCAATGTCCCTTCTCCATAGTGGGTGGAGCTAGCCTCCAAGAATGGGACATACCAAAGTAACCGTGTCCCTTGGGCGGGCCACCTAAACTTGGCTGGAACCCCCCACTGTCATGCCCTACCTGGCGCAACACCCTTCGTCCAAAGGCCGCCTCCTCAGAGGCAAAACACATTCAGATTACAGTGATGGACGAATGGGGTCAGGGAGGAACAGGCGGCCGCACGGCAAACCTCCCCGATGGATGCACGAGTATACCATGCAGCGGAGGAGGCCAAACTGCCTATGAAATGAGCCATCAGTCCGGGAGGTCGAGGTAATGACAATCCTCCATCGGCCAAGAATAGCCGCACGAAGCCAACGACCCACCATGGAGGAGAATGCCTTGTAGTCCACGGAAGAGGGCTGAAAGATACAACAAGCGCCACAGTCCATCGGAAGCCAGAGGTGCGTTGCCAGTAAACGGCCAAGGGAGAGCCTGACGTCTAACAGACGCCACGTACGTTGAGTCGCAAAGTGGATCGTGACAGAAACCAGGGAGAACAACCTCCTAGGTGTGTAAACAAGAGAGGAATCAGCCCCGGAACAACAGGTGGGCACTGCAACCACACAACCACTCTGCCAGGGAGAACCAACCCATAGGGCTACCCTGACAGGGGAAGCCGCAAGCGCCGATGGTTCTCGGACAGAGGAATCCTCGCCAAGAATGCCAACCACCAGCCAAGGGCGGGGCGATGAAGTTTACCCCAGTTCAATGGGCGCCCTGGAGATTGAAGTAATGAGTACAGGCCGATCCCAGGCGGGAAACTGGGGAACTACGGAGGGAGATAGAAGGAATGACTCCACCAGGAACCTGGGTATCATATGAGGATCCGGTAGAGGCTGCAAGGAGTGACATGAGTGCACCTTCAGAAGAGCCACCTTCGGAAGAGCATGTGGGAGGGGAGGAGCAGGAGCCCCGATGACTGTGAGGTCTACCTTGTCTACTGGAGGTCGGACCAGACAACCCAATGGGGGGGGGCGTGGGAGAGGCTGGTCTGCTACCGGACGGTTGTTACTCAGACTCCACCCAATGAGAGTGAGACTAGTATAGAGCTAATCAAGTTATTTCATTGTCCATGCCCACAGGATGTGAATTGGGGCAGACTGCCTCGTTAGACCATGCTTACCCCCTCGAACTCACCAGGTCTCAGCCCCTTTCCGATCCTTGGGATCACCTTATCCTAGACTGTCACCTGGTGTACAGTGAGCTTGTGATAGGTAGTGGCAACTGTGATCACTGTCAGTATTGGAATGGTATTGAAAACCCAAAGTCGTGGAGACCCTGAGCAGTGTAAGCCTAACGACCCCTTGTATGATCGTCGCCATATGGTTGGCCAGCGTCAGAGTGGCTACTGAAGGCCACGGTCCATCGGCTGCGGAATTGAGTGACACGGCCAGGGCGGTCTTCTGAGGTTATCTAGGCGTTGCCGTCTTCCCAGGGGGAGGCACGTAAGATTGAACAGTCCCCCACCGCTACACATTGGAATCGACGGCTACCGAAAATAGATGGGAGATCCTAATAAAGGCGCTTGGCTGGCGGTGCCAGGAAACTGCCGGCTTGATCCCTCCGAAATCCCTTGCAGGCTGCACTGTCACTTATTGATGTCCCCAAGGTCTGATCGGCTCTGGTCGATTTTTGTACGTGCTCCAAGCCGTTTTGCAGGCTGCAGGAGCATGGAAGGCTTATGTCAGCTGGGAGAGACAGAGGAACCATGCCCAGTGTGGTCCCAGCCGTGAGTGGCTGAGTGGGGGGAAGTAAAATTAACGGCTCCCCTGCGTCAGTCACAACAGGAGCGGGCCAATAGCTGTAGGCACTTACGCTGTGTTTGTTTCCCTCCGCCAAGGGTATCCTGTGGAGGGGGGTTGGGCAGAGGCTAATGAATGTTGCCTTAATGAAGCCCCCCCGGGAACGAAAAGCCATGTGTGCAGTAAGGCTGGCCACCGCGATTGGGACAAGTCGTGGAGTGATGCTTCCAAGATGGATGTCAGAGTAACTGAATTACCTCAGAGGGCCGCAAATGGCCTTTGCGCCAAGCACGATGAGATGGCCAGGCCAATCGGCAGGAAAGGCTGCTGTTAGCAAGTCGCTTATCTAGAAAACCCGCTCTATTAACCTTCTCTGTTGCTGCATAAGTTTTAAGTGCCAGTCCGGCTATCGGGGCACCAGGCCCAGCCGGAGGGAGAGGAACGGTGGCCGTGCAAGCGCTAGACTTCTGCGGCTTGAAGTCCCTCACGAAAAGGATCATTGAAGTCATTCACGAACAGGGTCATCTCTCCCTTGAGCGGTAGTAGCCTTGAAGTTTAGCAGGCCCGATTAGTTAAGAGGCCCTATTAATAATCCTCTGACAGCCAGAATGGGAGAGCTAATCTCTTAACTGTTAAATACGTCGGCTGGAGGTCCGGCAAACGGCTGGGCCTAAGCCCTTAGCCGCCCTCTGCCCATGTGTCAATGACAGCAGCCACTGGGGAGGAACTCACTGCAGATAAGTTTAGCGATGTGAAGAATTCACCTCAGAGAAATTGGATGACTGGAGAAGCTTCAGGATGGAAGTGGAATGCACGTGTCCTTTTATGGCTAAGGACCGAGATAAAAGAGGAGGTACTAAACCAGAGGGGTCATATTTATACTTTCTAGACTCGGTCCTGATTGGCTAGAGGGCAAATTTAACCCATTCTTGGAGGCTAGCTCCACCCACTATGGAGAACAACTGAACATAATTGTTCAAGCCTCCCACTGCTCATGGCAGTCTTCTTCAAGATCACACACAACTCTTTCTACAGCCAGTTAATTGCATGCTACAAATGAATTCACACATTGTCCCAAACTATAATATAGTTTGTACAAGTTTGATTTAGTGTGCTGTATGAATCCAGGTATTAGGGCCTTAAAACCATGGTTTTAGACTCAGCATGGCATGTGTCTCTAAAAAATTGCCACTAAGTAAATAAACATGGTTAAGGGGAAAAAACATAGATTAGTGCAGTTGATGAACCCAACTCCAGAGAATGTAGTTCAGCCTATAGACTCACTTCTTAAGTAGTTTGACCCTATGTCAAATCCTCACTGCTATACTTGCTGCATCAATTTCCTCACTCTCCCTTGATAAAAATTAAGTTGACAGCAACCTGGACATTGCAACAGCAGGAATCATTCTTTACTGCTTCTGGAAGATTGATAAAGACACAGAAAAAGCCAGGAAATTTCGTAACAGGCATATTGCTCCTGTAGCCTCCCACAATCTAATCAACCTTTCTTCACACTGCCACCTGATATGATTGAGAGAAAACTAATGGGACAACGAGGCCTCCTAGGAGGGACTAAAGTAGGAAAGACTCCAGGCCTTTCCCAGCACGAGCAAAGCTAATGAGGAAACAAGAGGCGATCTCCTTGTAATGTCCCTTGTTACATCATCAGGCACATAAAAAATCCTGGAGCTCAAAGTGAGCACAAGCTTGTGCCAATCAAATATACCCTTTCGGAAGGTAAAAGCCTTGAAAATGCATTTGCTGTATAGATTGGGGGATGGAGGGGGAGACGAGGAAACAAATGAGGTCAGCCTAAAGTCATCTGAAACACATAACAATGACCTTAGAAATAATTTAGAAAGAGTGCTTTGCTGCACACGAGGTTGCAAGTGTTATTTACAAGAGCATCTTCTCTGAATAAAATGCCCATTTGTGTGTTTAAGTCACAAGGGGTCATACGCTAGTTTCCTCCACCATGGGAGGTGAAGAGTTGGGTCTGGAAGTAGATTCAGCTTTATGGAATACCTTGTTCTTTCCCTCGTTTAAATTACCCTTATCCTTATCCTTATCCTTATCCTTATCCTTATCCTTATCCTTATCCTTATCCTTATCCTCATCCTCATCCTCATCCTCCTCATCCTCCTCATCCTCATCCTCCTCATCCTCATCCTCATTATTATTATTATTTTAAAAACAGAGGTTTTTCTATTGAGATTTTGAGGCATAGATGGCTGTGGTTGGGGTTTATAATTAGTTATTTATTTAATCATTGGAATATTTACTGTATTTATAATATTTATAATAAATGTTTAATATTAACATTATTTTTTAATTTAATGTTAATATTGATTTAATTTCTTAAGGAAAGAGAACAAAGAATAAAGATATTAAGGAAAGAGAGGAGAGTGGGAATAAAATAAACACATGAATAAATTAAGGGAACACTACTTTGAGTTATGTAAAACTGAATACAGATCAGAAGTTGATTCTTGAGTGCATGGAATCATATTGTCTGATATTTCTTGGAACTGATGAAGATCCACTTCAAAAGCTGAAAACTGACACATTTTCACAAGCCAATCTTTGGCATCGGCTGCAGAAGTGTTTTGTAAAAAAAATATCAATTTATCTTTCTTTTATACAAAAGACACGAAAGATCTCAAGTTCTTTGTCAATAAATAAATTCCAAGTCGGAGCAATATTGTTTAAGAGCATATTAACATAGTTAAAATTTGACTCCTTTTCTGGAACCTATTTCATGGGTGCGTGGGCGCTTCGTGTGCGCGCACATGCGCAGTAACACCCCCCCCCCCAAAAAAAACAAAGCCAAAAAAAAGATGGCGACCATATGCACAGTGCAAGAACTTGGCTTGATACTGTGTTGTCTAGAATTGTAAGAGGTGGTAGTATAGGAGGGTTTCTCCTAAAATCTACCACCATTTCTACTGTTTTGAGTGTGTTTAGTTCAAGATTGCTCCGGTTGCACCACAAGGCTAGTTGTTCAACCTCCCGGCTGTATGCAGATTTGTTGTTGTCTTAAATGAGACCAATCACTACTACTGGCCAGATAGGTAAACTTTTCATCCTCCAGATAGTGTGTGTGTGTGTGTGTGTGTGTGTGTGTGTGTGTGTGTGTGTGTGTGTGTGTGTGTGTGTGTGTGTGTGTGTGTGTGTACATAAACAAGATCAGGAATGGCCTTTTCAGTGGTAATGCCTGACTCTGGAAGCTGAATGTTTCTATGGTGGAGAAAAAAGAAGTCTTCAAATTGTAGATCTAGAGACCATTACTAAGACTACCATGGTCTGCAAAGAAAACCTGAAGCAATCAGTCCTGACTGTTCTCTTGAAGAGATTATGAGCCAGCAGATACTCATATACTTTGGGGGTGTACTGTGTGTAGACAATAGACCAGGAAAAAGTGATTATGCTTGGCAAGACGAAGAGACGAATGGAAATACAGTGAATAAATGATGGCTATCAGACTTTATGGCACCTAGCTAAATAATATTATGAGTCAGAAAGCAACATTTCTGAAAATAGTCATTAAGAATCATGTCAAAGACTGGAATTCAACATTATTTTCTCTTTTATTTATGTTCCTTTCATATTTCAAGGTTGACTCAGCCTTCCATCTTTCCGAGGTCGGTAAAATGAGGACCCAGATTGTTGGGGGCAATATGTTGACTCTATAAACCGCTTAGAGAGGGCTGTAAAGCACTGTAAAGCAGTATAGAAGTCTAAGTGCTATTGCTATTTCAAACATATACCGGTACATCAAACTAATATGTGATGAATCTACTTCAGAGTAGATAACTGAGGATCATGGTCTTTGCGCTGAAGTAAATTACTGTAGAAGTGCTTTCAGGCAGTTTGTGACCTTATGCTATACTTGTAAGAATGACATTGTTGCAACTAATGCTGATGACCGATGAATTGGACAAAAGCCTGCTTTCCAGCTAAAGAAGAGAAGAGAAAGGGGGCCAATTAATCTCGGTACAATTTCTTTATACTGTATTAGTAGTAAAAATCAAGCTTAAAGTTTTGCATGGGAAAGTAGCCATGAGACACATGTTGGGATGAAGAAAAAAATTAGAGAGGGTTGGGGGGGAGAGAGAGAGAGAGAGAGAGAGAGAGAGAGAGAGAGAGAGAGAGAGAGAGAGAGAGAGAGAGAGAGAGAGAGAGAGAGATTTTATATGAACCCAACTATTATGGCTTTGTAATCCACTGTTAATGACTTATTGCATAAACCAAGATTCTGTGGTTTATTTGACAAATGATAAGTAAAACAAATCATGCTAATGTGTGAGGCCTTTGTTTTATTATTTTATAGCTTTATCCTTTCTTATGTAGGATTATAACTTTATCCTTATTATAAAACTCCTATTTTGGCTGCCTCCCTTAAATTTAAAGTATAGGTTGGATTTTAACTTTACAACATTTATCTCCATAAAATAGGTGTTAGTATTTCCAGAATGCAATTATTTTGTAGCAGGCTTGTATTCTGTGTCATATACATAAAATAAAGCTCCTGTCTTTCTTTAATATAACCAGGATTGCTGAATTATAAGCCAATAAAATTATCTCCACCACCACCACCCCTCAACTGACCCTGCTATTTTCTGCTGTGCAGCTGTATCTTTCCTACCACAAGAGAAAGCAATGCTCTCTGATCTTCTCCAGATTTATTTGAACACATATTTGGCTGACATTCTACAAAGGTGGCAGCAGATGTTGAATCAAGAACACTGCTGCAACTTTTAACTCTACTTTCTCGGAAGCTTGCATCACTTCTTTCATGAATAGAGAGGCAAGCCTTTTTTCTCCATCAAAATTAGGATTGAAGCCAAGTTAATTTCTCAGTAAGCAAGGTTGATTCCAAGACTTTGAATGACTTTGGGCCAGGCAACATAGACCTTTGCCTCTTTGAAAATGAATAAGGCACAATACGTGTCTTCTCAAACTTGTAATAGGTCTTCAGGCAAAGTAAGAATGACAGTTCTATTGTGACAGTGAAGGGAGGATTTTTAGATAACATTAGATTAAAGAAGTTTTTTATTATCTCGTGGACTTAAAAAACTAGCTACACTTAGGGAAATGTTTCGCTTTCTGCAGTCTATCCTTCCCAGTAGAGCCCCATGATACATCTCTCACCAGCTCTATAGCTCGTGCTGGGATTAACATAGTTGAATAAATACATGCGCATTCAGGAATAAATGGTACTCTTGAGGAAGAGGCCTCTCTCCAGATTCAGCTCTGCCTCTTATCACTGCAAACACCATGACCAAGGGGAAAAAATACTTTATGTGTGAGGATCTCCAGATTGTTATAGCGATCATAATGGAATGGTTGATCATTACTTTCTCTGACTGGGCGCTTCAATGACATAAGGGAAAAAGTGACAGTATCTGAACTACAGTTGACATAGATAACTTGAAGGAGAAAAATAAGAGTTTTGTGACACCCTAACCTGGCAGGGGTGGCCAAACTATGATTCTTTGAGGACCTGTGGACTTCAACTCCCAGAATTCCTGAGCCAGCCATGCATACATGCATGGCTAGCTCAGGAATTCTGGGAGTTGAAGTCCACAGGTCCTCAAAGAACCATAGTTTGGCCACGCCTAACGTCAGTCCTTCAAGGAAGGCTGAGGCATAAAACAAACTCCACAAAAAATATTGGAACTCTAATTTATGAATATGAATAGGCTATAGTTACAGAATTTTGACATGACAGCATTTTCTTTCTTTCCCTCAAGAACGAAACACTTTATTTTTTCCCCAGGCTATCTTGTTTTCCCAAGCTTAAATCATGTTTTGCTAAATGCCAGTTGCAACATGCCTTCTCCAAGGTAACTTCTGGAGTCTACACACTCAAAGACTAGTTGATTTATTTCCCTCTTACATTGAAGCACCAACAGAAGCTTTTCAAGGAGATCTTGGAAACTAAACAGGTTAGGGCTTAGTACTTTAATGGAGGAATTTCAAGGCTGTTGTCTAGATTGAGATGTAGCAAAACGAACTGGATGTAGACAGTGAGAAACCACATCAATAATGTTGGCAAGAAATCTGTACCAATGTAGTCACCAAGAGTCAGACTTAACTTGAAGATGATTTGACCTTTAATTTTATGAGCACATGGATGAGCATTCAGACTCAACGTCTGGATCACATTGTTATTGCATATATATGGTGGACTTCAGTACACATGTACAAATGAACAAAAATGGCCTCCTGAATCGTTTTTGAAGTGATCTCTATTCTTTTAATGGTAGTATCTGGGGAAAAATTCAAACCCCATCATTACACCAAAACATTCACTGTAACCTTCTTTTCAAATGATTTGCCTTAGTTGATTTACAAATAATGCTACAGGCTGACCTTTTAAATTTGCTCAAACCCCCCGCCCTCTTGACTTGGTACGTGTGTACACATTTTTAAACTGTAAAAAAGAAAATTTGGACTGCAAAGGTTCAGAAATGTTTTTAACTGAATCTGTCATCACATGCATACGATTGCCATGTCAAAGATAGAGACTTCAGTATATATCAGTGATGATGAACCTATGGCATGTGTGCCACAGGTGGCACGCAGAGCCATATTTGAGGGCACGTGAGGCTTTTCCCTATGTCAGCTCCAGTGCGCAAGCACGCGCTGGCCAGCTAATTTTCGACCTTCTTTTCAGCCGTTTTATTTATTAGTTTTATTTATTTAGGATTCTTATATGCCGCCCTACTCCCTGGGGACCCAGGGCGGCATACAACATTTGAAGAACCACTAAACAATAAAATTTAAAACAATTTAAAATACAATTAAAAAGCATATAAAATCTCACATACATAGGGGAGACCAAGATGAAGCTGTCTCAAAACCCCGCCTGCAGGAAGAGCCATGTCTTCACAGCTTTTCGGAAGGCCAGCAAGGTGGGGACAATTTGTATCTCTTGGGGCAAGGCTTTCCTGAAGGCCTCTGTAGCCGATAACAGAGCTCTGGATCAATCTGGAGCTCTGTTATCGGCTGCAGAGGCATTCAGGTCCAGGCATCAGAACATTACATCAACTGCCTCCCTGAATTGAGACAGGGTGGTGAGGTACGGGAAAGCCTCCTGAAGCCTGGGGACGGCGAAAAATGGGCCAATTGGCCAACCAGAAGTTCACTTGTGTGCATCATCCCCACCCTCCTTTTCGCTGTCAGAGATCTTCAGGAACTTCTTCAGCTTTGGACAGTTGCAGCCAGGCCTCACACACCTGGGCCCATTTCTTCTGCAGCCGGCAAGGCTTTCCTGAACGCCTCTGCAGCCGATAACAGAGCTCCAGATTGATCCAGAGCTCTGTTATCGGCTACAGAGGCCTTCAGGAAAGCCTTGCCGGCTGCAGAAGAAATAGACCGAGGTGTGCAAGGCCTGGTTGCAACTATGTGAAGGTAAGTAGTAGGGCAGCTCCTCTTCCATTTCGTTTCCGAACTTCCGATTGGCCCGTTGGGCCATTTTTCGCCGTCCCCAGGCTTCAGGAGGCTTTCCTGAACCCCGGGGAGAGTGAAAAACAGCCCAATGGGCCTACTGGAAGTCCAGAGGCTTCAGTGAGGTCTATGCACATGCGCACGGTGGGGGGCAGCGTGGGGGATGTGCGCATGCACGGGGGGAAGGGCATTGCATTATGGGTGTGGGCACCTGAGCCAAAAAAGGTTCACCATCATTGGTATATGGAGAAATGGTGAAAAGGGGACAGGAAAAGAGACACACACAAAAAAGAGCAGTTTCCATTTGACAGTACTCACAGTGCTGTTCTTCAAAGAAATACTGAGAAAATGAAGCCCTGATTGATTCAATAAATAGAAAGGGATGTTCACACCAAGGTTAGCTGCTTTAAAGCAAAGCATGTTTCGCAAACATGCCCCCAGGGCTAAATCAATTATTTTTAACCAGCCTGTCAGTGTTCAGAACCAATGAAGTATTCTGAAATGCAGACTCCTAACTGAGGGTTACTGAAGCATGGAGAATGCTGTCTTCACATACATTTTGAAGGCACTTCCACCATATGGAATTAGCTCTGGAACTGCAAACATACATGTTTTGCTTCTGTGTAGTAGGTAAAATAGCCATCCAAATGTCAGTATCTTCCTCTCTTTGGCTAATCTCAAGAAGATAAGCAGAAAATCTTATCACTGCCTGGAGGAAAGTGCACCAGGAAATAGCAAGACTGTGGATTAGACTGCAAGCTTAAATATCAATCGATTGATTGCCTAGAAGAAGGAATGGCAAGATATTTTAATACTGTTGCCTAGAAAACGACATGAATAGGTTGATGTGGTAACTAGGATTCAAGTCTGATTTGAGGAAGACTTTATTTTTTGAACCAAAATGGTTTTTGGTAATTTTCAAAACATTGAGGAGGAGATCTGCTGTTGAGAACATTAAATTCTTGCACCAGAAAGAGACTTCTTATATTTCAACAGCTGATGTGATGTAGTAGAGTTGAATTATGGCAAAGTAGATACTATTAATTTGTTATTTATTTATTATTTGTTAAATTTATTTGCAGCCTATCTTGCTATGGGGCTACACTAGGTGACCTGCAATGATAAAAAGAAAGAAATGAAGAGAGGGTAAACAGAAGTAAGATAACAGAACAATAAAACAAACAATGAAAAAGAACATAACGAGACTACATCAATATGATAACCAAAAGTGAAAATAAAAATATTAATATGAAACCCACAGGTCAATTCAATCTGAATGTTGTCATGTGGATAAAATGTAGGGATGGAGGAGAGAGAAAAATGCTTGCAAAAAGATGACTGAAAGAAATTAATTTGGCTGGAATGATCAATGGAGAATCTTGAATTGTTCTGCATATGCAATTATTACAATGATCAGTTTTTATAATTTCAGAAGTTTTTTCCCTCCTAGGGGGGAAAATACAAAATGGAGTAATGTGAATCTAATCAGGAACAGATACAAAGCTGTTCATTTTATCTCTGCTCAATTTATACTAATTTTAAATTAATTACCTATAAAAAGAGGGTGGTTTTTTTTTTGGAGAGGTGGTTTTAACCATGTATTTGTTTTAGGATTCTTTTGATTTGCATACCCTAGAAATGATAGCACAACATCTATTTTGTCAGCACGCAGATGGACGAGCGAGGACAATTATTGAGATGTGTGACCCTTCCTTCGGCTGCTGAACATCTATTTTAACAAAACAGCAAAAGTCAATCTAAAGCCAGTGACTACCCAGTATTGACATGCAGAGAAAGGTCATATGGACCTTTAGACAGATTCCTGCATGAATCAGTGCACTGCCAAATTGATGGAACCTCAACTTAATGTTTTGCCAATAATTGCAAGTGAATTTCATATGCCACCCACTGGTAGCCTTTCTGACAGCTTCAAATGACCCACAGATTCATTGAACGGGTTGAAATGGACAGAACGTTCAGGCTCAGAACAGCAAAGAAAGGGAAGGCAGATGGCTCCAGAACGTGTTTATATATCACACTCAGGTACATATGCATCTACAACATATGCACAACAGAGCAAACTGAGGAAAAGAAGCTCAGCGCAAAATAGACAAGCAATTTTTGTACTTTTCCCCCTCTTAAGTGTTGAAGCTTAATTTACAGTGGCTTATTTCTCACAGCAGTTGAGGTGATAAAAATATTTCTGAATGCTGTTCTTCAGCCTGTAGCAGATAAAATACATTTGCAATATCCTAAGCATGGCCAAACATCATGGCAAAGACTAAGCCTACATTTCCTTTATGGCTTCCTATTTACAACATTCATTCATTCATTTGGATGTAAAGAAGCATTAAATCACATCAAGCCCCATTGTAAATCTGTTGTGGTACAATCCAAATACCGGTACATGTACAGGCTGGCTAGGGATTTAAGTCTCTCATCTCTTAAAGATACCAATTAGGAAAGGAATAGCTGTGGAAGAATCTGAAAGTAAACATTTAAAACTGTTTTTAAAAAGGTTCTAACTTTCCTTTAGAGAACCTTTTTCACTATGTTACGTTGTCAATAAAAATAACATTACAAAATAGTTCCTTTATGTCCAAGTGGAACTGTTTTTATTTTTCAGAAGCAATGACGAGAGGAAGGAAGAGAAAAAGGTAGAATTTTTGCAGTGCTTTTATACTTAAAAGAACACATGGATTGCAGAAAACAAAATGTTATTGTTTGTATGCTTGATTGAAAAATCTCTTTCAATTGCACTTGATAGGTATTTGGTTCAATTTGGTAAAAAAAGAAACCAGGTTTTGGAAGAAACTACTAGTAGATAATCTATTTGGATAATCTATTACTAGTCTTAATTTCTCAATGGTGGTAGACTTTAGGATAAGGTGACCAGACGTCCCGATTTTGGCGGGACAGAGCCGCTTTTTAATCATTTGTCCTGCGTCCCGCCCGCCCTCTTAAAAAGTCCCGATTTTTTCAAAGTTTGCCCGACAACAAAAAATTTTTTAAAATAAACAGCGGGACGTCTGGTCACCTTGAAGCCGGCGCTGATTGGTCAGAGCAGAGAGTCTACTCTACTGTTCTGACCAATCAGCGGCGGCTTCACATCAGGCAGGGAGCGTTAAAAGTGCTCCCGCCACCGCCGCCGCCATTTCGCTGCACACTGCCACCTTGTTGTAGTCGGCTTGTAGTCGGAGAGCTGAGCGAGCCGCCCTCTTTGACCGTTCCTGCCCGCTGCTGGCCGAACCCCCTGCCGCCTGAAGCCTGCTCCTGGCCGCCGTTGCTGAGCCACCATACGGTAGGATTTTTTTTAAAATTGTTTAAGGCAGGGGGACTTGCCAAGGGGGTGCAAGGCCAAGGGTCTTCCTAGTCATGCTAGTAGCAGTAGCCGAGGTTTTGAGGCGGCATGAAGCGCTTTCTGGAAGGTCGGCTTCACTTCAAGCAGCCGGGAAGGACGGGCCTGAAAGGGGGGGCAGAGGCGCGTCCACACGGCACCGTCAAAGAGGGCGGCTCGCTCGGCTCTCCGACTACAAGCCGAGTTAGGTGGGGGAAAAGAGATGAGGAAGGCGAACGAGGGAAGAAACGAGGGCGAGCTACCGGGGGGGTGGGGAGGAAACCTTGCTGCCGCCTTCTGCTTCCCCCATAAATACGTGGCCTGGATTTCAGAGGACGGGGTGGATTGAAAAAAAGTTGCTCCATATCAGGGGTGGCCAAACCGTGGCGCATGCGCCAAACGTGGCGCATTGGATGATTGCAAGTGGCGCATTGCAATCATCCAAAGGACAGAAGCTTTTCTGCCCGGCGAGCGGGACGGCAGCGCACGCGCAAGGAAAGCCGGAGGACGGCGCTGAGGCTCTCCAGGCAGCGGCAGGTGACAGTGGGCGCCGGCCGAGTCATCTCACGGGCAGCTGCGCTGACCCTGCCTCCGCCGAGGAGGAGGGGGAAAGGAAAGCGCTCCCGCAGAGCATCCCAACTGCAAGTTATTGTCGCCCGTCCTGCCCAAGTGGCCGCGTGACGTGACCCCGGAGCCGGATGGGCACAAGGGCAGGAAGAGAAAAAGAAAGAAAAGGTGATGCCCCGCTCGCTGGGCGCCTCTGCGCCGCGGTCGAAATCACTTCCGTTCGCTAAAACAGCGTCACCTTTTCTTTTTCTCTCTCTTCCTGCCCTTGTGCCCATCCGGCTCCGGGGTCACGTCGCGTGGCCGCTTGGGCAGGACGGGCAACGATAACTTGCAGTTGGGATGCTCTGCAAGAGCGCTTTCCTTCCCTTTCCCCCTCCTCCTCGGCGGAGGCAGGGTCAGCGCGGCTGCCCGTGAGAGCCTCGTGTGCTCGACGCCGTCCTCTGGCATTCCTTCCGCGCTCGCTGCCATTCCATCCGAGAGCCGCCAAGTGGAGTGCGCTTGATGGGCTAAATCACCGCCTTTCTCCTCCTCCTCCCCCTTGGCTGGGCTGACGGCTTCCCGTCTTCCAGGAGCCTCGGTAGGTTGTTTGCTGCTGGATCTTCTTCAGCCAGCTCCTCTCCACAGCCAGGAAGGAAGGAAGGAAGGAAAAAGAAGAAAGAAGAAGAAGGAGAGAGAGAGAGAGAGAGAGAGAGAGAGAGAGAGAGAGAGAGAGAGAGAGAGAGAGAGAGAGAGAGAGAGAGAGAGAGAGAGAGAGAGAGAGAGGTTAGGAAGGCAGGAAGACAGAAAGAAAGAAAAAGATGTTAGGAAAGAAGAAAGATGAAGGAAGGAAGGAAGGAAGGAAGGAAGGAAGGAAGGAAGGAAGGAAGGAAGGAAGGAAGGAAGGAAGGAAGGAAGGAAGGAAGGAAGAAGAAAGAAGAGACAAAGAAAGAAAGAAAAGTTAGGAAGGAAGGAAGACAGAAAGAAAGAAAAGTTAGGAAGGAAGGAAGGAAGACAGAAAGAAAGAAAGAAATGTAATGCTGATTAATGATTAATGACAATGACTCTACTGGACTGAACAGTGAAAATAGAGATAAAGATAACAGTGATAATGATAACAGAGATAAAGATATCAAGAATAATTATGTTCAGATTGATGATAAGGATTTTGAGATATATAAAATGGAAAAAGGAATGAAGAAAATTAAATATATACAGAAAGTAAAATTAAGAGAGAGGAAAAGAGAGTGGGGAAAGAGAACTTATTGGTACAAAATTAAAAGAAAGATGAAAAAAAATTAAGCAGATGGGGTGGAGGAAATATATATATATAAACAAAGTAGTTGAGAAACTAAAAGGGAATGGATGATGATATTGGAATATTATAGAAATGTTTTTTTAATTTAAAATTATCTTATTAAGAGAAAAAAATTTCTGTTTTTTTATATACAGATTAATATTGTTTAACAAATTAAAAGATTTGATATTTTAGATATAACAAAGTTAATTAAGATGAGAAGTATGAATGATAAATATAAGTATTAGAGCTCAAAAGATGTATTATGATTGTGTGTTTTTTTTTCATTTTTTTCAATTTATTTTTTCACATACGAAATTTGTTCAAATGAAAAAATCTTAAAGGGGAAAAATGTATTATTTTAAGAGTTGAATATGTAATTGAATAAATTTAGAAAGAATTTTGATGATTAGTAAATGAAACGATATATTATGATTGTGTATAATTAATATAACGTTAGAAATTCAAAGATTTTTTTTTCTTCTCTTTCGTTCTTTTTATAAAGATTAATAATGTTTAATCTTTTGGAATAATGTGGATAAAACAATGACAATAAGAGAAATATGGAATAAATATGATCACTAGAATTTAAGGGAAATTGCTTAAATATTAAATAATGAACAGGAAATATGAATGTTAATTACTTTAAAATTTATTAAACTGAGAGTTGATAAGTTAATTGATTTGGATTTTTTCCTTTCCTTTTTATATTTTATTTTTTCTTTACTACTTGTTGAATATTTATAGAGTGGATAAAATTAGACAGAATTTTGATGATTAATATGAGAAATTAAAAGAATAATTGGGCATTTAGTTTTTTGATAGAACAAAGGATAAAAAACAGAAGCGATGAATAAAGAGATTAAAGAATTAAAGGAAGCAATTTGGCTTAAAATTAAAAAACAGGAGACAGTAACTATCTTGGAAAGTTAAGCGAATAGCGATCTATTTGGATGAAAATTTGGAATTAACTGGTGCATATCCCAGATGACAAAACTAGAAATTAGATTTTTTTTTCTTTTTTTCTTTTTTCTTTTTTTGGGGAGGTAAGATGGAAATAGCAGCATGTACCTAGAAGAGAGTATAACATAAAAAAATAATAATATAACTATAATGATGGTTTTTTTTTAAAAAAAGAGATATGATTAGTTTAAAATTGGGATTAGCATCAGTCTGCCAAATATAAAATGAGTTTAGTATAAAAGCACTCCAGGAAAGGCAAAGAAAATGAAAGAGGAAGTAGAAGGGGAGGAAGAGAAGGTGTAGAGAGGGTTGAGGAGGAGGGAAGGAGTTAGAAAGTAGGAGGAGAAGACCCCCCCTCAGGAACCCATCCCTCAGGAACCCACCCCTCAGGAACCCACCTGACCGACACCCCCCCCCCCCGGTCAATGGTGTCCCTCTTTAGCAATTTTAAAATCTGGTCACCTTACTTTAGGAGAAACCCGCCCATACTTCCACCTCTTACAATACTAGACAACACAGAATCAACAGTAGAGACTTCAAATTTCTAGGTTCTACTATATCGCAAGATCTAAAATGGACACCTAACATCAAAAATGTCATTAAAAAAGCACATCAAAGAATGTTCTTTCTGCGCCAACTCAGAAAGCTCAAACTGCCCAAAGAGCTGCTGATACAGTTCTACAGAGGAATTATTGAGTCTGTCATCTGCACCTCTATAACTGTCTGGTTTGGTTCTGCAACCCAATAAGACAGACACAGACTTCAGAGGATAATCAGAACTGCAGAAAAAACAGTTGCTACCAACCTGCCTTCCATTGCGGACCTGTATACTGCATGAGTCAAAAAGAGGGCTGTGAAAATATTTACAGACCCCTCACATCCTGGACATAAACTGTTTCAACTCTTACCCTCAAAACGACGCTATAGAGCACTGCACAGCAGAACAACTAGACACCAGAACAGTTTTTTTTCCAAACGCCATCACTCTGCTAAACAAATAATCCCCTCAACACTGACAAACTATTTACTAAGTCTGCACTAGTATTAATCATCTCATCGTTCCCATCACCCATCTCCTCCCACAAATGACTGTATGACTGTAACTTTGTTGCTTGTATCCTTACAATTTATATTGATTGGTTCCTAATATGATTTGATTGCTTATTTGTACCCTATGACTATCATTAAGTGTTGTACCTTATGATTTTTGACGAATGTATCTTTTCTTTTATGTACATTGAGAGCATATGCACCAAGACAAATTCCTTGTGTGTCCAATCACACTTGACCAATAAAAAATTCTATTCTATTCTATTCTATTCTATTCTATTCTATTCTATTCTATTCTATTCTATTCTATTCTATTCTATTCTATTCTATTCTAATTTCTCACAGTTAAGAATACTGTTCTGCCACAATCTTCCTCAATCTGGTGTCGTCTAGATTTGTTATATTCTGATAAAGATTCTGGGATTTATAACCCAACACAGGTGGTCCTTAACTTACAATCATTCATTTAATGACAATTCAAAGTTACAACAGCACTGAAAAAAGTGACTTGCCATCACAGTTTTAACCATTGTAATATCCCAACAGTCACGTGATCACAATCGTGCAATATCTTTATAAGGATATGCATCTACAACAGCAAAGGACCTATTTTAAACAATTTAAAAAGAAAAAGCCATCTTATATGAGTCTTGGTAAGGTCTAACTTGGTAACTATTAAATAGTTTGCCTAATGGATCAGTTTGCCATCATTATTTCACCAGCATCTCCTGGCATCTCCTGGCAGAACTGGGGGAGTCTCTGGATTAAAATCTGTAGAAATGACCTTGTTTCTCAATCCAAATGGCTCCCAGGACAAGTCAAATGAAAATATTAATGAGCAAGATAATTTCAGAACTCAGGCTAGCAATTTAATAGGCATTACACACATAAGCACATTTACACACAGACACACAGACACACACACACACACACACACACACACACACACACACACACACACACACACACACATGGTGGGAAAGGAAGAGGGTAAAATGTAGTTATAATTTATATACTTAGACTCAAAGACCCAAGCCACCACAAGGTTGTTGTAAGGAATATCCTTCTGGGTTCAGTTCCAAGTGGGGAAAAAGACACTGGATTCATGGAAGTTGTTTGGAAAGAAGGTTTAATGGAGAACAAAGGAACAGGAGCACATGGCAGGAGCTCCTGAACCGAAAAGGTAGATCACATGTTTCTAGATGTAGGTGAAGAGAAAAGGAAGGAGAAGATGCTGAGTCTCCTGGTTTTATGACCTCTGTTGGGCCCCGCCTCTTAGTTTCCTGTTCCTGTGTATGTAATGCACTCCGATTGGTGGTCAGACCCCCAGGGGCATGCTGGGGCAACTCTTGTGGGCTGCCCTGAGTCCCAGGCTGATGTAATCTTCCCAGGTCCCATGTGGTGTAATGAAAGGGCTTTGGGCAATTCCTAATATGGTTATTTGTTATGTAGAAGACTGTTGCTGGGCCCAGTCCTTAATGGCCCATTGACAAAAGTGGGGGCTACTAAGAGGAGTCTTTTGTCTGCTTAAAAGCATGTTTCCAGGGATATTCTATAGAATATATTCTGCCTTTTAATATTTCCTAGGATATTTCATTTTTCTAGGAGAGGGGTGGGTGCTAACTTCCTACAAGGTAAAATAAACATAAGGAGTACTAACAATAGAAAGGGATAGTTTACTATATAACAATACCTAATGAAATAATGTTTTGAATTCCAGAGTAGTGGGGGGGGGGGACCACAGAGGAATTCAAAGGTTGATTCTAAGATCCATGAAGGGGCATTTCTGGTTGGGGCATTGAACTCCAGAGTTCTTTCTCATTGTCTTGAAAGTTTTACACAAACAAACCCAACTAATAGAAATTCTTCTAGTTGTTCACTTGAATAGAAATCATTATGGAAGAGGTGGGAGAAAAGGCCTCTTAATTTGGGAAGAAGCCCTTGATTCCCATTCATTTTCCTGTGCCACAGAGCTGACAGAGTCGGTCTTTCAGCAAAGCTCTTCCTTCCCTAGACTTCTTTTGCTTGGCCTGAAATGGAGAAAATAAAACCAGGAAGTAAGCAGGATGCTCAATTGATATATTGTGTGGTTTAGCTCTCAGATATCAGGCTTTTGGTTCCATCTCATAAAATACAGCCAAGAAAGATTTGGAATGCATTCATTCCAGTTGATCTATTTAGCAATGAGGTAATCTGTAGCTGCTTTATCATAAACAAACTAGTCGCCAAGATTTTAACAAATATTGGTGCTCTTTTCTTTTTTAAACAGGAAGCCCAAGCTGGACGACAGCATCTTACAGTGCCAAAGGGCAATAGAGATAACTTCATGTTTTGACAGCTTGGGTAGAAAATACAAATCCAACAATCTGTGATAAAATTGAATTTCTGTCTGGTGCCACAAATACTGCAATGGTAAAAAGAATTCATATTTTTTAAAAGAAGTACATATTACAGCTGTGAACAATCCATCCATCCATTCATTCCATTTATATGATTGCCCATCTTAAATACATAACTCTGTGTGTCTAACAATGAATAAAAACAAAGTATATTTATTATTACAGCAGAATAAAATAAATAGCCTATACAGCAGCCAAGATAAATACCAAGCAACAACAATTGACACAATAATGGTACAGGCTCACTCTCCCAGTGTCCCAAGCTCAGTTATAAAACTAGGCCTTCAAGACCTTAGAGATATTCAGCATTGTTGGAATAAGTCTGATCTCTTGGGGAATTATGTTCCAGAGATTGGGCATCATGACAGAAGAGGGTCTTTTCCTGGGTCATGTCAGACCCAAGCCCAGACACCACAGTAAAATCCAATTGAGTCCAATTCTTCATTTGCTTACACTTAATGGACTGAGTCTTGCCAGACTAAAGCTATAACCTTCTAATGTAATAGATATACCCTGGGAGATTGTAGGCAAGTGATGGCTAATCTTTTTCTCACCGCGTGCTGAAAGCGTGTGCCAGCACCCATAATGCAATGCGCACGACACCCCCCATGTGCCCCGCCCCACACACATCCGTGTGTGATCCCCGCGCATGTGCACATGACCCCCTGCCCTATTTTGGGCCTAGCAGGCCTCCTTGCAGCCTCCTGGGACCAGGAAAAGGGCCACTGGGGCGCTGCACCACCCCATGCCTCCTTTTAGGCTTAGTAGGCCTCTCTGCAGCCTCCTGGGACCAAAACCGGGCCATGGGGAGGTGCACCGCACACCCCACACCCCATTTTGGGCCTAGCGGGCCTCCCTGCAGCCTCCTGGGACCAAAAATGGACCACAGGGGAGGTGCCGCACCCCCCACATTCCCCCTGCCTCCTGTGCATGCACGCATGACCCCCCACTCTCCGCGCACGCGTGGCAGATACCCAAAAATCAGCTGGCTGGCAGGAGGCGTGTGTGTATGCGCGGTGGAGCTCAGCTGGGCGACGGCTCATGTGCCCGCAGAGAGGGCTCTGCGTGCCACCTGTGGTACATGTGCCATAGGTTCGCCATCACCATTCTATGCTATCCCGAACCTCCTCCTCTCTCCCCCATCCAGCTTGGCATTATGCAGTCTCTAAATTTGGGCTTCTCTCTAGAATGTCTATGGAGATTCTCAGTTATCCAGGTCATCGTTGTCTCAAAAGTTCTCTCTAGAATGTACCACCACCTCCCTGGGAAACTGTGGTGCTCTTGCCAGACACACTGACTCCACTTATTCTCTAGGTGCACATTCCTGCCAGATGATGTTCCCTAATGGTAAGGCTCCAGAGAATGTGTAATAGGATAGGTAGTTATAACGGGGGAGAATCCAAGTCCTGCAAGTAACTTGGTCCTATGCCAGTGGTGGGTTCCTACCAGTGCGGTCCACTCTATAGCACCGGTAGCGGCCCGCTGGTGACGTCACAGTACCGGTGCGGTCAGTTGCCGGTAACTGGGTGCCATATTTTTTTTAAAAAAATTAATTTTTTAAAATTTCTGCGCATGCCCAGAAACCTGAAAATTAAGTCTTTCCCCATCCCTTCGCTTGAAACTTTTCCTTCGCTTTTGCCTAAAGCTTCCCAAAGTGGGCGTTTTCTGAAAGCTTAACCTTTTATACTGTTAATTTTATACAGTTTTATACTGTTATTCTTTAGATGAAAACATTGAGGACTGTTAAAAGATACTGTTCTTTTAACAGTCCTCAATATTTTCGTCTAAGGAATCCATGACTGAAATCAAAAATGCTGTATGAGACTTGCTTGTCTTTTAACTATAGCATTTTCTGCATATAAAGGTTGCTGTGTTGCCATGGTGTAACACGCACTTTGTATGCAAAGCTTTTCATGTAAGGTATAAAATAGCAAAAATAGTAGTAACATCTCTCTGAAATAACTAATATATGACCGGCAAGCCACGCCCACCCGGTCACATGGCTGGCAAGCCACGCCCACCCGGTCACATGGCTGGCAAGCCACACCCACAAAATAAGCTACACCCACAGAGTGGTAGTAAAAAAATTAGGAACCCGCCCCTGTCCTATGCTACAGTATGCAGGACTTGTTGTGCCTTTAAGTCAATATTGACTCCAAGTGACTACCTAGACTAATAATGGTTGCGGTTTTCCTAACAAGTTTTGAAAGTGGTTTGTCCTTGCCTTCTTCCCAAGGCTGAGACAGAAGGACTGGCCCAAGGCCATCCAGCTGTTCCATCCCTAAGATGGAATGAGAACTCATATTGCCTTCACCACTACATCAAACTAGCTCTCATTTATAGAAGCATCTATATATTTGTCTATATCTATTTGTATTTGTTTATTTTGTCAAGCATAAATGAATATAAGCAAAGTGCAAACAGTAAAACATGATTGAATATATATATATAATATTACAAGCATGAATAAGAGTAGAAGAGGTATGAATATATGGGTACATTAGGACAGGAATGGTAGACACGATTGTGCGCTTATGCACGCCCCTTACTGACCTCTTAGGAATGGGGTGAGGTCAATGGTAGATAATAAGAGGTTGAAGTTTTTGGGGTTTGGGGAAGAAACTACTGAGTCAGGTAAAGTGTTCCAGGCGTTGACAACTCTGTTGTTGAAGTCGAATTTTTTGCAATCAAGTCTGGAGCGGTTTACATTAAGTTTGTATCTATTATGAGCTCGTGTATTATTGCAGTTGAAGCTGAAATAGTCATTAACAGGTAGGACATTGAGGCGGATAATTTTGTGAGCTACACTTAGGTCAGATCGAAGGCGGCGGAGTTCTAAGTTTTGAAGTCCCAAAATTTCTAGTCTGGTTTCATAAGGAATTCTGTTGTGAACAGAGGAATGTAATACTCTTCTTGTGAAGTATCGCTGGACATTCTCAATAGTGTTAATGTCTGATATGAAGTGTGGGTTCCAGACTGATGAGCTGTATTCAAGGATTGGTCTAGCAAATGTTTTGTATGCTCTGGTTAAGAGTACAATGTTACCAGAGAAGAAGCTGCGCAAGATTAGGTTAACCACTCTTAATGCCTTCTTTGCTATGTAGTTGCAGTGGGCTCTGGCACTTAGATCGTTTGAGATGAGTACTCCGAGGTCCTTTACTGAGTGAGGATCATCATCAAGGTCATGATCATTAAGTTTGTATTTGGTGTTTTGATTATTTTTGCCAATGTGTAAAACTGAGCATTTGTTGATAGAGATTGGTAGTTGCCACTTGTTAGACCATTCAGAAATATAGTCAAGGTCTTTTTGAAGGGTTGCAGTATTGTCTGTGGTGTTGAAAAGTTTTACGTCATCTGCGAAGAGGACGCAGTTGCTTTGTATAATATCACAAATGTCATTTATATAAAGAATGAAGAGAGTGGGTCCCAAAACACTTCCTTGGGGAACACCGCTGTTAACAGGTACAGGGTTTGATAGAGATGATCCTATTTTAACCACTTGTTGTCTGTTTGACAGGAATGCGTTGAGTATCCTTAATTTCTAAATACACTCTGTGTGTGTGTGTGTGTGTGTGTGTGTGTGTGTGTGTGTGTGTGTGTGTGTAGTGGCATTTGTTTTGCTATTATAAACATAATTTTCCCTATCATTAAAAGATGTAGGGATGCTTATCAAATCTGCAGATAATTGTTTCCATTCAAAATTGATAAAAAATAAAGATAGCTAATAAAAGACTTAAATAATGTTCAACATTAGGTTTCGAGATTGGCAGGAAAGTAACAGAAATAGACATAATCTTATTTACTTAGGAAATAAAAATCAAAAGCATACATATAATATGGGATAGCTGGCTTGATAATTTTTTTTTCCCATTCACTTGTGTCCGATTCTTGGAATTGCCTAGACGGGTCCCCGCAGTCAAGTTAGCAAGGTTTTTCAGAAGTGGTTTGCCATTGTTGGTACTAAGAAAAAAGAGCTTGGAATAGTAGTTGATTGCAAATGAAATATGTTCCACAAGTAGAACGAGTCTGCAAAAAGCCAAATGCAATTTTAGGCTATGTGAACAGGAATACAATTTCCCAATCACTGCAAGTAATGATTTCACTTCTGTCAGCTTTGGCCAGACACCACTTCACTCTGAATGACTTTGGACATCACAGTGTAAGAACAGTTCAGAGAAATTAAAATTGGTTCCGAGGAAGGTAGTATGATGAATGATCAGGGGATGGGAGATTAACCTTATGAAGAGAAAATGGGGGAGATGAGGATGTTTGTCCTGGGAGACAACTGAGAGACACCCTTCAAATAACTGAAAGTTTGTTACACAGCGAAAGGTCGTGACGTATTCTTTCTTGTCTTAGAATGGAAGAGGTGCGTTAGGATTTACTTGAGGGACTGCCTGTTTGCCAGAATTTCTATCTTGCTTCTGGTTTCAAATGCAAACCCACTCATATGATGGCCATGAAAATTAGCAGTTTACTCAAGTGAAAGAGGTAACAGCAGACATTTAAAAAAAAAATTATTTAGCAAAAGATGAATCAAAAGAAAAAAAAAGAAAAAGAAATAAACCAAAAACCTGCAAGAAAAGAAAAATTTAAGAAACATATAAATGACTTCTGACCTTCTCAACAGATAATTAATAATAATTAACAAGTAATAATAATTAATAACAATAATTAATAATAATCTTATTGGTCCTCCTCCCTCTTAATTTTTTTTTTGCAAATCCTCTCACTCCCTCTTTTATTTTGCATCTTGCTTAACCTTCAAATCCATTAATCATCAATTCAATTTTCCCCTTTTTCCCCAGAAAAAAGTCCATATAAGGTTTCCAGTGTTAGAAAAATGTCTGCCCCACTGTGTTGTTAGTCAAAAGTGTAGACAAGACTGAGGTCTATACAGGGGCCTTTGGGGAAGCAGACCTTGTCAGCCTTTAGAGGTAGTCCAAACAAAAAGCTCCAAACATGAGTACTAACACTACCTTTACTGTAAGGTTACAATAACAGAATCTTGCAAGTCTGAAAAGACATACTGTATCTCCACCAGGGGCGGGTTCCTAATTTTTTTACAACCACTCTGTGGGCGTGGCTTATTTTGTGGGTGTGGCTTGCCAGCCATGTGACCGGGTGGGCGTGGCTTCTCGGACTGCTGAAGGGAGGGGAACTGAGATAGGTCCTGCCGCTCATTCCCCCTCCCCTCAGCAGCTCGAGAAGCCTCAAACGTGCAAAAATGTCTAGGATCATCACCACGCGTTCGTGGCTTCTCGGACTGCTGAAGGGAGGGGAACTGAGATAGCTCCTGCCGCCCGTTCTTTCAGCGTCTCACGCGCTCCCTCAGCCATCCTCCCCTGCTTGGACTCACTTTGGGGTAGGAAGGCAGCGCATGCGCAGTGCCGGAAGCTTGGCTTCTGGGCATGCGCAGAAGAATTTTTTTAAAAAAAAATGGCGGCACCCAGGCACCGGCAACCGACCGCACCGGTACTGTGACATCACCAGTGGGCCGCTACCAGTGCTATAGAGTGGACCGCACTGGTAGGAACCCACCACTGATCTCCAATATACAGTCCAAGAAACTAGGGAGGGTCCCTTCCGAGATGTTAGACTCAGTCCAGCTCCTTCTGTGTGCTGATCTGCCTCTTATCTGACAAGGCCTAATTTGTGGCTCTACGTCCTCCTCCTTCTCCTCCTGTCTCTCAAGGATATTCTCTCAGACCATTTAGTGACCACTTGCTTCTTTCCATCTAGTCTGCCACTTTTGCGTCTTTTGTTGGCTTTATTGTAATTTCTTTGTTTTAATGTTGTGAACCACCCAGAGTCTTTGGGAGTTGGGTTAGATATGGGTTTATTATTATTATGGTTTGGTCCAGGGGCGGGTTGCTCTCTTATCTTGCTACCGGTGCGCTGCACCCGCATCACCACGTTTTGTGCATGTGCACACTAGCTAAGTGTGTGCACCCCCTTGCGCAATTTTGCTTCCGCGCATGCGCAGGAAGAAAAAAAAGCCCAGAAATTCAGAAAAAAAGATGGCGGCTCCTAGGGACCGACAGCCAACCGCACCGGGTCGGTAACCTCTTAGTGACGTCACCAGCCCGCTGCTACCGGTGCGATAGAGTGGACCGCACCGGTAGGAACCCACCACTGGTTTGGTCACACAGTTAACCTGGTGTTTAGACTGGATTTGTCATTTTTATCCCTCTATCAAGACCTTCCCTGGGATAAACTGATGTTGTTGTTTGAAGATATTAAAGGTACCATCGCACAATGTAAGAAACAAATAAAGCCACTTTTTGCGATTGACTGATGGTGTTTTCCTCAATATCGATGATGTTCAAGTGCTCCATATGCTTTGGGATTGCACTCAAAGCACCTATTACTATTGGTACTGTCTTTGCTTTCTTTTGCCACAGTTTCTATGGAGATTCTCACTCATCCAGGTCATGGTTTTGTCCCAAAGGTGCTTTTTCAAGAGGCAACTGGACTTTCTGGTTTTTTCTTTGAAGACATTTCACTTCTCATCCAAAAAGCTTCTTCAGCTTCTTGGTTAAGAAGTGAAACATCTTCAAAGAAAAACCAGAAAGTCCAGTTGCCTCTTGGAAAAAACACCTTTGGAATGTTTTGCCAAGTTGTTCTACTTGTGTTTGCAGGTGTTTGTAATTTTTTATTTTCTCCAGATTTTTTCTCTCTCTTATTCTGATTTCTCCAGGTATTGTAATGTCTACTATTCAGACTTTTTTTTGTCTTTCTCACTGACAATTGTTAAGTCTGGGGTGTTATGTGACAGGTGCTTGTCTGTTTGAATTCTAAAGTCCCAGAGCACTGTAGCTTCTTCATTCTCTATTACTTTATCTTTTTTGTGGTTCCACCAGTTCTTGCTTGCAGGCAAAGGATATTTCTTTCAAAATAGTAAGAGCAACTTGATGGAAGAAAAAACCACTCAGATAAGTGATGGCTCCCTTTCATTGGACATGTACAAGCAGAAGCTAGAAACCATCTGTTTAGAAGTTTTAATTTGGATTCCTGCAGTGAGTAAGAGGTTGCAAATCTGTTCTTCTCACTCATGCGAACTTTAGATATTCAGCCACAAAATTAGAAGGTAGCAGGAGATCGTTCAGTTTATCCCAATAGCCATGAGTCAGAATATTTTATGCTGTGACCTACACTCATTTATAGGTTAAACCATACCATCTCTAGTGCAGTGTATCATAAGCAATATCACAATGTTATCTCATACAGGTTCAGTATGCCCTTATCATAAGAAAATTCACAATCCATTTAATAGCTAAATGAACACAAAATCAGTCCATGCCCTTCATGTATAAAACAGCAAGAACAGATTAAATGCAATATATAGGGTTTCTTGTCCTGGGCAATGTTTTTCATCTGATGTGTTCCATGCTGAGATACATATTTGATTAGTTCATGGGGAGGCTCAGTGTATCATGGAAAAACCATAATTTAATTGGCAGCAGTTAAGTGAGAGTTTGTTTCAGCCCTGAACAGTCCTAGGATGGTTTCAGGCTAACTAACCTCCCTTAGCTAGCTGTTTTGTTTAAATAGAGATGAAGGGGTAATAAACATTTAACCCTCTCTTCCTTCTGTTGGCATAAAGCTAAAGACTTAGGAAAGCCCTCTATGATAGGATTTCCTTAGCAACATTTTCTCACTTTATGTGTGCAATTTTTACCCTACTGGCTTTCTAGTGCAAAGGTCTCCAAACTTGGCAACTTTAAGAGTTGTGGATTTCAACTCCGAGAATTCCTCAGCTAGCATAGCTGGGGAGTTAAAGTCCACAAGTCTTAAAGTTGCCAAGTTTGGAGATCCCTGCTCTATGTGGATAGGTATGAAACAATAGGGTTAGGTGGCAACTCTCCCCAACTCAGAGATAGAAGAGACAGTCTTCTATACCTTTGCAGAAGCTGATGGAGGCTCCCCATTTGACTAGATGATCTGTGGTCATCTGCCACTAGTTCATGAGAGACTTGTGACATTCTCAGAGCAGTGCAGCACACTGGGTTACTCCTGTCATTTGCACACACTCATAAAGTGATATATATTTACAGTATGTGTGTAAGAGACCTAAGAGCAAGAGTGAAGCCAAAAGCAGTGAGTTGTGGTTGCTACTAAGCAAAGGTCAAGAAGAAGGGGAGCCCATTATATTTTCACTCATGGATGATTCTCAGCAGCAGAGTAGGCAGGAGAGGCCGACTCACAGTGCACAGCGCACATAAAAACCAACATTACATCCCTTGCATAACAAATAATGTTATCACTTGTGCCAAGTTCTGCTGGCATTTATAAGCATAAGGAAAAGAAACCTTTAGATCATTGTGAGTTACAGTGAATGCTTTCAGGAGGGAGAAAGATTCCAAAAATAAACAATGTCTTTTTGTTTTAAACTATGTTAATTAAGATTTGGTTGTTGCACTTGGGCTGAGGAGATCCAGCTGCAAGTCCACACTTGATTGTGTAGCTCACTGTTATTCCTTCCTAGCCTATTTCATAGTACAGGTAGTCCTCACCTAATGACCAGTTGCTTAGCAGCCATTAGAACATATGATGGACCCACACACAAAAAAAGCTACAAATGACCTAGTTCCAATGTTATACTGGCTGCACACCAGCGGTGGGTTGCTCCCGGTTCGGGCCAGTTTGGCTAACCGGTAGCGGCGGGAGGCAAATAAGACATAAAACTGAATTATTTTTGTAGGCTAGTCGGAGGGTCAGGAGTCACACAAATGAGGCTTTCCAGGATTGCTCTTTCCCGGATCATTACCTTCGGAGAGTCTCTCCCATCTACCTGTAGCATTCGGGGCAAAGGGGGTGGCTCTCTCTGGGCAGCTGCCTGTCCCTGCCATGCCGAAGTCGTGCACGCCTTTCACAGAGTCTCTCCCGTCTACCTGTAGCATTTGGGGCGAAAGGGGTGGTTCTCTCCGGGCAGCTGCCTGTCCCAGCCCCGCCGAAGTTGTGCACGCCTTTCACGACGGGGCTCAAAAAGCTCCCAGAGGCAACACGCGAAGTGAGCGGAGACCTCGCCTGGATCTGGAGACCTCACCCGAATGCCGCCATTTGGGTACTTTTACCCTCTGCGCATGCGCAGAATGCTTTGCGCATGCACAGAGGGTAAAAGAACCCAAATGGCGGCGGCAGGGTGGGTCGTGAGGCGCGAGTTGTGGGGCGCAATATGGCCAGGCTCTGGCAGTGGGGGGGAGCTGAGGATGCTGGGGCGACCTCTGGGAAATGGTTGCGACCCCCAGGTTGGGAACCGCTGCCCTATACTATTTCAGACAAATGCCTGTCCAATCTCTTCTTAAAAACTTCCAGTTTTGGAGCATTCACAACTTCTGGAGGCAAGTCGTTCCACTGATTAATTGTTCTAACTGTCAGGAAATTTCTTCTTAGTTCTAAGTTGCCTCTCTCCTTGATTAGTTTCCATCCATTGCTTCTTGTCCTGCTCTCAGGTGCTTTGGAGAATAGCTTGACTCCCTTGTCTTTGTAGCAACCCCAATGTTAATTAAGATTTGGTTGTTGCACATGGGCTGAGGAGGTCCCATTTTAAGGATTTATAAAATCAGCTGAACTTGGGCATAGTTGTAATTACAGCTTTTTCCTTTGTTTGTTTATTTGCATTTCCTCCCCTTTCTCTTTCGTGATTTCTCACTTTCGTTCTCTGCATGTTTGCTTGACAATGAAATAATAAAACATATACAGATACACACAAGCCAACGACTTGCCAAGAACATTTGAGACAACAAAATCCTTATCAGGATGTCAGCTTCTCATGTTTTTATTTTGTTTTCTTTCCCTTCACAGTTTCTTCAAAGCAAAATGATTCTGGTAAAACTGAAAGAGTTTACGTTCTTGTCCAAATTTCGATATATATCTCCACTGAATTCAAAGAGGCTTTTATTCAAGGAATTGGCATATGACCAGAGATTAAGAGCAGAAGATTTTTTTTTTCACTATGGCAAACCCACCAAATGTTGATTATTCTAATTTTAGTGTTTTCCCCTCATACCAGCTTCATTTGATGTGACCTCTCTTTTGCTGCCCTTCTCTCAGCTACCCATGGCTGGCTGTGATGGCCTGCAGCTGCAGGGAGTAAGTACAATTTATTTCCACCTCATGCAGATAGAATTTTAATAGCACTAATTCATGAATATATTTATGTCTTCCTTCATTGCTTTTATGCTTTATGAATAGCTATAGGGAAAAGATGTTGGGCTATAATTCTTTCCCCTCAGGATAGAAAGGAAAGAGGGAAAATAAGCAATGATAATGATGTGGGAAAGGAGGAAGTCTAATTTTTAAAAGGTTAAAACGGTCAGGAGAGGAAAATTTTGCAGGTTATAGCAGTGAAAAGGAAAAATCTGTCCCAAGAATGGCAAGGATTGGAAATGGCAAGTATGAGATAAGCTAAAACCACTGAAATAGAAAATAAACAGAATATATATATGAAAAATCCATATGGACAAAACCTAGATTTCAAACTGTAGGGACTGTAAAGTATGAGAGTGTTCTCTGAGCTTATTTAGTTTTCTTCCAGATGTTTCATTACCCAAACTAGGTAACATCATCAGTAAAGTGTTCCGCTAAAGCTCTGAATGTTTGCAAGAACTCAAATTCTTCTCTCTTTTGCCAGCCAGATTTTGAAGTTAAAATTTCACATTGGAAATTGCAGCTTGCATTTTGAATGTAAAACATGGTCCCTCTTCAAAAATCTGGATGTATTGATAACATTTGATTTTGCTATGGATCCAATGTAAAATGTCACATAAAATATATATTAAACATTTAGCCGAGGTGGTGCAGCGGTTAGAGGCAGTACTGCAGATCACTTTAGCTGACTGTGATCCACAGGCCAGCGGTTCAAATCTCACCGGTTCAAGGTTGACTCAGCCTTCCATCCTTCCGAGGTAGGTAAAATGAGGACCCAGATTGTTGGGGACAATATAAAAATACATTGCTTACTGGTGTAAACCGCTTAGAGAGTGCTTGCACTGTGAGGTGGTATATAAATCTCACAAAAAAATAAATAAATAATAAAATAAAATATATAAATATATAAAATATTAAATAGTACCACTGCATTTTTCTGCCAGAGGCATCCAGCTGCTATGTCTATCTGCATATAGTCTCTTTCATACTGGTGGCAAACTATTTTACTTTGAAATGCATCTGACACCAATTCCAGCATTTAGCAGAGGACTAGTTCTTAGGAATTATTTTATTTATGAGTCCATGTTCAGTTATTGAAGGCCGAAATGATCTGTGTGCATATTAGAATTCTTGAAAGCAACTTGAAAGCAATATGTCAACTTGATCAGTATACAGAAATGCACTTTTATAACTTTAACGGGAAAAAAAAATATTTATTTACAAAAAATACATTATTGGAACATGCAACGCTTAGTACTTGGCTAACCATTTCTTACTAAGAGGAAACTGAAAGAACTTATGCTTCATTCCTGGAAAGAAAAACACAAGAACATCTCTTAAAAGATTAGCAACCTCTCCTAGACCAACAGGGAACACAAAGTACATTTTAACTCTCTATCTGCACCCTATTCACCCCTTAATGTCAAAATATCATGAGATGCTGAAAGCTCAGGGCCATTACAGCATAGACTTTAGTCCAGGGGTCAGCAACCCGCGTCTCTGGAGACGCATGTGGCTCTTTCATTCCTCTACTGTGGCTCCCTGTCACTCAAAATATGCGTCACAACTGCCAATGTGTGACACCCGTTGGCATGTGATTTATTGAGCTTTTTGACCCCTGGTAGGCCAACCATGGATAAATCCAAGAAAAGAAAAGTTTCAGAAGAAAAACAGAACGTTTAATTCAACTACATATGCTAGTTTTGTCACTCAGGAAATAGTCAGGCACGGGAGGGGTTTTGTGGCTCCCGGTGTTTTCTTTTCTGTGGGAAATGGGTCCAAATGGCTCTTTGAGTGTTTAAGGTTGCCGACCCCTGCTTTAGACATAAGGTAAGAATGGGAGATGGTTTTTTTAAAAAGAATATAGCAATAGCAATAGCACTTAGACTTATATACCGCTTCACAGTGCTTCACAGCCCTCTCTAATTGGTTTACAGAGTCTGTATATTGCCAACAATCTGGGTCCTCATTTTGCCCACCTTGGAAGGATGGAAGGATGAGTCTACCTTGAGCCTGGTGAGATTTGAACTGCCAAATTGCAGGCAGCCGGCAGTCAGCAGAAGTTAGCCTGCAGTACTGCACTCTAGCCACTGTGCCACCACGGCTCATGAATAGAATGGGAGGCTATATAAATAGCAATGGCACTTATATACTGCTTCACAGTGCTTTACAGCCCTCTCTAAACCACCTTACAGAGTCTTCATATCCCCCCCAGCAATCTGGGTCCTCATTTTACCGACCTTATGGAAGGATGGAAGGCTGAGTCAATCTTGAGCAGGTGAGAATCGAACTGCGGGCAGTCGGCAGAATTAGCCTGCAATACTGCATTCTAACCACTGCGCCACCATGGCTCTTAAATGTACACTCTATATAATAATATACAGTGTAATATACGTAATAGATTATATTATTTTCTTTTCGAAATGTAAAGTAGTTCTGCTATTTGGAGTATTCCCTGATCATTTTGCTACAAGCTCATTGATTTCTGCCCAACAGTCCAATCCTGGATATTATTCCAAATGCATCCTTGTCTCTGGGTATAGCAGGATTCCAAGTACTAAAAAAGGGATGAAAAATAAAAGGATATGGGAGAAAGGAAGCTCTATGGCACCTGACATGATCAAGGTCTTTGGACTGTAAAAATTTACAACCAAAGTCCAAATACTGATTGTCTTCAAACACAGAGTGCACATGTCCATCCTGGAGAGCAGTTAAGGCACCAAACTTGAAACCAGGAGACTGTGAGTTCTGGTCCTGCTTTAGTGTGAAAGCCAGCTGAATGATCTTGGGCCGGTCATTCTCTCTCAGTCCAACTCACATCACAGGATTGTTGTGGGGAAAATAGGAAGAGGAAGGTGTCTTGTATATGTCTGTCACCTTGAGTTATTTGTAAAAATAACAAAGGTGGGATATGAATAAGCAAACAAACAAATGTGATATACAGAAGTATCTAAAAGACACAAAAAGACTATTAAGGAAAGAACCATTCATTTCCTAATGTTAGGCTAAAGTGACACTAGATTATAAAGGAAATATATAATTTAATCTCTGCCCCCATTTAATCTACTACATGAGATAGTTTGGATATTTATTCCTAAGGTTGTTTTTGTATTCCCTCAGATTTATTTTAGCAGTAAGAGTAGAGTCCAGAGAGATTGCAGAATACAAATTGCTGAAATAAATAAATAGACATGCTCCCACACTGCTTTCAAATAAATTAAAAAACTGGAATCCTTTTGGGCTGAATAAATCAAGGAATAGCTTCTACACTACAGTGTAGATTTAATTTTTTCAAGCGATATTGACTATTTGAAATGCACTACAACATGGACCTAACTATGGGCCACCTCCTGGCCCCTTTCATGACCTGGAGGGCCTGGATCCAGGAAACAGGAGGCCGAGTTATCTTCGCTACCGGTTCACTATTGGGAGCGCGTGCACGCACACGCATGGGGCACTTCTGCGCATGCACAGAGACGTCCGGGTGGGTTGGCGGAGCCTCCCGCCGCCGCTGCTACCTGTTCGCCTGATCCGGAGCGAACTGATAGCAACCCACCACTGGAGGTAACACCACAGAACCTCCTGTGTACTTCCTCAAGAATAATTGGCTTATTTCATATCACATCACAAAACTGTGCCTCAGGTACCCTGTCCAATCAGAGTCCATGGTGGAGCAAATCTGAATGACTTCATCTGCCAAATAACTTGAATAATCCTCACAATGGCCCAGTGGATGGTCTTGAGGGCCTCCCTACCCGACAGAGTTACTAGATGACTACCAGCAGATTCAGTAAGGGTGAAAAATATTGAATGGGCCCTGACTTCCTGTAAGGAAAACATGATACTAGTGTGCCAAAAAACAACTCTCTCTTCTGTTATCTGTTTGTTCTCTTCCCCCACCCTCCAATCTCCCAGGGTCATCCCCACATATCATTACAATTTGTAACATATTAAGTTAGCATTCATATACATATCCCTTGAACAGGCTTTGTTCAAAGATGTTTGATAAGTCAAATGCATTAATATATATACTTCTCAGTAGCCATCAATTAGAAAATGTATTATGAAGAAACACATTTCTTTTTAACGGAAATTGACACTAAGTATAACTGTGGTGGTATAATGTTGTCCCAGGATATTTATGTTCATAGAAATTTATTTTTATTACTGTCAATTGGCACCTTTTATACAAAGGAGCCAAAATGACACATTCTATGTATCTTCTGTATTATCTAAATATATTGAAAGGATTATTTGCTCATATAGCACCTCCCCATCCCCCAAAGAAATGCTCCTTTTGCCATGGTAAATATTTATGATCTGCAAAGTGGAGTAGAAACAATTCTGAGGGCCTGTGAGGTACAAAATGGTGACTGTTCAGCCTCAGATAACACTGAGCACTAAAGGAAGGGATAATCAACTCTGAGTTCTGTCTAAGGTCCTGAAGATTGTAACCTGTACTTCCCATTTTGCTGGATCTTGACAGTCTGTTTTCCAACTGCTTGCCATTTAGCATCCTTCAGACTTGCCAATGGCTTTATCCCCCCCCCCATCTCTATCTGTTAGTAAAAAAAATTGCATTCAGCAACATTACACAAAGCCCCAGATTTATTTCATAAATTATTAAAGACAGGTTCCACCCGTCGTCTGGTTCATAATTGCATCTTAGTAGAGGTAAAGTGAGACTTGTAGAGGTTGTTGAAGCAAGAGTTTTCATGAGGTAACTCCTTGAAAATAGCATCTCAGAGATAAATAACATCACTCTGATTTATCATCTGCCCTTTCTTTTAATCAAGAGAGCTCAGCTGTTTGAAATCAAATGGAAGCACAGTGCTCTTCAGCTGAATAGCTAAAGGTGCTTGCTTAATGAGTAGCAATGGTCACTTGCTATTTGTTATGCTTGGACAGCAGGTCACATATCCTTGGCACACAGAGAAAAGAGGAAGTAGAAACTGGAAGGAACATCTGAGGTTTTGTGGAAGCAGTGGAAAAGAAAGGTAAAGAGCAGTCGGGGCAGGGTCTGTTTTCTGTGGAGACTGATGCTTATTTAAACACTGCTGTGGGATGCCTGAGTATTAAGTATTTCTGTTATTCTGCTTGGAATTTTTTTTCTCAAAAAAATTGTTAAACATAAATCACAAACACAATCCCATAAAAAATGCATCAACTCTCCTGTTGCCTGCTGCTATTGCTCAGGGAAGCACAGAGTATGAAACAATACATTTAAGCTTTGGAATTAATCACTTCAGTGCAAAAATAAGAACCATTCAACAATACAAAGGAATGCTAAAAGACTGCAAATTATTCACATTTAAGAGAATGAGGATGCCATCTATTTTGTGACGGAGAAAATTAGCTAAGGATGTCTCCTTGTACAAATATGCTATCATTATACAACTTGTACCACAGGATCTTTAAAACAAATGCTAAGATAGCCCTCAGCCTTTAACAACTCCAGGAAGGTGGAGAAATATTCCCCAGTGAACATTTACACTCTTCTAATTATGGAAAGAATAGATTTGGCTGAGACATAGCTGCTGGGAAAGGCATTCTGAGTGGAATGGTTAGAGAGCAATCTACATGCAAACATATATCATAACTATGTTTGTCTTCTATATGACATTTGGGGAAAAGGGTCATCTTTCTCTTGACACATTGCCTATATTATACAGATACTTAAGTGAAAAGCTAGGAAATGCTTAGGCTCACAAAGGTGAAGTGGTGATATATGCATGTTGGATATATGCAATTTGAAAGCAAGCTATGAAAATGAGAACTCACATACTGAGTCAGTCAAATTTCACAGGGATTAATCTCCACTAAATTGTTGTTCTATAAAATGGATTTTACAAACAGCACATGGGCAATTGTGAAGCAGAGCATCATTAAAGAATGATTTCATCACTCACTGAAATTGTATTCTGTTACTACAGATTTGTTTGTAGTAAGTGCAGACATTTTGTTTCTTCATATGTTAAAATATGAACATTTCTATACATAATTATGAGATGGTAACATCTAGCAATGAGGTCCTCATTGTACCATTATAAAGAGCAGATGCAATTCAAGCAATTATTGCATGCAACAATATACAGGGTTATTCAGAAAGAATGAACCGATTTCATGACACAATATTTTGTTAAGGAAAAGTAATACAAAACTCCAGCCAAGTCACAAGTATTCTACTCACAATCAACTTTTATTTCCTGTCTTACAAGTGTTCAATGTGGCAACCACCTGCAGCATGGGCAACATCAATGTGATAAGAGAATCCCTCCCAGGCGCGTATCAGCATATCACAATCCACTGAGTTGATCGCTGCTGTTATTCGATCTTTAAGGTCATCGAGGTTAGTGGGTAGCGGTGGAATATAAACGCAGTCTTTTACTTATCCCCACAAGAAAAAAATCACACACGGTTAGGTCTGGGGATCTCGCAGGCCAAGCACAAAGAGCAAGGTCTTGGCCCCCCAACGCAGAACGCCTTTTCCTGAGGACTCGCCATTCTGAGGGTAAACAAACAACTGAACGTTGCCAGAAGAACGACGCGACTACATTGCCCCTATGGCAGCCATTCAAAACTTAGATAACTCCTCTTTCAAATTGTCATGACTCATTACATGACGATGCTTGAGAACTGAAGCAATGCGTCATGAAATCGGTTTGTTCTTTTTGAATAACCCTGTATACAACAAATGTGATATTATGGAAGTGATGGTTTCTTCCTGGATTAAAATTGGAATAATACTTCACTATCGCTTAAAAATACTATGTTCTGGATTTTATATAAAGATAGATAAGCTTATTCTTACAAATTCAGAAGATACCCAAATTAATATTACCAACTTTTGTTTTGTACTGTAATTTTTTGCGTGATCCTTTTGATTTTTTCTTAATGGGAGCTTTTGCTTTGTTAGCTTTTCTTTTTGTCTTCTCTCATCAATTCTTGGAAAAGGGTATCATTTAGGAGAAACTGGCTGCCTAGGTATAGCAATAGCACTTAGACTTATATTCCACTTCATAGTGCTTTACAGCCCTCTCTAAGTAGTTTACAGAGTCAGCCTGGGTTGACTCATATGGGTTCTCATTTTACCAACCTCGGAAGAATGGAAGGCTGAGCCAACCTTGAGCCGGTCAGGATCGAACTCCTGGCAGTTGGAAGAATTAGCCTGCAATACTCTATTCTAACCACTGCACTATCAGGGCTCCTAGGTATTAGGGACAAAGCAAGATTCTGGTTGTTTTAAATGAATAAATGGAGTTGAGGGATGTTTCCTAATATCTTGCAATTCTTTCACAAACTCAGAATTTGTGCTTTTGGACCGGTGGTGATTCAGGCCTCTCTCTTTGTCTTATAACTGGATGTGCACATTATTAAAGCCTGACAAATCTTCCTCTCCACCTTCCTAAGGAGATTATTGTATTTATCAATGCACAAAACAGGGGCGGGTTCCTAATTTTTTTACTACCACTCTGTGGGTGTGGCTTATTTTGTGGGTGTGGCTTGCCAGCCATGTGACTGGGTGGGCGTGGCTTCTCAGACTGCTGAAGGGAGGGGAACTGAAATAGGTCCTGCCTGCCATTCCCCCTTCCCTCAGCAGCTCGAGAAGCCTCGAACGTGCAAAAATGCCTAGGATCATCACCGTGCGTTCGTGGCTTCTCGGACTGCTGAAGGGAGGGGAATGGAGATAGCTCCTGCCGCCCGTTCTTTCAGCATCTCACACACTCCCTCAGCCATCCTCCCCTGCTTGGACTCACTGTGGGGTAGGAAGGCAGCACATGCGCAGTGCCGGAAGCTCGGCTTTTGGGCATGCGCAGAAGAAATTTTTTAAAAAATTAAAAAAAAATTTTTTTTAAATGGCGGCGCCCAGGCACCGGCAACCGACCGCACCGGTACTGTGACATCACCAGTGGGCCGCTACCGGTGCTATAGAGTGGACCGCACCTGTAGGAACCCACCACTGGCACAAAAATATACAGAACCACTTAGCTAAGAATATGCAGTGGGTGCATTTAGTCAATACTGTATTTCTGTACATAATCTGAAAAGAAATTCAGACATGATTATTGCATTATTAAATTCATTACTGAATTTAAGTTCTGGTTTTATCATGTGTATTAATGGCAAAGGCGTCTCTCCCCTCTTTTTTTTTTTTTTAGAATGGCACCCCTCAGAGATCAGACAGATTGCAATTCTCTTAGAATTGCACAAGTTTCCAACAAGTCTTTACCATTGGAAGGATGGAATGGATTGCTTCTGCAGGGGAATGTTAGTTAGGTTGAATAATATTTCCAGTTCTAAGGCTTTTTGTCCATTAGCTATTATTATTGTATATTTTTAACCATTACTTAAAAAGACATAAATATGTTAACTGAGAGAGATTTAGCTGTAGTATAAAATGACATTCTGCATAATACAAAATACCTTATTCCACCAGACTTGAAATACTGGGATTAGACAATTTACAACTACGTCGCCTCCGATCTGATCTAAATGTAGTTTATAAAATCATATACCAAAATGTCCTTCCTGTTAATGACTACTTCAGCTTCAACCACAGCAATACACGAGCACGTAATAGATACAAACTTAATGTAAACCGCTCCAAACTCGACTGCAGGAAATACGACTTCAGCAATAGAGTGATCAATGCCTGGAATGCACTACCTGACTCTGTGGTTTCTTCCCCAAACCCCCAAAACTTTAACCTTAGACTGTCTACAGTAGACTTCTCCCCATTTCTAAGAGGTCTGTAAGGGGCGTGCATAAGCGCACCACTGTGCCTACTGTCCCTGTCCTACTGTCCTCTTTTATCGTTACTTTTTACTTATGTTATGTTTATACAAACTACTACTATCCTATACATGTTTGACAAATAAATAAATAAATAAATAAATAAATAAATAAATAAATAAATAAATAAATAATGATTCTACCCCTGCTTCAGTGACTGAAACTATTGGCCCCATGAGTATGTAAGGCTCAAAAACTTCGCACAAAAACTCAGTTCAGATCTCTGATAATGTGATTCAAACCTTGGATAACAAAAGAAAAGTGAGGAGGAGTGAGAAAGAAGAGAAGGGTAATAAAGAGGAAGTGAGTAAAATTCAGATAATTTCCCCACTGCTGAAATGTGGCTCCCTAAAGGAAATTTAACAGAAAAAATGTGCTCAGTCCTTTCTTAGATAGATGAATGCACTGCAGTGAAGAAAAACATTTTAAAATTGTTTATACACTTGAAGACATATGTTTGCAAAGACCAATGTGGGAGGAACAAAGATTTCCAATTACATATCTCAAAATTCACAAGTTAACAGAGAAAAAGAAAAGAATATTGAATAAGAGATGACTTTGGAGCTCACATTAGCAGGACTGTTCACCCTATATGAACTGAGTTTCTATACAGAATATATCATATGCATATAGTAATAGGTCAATCTTGCCCAGTCAGGTTCCTTATTGATTCTGAGTAGGGTTTATAGGACTAAGAGTGAAGTACATATCTGAAAAAAAGTGCACATATCTATTCTAATATATATTTTTAATGGAAATTATAATTCTGGCACAAGAAAGTATGGGAAACAAGTTGAAGAAAATTAAATACCGCAGCAAAATCACACATATCAAAATAAAATCATACAACAGTAGTCTATCAAATTATTTAATAAGGACTCTAGTGAAATATATTATAGTTTTGACTGTCCATAGAAATCTTGTTTCATTTCTTTATTTAAAAAAAATAACTGGCTGAAATTCCCTGCTGTAGAATGGATTTACAGGTAGTCCTCGACTTACAACAGTTCGCTTAGTGACCGTTCGATATTACAACGGCACTGAAAAAAGTGGCTTATGACCATTTTTCACACTTATGACCATTGCAGCATCCCCAGGGTCATGTGATTGGCCTTTGGATGTTTGACAACTGACTCACATTTATGACGGTTGCAGTATCCCAGGGTCATGTGATCCCCTTTTGCAACCTTCTGACAAGCAAAGTCAATGGGGAAACCAGATTCACTTAACAACCATGTTACTAATTTAAGAACTGCAGTGATTCACTTAACAAATGTGGCAAGAAAAGTCATAAAATTGGGCAAAACTCGCTTACCAAATTTCTTACTTAGCAACATAAATTTTGGGCTCAATTGTGGTTGTAAATTGAGGTCTACCTGTACAGAACTCAAATTCGGATAAATCCAGGATAAATTTTTTTCTTTTCTATATGAATAAGGCTGCCCAGGTCTCAGACTTACACAATTAATAATAATAATAACAGAGTTGGAAGGGACCTTGGAGGTCTTCTAGTCCAACCCCCTGCTTACGCAGGAAACCCTACACTACTTCAGACAGATGGTTATCCAACATCTTCTTAAAAATGTCTAGTGTTGGAGCATTCACAACTTCTGGAGGTAAGCTGTTCCACTGATTAATTGTTCTAACTGTCAGGAAATTTCTCCTTAGTTCTAAGTTGCTTCTCTCCTTGATTAGTTTCCACCCATTGCTTCTTGTTCTACCCCCAGGTGGCTTGGAGAAAAGTTTGACTCCCTCTTCTTTGTGGCGACCCCTGAGATATTGGAACACTGCTATCATGTCACCCCTGGTCCTTCTTTTCATTAAACTAGACATACCCAGTTCCTGCAACCGTTCTTCATATGTTTTAGCCTCCAGTCCCCTAATCATTTTTGTTGCTCTTCTCTGCACTCTTTCTAGAGTCTCAACATCCTTTTTACATCGTGGCGACCAAAACTGTATGCAGTATTCCAAGTGTGGCCTTACCAAGGCATTATAAAGTGGTATTAACACTTCGCGTGATCTTGATTCTATCCCTCTGTTAATGCAGCCTAGAACTGTGTTGGCTTTTTTGGCAGCTGCTGCACACTGCTGGCTCATATTTAAATGGTTATCCACTAGGACTCCAAGATCCCTCTCACAGTTACTACTGTTGAGCAAGGTACCACATATACTGTACCTGTGCATTTTGTTTTTCTTGCCTAAATGTAGAACCTTACTTTTTTCACCATTGAATTTCATTTTGTTTGATAGCGCCCAATGTTCAAGTCTGTCAAGATCCTTCTGTATCTTGAGCCTATCTTCTGGAGAGTTGGCTATTCCTGCCAGTTTGGTGTCATCTGCAAATTTGATGAGTTCCCCATCTATCCCCTCGTCCAAGTCGTTGATGAAGATGTTGAAGAGTACTGGGCCTAAAACAGAGCCTTGGGGTACTCCACTGCATACTTCCCTCCATGTAGATGCAGTTCCATTGAGCACTACACGTTGAGTGCGGTTGGTTAGCCAATTTCGAATCCATCTGGTGGTGATGCTGTATAACCCACATTTTTCTACTTTATCTAGTAGTAGGTTATGATCTACTTTGTCAAATGCCTTACTGAAGTCCAAGTAAACCACATTGACAGCATTCCTCTGGTCCACTAATTTTGTCACTTTATCAAAGAATGCAATAAGATTAGTCTGGCATGATCTGTTTTTGACAAACCCATGTTGGCTTTTGGTTATTACTTTGTTTGCTTCTAGGTGTTCATTGATTCGTTGCTTGATTATCTTTTCCAAAATCTTCCCTGGTATTGAGGTCAGGCTGATAGGTCTGTAGTTTCCTGGATCTGTTTTTTTTCCTTTTTTGAAGATGGGAACTACATCAGCTCTTTTCCAGTCCTCTGGCAGTTCCCCGGTGCTCCAGGATCTTTGAAAGATATAGTTCAGTGGTTCTGAGATCTCGTCTGCCAGTTCCTTCAGAACCTTGGGGTGTAATCCATCTGGTCCTGGTGATTTGAATTCGTCTAGGGTAGACAGGTGTTCACTTACCATTTTCTTCCCTATTTTAACTTGTGTTCCTAATATGTTTTTTGTGATGCTGTTTTTGATAGGTTGAACTGTTTTCTCCCTTTGTGTAAAGACAGATGCAAAAAACGTGTTAAGTAGCTCTGCTTTCTCCCTGTTGCTTGTCATCTTCTTGCCACTTTCTCCCTGTAATGGACCAATTGTTTCCTTGACTTTTTTCTTGTTTTTAATATGTTGGAAGAAGCTTTTTTTGTTACTTTGTACTTTTGTTGCAAGCCTTTGTTCATTGTGAGCCTTAGCTTTCCTCACTTCATCTTTACAGGCTCCAGCTATTTGCTGATATTCTGCCTTAGTTATTTCCCCTTCTTTCCACTTTTTATACTTGTCATTTTTGTCTTTCAATTTGTCAGAGAGTTCTTTATGTTAAGTTATGTTAAATTATTTTCTTTATTTTTTCTTTTTCTCTTGCGCATAAGTAAGGGTTAAGAAATATACACTTCTACATTTTAAACTAATGACAGTTTTCTATGACATAACAGATGTGGGAAGCTGTATTTTGTTTAAATTTGAACTAGTGCTATGCCAAAAATATATTTCACAGCTTTTTGCCATTCTTATTCAATTTAATAGAAAAGAAAACAGAAAGGTTAAGTAAATTTTATCCGACTTTAGTTATAAGATAGACAATGTGAGCATCATCCTTGTAACTCTATAAAGTAGTCTATTGCTTCCTTAGCCTCCCATGATATTTTTTTTCAATGCAAGAAGCTTATGTAGCCAGGGAGGCAGCAAAATAGCAATAGCAATAGCACTTAGACTTATATACCGCATTACAGTGCTTTACAGCCCTTTCTAAGTGGTTTACAGAGTCAACATATTGCCTCCAACAATCTGGGTCCTCATTTTATCAACCTTGGAAAGATGGAACGCTGAGTCAACCTTGAGCCGGTGAGACATGAACTGCCAAATTGCAGTCAGCTGGCAGTCAGCAGAAGTAGCCTGCAGTACGGCACTGTAACCACTGCACCACCGCAACTTCAAAATAATGAAGATATGTGCAATAAAAAGGAAACACTTGTGTCATGCAACAATGTTAAGTTTAAAAACAGCACCAAAATAAAGGTTATATTGAACGATAGATTTCACCACATGGGCTATTCTGAAAATATGGCTTGATCATGGCTCAGTGTTAACTAGAGCCAGAAATCCTCATGCCTAGGCATCATTAGACACAATGGTTCATACAAAATCACAAATGGATACTTTTTATATATATATATATATATATATATATATATATATATATATATATATATATATATATATATATATATATATATATATATATATATATATATATATATATATATATATATATATATTTACCCTCCAATGCGAGAAAGGGGGTGAGCAGGGAGGAACCATGCATACTGAAACCTTGGGTCAATCTTTTCACATATTGTAGAAGTTGCCATTGTTCCTGGTTCCATCTGAACCAAACAATCATGCAATAGATGCCTGAAGCAACTTGATTGGCGTATGTGCTTTTACACTTTGTTCTTTCTTTCTCCCTGCTCTTAAAAGCATCACTCAGTCATCTTTGCTAAGAGTGGAGTATCCTATCGACCCAGCGAACAACTGTCTTGAACAGTGACATTCAGTATTGTATTTTAATTATCCTAGTCACCCTAAGGTTGTAATGTGAACGCTATACATTATTCCTCACGTCAAATGGAATGAAGGATAAGAGAATACCTAAACCGAGTGGCAGTAGATGCTTTCTGTACTAACCACGTAAACAAAACTTGTGAGCTGATGGGAGCCAGGTGGCATACAAGCTTAATAAAAACACACATATTTTTTTAAGATCAGAAACATTTTTATTTTGTGTACATACCTTGCTGTACATAAACTGGCTTAACATTCAGAGAGTCACTCAGTCTCTTCCCTCATCATTTGTCCCCTACCTTTCCTCGGAGATTCCTTTCACACATGAAAGACCATGGCTGTGAATTGCTCATTTAGGCATGCTGGCTTTATTCCTGCCCATTCTCTCCTCCACTTAAGTGAATAAATGTTTGTTAAGTGAATGTTTGCAAAATCTAGACCGAAATAGGTTTTTTTAAAAATCTAAACAGTTAGCAGTGTGTCCCTTGAGGAGAAGAACTGGGAAGAGAAGCTTTCATGAAAAGATAACAAACACAAGGCACTCATTTACTACTAAATCTGCATCACGCATTGCAATGGAAATAAATGAATATTAACCACCCCATCCCCAAATAGGCTACTTAATGCAAATTCAGCTTTCCCTTCCTGCTTCTGTCTCTTGTTAACTTCTTCAACCTCCCAAAGTCACAAAAGCTATGATGCGGACAAAACCATTTAAAAAGTGGACTGTGTGTCTGTGTGTGTATGCACCAGGGTTGGGAAGGAGTCAGAAATCCAGGGTTGCTTGCTTCCTTGGTTTAAATTCAGCTAATCCTCACTCTGATTTCAAAATTCTCTGACAAACAAGAACAGGGGTAGAATGAGAAATTTTTTAAAAAGTCAAACAAAGGAATTGTTTTCAACCTCTTAATATTAATACCATTCAGGGTTGGGTGCTTGGGAGACAGAGGGCTTAAAAAGGAGGTGATATAAAATTCTGAGCATCTACACAGCTGCCTCTCTCCTGAGATTCCACTGAGGGACATTTTTTAATCTGCTGCCTGATCCATCCCATTTCCAGATATGACTTTTCTTTTGCTGGTTTCTCCCTTTTTTAAAAAAAATTATTTATTTATTGATTTATTGATTTATTGATTTATTGATTTATTGATTTATTTGGTTCTTCTATGCCGCCCTACTCCCTAAGGACTCAGGGCGGCGTGCAACATTTTAAGAGAACACTAAACAATAAACTTATTTAAAAACAGTTTTAAAAAGTTAAAAAAGATGTCCAACAACATACATACCGGGGGAGATCTCGGATATTTATTTATTTATTTATTTAAATAGATTTGTATGCCGCCCAACTCCCAGAGGATATAAAATTGTCTCAGACCCCTGCCTGCAGGAAGAGCCATGTCTTAATGGCTTTTCGGAAGGCCAGCAGGGTGGGGATAATTCGGATCTCTGGGGGAAGTTGGTTCCAGAGCGTGGGCCCCCCCACAGAGAAGGCCCTCCCCCTAGGGCCCGCCAGCCGGCATTGTTTGGCTGATGGGATCATACCAAATCTGATCCCATTGTGTTCTGTTTTGGAAAGTGACAGTATCACACCAACAGAATCTGGAGTCCCTTTCCCTATTTCTTTCAAATGTTATGTTGGGTTGTAAAGAATAAAGGGAGAGAGAAAGGGACAGAAAAAGAACATCAAAGAAAATGAATGTCCTTCCCTATTTTTGCAGCAATTACATTCTAATGGTCATTAACATTTAGCAACCCTCCCATCCCACTGAGGAAGATGGCCCACAAAATTGCCTCGTTCAGTTACATAACTACATTTGATCAGCATGGTTTATTTAATATACTCCCCACAAATTTAAGCATGGCCCTTTACTATTACATGTTGCTTATTTATACCCGGGAGTAATTTGTCCAGCCCTGACAATACTACTTCCAAGAAGTACAATCTTCTTGGTTACCCTCCCTCTGAAAGGGAGGGGATACTGTCTGGTTCTGGACAGTAGCTTCCCATGCCTTCTTAATACATGGGAGCTGGCCCCTTAAACCCCACTTTCTTATCTGCTTCTTTCCTGCAAATTAAGTTTTTTTTTTTTTTTTTTTTTTTGGGAAGAGGATTTGAGTGCAAAAGCCTGGGCTTTCTGCATTGCTCCTAAAGTTTGGTGCTTAAACCCCAAGCTTCCCTCCTTCAAAAAAGAATGTTTAGACTTTCTCTTCAACCTGGCTCTTTTTTTTAAACTTTGGTTAATAATTTTAACTGAGTTTGAGGGGAGGGAAAGGAAAGGAAAGGAAGTCTATATGTTATTTTAATTAGAAAGCTGGGATATAAATTGAAATGAGTAAGTAAATAATCCCTCAGCTAAATGAACAGACATTTCTGAAATATATCAAGGAAGTCCTAGTGTATTTTGTCCTACCACATTTTGAACTGGGAGTCATAAAACTTGCCATCTAAACAAAGTTTAACTCTGGAGGATCATTAACAGCAGAGTCTAAAATTGCCTGTACTACTGGTTTGCAGCCAGATCTGCTTAGTCCCAGACTCTCTTTTGTTCTATTCTGTTTCTTCCATTGATTTTTTTCCCTTCAAGATTCTGCTTTTCAACTTATTTTGTTCTATTTGTATTAATTTATTTATTGACTTACTGAGAAAAAGCCTTAGTCGCCTCTCCATAAAACTACTAAATGTGTCCCCCCCAAAAAACCCTAAAATGCAAGTATGAAATAATATGATGGCAAAATTGACTGCTTTAAATAGAGAAAAGCAAATATCCCACTTTTTTTACCTGGAAACTGCTTCCAGATTTTGCACTCGATGCAGAAAAAAAATATGAAACTCTGACTTGGGTTTTGCTGGTAGTTAGTTTATCGTTATAGAAATGGCTAGTATTTGGTAAGCTGGTAGGGTAAAAAGTTATTTTGTATTTTCTGTGCTGAAAACAGTTGGAAGTCAGTGTTTTTTTTCCTTTCCCTGTTTACTCTACACTTATATTTCCCCTTTCTTACCCTTTTTCATTTCCCAACTATCTTTATTTTTATTTGCATTTTACATTATGATAAAAAAGAAATAGATTTACTTATAAGAAAGACAAACCCTGAATGTAATGTAAAGCCCCCTCTGAAGAATAAACAATGCAGATTAAAATCCTAGCTGAAACTAATAAACCACCCCTATAAATGTATTCATGTGATATACTTTTGCATGTATATTAAGACTGAAGATGAGAGATTGTAAAACTTCAAAACAGTTTTGACCTGGTGACTGCCTGGATTAATCCTTGCAGTTTTCTTGGCAGGATTTTCAGAAGTGGTCTGCTGCTGCCTTTTTTTCTGAAGATTGAGAGAGAGAAAGTCATCCAGCTAGACTAAAAGTCATGGCCTCTTCCTAGCCTAGTATCTTTAGCTACTGCACCAAACTAGTCCTTATGCATATGTATGTATGTATGTATGTATGTATGTAGGTATGTAGGTATGTAGGTATGTAGGTATGTAGGTATGTAGGTATGTAGGTATGTAGGTATATATGTATGTATCAATTGTGGGTTCTAAAACCCTTTACTACCGGTTTGTGTGTGCGTGTGTGTGTGTGATGCTACTGAGCATGTGCAGAAGCCTCTGTGCATGTGCAGAAGTGTCCCTGGCAGGTGGGCGGAGCCTCCCGCCACCACCGCTACCAGTTCTTAGAAACGGGCCAAACCGGGAGCAACCCACCGCTGGTATGTATGTATCAGAGGTGGGTTCTTCCTGGTTCTCACCGGTTCTATAGAACCGGTAGCAAACCGTTGGTGACATCACGGTGATGTCACGGAACCAGTTCTGTCAGTGCCGGTCCGTGGATGCCGCCATCTTTTTTTTTTTTTTTTTTTGAAAAAAAAATGAAATTTTCTGGCACTGCGCATGTGTCACCATCTTGTTTTTGGCTTTTTTTTTTTTTTGAATTTTTTGAGAATTTTCGGCACTGCCTGAGGCACACCCACGAGGCGCGGGAGGAAGCGAACCGGCAGCAAGGTAAGTTAGAACCCACCCCTGGTATGTATGTATGTATGTATGTATGTATGTATGTATGTATGTATGTTTGCATATATGTATATATGATCCGTCTGTCTGTCTATCTCTTTCCCCATCTATCTGTCTATCTATCTATCTATCTATCTATCTATCTATCTATCTATCTATCTATCTATCTATCTATCTATCTATCTATCTATCTATCTATCTATCTCTATCTCTCTATCTACCGTGTTTCCCCCAAAATAAGACCCTGTCTTATATTTTTTTTAATCCTGAAATAAGCACTTGGCCTTATTGCCATGCACTCAAATGCTCAATTTGGCTTATTATCAGGGGATGTCTTATTTTGGGGGAAACAGGGTATATATAATATCTCTCCCATATATAATACCTACCAGAAGCCACACTTTAAAAATGCCATAACAACAAAAGTATAACATTCATCTAATTAATAACCACTGATTAAAATTAATTGCCTGTAAAATAAGGTTTTTCATTTATAAAATCAATTTGGCTTCATCTGTATGTACCTCAAGAACTTTCCATCACAAAAAAAGAACCCAGAGACATTAAGGCTATGAAGATTCTGAAGAACTGGAAATGCTTGAAACCAACATGAGTGGAACACTTTGCCATTTATTAAGATCTCAAAACTTTTTTTAGGCTTCTTTGTAATCTTGAAAAGAGACGTTGCTACTTTAAGACTCAGTTTAACTTTGAGTAGATTTCTCAAAACAGCATCTTTAGCCCAGAAGTCTCATATAGAAAACTGAGGAAAAAATGAGAGAGGGTTTGACTCATTACGTTCAAAACACCTTTTCTAGATCATTTTTCAATGAGCCTAACACAGGTGTGCAGTGTGCACCCTTCTTTCCTCCCACCAAAAGCAAAGTGGGGGGGGGGGCAGGAAAAAGCCCAGAAAGGAGATGGAGTAAGATAGTGGGGAAATAAAATTGGATAGAAATGATGTGAGGGGAACAGGAGATTGTGAAAGAGATTGTGAAAGAGGCCATGCTTAACTCTGTAACTAGCAAACCACACTAATCTTCAAAGGCACCCACACTTATCCACAGTGAAATGTTCGGTCAATTGGACGTATATCCATTTATTTTTAAGAACATCTATTCTTCTCAGATAATTCTCCATGAGTCACATGTAGTCATTGGAAAGGAAATGGTTTCCTATCTGGTAACTCAATTAAAGCGTTTATAAACAAACATCGCAAAACTATAGGATTAATAAATATATATATATATACAATATGTGAAACTTAAGCAGAAATTATGATCAATTCCATAGATGAATTAATGTTATCTGCCTAAAGCAAATGAAATAGCCTTTGAAAATTTTCTGGTTGACAGGAAGATGGGATGCCATTACAGTACTCAACAAGACTGCTGCTCTGATCATGTCACATCTCACCATGATGACTGGGTCGAGAGAAGAACCTCTCACAGTGATGCATGTCTGATAGAAAACTGTGCTTTATGGAGCCATGTTCTGAGTCACTGTTAAAACTTCATAGGTAGACACCAGCACTTGAACTGTGCCCAGAAACATGTTAGCAACTAAGATTCCTGATGAAGTCTTGTTGATATATTACATGCAACCAGTTCTATCAGCAATCGATGCTGCACTGAGTATTAAACTGGCATTTCCAAGCAGTTTTCAAAGGCAACCTTTGCAACAGGCTTGTAACCAAGATATTGTAGTGGGATTTGTCGCTATTGCACTGTCCAAGTTAATGAAAAGCACCATGTACCCTATGAGCCACTTGCATCTCTACCGACAATTGCAACCCACATATGCTAGCCCTACTCTAGTTCCATAGCCATCTGAGTTATTTATCCGCTTATTTGATTCTCTTTTTTGCTATGTTATGGCTCCTCTGAAGCTGCAGGATTGCCAACTGCAGGAACCAGCAACCAGTCAAACCCACCTGATGCTGGACTCAGCCTAAAATCTGCAGCAGGAAGTACAGAAGAATAAGGTGATGTGCAGCATAATCCTGACAAGGTATCAGCTCCAGGACACATTTAGCAGTTTTGGAAAGCGGAGAAAATGGGGTCCTCAAGAAGTAAAGATGCCAATGCCTATGATTAATCTGCATTTGATTCATGGACTATGTTGGCTTTCTATCACTGCTACCAGTGGTGCGTTGCTCCCGGTTCAGCCCAGTTCGCCGAACTGATACCGCCGGCGGCGGGAGGCTCCACCTACCCGCCTGGGACGCTTCTGCACATGCGCAGAAGCTTCGCGCATGAGTGTGCACAAGCGCACGAGCGAACCGGTAGTGACAGGATTTACAACCCACTACTGACTGCTATCCATTATTTATTTCCTTAACCTGTGCTCAGTTTGTCTCTTACAGTTTCACTTTCAACTATCCTCTAAATTTCCCATGCTGTACCCATCTATCAGACAAACTTTGCTTCCCCCTACTTTCCAGTGCTTCCATGAATCTGCACACCTGGGCTTATTGCACACCTGCCCTTGTAATTGACTTCAATATACTCATCCATAAGCCACTTGTAAATTGAGCTTGTGTAGTTGATAAGCTTGAAACAGGACAGGGGTGGGTTGTAACTTCCTCCCGCGCCACTGAAAAATCCCAAAAAATTCCACCCCCCAAAAAAACAAGATGGCGATGCATGCGCAGTGCCAGAAACTCGGCTTCTACGTGTGCGCAGAAGAAAAAAAACCCGAAAAAAAATCCCCCCCCCCAAAAAATTCCCCAAAAAGACGGTGGCGTCCATGGACCGGCACCGACAGAACTGGTTCTGTGACATCATCATGACATCACCAGTGGTTTGCTACCGGTTCTATAGAACCGGTGCGAACCGAGAGGAACCCACCCCTGAAACAGGACAGTCATCATCTTGTATGTTACTTATTCCAAATATTGGTCTGACACTCCTATGTGACTTCATCTGATTTCAATAAAAAAGCAAAAATCTGTCTTATTTTAGATCTCTGGATTACATGATCTCTGGTTTCATGTCAATAATAAAATGACAAGATGAGATAGTACATAGTAATTTGATTAGATGTCTCCATAGTTTGTAATATGATGCTCTCTTAGTCTTTTATAACATTAGGTTTTTTTTTTGTAGTTTTGAATGTTTTATAAAATTGTTTTTATGATGGTTTTATACATGACCCAGAAACATGTTGCATGAGATGGGCATCCATATAAATATGATAAACAAACAAACAATCTTTCTGGACTATGTTGGAACAGAACAGATGAAATACAGTGGCCCCAATTCCCAATTTATCTAGTCTATCCAAAAGGATGCTGTAATTAGTGGTATCAAAATAGCACCCAAAGACAAAAAGAAAAGAAAAACAGATGCATATTTCTGTTTTTTTCTTTGTGTCTATCAAGTTACCAACAGAATTTCTGTACAATCACAACTTGCACATGGCCCTGATAGAAACGAAGACTAAAATAATGGTGGACCTTTTTTTTTTTTGCCATTTTGCAATAAAAATCCTCTGTAAAAATTATTTTAGAAACAAAATATGTAAATAAGTATGAATCTTTTTTCACAATTCAATAATTAAAATGTATGCTCAAGTAGTGCATTTCTTCATGTATTTATTTTGTTATGGTACAAGATCCTTCTCATGGTAGTAATCGTTCCCATATCTTATCAATTCCATTTTGCACATCACGAAAATTTTTCTTTAGAGTTCTTCAGCAGCTGTACTTAATTCCTTTCTAAATGTCAAACTGACACATTAATAGTAAGAGAGAGGCCAATTTCTCTGTTAGCATTCTCTATAAAGCAAAGTACAGCTAGTACTGCAAATGTTCTCAGTTCTTTATGTTTCTATTTGCTTAGCTAAACTGCTGTACTGAAAGCAACCTCATACTTTTTGCAGAAGTAATTATGCTTATGAATTTTTTTAAATATTATTTTTAATTGTGGAGATGCTTGCACTGCAATTCATTTTATTAATGTAAATAATTCAGTGGGTAAATGAAGGCATGCCTTGAGTCTGTTTATATATGTGTGCATATCCATGTATGCGTGTGTTCTTAATCAATGGATAAAGCCTGCCATATAGCAGAAATATAGATATAAAATCTTTAAATATTTTAAAATATGAAAAAAAATTAAGGAACATATATTTTTTATTATTATTATTTAGGCAAAATAGTGGAATTTGCACACACATTTCTTTTGGTAAAATCTAGATTTGTATATATGCATGCATGTACATGTGTCTATATGTACATGCAAGAGTATGGTATATTAAATATTTTCATTAGGAACATATTCAACATTTAAAAAGTGTTTTGTTTCAAACTCAAAAAGAACTGTACATTGTGGGAGTTCTATTTTATTCATTCCAAACCTGGCATAGTCCAAATCAAACAAGATCTGAAACCAAGTCTAGAGTCTAGACAATCCAGGATCTAAAATAGTTCTGGATGTTCCAGACCGAGAAAACAATAGGACTCAGAACAAACTTATGAAAGAAGAAAGAAGGTAAACATAATCTGCCAGTCTGCCATTCGTGTGTTATCATAGCTACTATACAAACTGTATTTCAGCTGATATCCTGAGTCTGTGAAAAAGATGGAGGGAAAACAGATAATGGTTTTTGCACACACAAGCTCTTATGGGAGAGGACAAATTAAAATGAGCCATGAAGCTCGCATGAAAATAGGAATGCAATTGAACCTGGTAGGAGAGAAGAAGTGAGATGGATGGCAAATAAATAAATGGATGGATGGATGGATGGACGGACGGACGGACGGACGGAAGGAAGGAAGGAAGGAAGGAAGGAAGGAAGGAAGGAAGGAAGGCCCCAAGCCCAGGAAACACAAAAAAATATCTACCTTCGCTACCAGATTCTTCGCTATGAGAATCAAAAATACAAACAACCTTTACAGTACATTATTAGATAACACTTGGAAAAAATAATTAGCTATCACTACCATTCCTTTTCAATCCTTGACCTGCTTTAAAAAAATGCAGAAAGATGTCAAAACCCAACAAGTTCAAACATGCACATGGACTGCATTAGTACTTTCTAAGCACATCCAAACCTAAGCTTAGCCTCTCAAACAGCTAGAAGGTTTGTTGTTTGTTTTTGCTTTTTGCCCATAGTCCCTGTTGATTGTGGAATTTTCAGAGTGCATTTGAAGATGAAGATACTCACTACATAAAAGCATTCTGAATCTCAGCATTAACAGGAAACAAGCTTAGAGACAGAATGATTGAAGTGGCATAAAAGCATTGGAAATAAAATAAAATTTGAAATAAATAAATGCACACATACTGAACACTTTTCAGAGCCGGAACAGCATACACGGATAAGGAAATAAATATACAATAGCAAAGCCCAGATATACCAGTATTCAGGTGCAGTATTGTCTTCAAAGATCCTCAGATGTCCTTCACAGCTCTTCAAAAAGATAATATAGAGGGAGAGGTTTTGGATATCTCAGAGTGGGCTGTTCCAGAATGGAATGGGACAACTTAGTGTGGCCAACTTGCCACAGCCAACACGTCCTGGCCAACTTGCCACAGCCAACTCAGTGCAGCCAACTCACTATGGGACAATTCAACATGGCCAATCCCCCAGTGATTTATGGAGTGAGGAATTTATCTAAAAATGGACAATCACTTTCTCTGGTCATTGGAATTTGAATTTCTGCAGTTCTCTTTGAGGAAACAACATGTTATTGCACAAGATCAGTCCCTCTATGTTCAGTTTGATAAGACTACAGAATCATGACTGTGGTCTTGGCAGGATCAAGATTAAATTTGGGGGGAAATATGGCAGGAAACAAACACACCTGCAATTTCAGCTTAATAAATGTTGTCTTATTGTAGTCTTATTCTTGTTATTGTTAGTACTGTCACTACTTTGCATATTATTAGCAGAATCAGTGGTGGGATTCAATTTTTTTTTATTACTGGTTCTGTGGGTGTGGCTTGGTGGATGTGGCTTGGTGGACATGGTTTGGTGGGCGCGGCAGGGGAAGGATACTATAAAATATCCATTCCCACCAGGGGCGGATTCCTAATTTTTTTACTACCACTCTGTGGGCGTGGCTTATTTTGTGGGCGTGGCTTGCCGGTCATATATTAGTTATTTCAGAGAGATGTTACTACTATTTTTGCTATTTTATAGCTTACATGAAAAGCTTTGCATACAAAGTGCGTGTTACACCATGGCAACACGGCAACCTTTATATGCAGAAAATGCTATAGTTAAAAGACAAGCAAGTCTCATACAGCATTTTTGGTTTCAGTCATGGATTCCTTAGACGAAAATATTGAGGACTGTTAAAAGACCAGTATCTTTTAACAGTCCTCAATGTTTTCGTCTAAAGAATAAAAGTATAAAACTGTATAAAATTAACAGTATAAAAGGTTAAGCTTTCAGAAAACGCCCACTTTGGGAAGCTTTAGGCCAGTGGTTCCCAAAGGGGGCGGTACCGCCCCCCAGGGGGCGGTGGGAACCCTTAGGGGGGCGGTGAGAGGTAAGGGTGGTGACAGGGGGGCGGTGAGAGGGTCCAGGGGGGCAGTAGGTGGTTCGCCGGTCCTGTCCCCGTGCCGCCACCCATGTCCACCCAATTGCCCGCTGCCGCTTTTCCTGCCACTCTTTTTCTTCCTACTTTCCTTCCTTCCCTTTCCTTCCCCCCTTTTTCCTTCCTACTTCCCTTCCTTCCTCCTTCCCTTCCTTTTCCTTCCTCCCTCTCCTTTTCACATTTAATTTTCCTCCCTCTCTTTCCTTCCTACTTTCTTTCCTCCCTCCCTCCCTCCCTCCTTCCATTTCCTTCCCTCTCATTCCTTCCTTTTCTTTCTCTTTCTCTTTCCTTTCCTTCCTTTCTTCCCTCCCTCCCTCTATTTTTCTCTCCCAAACAACCCCAAGTTAAATCCTCCCCTTGGCCATTGTGCGTACATGTGTGTCTCATCTTCTAAAAATCATAACTCCCCACCCCACCCCAAACACCCAATACCATCCCCTTCTCCATCCCACTGATGATCCCAGGTGCCCAGCCTCCTGCACCCCCCCCCCACAACCTCTCCGCATGGCTGTCTCACGATGTGGCCTTCGGCCTCGCCTCCTCTGCCCACCTAACATACTGCTCTCGTTCGTCCCTGCGATGCCATCTTCCCCTGCCCCCGGATGGATAGCAATTTAGGCAGGCACGACACACCAACAGGTGAGGAGGGGGCTTTCTAGCTGTGCCTGCTGGGTACAGGAGTCCCCCCTCCACCCGGCCTCTGTGCCAAGGAAGGCAATTCGGAGAGTGCCAGCGCTTCCCACGGGGAGGGGGTGTATTTCCAGGAAGCCCCTTGAATGTGCCAGTGTGGGGGGAGGGGGAGAAGACCCTCCCCCATGTCCATCTGTCCCACCCACCCCCTCCATTGACCACTTCTGCAGTTTTCTTTCCTTTCCAGGCTCTGTTTGGTCATCCAGTTGAGCCAGCCTTGGCGAGGAACCAAAATGGCTTGTGTGTTTGTTTGTTTGTTTTTGCAACCAAATACAAACCGTGTTTGGGGGAACCGGTTTCAAAACCTCCCAGTTTCCCAAACCTGGACGTTTTCGGCCACGCACGCACGCACACACTCACACATACCCAGTGGCTCAATGTGGGACAGATTTCCCACCCACCTCCAGCCCCTCTTTTCAAACACGCCCCTCTTCCTCGCAGACAGAAGCGCATTTTAAATTGCCATAGGCAGAGCCCAGAGGAGGCAATGTAGTCCCGCGGTGTGTGCAATACACACACACACACACACACACACACACACACACACACACACACACACACACACACACACATATAGAGAGAGAGAGAGAATAAGGAAAGAAAAAGGAAGGAAGGAAGGAAAGGAAAGGAAAGGAAAGGAGAGAGAGAGAGAGAGAGAGAGAGAGAGAGAGAGAGAGAGAGAGAGAGAAAGAAAGAAAGAAAGAAAGAAAGAAAGAAAGAAAGAAAGAAAGAAAGAAAGAAAGAAAGAAAGAAAGAAAGATGGTAGGTAGGAAGGAAGACAGAAAGAAAGAAAAAGATGGTAGGTAGGAAGGAAGACAGACAGAAAAAGAAAGGAGGGAAGGGAGGGAAGAAGGAAAGAAAAAGGAAAGAAAGATGGTAGGAAGGAAGGAAGACAGAAAGAAAGAAAGAAAAAAGATGGTAGGAAGGAAGGAAGACAGACAGAAAAAGAAAGGAGGGAGGGAAGGGAAGGATGTAGCAAAGAAAAAGGAAAGAAAGAAAGAAAAAGAAAGAAAGAAAGAAAGATGGTAGGTAGGTAGGAATGTAGACAGAAAGAAAGAAAAAGATGGTAGGAAGGAAGGAAGATAGTCAAAAAGAAAAGAGGGAAGGGAAGTGAGGGAAGAAGGAAAGAAAAAGGAAAGAAAGAGGGAGGGAGGGAGGAAGGAAGGAAGGAAGACAGAAAGAAAGAAGAAAGAAAGAAAGAAGAAAGGAAAGAAAGAAAGAGATGGAAGGAAGGAAGAAAGAAAGAAAGAAAGATGGTAGGAAGGAAGGAAGACAGAAAGAAAGAAAAAGAAAGAAAGAAGGGGAAGGGAGGAAAGAAAGAAAGAAAGAAAGAGAAAAAGAAAGGAAAAAAGAAAGAGAAAAAGAAAGAAAGAAAGAAAGAAAGAAAGAAAGAAAGAAAGAAAGAAAGAAAGAAAGAAAGAATTATAACCACAATTGAGCATAACATTTTGGTTGCTAAGCAAGAGCGTTGTTAAGTGAGTTTCACCACATTTTACAAGTTGGCCATGCCCACCCGGTCACCTGACCACTAAGCCACGCCCACCTGAGGGGGTGGGGTGGGGGGCGGTGAGGATGAGTTTGTAGCACCAAGGGGGCGGTGGACTGAAAAAGTTTGGGAACCACTGCTTTAGGCAAAAGCGAAGGGAAAGTGTCCAATGCGAGCTTCTTATTATTTTCAAGCGAAGGGACGGGGAAAGACTTAATTGTCAGGTTTCTGGGCATGCGCAGAAGAATTTTTAAAAAAAAATTTTTAATTTTTTTTTAAAAAATGGCGGCACCCAGGCACCGGCAACCGACCGCACCGGTACTGTGACGTCACCAGTGGGCCGCTACCGGTGCTATAGAGTGGACCGCACTGGTAGGAACCCATCACTGATTCCCACTCCACTCCAGGGGAAGGTTACTGCAAAATCCCCATTCCTCCTGATTAGCTGGAACTCTGGAGGCAGAGAATAGATGGGTGTGGGGCCAGTCAGAGGTGGTATTTACCGGTTCTCCGAACTACTCAAAATTTCCGCTACCGATTTTCCAGAACTGGTCAGAACCTGCTGAATACCACTTCTGAGCAGAATGTTTATAACCTTAGATCCTAGCAGGTATAATCAACCAGATTAATCAATCCTCCAAAAAAGGGGAATTTGTTAGAAAAACACTGCTTTTTTTCCAATGGAATCATTATAAAGTCATGACACTGAGTAACTGATATGAAAGCTATAGATTTTTAAAATGGCAAGTCAAGAAATATGTGCAAAGATTTGTGTTTGATGACTAATTGCAGCTATGTGGTGATGCTAAGCCAAACACATAATTAAGGAATTTGCATTATCCAGTTCAGATGACACATCTAACATCCCATCAGGAAGTGCTGGAATCAGCTATGCATTCAATTAAAGTTGCATTTATTTTCAAATAAGTTTGCTTTCATCCAGAGGCATTTTAAAAATGCTCTTGTGAGCCAAAACAAAAACAAGTTGCTTTTAAATTTTAGAAAGAGGCACTGATTCATCAAAACGCTCAAAGGCAATACTTTAATGGAAATTCTATTAGCTTCAGGAAAATTACAAGCGAGGTTTTAAATCACACTAGATGAAATAGAGGATGATCCACACAAGAATTTGCTACAGTATTGACTTTATTGAGCAAGGCATTTGATTGAAACCACAGGCAAACCCGTTCAGAAAATTTAGAGATAATATCCAACTCTTCATTTTGTAAGATGAGCAAAAGGCTGTTCTTAGTTCTCAGCTGCTCAGTATGTCATACAAAAAAAACATGTTCAGTATTTTAAGGTGGGAGTAAAATACCTTGCAATATCTTGTGTTCTCTTTTGTATTACAAAGCATATGACCTTTCAGCATTTCTTCCAAACACGTTTTTTTTTCATGACAGTTTTGTTTTTCGTTTTTCTTTATGGTTCTTTCCTTCAAATGCCAAGACTAGGTCAAGAATAGGCATTTAAAAAATATTCAGAAGAGTTCACAAACTTTTAAGCACCACTCTATATATGTCGCTGTGTATGTATATATATTATACATGCATATACAAACATAGTTATATATTGCACTATATTTATATATAACTTGTATATTTAACTTGTACTGCATATATTCCTTTGTTTCGTTTGGAGTGACGGTGTTGTGTCTTTAATTTCTTACGTTACTCAACCTAGTTATCGTGGGATACACTTGGTTACTAAATGTTTTTCTTTTCATTCAATATTTTTTAACAGGAAACCTGCTTTATAATGCCAATCAAATAAATAACACAATGCATTTTACTAGAAGGTTAGATAGCATTATGTCAAAAAGAACACTTTTGTTCACATGCACATAAAAAATTCAATTAGATTATTTTTCTATTTCTTCTGTTTCAGTGACTCAATGGGTTATGGATTCTTCACGCCTTGCTGCAATTTCAGATTATGCTCCTGTGACTGTAATTTTAAAAATTAATACTTATAAATCAGCTAACTCTAGATACTACCTGAATACCTTTCTTCTTACTGAGACTGTATTGCTGAATCTTATTAAGGAGGAAATTCCTTTTTTGAAATTAATTGGGGTTTAACCAGACTTTAATTGTATGGCACACATCGTATTTACTTATTTTTTTAAATCAAATGTATATAGCTGCCCATCTTATAAGAAGTGCTTCTGGACTGTGTACATTTAAGGAATTTAGTTAGCTGATCATTTCTTTTCCTTCAGAAAAGGTGGTGGGAGAGAGAGAGAGAGAGAGAGAGAGAGAGAGAGAGAGAGAGAGAGAGAGAGAGAGAGAGAGAGAGAGAGAGAGATGTAGAGACACCAAATTTATGCAGCTAGAACTGATGGTTAAGGTTTACTCTCAGGGGTGGGTTCCTCCCGGTTCGGACCAGTTCACACGAACTGGTAGCAACGCGCTGGTGACATCACTGTTCTGCCGCCTGAAAGAAGGCCCTCCCTCCCGCCCCCGGGTTTATACTGACCTTTATTTCTTCCAAAGCCCAGCTGATCAGCTCCTCAGCTGTGATTTGGGCTGATTTTAAGCTACTGAGCATGCGCCGAAGCAAAATTGCACGTGGGGATGCGCGCGTGCACCTCTATTGCGATTCAAATCGGTGGGGAAGGTAAGTAGAACCCACCCCTGCTCTTGTTGTATGCTATAAACCCCACAGATGAATCATATCAAACATTTACCCTAAGCAAAATTTATATTCTAGCTTTTAAATTCAGAAAATTTGTATATACTTTAAAAGTTACTAATAAAAAAAATTGAGAACCTGAAAAGAAAACTGGGAAGTTTTTGGTCTATTTTTGAACAACAGAAGCAATGGAATGTTATTTCCAAAATACAGACTAACAATGGGCAATTATTTTTCAAAACAGAATCTATTAATTAATAGTTTTATTAATATTGTACTCCGTTACATCAAATAGAGACTTCTGTAACTAAACAGTGAAGTGTGGGACACAATGAAAGGGAAGAGATTTCCCAAGAACATAAAAATATACTGGGACAACTATTGACATTACAAGAGATTACAGAGACTTTGCAATCTATGGAATTGGGCAAAGCCCCCAAACTAGATGGCTTTCCTGCTGAATGATATAGAATATTGATAGACTTACTGGCACTTTGTTGTGTGTGAGGGGATTATATTTTGTTTATTCACAATAATTAAACTCTGAGAAACATCCTACATAATATATTAGCTTGTAGCACATCTTTGCTTGACTTGAATGTTAAGACCAATATCTTTGCTTAACATAAAAGCCAAGATATTAACAGCAACATCAGCTAGGAGACTATACAAAGTAATACAACCCATACAGGGGTTGGTTGCTCTCTTACCTTGCTACCGGTGCGCTGTGTGCGCATCACCACATTTTGTGTGTGCGCGCACTCGCTATGCGCACATGCCCCCTTGCCGATTTTGCTTTCGCGCATGCGCGGAAGCAAAATCGCACTGAAATCTCGCAAGGGAATGTGTGTGTGCGATTTCAGCGATTTTTTGCTTCCGTGCAGGCGCAGAAGCGAAATCTCGCTGAAATCTCATGCATGTGCGGAAGCAAAAAATCACCAAAAAATTCACGAAAAAAGATGGCGACTCCTAGGGACCGGCAACCGACTGCACCGGGTCGGTAACCTCTTGGTGATGTCACCAGCCCATCGCTACCGGTGCAATAGAGTGGACCGGACCAGTAGGAACCCACCACTGAACCCATAATATACCCACCTGTATCTAGATTTATAAAATCTCTGACAATATTCCCCTGCTGGTTGGCATTGCTGCACATAAACAAGAATCAGCAATTCTAATTTAGATACTAAAAAGACGTTTGATTTTGTCTAGGGTGAATTTATGAGATATGTTTTAAAAAGGTATGAATTTCCATTATCATTTGTACAATTCATCCTGATCCTATAGTAATTACCAGTGGAAATGTCTCTCAATATTTTAAATTACATCATGGCACTTGACAAGGAAGTCCCTGGTCTCTTTTAATTTCCAGTTTGGTTCTTGAATACTTTCTCTATTAGACAATCTTTACATATTAAAGGCATGGTGGCCTTTATCTCAAGATATGTATATATTTATTTATTACATTTATATGCCAGCCATCACACCATCAAGTGACTGTAGGCAGCTTACAGCAAGATAAAAACAACAATGTAAAATTAAAAAGATAAATATTGACACTTAAATTCACAAACAGCTCAATAATATTAAAAGCTTAGTAATATTTAACATATTAAATCTTAAGATATTAAAGGCATGCTGGCACTCTCTTACTGAATAAATACAGTTCTTATATGCTGATGATATTGTGGCTGTTCTTGATAATTATGTAATGTAATTACCAAAGCTTGTTGAAGTTATATGGCAGTATGGTTTATAGCCTGGTTATATAATTAATCGCAATAAGTCTAATTTGTTACCTTTGAGACTCACTATAGCTAGAGATTTCTACCGAAGATAAAGATTTCCAATATATACAGATTTTATAAAATACTCGGCTTGACATCCTCTCCAAAGTTTACCACAGCATGTTGAATTAAATAAATTGAACTGTATATATGTAATTTCAATGGATATAATCCAACAGTCCAAACTTCCCTGAAATATGTAATTGTCTAAGATTAATGCTATTAAAATGAATATTATATCAAGATTAATGTATATCTAAAGAGGGATTTCAGTATTAACTCCCATTAGAGATTGCATGCGGATAGATTAATTAATAAGAGAAGCTAGAATATCTTTGGCTTAATTGCAGTTACCCTCATAGAATGGCGGCTTTAACCTATGACTTCAAACTATAGCTTTGGGTCTTTATCCAAAGACAAATTCTTTGTGTGTCCAATCACACTTGGCCAATAAAGAATTCTACTTAATATCTATAGTTTTTAGGAATGAGACTGATTAGGATTATATTCCTTTCTGGGATATTTAGAAAACAAATGTGTTATACAGTATGTTTAAAATGTTGGTAGGTGCTAGAGTCTGGGTTTATTTAATTGGGATGTTTATTTCCAGCTTTGAAAGCTGATAATTATATTTAGTTCTTAACAGTTGAACAGTTGTGATTTGATCCCAAATCATAGAGTTTGATATTCGATGAAATCTGAAAATATCAGGAGTAGGATGTTTCATTGGGATCCTGGGGATTTATACTGTTAATCATTTGATTTTTCATAATTGTTTTACAGATTTGAGACATTGTAAATAACTTGCTTATTTCTTCAATTAGTTTGTTTAACCAGCATTATATGTTTAATGTTTTATCTGAAATATCACTATTCATTGTTGAGTCTTTTCTTTTGTATTTTCAGTATTTCAATATTTTTTTAAATACTATTTTTAAGAAATTAGATCTTAGTGATTGAATGGATAAATGCTTATTAACATTGGTAATAGCCTATATCCGTGATGGTGAACCTATGGCACACGTGCCACAGGTAGCACGTGGAGCCATATCTGAGGGCACGCATGGCATTGCCCTATGTCAGCTCCAGCGCACATGTGCATGCTGGCCAGCTGATTTTCGGCCTTCCAGAGGGCAGGTGGAGGCCGTTTTCACCCTCCCCAGGCTTTAGGAAAGCCTCTGGAGCCTGTGGATGGCGAAAAACGGATCCAAAGGGCCTACCAGAAGTCCGGAGGCTTCAGTGAGGCCTGTGCACATGCGCAGGGGCAGCATGGGGGGGTTGTGCATGCATGTGCAGGGGGGAGGTCATTGCATTATGGGTGTGGGCACATGCGCTATCGCGCACAAGTGCACCCTTTTGGCACCCGAGCAAAAAAAGGTTCGCCATCACTGGCCTATATCAATTCCAAGCACATTCTGTGAATCTCTTTATGTCCATAAAAACATATTTCTTCTCTTTCTCTTTCTCTTCTTCCTTGCCTATCATAATAATTTTTCCTGCTCCATCAATAGCTTGCGTTACATGTCCCAAATATGTGAGTTGCTGATCATCATTTCAAGGGAACAGTATGCTAACTTAGGGTCAGAATGCTGAAAATTTCAAACAGCAATATTTGCATTGTTTTAGCATCTTTTTTCAGATGTGTGCCTCTTAATTACAAAAAGATGATAAACAGCTGATGAATTCAATTGATCTAGGCTCCACTTGCCACCTTGGCTCAGAAGATCGGCACTGAGGCGGTAAGCATTGTTGGAGCGAACTGAACCCTGGCACGGATTGAGGTGGGGCTGTTTTTCTGGGCCATTATGGATTATTTTTGTTTGGCCCTACGTTCGGGACTGAGAGCAGGGGCTATTTGATTCTTAATTGTGGATTTTCGGGAGTCTCACCACCATTGTTCTTAGGACAGTGGGACGTACTGAAGATAATCACTATTCTTGAGGGCCTAGAGGTCGTTGAAAGACCTTGGAAAGATCGCGAGAATTCTACATACATCCCCTGCCTGGCTTTTTCAACTGCCAGGCGTCTTTGGGGGAGGAACCTGGCTCGGATTAATTACTTAAAAGCTGCTTCCCGGACTGCTGCACCCCCCCCCCCACTGCTACCAGCTACCAGCGATATCCAGGGAGCTTTTTTACATCTGTGATAATTGATAACTATACTGGATGCCCAGTTTGAAAATATTTTTCCCTCCGTGGGTGTTCCGGGTCATCCTAATGAACAGAGAGACTGCGCTGAAGATGTGGAACCCCCCCACGAGTCCAACTCGGTTGCAGACCGTGGGGAAGGGAACCTCAGATCCCCAAAGACATCGGAGGAAGGGGGGCTTTCATCACCCCTGGATTATAGAATATCCCTGGACTATTAGACCATCTGGAAAGGCTGAGTCAAAGCAAAGGACCTGTCCTCCTAGTATGCCCTTATTCGGAGAAGTTTGCCTTCTTTTTAATAACACTTATTTTAAATTGTATTTCTCCTCCTCTGAGATCTGAGATGTGTATGGGTATGAGTGCGTAGGAGGATGGATGGTATCTATGAGAATGGTATGTATGAGAATGGTATGTATGGCCTGCAGGAAAGGAAGGGGGCCAGCGGGGGGGGTCTCTGGTGGGGAAGAGAGCCGGACCATCTCGGTCATTATGGGAAGAGGCAGATATGGCGGGAGCAGAGGGGAGGGCCGCTCTCGAGGAATAAGACCTCGCTGTCTTCAAGCGATCCCTTGTTCCGGCCCCTCTGTCTTGGTTCCATCTTGCTCAGCCCGGATACCTGGCAACCAGGGTTCTCAGGGCCCTGGGCTCAGGATGTTACTGCTTAACGCCAGGTCAATTATCAACAAAGCCCCCCTGATACGTGATTTAATCACAGAGGAGGGGGCAGACCTGGTATGTGTTACCGAGACCTGGCTAGGGCAAGAGGGGGGAGTAGCCCTCTCTGAGATATGCCCAGCCGGTTTCTCGGTGCAGTACCATTCTCGACCCCAGGGAAGGGGGGGGAGGAGTGGCAATTATAATGCGTGGAAATCTGCATCCTCGTAGGATCCCTGCCCCGGAGATTGTCGGGTGTGAGACGCTCCTTCTGAAGTTGGACTTAGGGGTTCAGGTGGGCCTTTTCTTAACATACCTGCCTCCCAGCTGCGTAAGTAAGGCCCTGCCTGAGCTGCTCGAGGCAGTAGCCGGCTTGGCGGTTGAGTTCCCCAGGCTTATGGTGCTGGGGGACTTCAACTTGCCATCTGCTGGTGAAACCTCTGGGATAGCTCAGGAGTTCATGGATTCCATGACAACCATGGACCTAACCCAAGTAATCCAGGGTCCGACTCATGAGGGTGGTCACACGCTTGACCTAGTATATCTCTCGGGGCAGTGGAGAGATGATCTGAAGATAAGGGACATAGTCATCACCCCTCTGTCATGGTCAGATCATTTCCTACTGAGGCTGGATTTCACGACCCCACTCCTCCCCCGCAGGGAGGCGGGACCGACTAGGTGGTTCCGCCCCAGGCGCCTAATGGAGCCGGAAGGATTCCAGAGGGAACTTGGGGAAATACCTGAAACCCTGGTACACAATTCGGCTGACTCCCTGGTGGCTGCTTGGAACACCGCAGCATCAGGGGCTCTAGACCGAATTGCGCCTAAGCGACCTCTCCGTGGCAGTGGATCCCGGAAAGCTCCCTGGTTTACCGAGGAGCTCCGGGAGATGAAACGCCAGAAGAGACGTCTGGAGCACCGCTGGAGGACCAAGAAAGCCGAGTCTGACCGAACACTATTAAGAATTTACATCAGATCTTATTTAGTGGCGATAAGGGCGGCAAGACGATCCTAGCTTTCCGCTCTTATTGCGTCCGCAGATTCTCGTCCAGCCGCCTTGTTTAGGGTGACTCGCTCCCTCCTTGGAAAAGGGGGGAGCGAGGAACACTTGCAAGGCAGAGCTGAGGAATTTGCTGAGTTTCTGTCGGATAAAGTCGCTCAGATTCGGTTGGACTTGGACTCTGGCAGGGCAGAGTCCATAGAGTTGACAGGGGCCAGTCTTAATCCATCTTTGTGGGAGGAGTTTGGGCCTGTTTCTCCCGAGGATGTGGACAGGGCTATGGGAGCGATGGGGACCTCCACCTGTTTATTGGACCCGTGCCCCTCCTGGCTGGTCTCGGCCAGCAGGGCGGTGGCATGCAGCTGGATCCGGGCGGTGATCACCGCTTCTTTGAGGGAGGGATCCGTACCGCAGTCGTTAAAAACTGTGGTGGTGCGACCCCTCCTGAAGAAGCCTTCCCTGGATCCAGCTGATTTGAAGAACTATCGTCCAGTCTCCAACTTACCTTTTTTAGGGAAAGTTGTGGAGAAGGTGGTGGTGACTCAGCTTCTGCAGCTCCTGGATGAAACAGACCATCTAGATCCTTATCAGTCGGGTTTCAGGCGCGGCTACAGTACAGAAACTGCCTTGGTCACCCTGATGGATGATCTCTGGCGGGCCCGGGATGGGGGGAACTCCTCCATCCTGGTGCTACTTGACCTCTCAGCGGCTTTCGATACCATCGACCATGGTATCCTTCTGCATCGGCTCGGCGAGTTGGGAGTGGGAGGCACCGTTTTATGGTGGTTCTCTTCTTATCTCGCCGATCGGATGCAGTCGGTGTTGGCAGGTGGGCAGAGATCGTCCCCTAGGCCCCTATTATGTGGGGTGCCCCAGGGGTCGGTTCTCTCGCCCATCCTGTTTAACATCTACATGAAACCGTTGGGTGAGATCATCCGCAGACATGGGGTGTGTTTCCATCAGTACGCTGACGACACCCAGCTGTACATCACCACCCCGTCTGACTTCAGGGAGGCAGTGGATGTAATGTGCCGATGCCTGGACGACGTTAAGATCTGGATGGGGAGGAACAGGCTCAGACTAAACCCCGATAAGACTGAGTGGCTGTGGATATTGCCTCCTAAGGTTCATGACAACTACCCCTCCTTGGTTTTTGAGGGTGCGAAACTGACCCCCTCAGACCAGGTCCGCAACTTGGGGGTCCTCCTAGATCCACAGCTAAAATTGGACCACCATCTTTCTGCTGTGGCTAGGGGGGCCTTTGCACAGGTTCGCCTGGTGCACCAGTTGCGGCCATATTTGGAGAAGGAGGCGCTACTCACGGTCACTCATGCCCTTGTCACCTCGCGGTTGGACTACTGCAATGCGCTCTACATGGGGCTACCCTTGAAGAGTATCCGGAGACTTCAGCTGGTGCAAAATGCGGCTGCGCGTGCTGTGGTGGGTGTGCCAAGGTACACCCACGTGACACCGATACTCCGCCAGCTGCATTGGCTGCCCATCGGTCTCCGGGTCCAATTCAAGGTGTTGATCACCATCTTTAAAGCCCTTCATGGCTTAGGACCAGGATATCTTCGGGACCGCATTCTGCCTCATACTTCCCTCCGACCGGTTAGGGCCCACAGAGTTGGCCTCCTCCAGGTCCCGTCGGCCAAACAATGTCGGCTGGCGGGCCCCAGGGGGAGAGCCTTCTCTGTGGCTGGCCCCGTGCTCTGGAACCAACTACCCCCAGAGACCCGGACTATCCCCACTCTGCTGGCTTTCCGTAAAGCCATTAAGACATGGCTTTTCCTGCAGGGGGGGGGGACAACTTAATTCCACCTGAGCCTACCCCCCAAGTATGTATGTGTCGAATGGATGTTGCTGTTTTAAATAATTGTTTTAAATTTTTGTACTTGTTTTTAAATTTTATGTAATTTCTTTGTATATTCTAGTATTTCTCCTTGTTGTAAGCCGCCCTGAGTCCCTCGGGAGTTGGGCGGCATATAAGAATAACAAAATAAATAAATAAAATAAAGATCTGAGTGCAGTTTCTCTCCCAAACCCATCTAATGATAATAATAATCTGGGGATATCAATAACAGATATTTTTACATTCTGTTCTTTTATCAAACTAAAACTAAAACTTCCAATTCTTCCAATTTTTGTACCATTATCTGCCTATACATATGTTGTGTGGTACAGGGTTTAGAAGGAGCCCTGTTGCATGTCATTCATAACCTCCAGTTTGACTCTGAAGCATTAACACACATTTGTTGGATACAGTTTTAATCAACTCTGTATCTATCTAATGGTAGCAAAATCCATCCTGCATTTTGCCATTTTCTGTATTAGGATTTCATGACAGATTTTGAACTGGGTCTAGGCATTTGGTAATAACCAGTTCAGTGGCTTTAGTAATTGTTTTAATTTTCAGTACTTAAATTGTTTGTGGCAGCCTGGCTCTCTGAACTGACCACATTTCAACAGATAACTAAACTGGTCTTTCTATCGGAATAGGATATCATGTTGGTTTGGCATGACTTGTTAACTCATTCTGGCTACTGCCAAGCAATGTGTATTTCCTAAATATTTATAAACTGATTTGTTTATAATTTGTTCCAAAGTTTTGTTGGCATCAGCGTCAAGTTGACCTCTCTGTAATTACCTGAGTTCCCTTTTTTCCCTCTTTTTAAAAATAGATACAATTATATTTACCCTCTGGCATTGCAACTGCCCTCCATAATTTCTTAAATCTCATAGATTTATCTCTAACATGGCAACCACAGACTCCTTGAAGAGCCTTGGATGTAAATAATCTGAATCTGGAGACTAAATAGCAATAGTACTTAGATTTATATATCACTTCACAGTGCTTTACAGCCCTCTCTAAGCAGTTTACAGAGTCAGCCTCTTGCCCCTAACAATCTGGGTCCTCATTTTACCGACCTCGGAAAGATGGAAGGCTGAATCAACCTTGACCCTGGTGAGATTTGACCTGCCAAACTGCTGGCAATTGGCAGTCAGCAGAAGTAGCCTTCAATACTGCATTCTAACCACTGCGCCACCATGGCTCTAAAACTTGTTTATGGTGGTCAGGTGCTCTTTAATTATCTTGGATTGCCACTCCTTCTGTCTACATTAATTCTTTTTAGACAATTTGAACAAAATTCCTTTTAGAGAGGGAGACTGGAACAAAATAGGCATTTTACTATCCATATCACATGTTACCGTTCTACCATGTTTTAAAAACAGCAGGCCCATCTCCTTTTTATTTTTTATTGTTGACAATTAGTGGCCAGAATTTATCTTTAAAAAGTGCCATCTGTTTAGGTATTATATGGCTTACCTTTAATATAAGGCAAGTAATAATTCCTTTAAGAAAGCTGAAGTAGTTTATAAATTGAATGCTTTGTGAACTGTACAAAATTAATATAATTAAGAGACTGCATGTAGCTAACACATTTATCTCTCCTTGCCATAAGGTAGATGACTTATTGGGCTCAAGTTCTGTTTAAGCAGAGAGGCATTGTAGTTCAGTGATTCTTAAAGTGGGGGTACATACTTCCAAAGGGATAATTCAGGCATGTCCTGGGGTTTATTTGAAGGCTCGCCTCTCCCCTATTACATCTAGCCAACCTACCAGAGGGGGAAGGCAAGGCATATAATGCCATCTATTAGGGAATTATATCTGATGACAGGGGTGAAATTCAAAATTTTTCCCTACAGGTTCTGTGGGCGTGGCTTGGTGGGCATGACAGGGGAAGGATACTGCAAAATCTCCATTCCCTCCCAACTCCTGGGAGAAGGATATTGCAAAATCTCCATTCCCACCCCACTCCTGGGGGAAGGATATTGCAAAATCTCCATTCCCTCCCCACTCCTGGGGGAAGGATATTGCAAAATCTCCATTCCCACCTCACTCCTGGGGGAAGGTTACTGCAAAATCTCCATTCCCTCCCCACTCCTGGGGGAAGGATATTGCAAAATCTCCATTCCCACCCCACTCCTGGGGGAAGGATATTGCAAAATCTCCATTCCCAACCCACTCTGGGGCCAGCCAGAGGTGGTATTTGCCAGTTCTCTGAACTACTCAAAATTTCCGCTACCGGTTCTCCAGAACCTGTCAGAACCTGCTGAATTTCACCCCTGTCTGATGAGACCAAAAAAAAGGCCCTTCTCTGGCTCCCTCCCGAATATCATTGCTCCAGTAATAAGATTTGTCCTACTTTGTTACTCTTCTAAAAGATCCGGAAGGCATGTTTTGTCAGCAGGCTAAGGGAATACAGGCTGATACGGAGATGATCAAGTGGTGGGTTTGACTGTGTTTTTTGATGCTCGGGGGGTGGGGCGGGTTGGGCTTTAGGAATTTTAGATTGTGGATTTTTAATGTTGTAAGCCACGGAGTCATCTTGCGCGAGTTGGGCAGCCATATAAATTTTCATCATCATCATCATCATCATCATCATCATCATCATCATCATCATCATCATCATCTCTTTTATCTGTATGTGTTTGTGGGGGTGGGGTGGAGGGCATGATATTATTCAAGACTATGAAAAAGGATAATTGAATCAAATACATTAATAAATGTTTGTGCATTTTCTCTACTACCTGAATGGCATTGAGTCATCTAGGCTCATATACTTTCTGAGAAGGAATTTTGTTCAAATTGTCTTAAGAAGAATTAATGCAGATGGAAGGAATGGCAATCCAAGATAATTAAAGAGTGCTTAACCACCTTCTCAAAAGAAAGACGACACCAGTGGTTTGTTCCAACAAAAGCAAGGAAGATTCATATGGCATTTTAAGGAACAACAGATTTTTTTGGTGACAAGTTCTCCAGAATTAGAGCCCACACTGTCAGAGGTGTGAAGCTAGCTGAACTTAACTAAGAAAACGAATGGAACAAAAATGGTAAACAATGTCACCAAATGGCCATGAAATTCAAGATGTTCTAGCAGCAATAATTACTATCATTTCATTATGTTCCATTTCTACCATCATTTTTTTTTAAAAAATGATCCTCTCCAAGTATGTATTTTTTAAAAAAATATGTATTTGAATGTGCCTCTTCTAGAAAAATATATTTAAATGAGAATTTCCCCCCACCTCAGCATGCATGCTTGTACATACTATATTTTTCGTATGAATTTACTAGAAATTGTACTTCAGCATTTGAAGATTCATGGAATCTGATGTACTTCTGATCTACTTTTGTTAAGCAAACATCAGGTCCCCTTCAAGTCCTGCTTTGCTGCCTGATTGTGGCAAGTTGGGGGATATGTACTCCTGGAAGGAATCCATGAAGAATGCTGGGAATATACTCTGAGAGCATATACAAAGTCACCCAAGGAATGAAGATCACCCAGCTGCATAGCTAAAGTAAACAGGCATCCATGTTGGGCAGCAGCTATAAAGGATGAAATTGCAGAAGGATTATTATTCTAGTAACAATGGCAAAGGCATAATTTCATATTGTGCAGGAGAAGGCATTAATAAAGCATTCCTGTATTTTTCCAAGAAAATCACATGGATAGGCAAGATAAAGTTATTGGATGGCACCCAACATGCTGAGGAAGAGCTGAGGATATTTTTGAGTAGGAATAGTGTTATAGATACAATTAGATTAAAAGTGTTGTTGTTGTTGCCATGAAGGAAAAGAGAATCCAGTCACAGTGGGAACATGGAACAGAAGAAGCCAAAATATGGGAAAGCTTAAAAGTGAAAGTTGAATTTCATAAAACATTAGTATCTTAGGCACTGGCAAATAGAAATGGACGGGAATTGGACACTTTTATAAGAAAATCTTAATATTTAGAACTCAAGGCACTGCCCTGAGTCCTACGGGAGTTGGGCGGCCTATAAGAACGTTCAATTAAATTAAATTAAATTAAATTAAGACATAAAAAAGAAAGAACAGCAATGCTTTTATATTCAGGAAGGATATAGCAAAGACATTACTTGCATACAATGCAGTCAATGATCAGGTAACCGAAGATCAGATTAGAGACAGATTGTCATGGAGAAAATTTGTAATCATTGTAGCTTAAATGTAGCTGTTGGGAGTCAAAAACTACTTAACGGCACATAATCAACTAGATCAGGGGTGTCAAACTCATGTCATCATGGTGGCATCACGTGACGTATTGGGACTTTCCCCCTCTTCGTTAAATTGGGTGTGGCCATGGCCAGCACGTGACACATCCGGCCCACGGGCTGGGAGTTTGACAGCCCTGAACTAGATGAAGTACTGTATAGTCAACTTTTAAGAAGTTCATCATGCTTTGAAGATGGAAGGAAAGAGAAAAGGATGACCAGTAATAAGGTGGGTAGACTTGATCACAGCAGTGAAGATTGGAAAATTGGAATACTTAATTAACCAGTTTGGGGATGGATCATCCTGGAGAAGGTATAGCTATGTACTCATTAAAAGTCAACACCAACTCGATGGCATGTAATCAATCAATCAATCAATCAATCAATCAATCAATAGATCAGGTCATTTTATAATTTGCAAGGACTGAATTCTTCAGCACTTCTAAGCCTTTTTTAAAAAAAGCTGCATGCATTAAACATTCTTCTCATTATGTACAAAAAGATCATTCCGTTTTGAGGCTGATAATCTTATCTACTATGTTTTGACATTTTTTTAAACTGCAGAAATGAACAGCAATAAATATGGGGAATTCGTAAAGACATTATCATTACATGAAACAGTATAATTTTAAAAAACAATAATCATTCTCTTCGTACAGAAGGAGAAACAAAAGAAATGACAAAACTACAATTATATTCATTTATGGAGTCTGATCAAGGACAATTCACAGTTTAAATATTTAAGCTAAATATTTAAACTATTGAAGCAGGATATTTACCTTTGAGAGATAAGGTAATACAATGAGAATTTTTAGGATTCGCATTCATCTGTCTAAAATAATTGACAAGTTGTGCAATGTTGAAACTTGGATGACACTGTGAATCAGATCTCATTGTAGCAATGTCACTGAAAAATTACTGATCCATTTAAGAAATCTCAATCCTTGGTATATTTTGTACATTATTTATTGTTTCTACTGCTCTGCTTCTATAACTCTGAGTAATTAGGAACTATAGGTCATTAGGTCAATAAGGAGGTTCTGATTTTACTTTAAGCTAGGGCTTAAAGCTGCTAGGCTGACAGATCTGGGCTCCACAAATTCTAGGTGGATGATTAATGTATAGTAGTATCTCTGTGTCTCTTTTATGTCATCTAGTGGTTGTTCAGATTTTTGCAGCCGGATTTAAGCAACACCAAGTTGAGCGCAGAGATAAAAAATAATACTGTTATTTCATTCAACAAAGTGCTTTATTAATTAATTTCTAATGTGGCTGGCCTTTCTTTTGACAATGGAAATATTATGTTTCTTCAAAGTGGCAGCATAGAAAATCTAAATTAACATAGAAATTAGTTATTGTTCATTTCTGATTGTACATTGTAAGCACGCAGGTTCTAGTTGTGCTTTTTAGATTAGTCCATTGATTAACGTAATGAAATGGAAAAAGAAATTAATGGCATATATGCATGTACATATCTTGGAGGATGAAGGTTGGGAGAAAAGTTTCATATAGGCTGTATAAGGTAGAGTTGGCAAAATGCTAAAAATTCTTTAACAAATTTGAAGACTATAGTGCTAAAAACTCATCCCCCAAAAGTTCTACTTATCTGGCCAATAGGAGTTAACATCAACTTGATGGCACATAATCCATCCATCAATTGCTAAAATGAATTATTAACATTACTGAAATCATATCCCACAAGAAGACTCACCTGGACCTCTGTGTCTGAAAAATAAAGATTGAAATTCTAAGTATATTTTCTATAATGTTCTGCATTCATAGTTTTATGTTAATACTGTTTTGTTTAACTGAAAACCTTTTAATGAAGCATAATTAAAAACAAGATAAAACTTGTCAACATGCACACATACAGTACATTTTCTAGCTAAATAAAGAGCTAGTTTGGTGTAGTGATGAAGGCACCAGATGGAACCAGGATAATATGATTTCCAGTCCGCTCTTAGGCGTGAAAGCCAGCTGGGTAACGTTGGGCTAGTCACTCTCTCTTAGCCCAAGTCATTTCACAGGATTGGGGGGAACATAGAAGGACAAAGGATTATTAAGTATGTTTGCTATCTTGAGTTAATTATAAAAATGGGATAAAAACAAATACTTAATAGCATCAACATATTTTTAATTCGCTGTTTTGGAATTATTAAAATCCACATACACTATTAAGAAACTTCCTGAAAGATTAACCAAGCTAAATGAAATTATTTAACAGGAAGAATAGAAACTGGATACTGAGGCAACCTCTTTACCCTGCCAAACCTCAACTTTTTCTCATATTATGTTTTTACTGACAAGGAATGGTTTGATTCTTTGCTATACTTGGAACAAATGCTTCACTAATTTGGACTGTGGTTGAAAAGCAACGAAGCATTAGTGACTTAAAGCAACAACGATACAAATTACTTGGGGGTTTGGAATCCTGATAAAATGATCACCGGGTTTTTTGCCTTTTCCATGTAGTTCCATATTTCAAATGTAAGATCTCATTTGGTTTTATTTCATGGAACTAACAGGCTGTGAAAAAGCAGTTCCCATGCAATTAAGAGGATCACACTACAGCTACCACTCCTTTGGGGGCAATCAACATAGCTATCACATTCAAAACCTCTCCCACTATGGTTTATTACACACTTATTTTTTGTACATGGAACAGAGCCTATAGCATCATCAGCCATGTTGCAGCTACATTGCTAATCCTGTAAGATTTGGGCCTTAGGCAAAAAGTAGAACAATAAAATAGGAGCCAAGACTACAAAGATTATATTTTTTTAAAACAAAACAAAACAAAACAAAACAGATGGTTGGATAAACTTGGCATTCGGTCCCATCACAAAATCCAGAGGCTATCCAGAGTATTTGTTTCTGATGGTAACTGCTGCTTTAGCAAACTGGTGGTGGAAAAATAATTTGGCAGTCAGTTATTCTGTAGAGCTCATTACCCATTAGGATATACCATGACATATAAATGACATGTGTAGATTCAAAACAGGATTAGACACATCCCTGGTGAATTAAAATTACAACTATTTACTAATATTTCAGCAAAAATATGTTTTGGAAGAATCCTATATGTCTCTTCACGGTCAGATTCATGTTACGACTGAATAACATGATGGTTTGGGGGATAAAAGAAATCAATGACTAAACATTCTTCTCCAATTATGAGAACTGGAAAACAGGAGTTGGATTCAGATTAAATCATTCAGAGAAGACACACTGAAATCAATGGGACTTCAGTTCACCAGGATTTCAAAAGTCAATTTAAATATGACTAAATCCAGATCTATTTCTCTTTATTTTCAGTCGGTTGGCAATAGGATACATTTACCTGGAACAGGAAGAGTATGATTGAGATGCCAAAAGCAGTTAACAGTAGCTATGAATATCAAACAACCTTACTTTCAGTTTTCCGCTTTCTCTTTCTCTGTTGTGCATATATTTTTGTGCCTGTCTGTGTGTGCCTGTGCAAGAAGGCATAAACAAGAACACATGAACAAGAACACATCCTATACTGGTTCATTATATTATCTGATTTCTCTCTCTCCCAATTTTCTTTTCCCCAACCCATTCCCCAACCCAACCCATTCCCCAACCCCAACTCAACAATTGCCTCAATCTCATTTCCTGCAACAGTTTACACTCAATTTATGGACTACAAATAAAAGAACCCTTTTCCAACAGTGACCACAGCATGATTGACTTTTGTCTCAATATATGTCCTTATAAAAATCATCATGGGATAACCAATTATAACTTTAAAAAAGCCAACTATGATATCATAGATGCTGACCTCTCATCTTTTGATTGGCAAATACTATTCTCTGGCTGTAATACTATCGAAGATCACTACAATATCTTTTTGCTCGAAATCAAAAGAGTCACTAAACTATACGTACCACCAAAACGAAGAAAAACAAATTACCCATAAAAATAAGGAAGCTCCAATCCAAGAAAAGATCTCTTTGGCGAAAAAACAAAACTGGCTATGTTGCTAACTTTAAAAGCTGCTACAAAAATCTATGCCACCAAATAAAGACTGAATGTACCAATTATCACATTAATCAAGAAGAATACCTTCTGCGCACGAAATCCACCCATGCCTTCTATAACTTTGTAAACAACCAACTCAAAGATTCGAGATCCATCCCACCCCTTAAAGGACCCCTTAAAGACTATAATGATGAAGCCATTAAAGCCAACCTCTTTAACAAATTCTTCGGCTCAGTCTTTATAAACAGCAATGGCTCATGCCCAATATTTCCTAGTCGTACCACAAATAATTACAAGGATCTAACACAAATTGATTTTACAGAAGATAATGTTGAAAAGGCATTACGCAACCTAAAACCATCTCTATTTATTGGACCTGATGGACTATGTGCATACTTCTTAAAAAAGCTCTCCACAGCCTTGGCTGAACCTCTAAGCATAATTTTTGAAAAATCTTTCAGGACCACTCTTTACCCAACTTATGGTCGCTAGCCACAGTCATCCCTATCTTCAAAAAAGGAGATCCCAGCAACGTTGAAAATTACAGATCAATCTCATTATGTTGCATCACCTGCAAAGTCATGGAATCAATCATAAACCAATCCATTACCCTCCACTTAGAAACTAACAACCAAATCTCTAACAAACAATTTGGTTTCAGGAAAAAACTATCCTGTAATCTGCAACTCCTACACTGCAAAAACATATGGACTACACAACTCGATCAGGGTAAAGCAATAGACACAATTTACATAGACTTTTTAAAGCCTTTGATTCAGTGGTACATGACAAACTACTTCTGAAACTAAAATCTTATGGCATCTCTGGTCCCCTACATGATTGGATAACTGCGTTCCTGTCAAAAGTGGTGTCCCTCAAGGCAGCGTTCTAGGACCAACACTCTTAATACTTTACATAAACAACCTTTGTGATCATATTATAAGCAACTGTGTTCTCTTCGCCGACAATGTTAAACTATTTAACACCACAGACAATGCTACTACCCTTCAAAAAGACCTTGACTATGTATCAGAATGGTCAAACAATTGGCAACTTCAAATCTCAACCAACAAATGCTCTGTCTTACACATTGGCAAAAAGAATCAGAACACAAAATACAAGCTTGAAGGACACGACCTTGTAGACAACCCTCACTCTGTCAAGGACCTTGGAGTATTCATATCTAATGATCTAAGTGCCAAAGCCAACTGTAACAACATTGCCAAAAAGGCACTAAGAGTAGTCAATCTAATCTTGCGTAGCTTCTTCTCTGGCAATATTACACTGCTAACCAGAGCATTCAAAACATTCTCTAGACCAATTCTCAAATACAGCTCACCTGTCTGGAACCCGTACTGCATATCGGACATTAATACAATTGAGAGAGTCCAGAAATATTTCACGAGAAGAGTCCTCTACTCCTCTGCTCGCAACAGAATACCTTATTCCACCAGATTTGAAATCTTGGGTTTAGACAACTTAGAACTATGTCGCCTTTGATCTGATCTAAATGAAGTTCATAAAATTATCTGCCACAATGTCCTAGCTGTCAATGACTACTTCAGCTTCAACCGCAACAATACACGAGCACACAATAGATACAAACTTAACATAAGCCGCTCCAAACTTGATTGCAGAAAATGCAACTTCAGCAACATATTGATCAATGCCTGGAATGCACTACCTGACTCTGTGGTTTCTTCCCCAAACCCCCAAAACTTTAACCTTAGACTGTCTACTGTCGACCTCACCCATTCCTAAGAGGTCTGTAAGGGGCGTGTATAAGCACACCATTGTGCCTACCATCCCTGTCTTACTGTCCTATTGTCCTCATTTATCTGTACTTACTTTGTTTATGTTTATGTTTATACCTATACCTGCTGTCTTATACATGTTTGACAAACAAAATAAATAAATTTCCCTTCAGATACCTTAGACCACAAATTCAGTCATTCTGGCTGGGATTGTTGGGTATAGTCAAAATTGCTCCACACTGTTCAAGGTCACCTTTCCTTCTCAGATTTGTTTTCTTTTTAAATTGTACCTTATATATTTGTGTTTTAAGGGCAACATGAAATATTTATTATATTTATTTGAAATGTGTTAGAATTTATTAGGGGACGCGGTGGCTCAGTGGCTAAGATGCTGAGCTTGTCGATCAGAAAGGTCAGCAATTCAGCGGTTCGAATCCCTAGCGCCACATAAGGAATGTGAGCTCCTGCTACTTGTCCCAGCTTCTGGCAACCTAGCAGTTTGAAAGCATGTAAAAATGCAAGTAGAAAAATAGGGACCACTTTGGTGGGAAGGTAACAGCACTCCATGCGCCTTCGGCGTTTAGTCATGTCGGCCACATGACCACGGAGACGTCTTCAGACAGCGCTGGCTCTTCGGCTTAGAAACGGAGATGAGCACTGCCCCCTAGAGTCGGGAACGACTAGCACGTAGGTGCGAGGGGAACCTTTACCTTTTAAAATATTTGTTAATACTGTTTATGTTAAATAAACACACTATTTGCACATTTTGTGATGAAAGTAATAACTGATTATGAATTTATCTTGATTATTGTGCTGTTTTCTCTATTGTCTTTTCAGAACGTTTTACTGTACATACCTTTAACTGATCTCTGCAGAACCTATACAACTTCTGATCGTGGATGGTTTAGAAATGTAAGAAACTATTATTGCAAATCATGATATTAATAAAAACAAAGATCACCACTCTTGGTTTTGGAAACAAGCAGTCCAGAATATCATTTCTTTTGTTTTTTATTGTACCATGAAGATCTAGTCCATTCCCTCGGTCTTGGTGACAAAATTGTTATCTCTGCACAGCCTTATCTTTTCCTCCTTTGGTTCCCCTCGGGCTCCTACTGCTTCTCCAATGTTTAAGACTGGGTCTTGCCAGAAGTTGGACCTGAAAAATTCCAAGTGGCTATTTGACTAGCCTGAGTTCAAATGTGAGTAGCAATAAAGGGCATTTTATAAAGTTGCCTGGCAACTACAGATAAAGTCCTCATGTCAGTTGTAGGTCAAAATTGGTAGATTATGAAGAAGACTTGTATAACGATTCAGCGTCTTGGAACAGTAGGAGAATCTGACAGAAAACTGCTCAGTGAATCCTTCTCACATAGGGCTGACATCTGGTGCAAATATTTTGCTTGTCTTCAGGGCATTTTGACTCCCTGTGCATCTTAATTCAGTTTGTGTTCTTAAAACGTCCTCAGTTATATCAGACAGAACCTTGTAAAAGCAGGGGGATATTAAAGACACTATTCAGAGAAATAAAGTTGCTGTAATGATTTGCCGTAACCCTAAACATTCACATACTCTATCTCCAGTTCAAGAGGGATAATTTATTATGGCCAAAATTTAAAAAGTCAGATGACGCATCCATTTTAAAAAGATGAAGCAGATGTGTGAGATAGCTAGCCAACTATGAAAGGAATGGGAGCACATTAATGCAGTGCATGTGACAAGCAGGCACTTCCTTCATGCTGCCTGTCTAGTATTGATTAGCTGTTTTCTTTCATTAAGCAGTTGAGAAGCACACAAAGAGTTACTTCTTAGCAAAGGGCTGCTTGGAAGTGTACTTAGGTCTCTTGATAATAATATTTCCTAATCAAATTTTCAAAGAATTTGCAGGATTCTTTGCAGCAAATGATTTGAACCTTTACTTTCAACACAATTTGATGTTTCTGAAATAAACTATATAAAAACTAGCCATAATGTTCGATCAAATTTTAAGGTAGCTGTAAAGAAAATACACAACATGCTTTGAAGATAAGGGCACTAATACTATAGGGAAGAGTTGCATTTTTTTATTGTGCATTGCTTTTTCCAGTAGACTGATAAAACTACTGTATGTTTGTTATAGGCTAACTACATTTTTACTGTTACGTTTTTAATGTGAGAGAAAAACCTGCCATTTGTTCCTTATATGGAGTTAGAAGGGGTTTCAGTTTGTATTTGAGTGCATAAAAATGAATTCAACAGAGACATAAAGCCTAAGTAAAACAAGAATTTTTCTGATGTATGATTTCTGCCAGCCATTACTGTTATTTTGTATATAATAAAACTGAAGCCATAATCAGATCAGAGATTAATTGTCCCCCTGGTTCAGTCATCCTCTTTTCTTCATTTTATTTAAAAAATGGGTTGCTACTAATTCCACAACAAATGTGACAAAATAGGAGCAGAGTTTTTAAACTTGCACCTGTGCTTGGTCTTGTTTTATTCTACATATTATCCAGTATGTTGATAGGAGCTGAGATAGCGCAGTGGTTAAAAGCAGCATTGCGACCTTCAGCTGATTGCTACTTCAGCAGTTCAGCTGTTCAAATCTCACTAGGCTCAAGGTTGACTCAGCCTTCCATCCTTCCGAGGTGGGTAAAATGAGGACCCAGATTGTTGGGGGCAATATGCTGAACTCTGTACACCGCTTAGAGAGTGCTGTAAAGCACTATGAAGCGGTATATAAGTAAAGTGCTATTGCTATTGCTATAGATGAACAAATGATTAAGTGGTAGTATAGCTGAATATAGCTTCACCTATTAAAATCTGCATATGTGTACTTCTTAAAAAATGAGAGGAATTGTTTATTATTTTCAATTTGCAACCCTATGCCAGCAATAACTAGAGAAAAATGATGCTTTACAAATGAAAAGCAATGAATGTCACCTTTATGAGTCTTCAAATCACTTTTTGACTCCTGACAATAGCTGTCAGGATTAGTCCCTGCAGTTTTCTTGGCATTTTTAGATGTTTGCACTGCTTACTTCCTAGGGCTCAGAGAGTATGATTTGCCCAAGATAACCCAGCTGGTTTCATGCCCAAAGTTGGTTTAGAACTCATGATTTATAGCTTGGTACCTTAACCACTATCCCAAACTGCTTCTTAACAACAGCAGTGGTGAAATTTTATATGAATCTTCAATGCTAATGAAGTAGTGAATATCTGAGCACCATATATTAATTTGTACTAGTTTTTTAAATAATGGATTGCAGTCTGTAGCAAAACTGCAGGTTTACAACACAAAAAATTTATACAGCAAGCATATCCTGCAGAGATCTATCTATCCACTGCTCCATCCCTAAATATGCATTCCTAAATAATGCAATTTATTTATTTAAGACATTGATATGGCTGCCGAACTAAAACACTGGACTCTGAGAAGTTTACAATAAATGCAAAATAAGCAAAGCAAACAAACAATTCAGTTAAAATGAAAACAAACCCATGTTAGGCAATCAGGAGCTTGCAACTATTACCTTCCTCCAGACGGGAATGCCAATATCTGAGCTCCAGCAGTTGAGGAGAAAATCAGATTTTAAATGCCTTTCTAAAGGCCAATTTGGACAAAGGTATATTTAATCCAGACAAAGGTTTATTTAATCAAAATAATTCAAGGTCACACATTTTCCAAGGTAATCGTTCATCACTGAAAAATTGTGTGTCTTTAGAGATTGTTTTAAAAGCATTCTTAATTTATATTTCCATTCTAGGGTATTGATCTTTGGAATGAAAAAACAACGAAGACAAGATATGCTGATCTATGCTCTCATAACTCATTAATCAATAAAACAGGGGTTTTCTCTGATTAGAATAGTAAAATAATAAAAAAATTCTAAAAAGAAAAATTCTACTTCTGGGATTTTTTTTTTCAACATCAGTGGGTAGCCTCAAGCTCTGGGATTCCCTGGTATTCTCCCAATGAAGGATAATCCTAGACAAAGTAAGCCAGGTGCTGCCATCTGTTGAGAGTATATATAAAATCTTCTCCATAAACAACCTTCATATGCCTGACTAAAGTGGGAGGCAACACGTTAACTTGCATAACTGGAAATGCATTCTACATGCCACCTCTACGTTTACAAACATGTGCATGTGTTAATGGACACACGATTTATGTTTGCACAGCCACCTAGATAAAAGTGCACTGCATTGTACTTCTATGAAGATCTTTGTACAAACTGTACATTGTTAGCATAAACCAGGGGTCCCCAAACTTGGCAACTTTAAGACTTGTGGACTTCAACTCCCAGAATTCTCCAGCTTGCTGGCTGGAGAATTCTGGGAGTTGAAGTCCACAAGTCTTAAGGTTGCCAACTTTGAAGACCTCTGGCATAAACTCTTCTCATGCTACAAATGAGCAAACTGCAATTTATACAATGTAACAACTAGATAAGAGAAGGGAAAGTGAGATGAAAGTCATGATTCTGAATTACAAAGGGAGACATTATTTTTCCCTTTCATTACATGCACCAAATTTTTAGGTATACAGGAAGCTGTACCATCAAACTGAGTTCATCATAATTTTATCAATTTAAATGGCTGATATCAGTGCAAGGGAGAACCCAAATGATAAGCTTGATTGACAAATGTCTGTTACATCATTTTACGATTTTTCAGGTGAAGTGAACCAATTATAGCAGAAGTGTTTGAAGAGAAAATAGCCTAAACATGGTTTATCTAATTAAAGTATTACTAAACACCTTTGGCTCTGTAATCACTGAGGCTGAACTGTTTGGAGAAAGACATTCTAGTGAACTCATTCTGTGTTCAAGATGAGTTGCTCATTGACATGTCAAATTATATGGCTATGGGATACTGTAATCTTTGATAGGCATATTCACAAATAAGTTACCACTAAAGTGGAAGAAGCAAACTTTCAAATCAGGGTTACCGGGAGATACAGACCCCAAATTATCTGCTCTCAGTATGGAGCATGGTACTGGTAGTCCTTGACTTACAACAGTTCATTTAGTGAAGTTACAACGGGACTGAAAAAAGTGACTTATGAGCATTTTCCCGTTGCAGCATCCCCATGGTCACGTGATCAAAATTCAGATGCTTGGCAACTGGTTCATATTTATGAAGGTTGCAGTGCTCCATCCTCATGTGATCATCTTTTGTGACCTTCTGACAGGCAAAGTCAATGGGGAAACCAGATTCACTTAACAACCGGGTCATTAAACAACTGCAGTGATTCACTTAACAACTGCTACAAGGTAAGTCGTAAAATGGGGCAGAACGATCTTGCTTAGCGACAAAAATTTCGGGCTCCACTGTGGTTGTAAGTCAAGGATTACCTGTACTGAATGTACTTGACTCAGCCTTCCATCCTCCCAAGGTGGGTAAAATGAGGACCCAGATTGTTGGGGGCAATATGCTGACTCTGTAAACCGCTTAGAGAGGGCTGGAAAGCGCTGTGAAGCGGTATATAAGTCTAAGTGCTATTGCTATACTCAGACACACCCCTATTTTAGCGAAGGAGAGGAGGCTTGGGGGGGGGGGGAGAGGTCAGGAGAAAGGGAGCGGGAGAACTTTCCCTTAGGTGAAGGAGAAAGTGTGAGGGCAAAACAACCCCCCCCCCTCTCTCTCTCTCACACACACACACACAAACACGCCTCTTTCCCCGCCTCCCTGTCCAGCTGCTGGCAGAATGCGCGCCAAAGGGGGCGCACACAGAGCCCGCGCCGAAGGTAAACAGAGCCGGGGAAACACGTGGCCGCTGCCGCTACTGCTGTTGGCGGTGGCCGCGCGTCTTCTCCGCTTGGCAAGTCCGCCGCCTCCCGGCCTCTCGGCTGTCTCTCTCAGTCACCCGGCTTCAGGCGTTGCGGAAGCCACCGCCGGCATTAAGAGGATTGTTAACAGTTGGGCGCTATCCGAAGCCGCTTCCCTTTTCCACCTCGCGAAAAGGTGGCGGTGAAAAAAAAAAGCTTTACCGAATAAGCAGCCCTCCATCCTCCCTCAGGCGCTTTCCCGCCTTCTTCTTCCTCCCTTGCTCAGCGAGCGGCGGCACCGGCACCCTTCCCCCCCCTCCCGCCTCCCTTCCTTCCGCAAGACCAGGCAGCGCGCAGGTGGCGGGAACGGAGCGAAGGGCTGAGGGGGGGGGGCTCAGCTGGCGGGAACTGGCCGGGATTCTACGAGCGCCCTGCGGTCGCTTCCCCCAGCCGACCATGTTCCTCCTTCGCCGCTGTAACGGCAGCCGCTCGCTGCCGCGTCTCCTATTGGTGCTGGGGGTTTCGGCCCTGGTGGCCGCATCGTGCTCTTCCTCGCCACTCGGCGAGGATTCGGTGCAGGGTCTGGTCCGGCTCGCCTCCGTGGTGATCGAGGGCAAGGTCCTGGCTCACAGTGTGGCCGAACTAACGGCTGGCCGAAGAGGAGGAGAAGAGACGACGTCGCTGGGGTCGCCGCCACCGCTATTGAGGCTGTCCGTGCAACCCGCCACCACCACCACCATCATCCTCATCACCAGCTCCTCCTCCTCCTCCTCAGGAACGATCCTCCCCTCCTCGCCGGCTCCCAGCCCCCCGCTCCCGCACCTCGGCAGCCCGAGCTTGGCGCCCGCCTCCGCCGTAGCTCGAGTGCGCGTGCACCAGGTGTGGCCGGCGAAAAGCGGCGGGCTGCGGAAGGACGCGCTGCTTTGGCTGCTGCTCGGAGAGCGGGGCTCCGCTTGCGGGAGCGCCTTGAAGGAAGAGGGTCGCTACGTCTTCTTCATGGAGCCCGTGGCGGCAGCTTCGGGCGGGAACAGCAGTGAGTCGCCGCCGCCGCTGCTCTTCCGAGCGTCTTCCCCGCCCCTGGAGACGGGCAGGAATCTCAAGAAGGAGGTCAGCAGGGCGCTGTGTACCCGGGAATGTGGTAAGTCAGCGGGCGGCGGTTGTAAAAAGAGACGGGGCGGGGGGGGGGAGAAAATAAGAGGTGGCTTGGCCTCGCATAGGGGAGGTGGGGGGTGAATGAAGAAGAAGAAGAAGAAGAAAAAGAAAAAGAAAGAAAAAAGGGGGTTGTTAAAGTCGGCCGGCCGGTTCCTTATTTTCTCCCCTCCCCTCTTTCACGCTCCCTGGGTTTCTCTACGATTTGCACGACGGTGCTGGGTCGTCGCAGTTTCAACGATTTTCCAATTGGGTTTCGATGGCTGATTCCCCCACTCCGCGCCCCCAGAAGTTGAGTGACAAGGGTTGGAAACTTTTGGGAAAGCTCTCGGAGCAACAAGCAGGTTTACACGTCTTCCTCTTTGGGGCTTTGGGGGTTGTGAGAAAGAACGCGGCGGGGCTTTCTTCCTTGCCTGGCCCTTGTTGTGTTTTGAAAAGGAAGAGCTAGGTAGTTGGCGGAAGTCTTTCAGGCCCTCAGGAGAAGAAAAGACGCTGCAAGGGGACGGGGTGGTTGTGTTTTTTTTTCTTTTTGCTTCATCCGAAAGGCCTCAGGTGTGCATTTTCCTCCTTTTTGGGGGGGAACGCATTTTGAAAGCAGGCCGGATTTGTTAGGTTTGGATGTCAATAGGTTGATCATTGTTCATCTTGGTGTGTTTGATTGCTAACTTTAGTGAGGTTGACAGTTCCAGCCTCTGATAAATTTTGCTTTATACTGTACTATATTGCCAATTTATTCTGTGGTTGTAAAAAGTATTTCCCTGGCTAGTATTTGGCATGTGACATTGTACAGATATTTTTGCTTGATCCTTGACAGGGCCCAGTCATTATGTGAGAGCAACCTTAATGTCATTTGATTCCCCCCCCCCACTTGCAAAATGCGGTTCACATTGCCTCCATCAACGTGAACCCTATTAAGCAATTTCTCATATGGCGATTCTGTTATTTCAAAATAACAAAATGTTCAGTCTCTTCTTCCTACTCCTTTTCTAAATGCATCAGCATCGTGTAAGTGATTGTGAGATGCTTGCTTTAAGTTGTTTGTCAGTGGAGTGCCTAGTCATGTTTTATAACAACTGAAATTTAGTCTTGCCAGTACTATTTAATGTTTGCACTGTAGCCCGGAGTAGATGTGTGGATAAAGGGCAAAAGACAGAGGCAGAGGTGCTGAAGAAGGATAATTCTCAGTCAAATTCAGAAACGTTGTCTGTCTTTTTCATTTGATGTAATTCCTTACAGATTTGTATTGGTTGCATGTACTTTCAGTATTATTTACCTATTTGGTTAATCAATTAGTTATAATTTGGGCTTTTTTATAGCCAAGAAATGGCAAATTGTCCTAGAATTACTGCAGAGGGGAGCTGTCCACGCTAAATGGTGCTGATGTTGAGTGAATGACCTGGGGATTCCCTAGAACTGCAGGATAGATGTCACTGTAAAACAAGGGAAATACTCTGTGGAGACCTGGTTTATATTGGCTGATGTAAAAGCTGAGCATTTCTCTGGAGGAGACTGGTTTTCTCTGGTGGTGCAGAAGGAAAGGGGAATGCTTTTTCTATCCCCTGTAGTAATATGATACATAACATGATTTGGTCAACTACAAAACAGAACTCGGCATTAACATCACATGAAATAGGCACATAAAAGGAATTTCTGGAATATCAGAATCTTATTTTGTCAATCCTTAAGTATTAGATATCTCATGAGATTGTTACTTAAAGATTCAATGTCTTCTGACTTTAATTAACTTATTTGGTGGCATTCTATACCAATATCTTAAAATACAGTATAAAATCTGGTCTTCTAGGTACCATTAATTTACCATCATACTTAGAGTACTTTAGGGGTGGGTGAATAACTACACACACACACACAAACACACACACACACCATATACACTTTCTCTGTCTCACTAGGATGCAGTTATGGAGTCCTGTTAAAAGTAATAAAAGAGAAAATTCAAAGGAGAATTAGAAAACAATAAGCACACTTAATGTGCACATCTGTTATACATTATACACTTTCACAACATTATTATCAATTCTCAGGGAACGTGGATGTACACTCTGTCTGAACAACTTGATCTTTATAATTTATGCCTCAGTGTTTCTTCACTGTTCGATGTCTGCTGGTGGTACAGTAAGAAATGGAATGCTTATGTATTATTGTCAGTGCTATTTAGCTTTATACAAGACTTTTGCCTTAACTATATTGAAATTACCTATTCCCAAGAACAAAGAGGAGAGGAGCATAACTGAGTAATCTACCTAACTTCTAACATACAATACTGCAGTTTTTATATTTGTAATGTTAGGATTGAAAACTGATCATTGGATTTCAGAGGCAAGTTCATTAGAAACCTGTAAATACAAGTTCTGCTTTCTCAATAGAGGATTCTATACCATTTCCTTCGTCAATAACAAACTGAAATTTTCCAGCTTTTAGTAACTGCATTCTTAAAATAGAATCTGTTGACCTCTCAGTGCTCCAGACACTGCAGTGTAGCCCCAAATACTCATAAAGGTGGTGTAAAATGTATTTTATAACATTGTTAAGTAAATAAGGCATGACGTAAACATATGCTATTATCTGGTTCCAGACTCATCTGCTCAGTTAAGATGTCATGTCAAATCATGGTTTTATAAAGTTGATGTATTGCTTTATACTATGGCTAAATTGACAAACTATGGGTTTTGACATTGATTATATACCTAGAATTAGATGATATAACTGTATATTCTAGCCGGGAATTTTGTAAGCAATGGCTGAAATCCTTATGACCTGGTTTAGAAACAAGCAAATTATGACTCTGCTGTTATATTACATGCAAATCAGACTTACATTTGAAGTATTTTGGCAGTACAGTCTAGATTGATAAAATAACAGGGACCATTCATGCTGCCTATAAAACAATTATGCCTAGATAGAATATTGCTCAATAAATAGAATGTAGAAAGCAAACAACTCAAAATGTGGCTCCACTTGTACTTTGGAAAGCTCAGTTTAGACTCTAAGCCATGGTTAGCTTGGATATTGGAATTCAGCCATTATATGATCAGCTGGTTCAGATCAGGATGCATTCAGCCTGTACTTAAACTGCAGTTTATTCAAAAGGCTGGCTTAGCATTTCTGCACTGTTATAGAGACCAGTAAACTTGTGAAGTTTTATCTGGATAGAAATAATGCTTTTTTGTCATTTTTAGATGGTGAATTTTTTATATCTTGAATTTTTGACTTTAAAGTAGTCCTTGACTTGCAACCATTCATTTAGTGACCATTTGAAGTTACAACAGCACTGAAAAAAGTGGCTTACGACCACGTTTTTCACACTTATGACTGTTGTAGTATCCCCATGGTCACATGATCAAAATTTGGGCACTTGGTCATTGACATGTATTTATGACAGTTGCACTGTTCCAGGGTCATGTGGATGACCATTTGTAACACGAAGCCTTCCCAACTGGCTTCGGACCAGCACAGTTAATCAGAGAGGCCAGATTCACTTAACAACTGCAGTGCTTTGCTTAATTGTGGCAAAAAGGTTGTAAAATGGGATGCAACTCACTTAACAACTGCCTTGCTTAGCAATATAAATTTTGGGCTCAGGTGTGATTGTAAGTCGAGGACTACCTCTTCATTCTTAGGGAAGAAGTTTTATCAATCTCCCATACATGCACAAGTGCAAAATAATGCTAAATATAAGCCGCAATGATGATTCCTTATAAAAATAAGGGTATAGATCATTCATTCTGTATTTTATAAAAAATAAGAAGTGCATAGATGAAGGCAGGGAGGTAACCTCTTCTTTATGGTGTGGTAAAGCTCAGACATGCTTTCAAATGAAAGGGATGTCAGAAAACATCTTCCCCTTGTTTGACAGTCTACCTAATTCTGTGCTGCGGAAATAATTAAGTGTGAGCATCCCTCTTTTGTGTACTTCCAGCATTGTTTATAGACAGAGTGCTTTGGTGATGACGCCGCTTAACATGCAATTTCCATGCAGTACATACTTTACTGACATGGTGACAGGCAGCAACAATTCATGCAGCTTGCCAGCGGTAAAGGCTAGCTGCTACCAATGGCAATCAATAGGAGGAAAACGGGAATCCCCTCTTTTACTGTAACAATTGCAGAAGCAGTGATTACTTCAATGGCTTTGCAAATACGTAATTTCTGACTGGATTGCTGGCTTTATTGCTAGAATATCTAGGCTCCTAGCCCATCGTTATCAAGATATTTGCCCAGTGCTGATCAAGATGCATCTTTTGTCACCTTCCCAAAAGTGCTGGTAAAAATGAGTATTTTATCTCTTGTGTTCAGTGATGCTGCAGTTCACTGAGATAATGCTGGCCAGTGCTGATCCCTGCTCTGAAAGATGATGCAAGAATTAGTACTGTAATAAGAAAAATTGGAATAAGATGTACAATTCTGAAATATTCCACTTTAGATTATACGTGAATATTTGTATAGGTATGCAGATGGTTCCTGCATATTTATCCATATAATAAGCTCCTTGTTTCTATTAAATTAGATTAAAAATGCATTTAAACCTCTTTTTATGTATTAGTTCAGCACATACTTAGTGGTTTTGTTTGTTTTTAATGTAAAGGAGCATGCAGACATATGTCTATTCATCTGCAATCTGAGATACAGATGAGAAGGAGTATTATTTTAATCTGCTTATCGATGAGTGGTTACTGAAGGTGGATATATCTAATTATTTTATGTGTTTAATATGGAAATGTTTTTGCTTAATAATTATTATGGATTGTTCTTGTTCCTATATAAATCTAAATTCCACTGTATTTGTTTTGTTTTTGTTTTTTTCAAGAAAGAGGATGCCACATTGCCAAACAGTTGATATAATCTGGCCCAGGATTTGTATTACTGGACTTTAAATAGGCTAAAACATGTTAATATGCTGCTTTCTTCAGACCATATAAGTCAGTTCTGAGTCCAATGAAAACTAAAGTTAGCATTTTCCCTTTAAACTGCATATCTTGCTCTCTCATCAAGAGACAAGCTTAGAGAAAGTGATTAATAGGAACTATTAATTTGTGTTCAGATATTTCAAGCATTCTCAGCAAGGTTTCCTTGTGCCTATTGATCTATTATATCAAGGCATCTGGTCATTTGCTTTTCATTTAATGTGTGCAGACCACATGCAGCTATTTATATAAAATATTGCTACAAACTGCATCAACCTGATACATTTTCAAAGCCTCATCACTTAATTGCCATTGTTATGTAAGATTATGCAAAACTAACTTGCTAAAATATTCTGCTTGTACTTAATTGTATTTATCTTTAAACATATAAATAGGTTTCTTAAAATTTACTTAGTAGATTTTAAACCTCATAAATTATTCTATCTATTAAAATACTCATTCTATTTTCCTACCATCATCTTGTCTCATATGCATGGATGGAACTAAATACAATCACATGGGAAAACCCTCTTAAACACAATCAATATAAAAATGCATTTTAAAAACTAAATGAATAATTGCCTTCTGGTTTACCTACACTAGGGAGTATAATTTTATCTCTATGTGCTAAGTTAGAATAATTACTAATGGAAATGACATATATATCCTTGTATACATAGGAGGTAGATATGGTTCTCTGGAGGTTTGAGGTTAACAAAATAATTTTCTTTCTTTCTTAAAGAAAGTCTTATGAATATTATAAGCTCTACTAAGCCTATTAAAGTTTCTAGATAATATAGAAGCAAAGATACGGATGACTGAAGGTTTATTTAATTGATCAATAAGGCCGAATTCTGATAAGTGGTAGAAATTATGTATGTCTTTTGATTATGTTGTCTGTGATGTATGTTGTTTCCTAATTGTAAATTATCTTCAATATAACAAAAAGGAGGTTATGTTTAAAATTTTGCAGTGCAAATTCTGATTAGTAATCAACTAAAAATTCTGTGATCAGTCTTGTTTATCAATCATATTCATTACTGGATTACTTTTCATTACTACTTCGCACTTGTAAATAACAGAAGTACATTGTATCGTAGCTGTCTGTCACATTAATTGGGTACAATAGCACAAAGCCATGGGCATAGGAAATCTTTCTTAAGAAGTTAATAATTTTATTTATTTGGGATACCTCCATGTTTCTGATTGGTTCATCAAGCCAAGATATATCATGGAAAGTTGACATATTTCTTCTTAACTTTGCATATAACTTCAGAGGGTTGAATAATGGAATGGTCCCCTATTTAAAAATATATTTCCTTACATTACATTACATTACATTGCATTACAAGGAACAGATTGTTCCTGTGCTTAATCAATTGCTGTTTTCTAAGTGCACAGATCTTGTATAGTCTGTAGTGAGGTGATTCACTGATGGATGTATTATAAAAAGATGGGGACAGTGTGCTCTGCTGTTTTTCATTTCTGAACGGTGGAATTCTGATATTATTATTTGAGTACATCTGAAGCCTGGAACATGCACAATAGATATGTTACCTTATGTAACAAAAATGTCAGAATGCCAATGTACTGATAGACAGTATATCTTGCAAGTATTGTTAATGTAAATATAACTGCAAATAGCAGTTATATAACTGCATGATGTGATTGCTATGCTTCCAGCCCTGAAAAAAAATTCATAGAGTTTAGAAAATCCATTTTTCAAAATAAAACTATCTAAGTATTATTTTATATATTTACTATATTTTTTTATTATTCATAATGGTAGAAATACACCATTGGAATTTTTGACCTCTTAAAAACAGCCCTGATAGGATTTTCAGCAGTGATTTTTCCATCCTATATTGGAAATTCCTAGTTAGGAATTAAACAATGATTGCCAGTAAGTCTGTCCCCTGCTATTTTGCCAATATTAATTAAAAGTATGGAATAATAGTACTTTAAGGTTTATTAGAAAAAAGCTCCAAAGGAATAGAACCTAAAGCTATTTTTCACTTAATGGCTTAATGTAGCCCTTATTTAAAGGTGTCTTGTCATGAACATAATTATCTGACTGGGATTGTCTGTTGACAGATACATGTCTCATTTTATGCTTGTGCAATGTTCTAAAACTACATCACAATATTTGTATTTGTGCCAAGATTAAAAAAGCAATAAAAAGTCCCAATTGCAATATTCCATTATTTTATCATCACAAAAATGAATCATAGGTTGAATTGATGTCTTGAAACACTTAAAATGACTTATTTACACATCCAAATCAGTAATAAATGATTTTTTAAAAAAAATAACCCTTCTAGAGGAGAAGCAGTATATATTAAGAGCCACTTCTTCCTGGACTTTAAAGAAGTAATATATGTTTTTGAATGAGTTGTACTGCTATTCAAAGTTCAGCCTTAACTATGCATAGTTTTATAAAGTGGTAGAAGTCCATAGTATCTTATCTTGATAGATTGTTCAGATTATTGTTGACAGTTTTTAAAACAGACTGTTTTGCTGCTGAGATTGAACCTCTGTGTGACAATAGCTATTTCAACTTTTCTAAGGCTTGTATTAAGATAGAACTGCTTCTGATGTTAAAAGAGAGAGAGGGAGAGAGAAAGTGCACACACAAACACATTCTCCAAAGATGATAAATCATCCTGAAATAACTTTCCAGAATAGGTAACAAGAGTACCAATTTCTTGCCAGTGGGAAGTAGCAGCCTAGGACAGGAAAGATCCAGATTGAGTGCTAATGAACTCTAGAAGGAATTTAATGATGCAACCAGAGAAACTTTTTGTTTTGGGATTCCCTCCCCTTAAACCTCAGGGGAAAAATAGATGGAAAAAACGTCTGATAAAATCTGTCTAAAATCAATTCATTGCAGTCTTGTTTCAGGCTGTATTTTGATTGTGCAGCAAAATAATATATGTTAGGAATTGGTAGCATGAGTGCCACCCTTATGTTGATTCTACTGGATCTTTCATTACTTTTACCATTAAGCAAGGTATTTTTCTAGCATTGGGATCTTGCAGCAAGGTGTTATGTTGGCTTTAGTTTTGGAAGATCCAACATCAGAAATGATATTGGCTAATGGTATTCCTCAGAGTTTTATTTTGAACCCATGCTGCTATTCAGTATTTCTCTATCATTGCTGAATTTGGACCACTGTATCACCAATCACTACTCAGTCTTATTCTAGAGTGCCTTCTAAGACTCTGCACCATTGCCTGGAGATGGTAAATGACTGAATCTCACTGAACAAGGTTAGAGATGCTCAATAAAACTTAGCTGTTGTTGGATGCTCTTGGCTTATTAATAAGGTGTTTTTCTCTAGAGCTATGTGAATGCTGTTAGATAGATGATAGATAGATAGATAGATAGATAGATGATAGATAGATAGATAGATAGATAGATAGATAGAGAGAGAGAGAGAGAGAGAGAGAGAGAGAGAGAGAGAGATAGAGAGAGAGATAGAGAGAGAGAGATAGATAGATAGATAGATAGATAGATAGATAGATAGATAGATAGATAGATGATAGATAGATAGATATAGATATAGATTAGATATAGATATAGATATGATAGATAGATAGATAGATAGATAGATAGATAGATAGATAGATATAAAGAATATACTGTATATAGATTTATTTATTTATTTATTTTATTATTCTTATATGCCGCCCAACTCCCGAAGGAGATATATATATATGTATGTATGTATATGTATATGTATATGTATATGTATAATGTGTGTGTGTATATATATATATATATATATATATATATATATATATATATATATATATATATATATATATATATATATATATATATATATGTGTAACATTTTTTTGCTGATAAATGAAAATAAAGGGAGACTATATATATATATGTATATATGTATATATGTATATATGTATATATGTATATATGTATATATGTATATATGTATATATGTATATTTGTATATATGTATATATGTATATATGTATATATGTATATATGTATAATTTCTGAGATTAGTGCACTGACAGTGCCATTGCTGGAAGATGTACATCTGACTATTAATACTCAAATTTGCATTTATTTCAATCTGTTGAAAAATTGTTTTTGAGGGTTGTTTAAAAAATTATAATTTGGAAGAAACCTGGGTTGTTAGAAGGATGTTTGGAGAACATATAACTTGCTTTTCATCCAGGCAGAGTTGAAAGGGTGGTGAAGACTTTTAAAAAAGCCTGAATGGTTTTAGATTAGGGAATCTAATGAGATATTTTTTTTTCTGTTAAGGTTCTCTATCACTTTAGATTATTTTCTCAGGCCCTCTTATTAGTTCCAAGAACCCCAAAGACATGCTTGGTTTGTGCTACAGAGAGCACTTTCATAATGGCTATACTTAAGCTCTTGCAAAATGGGAAGCCTTTAGCAATTGCTCACAACCATGAAAACTAGATTCTCGCAGGGTCTTATTTTATTAGATTTATTGCAAGGAAAAAAGGACCAGCTTGCAAAATCTAGGGAACTGAATGTATGATGTATTTATTCAGCATTCCATATATCATTAGGATATGGATCCTTTGAGTCTCTTACTGACCATCTTTTAAAAAACAGTAGGAAGTTTGCTTCATGGATGGGGGAGGAATATATAAATCAGGGTTTCTCAGCTGGCTGGGGAATTCTGGGACTTGAAGTCCACATATCTTAAAGTTGTCAAGGTTGACAAACACGAAATAGGTTCTGGCCTTCAACTGCAAAATATTTTCTTTGGCTCTACGAAGACTGTTTCATACAATTTGTGTAACATTTTTATCCACAACAATTTTGAAGTTGGTAAAGATCTTCCATTTTTATTTATTATGTTATATTAATCTAACATTTGAACATTATAATTTTTTATTATTAATGCTGCTATGTTTGTATTTTAAAATTTAGTGATTTATTTTTCAAAATCTAACTATACTTTTAATTGTTACATTTATTACATACTGATGGTCAAATCTGGCCCTAGGTTCTGCCTGAGTTTTCCTTTTCTAATAAGCAACAGAGTCGGAAGATCATTTAAAAGCAATGTATTGTGGTCTCCCTATGAAAAGTGTGGTCTCCCTATGAAAAGGGGGAACCTTGAGAAATGGATTGCGTTTGCTTTTATAGTTAGCACAACAAAGAACTTAAAAGCAAAATTTGATTGGTTTAGAAATAGTCATCTGTTCAGTTACATCACAAGAATCACAGCATCCAATAATATGTGAGCCTAGCCATAGAAAAGGGCATTGTATTCTGAGTAAAAGTAAAAGAAACATTTGCAAAATAAAACATCAAAATGGGTTGGGTAAGATACATTTTCAGTGCTTTCCAAAGTTGAAGACACGAGAACAGCTAAAAACGAAACTGTTATCTATAATGTATTGAATGCTCTCCTGCCTGTCCTGGTTCCCGAAAGAGAGGCTTTTTCTTGAAGATTAAGACTTATGGGAAATTATTAGCAATACAATTGAAAAAGCAAATTTAAAATACAAGAAAACTCATGCTAGTTAGCCAGTGCAACATTACTACAAAAAACATGTTTCAAGTATTACAAAGTCCATCCTCTGTGTGGCCCTCAATACCTCAAACGGAATATAGAAACATAGGAATCTAACTGCAAAAAAAAAAAAAAAGAAGACTCAGTGGTCCATCAAGTCTATTTTAAGTTTGTTTGTTTTTGTTTTCTTTTTAATTAATTCAATATTAATTTTGTCTTGTTAATTTAGTTGTTTTTATAATAATTTATTTTCAAACAAGCATGTACAATATAAAAATGAACAATTCACAACATGTAAAGAAAAAAGGGAAAACAAATAACAGTTACAAAGAAAAAGAAAAAGAATCTGAAATTGAATATGTATTTAAAGTTCACCTGATTTTATAAATCTTTAAAAGAGAAGCCAAACTTTCAATGTTCACCAAGCCTGTCAAATAACTTTGTTCCAAAGATAGAGATAATATTTTCTGATTTTTAAAAATATATAATTTTTTCTGAAAAACAGTTAAATCACACATCTTTGAAATCCAATTCTTTATTTCTGGACTTATAGTATTTTTTCATCTCATAAAGATTATTATTTTTGGTTATTCTTAGAGGACAAAAAAACCCTTGTTCAGGGCATATTAAATTCCAAGTAGTTGGTATATAATTTAATATAATATATGACCCGGGGACACTGCAGCTGTCATAATATGAGTCAGTTGCCAACCATCTGAATTTTGATCAGGTGACCATGGGGATGTTGCAATGGTTATAAGTGTGAAAATTGGTTGTAAGTCACTTTTTTCAGTGCTGTTGTAACTTCGAATAGTCACTAAATGAACTGTTGTAAATTGAGGAACATCTGTACCATTCCAAAAGAGTACAAAGAAGAAAACATGAGCATAACATTTAAATTAAGGTGCCCTCAAATTTCTTGCAATGCCGACACAAATTCCACAAGGTGTTCCATAGATGACGAATGTTCGGTTCTTCCATGCCTTTCTCTTTTCTGCTAAAAATCCGAAACAGCAAGTATTTTCGAAACCATTTACAATAACAGACTGTAAATAACTGTATTTTTAAAAATCACATGTATGATTCAGAGTTCCATTGGTATTTGTTGTTTAAGAGTCAAATAGTTTGAAGCAGTAGATTTTCAATATCTTTTATCAAAGTTTTTTTTTTAGAGAGGAGCAATAAGATGACTTTCAAACTATTTGTTCAAATATTTTTTTATAATGTAAATCTCCAAATGTCACCATTTCTTTTCAGGGTCTTATAGATAACAGGTGAATTTTACTCCTCTTTTTTTGTATGGGAGGATTTATTATACAAATATATATATTTATTTTACAAATGAAGTTGTGGAATTGCTGCTAATTTTTATCCACTATGCCTATAGGTTTTTTATCATGTCTATAGATTCCGGACACGGGGCTTTTTTTTTTAGACACCTTAATCCTAGGTTTCTCTACATGTGCCTTAGTTTTTTATCTAGCATGTCTATTTCTATACCTATGACTTATGCCTTATTTCCTTAATCATATATGCCTTATTAATTATTATTTTTATATCTGTGTCTTGTTACTTGATTCTATACCTGTCCTATTTTCCATATCTTTCTTATTTATTTATTTATTTGTTCGATCTTATAGGCTGCCCAACTCCCGAAGGACTCTGATTTATTTACTTTGATTTATTTTCTAACTTACATCTACAGTATATCTATCTCAGGGGTGGGTTCCGCTTACTTCCCTACTGGTGCGCTGCATGCGCATCATCTCGCTACATGTGTGCACCCGCCCGGTACGCGCATGCATCCCCTTGCATGATTTTGCAAGTGAAAGTCTATTTTTGTTAAGTGAATCACTACAGTTTATAAGTTAATAACGTGGATGCTAAGTGAATTGGGCTTCCCCGTTTGACTTTGCTTGTTGATGCATTTCTAAGTCCAACTAAAATGAAGGTCACATGATTTTTGGACATAGCAATGGTCATAAATATGAACCAGTTGCCAAGCATCTGAATTTTGATCACATGATCATAGGGATACTGGAAAGGTCGTAACTGTGAAAAATGGTCTTGTCACTTTTTTCAGTGCCGTTGTAACTTTGAATGGTCACTAAATGAACTGTTCTAAGTTGAGAACTACTTGTACTGCTTTCTGACTAATTTTCAGAAATGTCTCAGTGCCTCAGTCCTCTTCCAACTCCCTCTCTTTTTCATTTTGCTAAGTCTAATCTTGTGTAAATCATGAAAAAACTTTTCATTAGCTAAAGAAGCCTACAGTTTGCCGAAGAGCACCCATGGGCCCAGCCCTTGTGGAGATATCACACCTTGAATGTGGTGTGAAGATGATTTCAATTAATATTCTTTGGATTTAGTTCTGTGGAGCATTTCAATTAACATTCTTTGGATTCAGTTCTGAAATTCAAAGTTGTGTCTGGAAACAAGTAGATTAAAATTATTTCTGAAACATTCAGAAACTCATTAAAAGGTGAGATTTAAAGGTTGTAACTTGCTTATTCAAACTGTATTTCTCAATAGAATAGTTATGCACCTTAAATTCAAAGGTACATCTTGATGAATATAAACATAGCATTTCTCGTTTATTAATTTGCAACAAAGATGTGTTTGCATACCATGAATTATTGTGTGTGTGTGTGTATGTATATATATATATATACATATATATATATAGTGACCCTTCATATCATTGGTAAATGAACAATACCTTTGGATTCATTTGTACCTATTTACATGGAAAAAATTCTTATTTGTCACAAATGAGTATATTTATTATTTACATGCATGCTCATAGATATAGTTATAAGAGAACTAAAGCTAATGATGCATCTGAGAAAAGGCAGTCCTTTAGAATTGCTGCATATTTTTTGGGAGTCCCCTTACAAAACTTTACAGTTATTTTGTGGGGTTCCTTGAAACCATATTTTCATATGATTTGTGATTTTTTTTAATTCTGTGAATGACTCCAGTGTTCATTATGTTATTCAAATTCGCATGTAGTGAAAATGATACATCATAAGCATTAATTTTTGGTATAATCCACCTGCTATTGGCTGATTAGTATCAAAAAAGTTTGGTGTCGACTGTACTAGTTGCTGATGCATTTCCAAGTCCAACTAAAATGTTGCTTTGAGTGTTAAAATAATTATATATTTGAAGGAATCTCTGTATGCTTATGAGCATGCTTCTTAGTTTCGGTCATCACCAGAAATCTTGCTCAGTGGCACATCCATGACAGCCATAAGAGTTAGCATTAAGAGAGAGGATTTTCCTGACAACAGTACTTCCCTATGAAATTCCCTTTCAAGAAACATATATACCTGATCCATTTCTTGTATTTCAGCAGACTTGAAAACATATTTTTGTTCCGTTTGGCTTTTAACTGCCAAGCTTTTTCTTTATTGTTATTTTTTGACACATTGAGAAGGTTAGAGTTTTGAAAAGCAGTGCAGAGATGGTTTTCAGCAGGTTCTGACCAGTTCTGGAGAACCTGTAGCGGAAATTTTGAGTAGTTCGGAGAACCGGTAAATACCACCTCAGACTGGCTCCGCCCCCATCTATTCTCTGCCTCCCGAGTCTCAGCTGACTAGGAGGAAATGGGGATTTTGCAGTAACCTTCCCTGGAATGGGGTGGGAATGGAGATTTTACAGTATCTTTCCTCTGCCACGCCCACCAAGCCACGCCCACCAAGCCACACCACACCCACCAAGCCACGCCCATAGAACCGGTAGTAAAAAAATTTAATCCCACCACTGAAGCAGGATGTGTAAGATAAACATATAAGTAAGTCATTATGCATTGTAAATCAAAGGTATTCTTCAGAATATGAAGCCACATTAATACCTTATATATTCTTAGTACTGGGCCATGGTTTTTGGCTATGTTCTGCTTCAACAATGCTCAAGTGGAGCATTCCTTTGAGGGTAAATTTCAAAGCAATGCATATTCCTTTCCTACAAGTAAGGTAAATAGAATAAGTAGCATCTAGGGCTAGGCAGTGCCTACTTTCTTGTCATGTGATCTTCTCAGATAAGCAAGATGTTCTTGTATAGTGGCAATTTTCTGGGAAAGAGATAAGAGCAGGGGCGGGTTCCTAATTTTTTTTACTACCACTCTGTGGGCGTGGCTTATTTTGTGGGTGTGGCTTACCATCCATGTGACTGGGTGGGCATGGCTTCTCGGACTGCTGAAGGGAAGGGAACTGAGATAGGTCCTGCCGCCCATTCCCCCTCCCCTCAGCAGTTCGAGAAGCCTCAAACGTGGGAAAATGCCTAGGATCATCACCGCGCGTTCGTGGCTTCTCGCACTGCTGAAGGGAGGGGAATGGAGTTAGCTCCTGCCGCCCGTTCTCTCAGCGTCTCACGCACTCCCTCAGCCATCCTCCCCTGCTTGGACTCACTGTGGGGTAGGAAGGCAGCACATGCACAATGCCGGAAGCTCGGCTTCTGGGCATGCGAAGAAGTAATTTTTTAAAAAAATGTAAAAAAAAATTTTTTTAAATGGCGGTGCGCAGGCATCGGCAACCGACCACACCGGTACTGTGACGTCACCAGCGGGCCGCTACCGGTGCTATAGAGTGGACCGCACCTGTAGGAACCCACCACTGGATAAGAGCCTCTAAATTCTCACAACAGTTGCCCAGAAGAAGTCAGAAATTTCATAAGGACTAATCTATAGAGAAGTAGAGAGAAAATATGATGATGGTTGGTGAACCGTGTTGGCTTGTTGTAGAAAAGTACAAAGACAGTCTTGAAGTAAAAAAACCCCAAACCATAAAGTAAACATAACTTTAGGCTGGGAAGGAAGAGGAGGTGAGAAATAAGTTCAACTCTGTTGATATCATATTAGCGTTTTAAAGGACTGTTTGATAAAAGAGAGGCAGAAGGAAAATTTAATGTGATGCGCAGTCATATCCTGGAGGAAGAGTTATGAAGGCTGTGCTGCCAGCCTGAAGAATTGCCAACTATGCCTAAATAATAACCTGCTTAACTCAAAGAAGAGGGAATGAAAAAAATAGGAATTGCTTTGCTTCTACAGATTAAAAGCAGAACTTTCACTTTCCGGGCAGGACAATAGTTTAGTTTCACTAAAAGAATGGGTCATAAATCCGAGCTGCATTTCACTGCTATAAAGGGAAGCAAGAGTGGGATTTATCACACTGCTTGTTTATCTGGTCTTACTGAAAACGGCATCATTAGTCTTCTACACTTGAACATGAAATTAAGAATCTCTTGCATGAAGGAAGAGGGTGGGGGAAATCATCAGAAGGTTTTGTGCTGAAGTGTTTGCTTGTAGAAGCGAGCCCAAAGTGCTTATGACAGGAAGAATGCTTAATTTTGCCTCCTGTGACTGACTCCTTTGGCACTTCTAATAACCGCCAGCAAGCACTGGAAGACGTTTTTGTATACACATAAGAGCCTCTTCTTTATCGTGGAAAGCCAGATGAAGCTGTACAAAGTCTCCCATCAAGGGAAATCAGATCATCTCCTTATTTTGATAGAGAGAAGGATCACATAGTCTCTGTGACATAAAATTCCATGTCCAATATAATCCAAAACCCTTGTACATCCTGAGCAGAGTAAAACCTCCATTTGTTTGGACCTCAGTACCATGGACTTTGCAATGCAATGGACCAAATTTGCTTAGACTTTATTGCACTTGTGTAATGTTATAATTATATAATTAGTGCAAATATTGCATCCATTTGCATCATGATATGGCACAGTAAATGACACAACTAATCGTTCGCATAGTTTGCAAAATGATATTATTGCACATATATATCATGATGCAAATGGATGCAAATATTTGCACTAATACACACACACACACACACACACACACACACACACACACACACACACACAGAAAGAGAGAGCATTGACAGAGCATGTCAACACACACACACACACACACACACACACACCCCATATATATGTGTGTGTGTGTGTGTGTGTGTGTGTGTGTGTGTGATGACATGCTCTGTCAATTGGGAGTAATAAACATCCCCTACCCTTTACTAATTTGTAGTTTCAGTTGTATTTTTATTTATTACTTATTTTTCTATTGCTCTTCTATCTCTATAAATTTGCAAGTTTCTTTTCAAATAATGGGAACAGAAAGAATTGACAGCATTTAAGAAAAAATCTTAAATTGTTTAGTAACAATTGTTAAACTGTTTATTAACCTCTGCAAATTTATCTTTCCATCCACTCATGTTCTTAAAATCAAAGATAACAATAAGTATTCTGACAATAAATATGAAATGTACAATATTCTTTGTAATAGAACTGAATTCAGTTGCGATTCATTTAGCTTTCTCAGATCTTTGCTATAATGGTTTTTAAAGAAAAATGATAGAACTATAGCTTGATGATATATTGCACTTTGGATTTTACTGAATATATGTAAGAATAAATATAAGGAATTATGAAGTTTACCGTGTTTCTTACACTGCTGTAGAACATTTTTCTTTTTAAAATAATGTACTGATACGGCAGACAGAATATGGAATTTGCTCACTAAGACGACCCTTTCATGCATCTGTCTGAAACACCAGTTGTTTTTCAAGTGACACTTTTAAGGCACATGTTCAACATCAAACTGAAGAGCTGAGTTGGTGCAGTGGTTAAATGCAGCACTGCAGGCTACTGCTAGTTCAGCAGTTCAGCTGTTCAAATCTCACTAGGCTCAAGGTTGACTCAGCCTTCCATCCTTCCGAGGTGGGTAAAATGAGGACCAAGATTGTTGGGGGCAATATGCTGAACTCTGTAAACCGCTTAGAGAGGGCTGTAAAGCACTATGAAGTGGTATATAAGTCTAAGTGCTATTGCTATTGCTATTGCTAAACTGCACATTTGATTTTAGGAAGATTTTAGGAAGACCATGTTTGTAAGTGCGCTGAGCCCAAGCTGTCCTGATACATCACTCCTTTTCTTCCTGTGCTCTGCCTGCCACGCCAGTCATCCCATGGTCTGTGATGCTACAGTCCTGCTAATTTCCTACATCACACCTGTTCCATTTTGGCTGAGCTATCAAGTGCACATGCTTCTATCTCCTTCCCTGAATGCAAGTTGGTAGCTCTTGCAGAGATGTGAGAGAAAAACACTCTGGAAGTTGGCCACTACCAAAGGACGTAGAAGAGTCCATGACCTTCTTAGCTGTACTGGTTTAAGAGCTTACAGTTCAGCCTTTGGAAAAGAAAAATACAAAGGTGTGTGTTTGTGGGAGAGAAAACAGTTCTATTTATTTAGATTGAATGTAAAGAGAGAGATGCACTATACAATTTTTGCTCCGAGACTTAAATGTACGGTAATTTTTGCTAGTATTGGCATTATCCTAAATGTCACATTGAAAGACTTCATTAATTCAGAAAGGTCAAAAAAAAAAGATTACCATCATGCATTTTACATCCCATGTCAGTGTGATGTTGATATTAACCGCAAGAGAAAAGGTGTGCTTCAAAATTTTGCGAGACAACAGAAAGCAACCAGATGGTATCAGAAAAAGGCATAAATACCAATAATTAACTGGAATGACAGGCAACATTAATCTTTATTGTTACGGGAATCTTTGTAAAGTTGTATTAAGTTGTAAGAAAATCAGACCTCATTGTTATCTTTCTTTCTTCTGTCAAATTCTCTTTTCATCCATTCTTAGGATGTTTTAACCTTCTAGCTGCAGACTGGCCTGTATCTGCCACCTCACTTCCCAGATCTGCTTCCTATCCCCCATCTCTTAGGCCTAAGAATTGCCAGTGGGATAGTTCAGGGCTATGAAGGGGGTCACCGCTGACAAGCCGGACTATAGTAGACTAGGCATTCCCCCATTCCATATGTTGCCTTCCGTGCTTGGAGCTGAGGAGTCAGGTGGGAGGGTAGACATTATTTGAGCGCGTGAACAGATGCAACAGGGTAGATCCAGTTGACATGAAGATGTTTGTCTCTTTGGACTTTTGAAAACCTTTTTGATCAAGTCTGTCACCAAAGACAAATCTTAGTAGCTGTGAATTTAGAGGACAGGTTGACTTGTGGGTAGGTAACTGGAAACTAATAGAAAGGAGACTATAGGAGTAAACGAACACTAAAATAATATATTTCTAGAAGTTAGGAGGACTTTGATACTGATGGATTTTTTTATTGTCTTTTTATTACTTTCTTCGGGAAGCTGAAGGGAAAGAAATTGCTACTGTAGTTTTATAAAAGGTTACGGGTTGGACAGTAAGGATAATAGCATTTCAAAAATAAATGTACTCTTTCTCTCACTTTAAAGAAGAAATTCAGATTTTTTAAGGAAGTATCTGTTTTATAGATATGTCAATTCAGATTCTATAGTTATTGCCAGATCCAATCTGGGTCAGTCACTGGGACCAGAGATTTCATCTTCCGAACTTTCGGACTTGTGCTGGAGCCCATCCTCAGGGAACTTCTCTCTTATACCAGAATGTCTGCTTTGGGCTATTCTATGCATTGCATTTAAGCGACGCCTTCCTATTGGTTGATTGGTGTGTTGATGGATGGCGATTGGCTGTTTTTTCTTGTGCTGGCTGCCAAGTCCTTGGCTCCTAAGTACCTGATAAGCTGGTGGTAAATCAGCACCCTTATTGACTGACAAGTTTATAAGTTTTATAAGTTTCCCAGGCTTCAATCATTTCCCTGGTTATCTTTGTACCTGCACAGCCAACAATCTTAGTAGCTGCAAAATTGAAGGCTGTATGTCTTTTAAATGGTTATTCCAATTTAACCATTTTAAACTGTGCTTCTATTATTATGGTTGGGAAAAATCCATCTGCAATACTATTTTATTGCTAAATGGGACCTTCCAAACCTGTTGGGGCAAAGCAACAGGATCAAGATATTTATTTATGTTTTCATTTCCTTGTTTTCTCATTGTTTCTAGATTATTTATTTTAATGCTAAATTAATAATTCTGTCAACACGGAATTTTCAGTCCCATGTTGATGAGTCTGAGGTTGACAAACATTCTTTAAAAGCAATGAAAGCTGACTTCTCTAGATTCTTTTCAAAAGACTGTAAGCTGCTCAAAATAGGTGCCACATGCTGTGTGTAGACATATGTTGCTCACCACGGAGATAAAGGCAGACACAAAAAGGATCATAATAACTTAGCTGGACATTAATTTGCAAAGCAAACTACACTAAAAACTGAATCAATTCAATGACAATTTTATTGCATTACTTTCTTTTATAAAGTAGAATGCTGGGATTTTAAGATCTCTATTAGAATAATGCCCCAGGTATTACATTTATTCAGGGCTCGGATAAGTCTTAATATCTGATATTCTTCTGTTGCAAGTATTTCTATCTGGAAATTAAAATTAAATATCTTACCTCTCTCTGTGTGTATTTGTTTTATTTAATTTTGTCTTTAAATTTTATTTCAAAAGTATTAAGACTGTGATTATGTGCTGAAGAATGAAACCTCAGCATCATGGGACAGCTTAGGATGGGGAGGAGGTTAAGTTACTAAGGATGGAGGTGTGTACGGCTCCTGCATAGCTGCTGGCTTGTCTCCCTAGTTTGTATTGTATTTTCATCCTCCGGACAGCCAAAGAGGGGGGTGCTAAATAAGAGGAAACTGGTTTTATATTCCTGGTTTTGGTTTTAGTTTTTTCAAAGATGAAAGGGCGAAGAAAAAGCCAATCATTTTGGGGGGGATTAGCAAAGATACTCTGTTCAGTCCTGAAGGATGGAGGAAGAAGCCAGGATGTTATGCAAGAAGAGAAATTAGCTCAGAGCAGGATGACACAGAAATACCTCTCAATGGAACCTTTCTGCCATATAACTCCAGATGAAGTTTTGTAAGAATATTAACACACTGTTTCTCTTGGGGTTTCTTTTAAATACCTAGAGAACCTCCATGACTCATGGGGACACATCAACGGTGAAATCTACTTACCTTCCCTACTGGTTTGGAAGTGTGCGCTTTGTGTGTGCGCCACCATCGCGCACACTTTTTCACTCTCTGCGCATGGTAGCATTTCACCCCTGGGACACATGGTATCCCTTGCATGTGAAAGCATCTTAGATTGTCCTTTCCTTGACTCCAAATCCTCCATGGAGCTTAGCCTCCAGTATATCATTCAGGAGTTTAGTGTGCAGGATAGGAAAGGTAGTACCACAGGAATGAATAAGATTCCTAATTTCAGGAAGGGTATTCATCTTTTTCTGGACGAAGTAGCATCTGCTTGGAAAATAGTTTGCGAGTTCTTCTGGATCCAGTTTTCACCTAGAAATCCATGTGCCACCTATGCTAGGAAAGAATTTGTGCAAAACTGGTTGTGATAGGCCGAGGGCATGTAGTCTGGCTACAGCCACCATATTTTGTTGACCTCAGAGTTGGTGTTTATGGAATATGATCTACATAACACTACTTGTAAACATTCAATAATAGCAATTTGTGCAAAACAATTCTGTATCGGTAATGCCAGGTAGAGGATTTTAATTATTTAAATCATATTATTCTGATTTTCTACTGTAGAAAGTGAGCACCCAACCTCCTAGAAGAATGAAATATTTTCAGGAATATTAAAAAAGGCAGAATATTATATTTCCCTAAAGGGAGAAATGGAGAAACATGTTTTTTTAGAGGCAGGAAGGAGCCCCAATTTCCCTGCCCTCAAGCAGAAACTGAGGAGGCAGCTTTTAGAAATGCAGCTTTGGTAATCCATTCAAGACAGGATATTTTGAAACTCCCTGCAGCCAAGTCTGAACAAAGGCAGAATGGTGGGATTAACCTTCACTCAAGATCCATCACAGGACAAAGCCATTAAGCCACAATAGGAATTGCCCAACACCCTTTCAGAACACAAGCCTCTTCATTGCATTACCCCCAGAGCAGTCCAGACTTCAACCAAACTTAGCTCAGACAAACATCTAGGATTTGCATTTCCTCTTTTGACTATAGAGCCAGCTATGACCCCTACATAACCACTACATGACCCTATAGGAATATGGTAACAACCAATAGAATACATGTTCTTACACAGGAACAAGAAGCTCAAATACAAAGCCCAAAGAAGGTATAAAAACCCCACACACTCAACTCCATTTTGTCAGCTGCCCAAAATCACATGTGCTTGGTAGTTCTGCTTCATCAATAATGGACCCTCTTTCCAATCAGCCTCCAGCCTCCATTTTATTTCCTGGCTTGGAACTGAACCAGATGGATATTTCTTCCCATACTACCAACAATAGTGGCTCCCAATTTGTTTCTAAGATGCATTTAAAGATCTGTTAAGGCAGGGGTAGGCAAAGTTGGCTCTTCTATGACTCGTGGACTTCAACTCCCAGAATTCCTGAGCTAGCATGATTGGCTCAGAAAGTCTGGGAGTTGAAGTCTACGAGTCATAGAAGAGCCAACTTTGCCTACCCCTTGTAAGGCTTTAACATTCTCTGTGTCAGTAGTTTTTGAAGTATTGCATTTTCTTTATATGTCTTCACATAGAGTAATTGAAAGCTAGGTTTAAAAGTACATAGACACAGCAATGGCCAAGCTTTAAAATCCCCTGCCTTGTTATGATTGCTTTAGCTCCTTTATCTCTCTTCTTTTTGCTTGATTTTCAGAAATAGGACAATTGATTTATCTGCTGTTCTTCTGATCTTTGCAGCTTAGTATTGTTGATTTGAGTGACAGGGTGTTATCTTGAATAAATTAATTTCATTAAGTTTCAATGTATTTCAGTCTGATGTGCAGTTCTATTATGACTTTATGTTGAAAAATGATAAGAAAACATGAGCTGCAAATATAAAAAAAATTATATTGTTGGCTTCACTGTCCTCTTTATTATATACATCAGAGGTCTTTGAATTTTATATGGGGTATGTTCTGTGTGTAACGTAACGACTCATTAGATTGAAAGAGGGATTTTACATCTAAATTTTCATATGTTTGTATTACCCAGATGAAGTGTTCCATAGAAATATATTATTGATTGCTAGCACATATTATTATTGTTTCCACCTAATATTTGGTTCTATGAATTAAAGGGCTTTTAAAACTCATTAGTAAATAAGTAGCTTAAAAATATTCGAATGTTATATTTCTACCGACAGAAAGCAACAATTTTAAGGTTAGGGAAAGTAATACTATAATTTATTTACCTTACTCACTTTCCTTCAGGTAGGAAGTGATTCAGTATATTTTGTCTGAACTCCTCTTTTCTAACAGGTCTAATAAAAGATACATGCCACAAAGACAAGTCAGATTTTTTACAGTGTCTCAAAATGACTTTGACAAAGTTAGTGAATTGGCGGAGCTGACATATGAGGCTCTCTCTCAAATAGATTGATTTCCCTCCCCAAAGAATGATTAAATAGGAAGAGTGGTGCTTTGTCACAAAATAAGGAGCTTGCCAGCTAAAGATTATATATTTGATATTATCCTAATAAATGCACACTTTAAAAGGTCTTGTTAGGTTGTCATATCTGCGGTCATCTAAATTTGATCAAAAGTGCTAATCAGTTTTTGGTTTTGCATAGGCATGCTAGCTAAAGAGGAAGAGTTTTTTTTAAAAAAGAAAGATCTTGCAGAAAGGTCTGGTATTCAGATTGGCTCTGTAAAAGTTTCATAAATAAGTTTTATATTGATAGACAACTTCTTTATAAAATAAACAATATTTATTTTTCGTCATTTATTTATTAAAAGTAAAGTATATCCCAGATTCTTTACCAAAAGGCAATGAAAAGTACAAAAGATATTACTTAGGAAAATAATTCAAAGCATAATTAAAATACCTTTAAAAACAAATCCATAAAATAGATTACTCAGCCGATATTGAGGTTTGCAGACAGGCAAATTTGCTTTCTAAATGATTAGCCTTTGGTTTTATCAGATTTATATTTTATTACTTAATTTTTTTGTTTTCTTCACTTATTGTGTCATCAATCTGACGACTTTTTACCAAAACTACATCATGGTGCTGATGAGCTGTATGGTTTTTCTGGGTTTTTTTTTTATTTTTTGGTGCCTTTAAGACATTGTTGACTACTAGTGACTGCCTCAACAAACCCTTACACTTTTCCTGGACAACTTTTTGGGAGTGATTTGCTATTGCCACTAAGGCTTAAAGGGAACAACTGGCCCAAGAATACCATCACCCACCAAGTTTCATGCCTAAGGAGGGACCAGAACTCATGGTCTCCAGGTATCTAGCCTAGTGCCTTACTGTCTCTCTTCATTTTTCTCATCTTTTTAGTTTACTCAGGACCTTAATGCTGCCATATTTATAGATTTAAACATAACTGTAACCACAAGTCTATAGAGATTCTCAGTCATCCAGGTCATGGTTGTCCCAAAGGTGCTTTTTCAGGAGGCAACTGGATTTTCTTGTTTTTCCTTTGAAGACATTTCGCTTCTCATCTGCTGAAGAAGCTTGGATGAGAAGCGAAACGTCTTCAAAGAAAAAACAAGAAAATCCAGTTGCCTCCTGAAAAAGCACCTTTGGGACAACTGCAACCACATGTAAAGGCATATGTGAATGGGGTAGGGGAGACAAAATGCAAAAAGCACCATTAAGATGTCACAAGCTCTGCCCCTTTTGTACTTTTTATCATTCTAACAAAATGTGTAGATCTTTTAGATTCCAGAATCATAGTATTCAATTTTCATAATTTTGTGATTAGACAGGACATGCTATTAGAAAGTCCATTACTGCATTATATATACATACTGATATTGTCGCAAACATCTTAGCTCTGTGATGTGTGTTCCAAGCAGTCATTTCCACTTATTTTTCTGGAAGCCTGAACTTCATTGCTGTACCATTGTTAACCAATGTAAAGGTATATATTTATGTAATAAATGGCAAGTATGCACATACAATTTAAATATAAATTATAGAACAGTTATAATACCAAAATAAAAAGAAAAGGTTAGAGCCATTAAAAATGAAATACAGGTAATCCTTGATTTACAAGAATTCATTTAGAGACTGTTCAAAGTTACAACAGCACTGAAAAAAGTGACTTATGACCATTTTTCACACTTATGACCATTGCAGCATCCCCAGAGTCATACGATCAAAATTCAGATGCTTGGCAACTAACTCACATTTATGACGGTTGCAATGTCCCAGGGTCATGTGATCACCTTTTGTGTCTTTCTGATAAGCAAAGTCAATGAGGAAGCCAGATTCACTTAACAACTATGTTACTAGAGAGCCGAGGTGGCGCAGTGGTTAAAATGCAGCACTGCAGTTCAACAGTTCAGCTGTTCAAATCTCACCGGCTCAAGGTTGACTCAGCCTTCCATCCTTCCGAGGTGGGTAAAATGAGGACCCAGATTGTTGGGGGCAATATGCTGAACTCTGTAAACCGCTTAGAGAGGGCTGTAAAGCACTATGAAGCGGTATATAAGTCTAAGTGCTAAGTGCTATTGCTACTAACTAAACAACTGCAGTGATTCACTTAACTGTGGCAAGAAAGGTCATACAATGGGGCAAAATTCACTTAACAACTGTCTTGCTCAGCAATGCAAATTTTGGGCTTAACTGTGGTCGTAAGTCAAGGACTACCTGTAACTTCAGTTCCATATCTTTTGCCTGAAGAAAATGTACGTAGGTATCCTATTTGTGGCTAGAGATTTTCAGATTTTTAGTACATCGTGATTTGTTATTACCGTATTTAAAATGGCTATATCAATTTCTTCTATTCATTTTCTTACCTGCTAATCTTTACGGTAATCTCAATCTTTATATTACTGATGCAAAATGCTGTAACCCCTTGTGGTAGTTGTATGGATTATATTGATTAGAGAACAAATACCTCTAAAATGGCAACACAGTGAATTTAAATAATGCAGCGGTATTAGAGAAAATTGTCATTTTTTAAATTCTTGGACTAAGTATTTTTATTCTATCTTAATTAAAACTAGCAACTACTAACTAGAATTCACTTATTGCAGTTTATCCCTGCCATTAGCCAGGCCTCTTTGTTAGCCCCAACATTTCAAAAATGCTTTTATGTGAAGGGATTTATGGAAATTGTTAACTGTAAAATTGGGTTTCTCTTCAATAAATGATGATACAGGAACTTGGAATTGATCAGTGCCAGCTGAAAATATTTTGATGCCTGAGGCACCGCCTAAATAGATATATTTTTGAAAACTCAGGAAGACCTAACTTTTTCAGAGTGAATCTAGGGAGATCCATCTGGTTGTACCTAATCTCTCTATAATTTAGAATAGTTTATACATAATGAGTAAAACATATGCTTTTTAAATATGATGTTACTTTTTTGCATCTAAGTAGAAAACTAGACAACTGTAATATTAGTATCTTAGTTTTGAGGAGGTGTTTATATTTTAGTATAATTTGGACAAATCTAGAAAAATATGTGATTTTCAGCAAGCATTTTATTTTGTGTGTGTTTACTACAAGCTTGCACAGTGATTTGGTATTTAAAACATTTTTACGTAATAGCAGCTGGTAAGTCTCTGATAGTAGCTTCAAAACTTTTCATCAATAAAACACTTTTGTTTTCTGCCTCAGGACAAAACTCTAAAAACAAACAAACATAAAAAGGGGGAAAGGATGAGAAGGGAAAAAGATTTAAAAAAAAACTTCAGGCAGTTCTTAAAGCTGACCATAGTCAGCCACATAACAATAGTGTATAGATAGACTAGGGCAGGGGTCAGCAACCCACGACTCTGGAGCTGCATGTGGCTCTTTCATCCCTCTGCTGTGGCTCCCTGCCACTCAAAATATGTGTCACAACTGCCAATGTGTGATACCCTCTGGCATGCGATTTATTGAGATTTTTGACCCCCGGTAGGCCAACCATGGATAAATCCAAGAAAAGAAAAGTTTCAGAAGAAAACAGAACGTTTAATTCAACTACATATGCTAGTTCTGTGGCCACTCAGGAAATAGTCAGGCACGGGAGGGGTTTTGTGGCTCCCGGTGTTTTCTTTTCTGTGGGAAATGGGTCCAAATGGCTCTTCGAGTGTTTAAGGTTGCCGACCCCTGGACTAGAGGGAGGCTAAATATGTATAGATAGGGCTTGACTTATAACCATTCGTTTTGTGACCGTTCAAAGTTACAATAGCACTGAAAAAAGTGACTTATGACCATTCCTTTTAGTTGTGACTGCCACAGCATCCCTGCAGTTACGTGACATTCAGGCACTTGACAACTGGCATAAATTTATGATGATTGCAACATTCTGGGGTCATGTGATCGCCACTTGTGACCTTCCCAGCCGGCTTCTGACAAGTAAAATCCATGGGGGAAGCCAGATTCGCTTAACAACCACTTAACTGCAGTGATTTGATTACCAACTGTGGCTCCTGGGAGGTTTAGGAACTGAATTTCCATTGCTAAGCAATGGAAATTCCAGCTTTAATTGAGGTTGTAAGTCAGAGTCTACCTGTAGAGCGAAAGTCTGTAGTTCTTAAACTTCCTCTCCCAGTATCTCCTGAGACCAAACACCTTAACTCTGCCTGCTGCTTTGGAGTATGACTTACTAACGGCGGTGGCTACGATCTATCTTTCAGAGAAATGCTTTTGGTATTCTTCTCCAATATGTTAAAGAGCTAGAATTGGTGTACTTTACTGACAGATAAAAGAATAAAAAGACATTAAATTATGTTTTTCCCAGGAAGGAGGTGTTTGGGTACATACAGTATGTGACCTGTGCATAGTTCGAATAGGTTTGTGTGTGTTGTCCAACTAACAAGAATTATTGAAAAAATCCCAGTCTCAGATCCAGTTCCTGCACTCTCCTACCCAAATAATAAGTTATACTGATTGAGTATGTGTCATCAAGTTGTTTTCAACTCCTAGCAACCACAAAGATAGATGTTCTCTTTGATAATTGGCCCCTAACCTGTTCTTTCAAGTCTCCAATGGTGCACTCATCATCAATGTATCCATCTCATCTTGCTGATGTTGTCCTCTTCTTCTCTTTCTTTTCACCTTTCCCAATTTTAGAGCTTTTACAGGGAGCTGGGTCTTTGCATAATGTAACTTATATTAGGGCTAAGGCAAACCCCTACCTGCGACTCTAGATCAGGGGTGTCAAACTCCCGCTGTCATGGCGTCACCACGTGATGTACCGGGACTTTTTCCCCCTTCGCTAAACTGGGCGTGGGCAGCGTGTGACGCATCCAGACCGTGGGCCGGGAGTTTGACAGCCCTGCTCTAGATAATAAATACAGCACTGAGTTAAACAGGTTAATGGTCTTATTCAATATAATGCCACTTTATATGATTGGGAGATGGTGAATCCATTCATTTAACCTCTTCTGTAGTCTCTTTTCCTTAATAAACAAAACTGGAAAATTGTTAATTACTGTTGGTATTTACATTAAGATTTGCAGCAGGATTTTACATTTTAAAAGCCTCTCTTCCAGCAGAGCAAAGATGTTGAACCTGTTCTGAAAAACCTTCTACAAAACTGTTTTTAATAAAAGATCCAGTCATTTTTTAATGGTTGAATACTCCCTAATTGCAAAACGGACTGCAGATAATTATCTGAATGCCAATCTCAGAGTCCTTTTCTGTAATTTTGCTTTTTTTTTAAAAAAAAGTGTCACACACATTGATGGATAAACATTAGAAATTATCAAAGAATCCTAAGATGCATACATAATTATTCAGTCCATAATAGTTGTACAAATAATCAAAATGGTTTAGATCTGTAAAATAATGGAATTTGAATAGTAGAGCAGGGAACTATAATAATTTTTAGTGTTCAGTGACTGAATAAGAAAGCAAGTGGATAAAATTTTTGTATTCAAATGGGAACTGCTGAATATTTCAGTCCCTTGGAACATTTAAGTCTGTCTTTTGATATGGTTTCTTCCCTCAGTCATAATTCTCTTCCATTTGCCCACTATCCCTGCTCTTTATTTTTGATGACGTTGCTACCTCCAATTTTCTTTCAGAAGCCTTGAATTATAATCTCACATTTCATATGCAGAGAAAACATCTGGCCCATTTTTCCCTTCTGTACAGGTAGTCCTCGACTTACGACAGTTCATTTAGTGACCTTTTGAAGTTACAGTGGCACTGATTCACTTAACAGCTGTGTTACTAACTTAACAACTGCAGTGATTCACTTAACAACTGTGCCAAAAATGATCAGAAAATGAGGCAAAATTCACTTAACAACTGTCTCACTTAGCAACATAAATTTTGAGCTCCTTTGCAGTTGTTAGTCAAGGACTACCTGTACCTTCATCAGATGAATTAATGCTGGTTTGCATTGCCAGACAAAGACACAAACTGTAAGATTTTCAGTCTTTAGCACCTGAGCTTATTCATTTGCTTGCTTAAGGTTCTGACATTTTTGTGATTTTACTCTTCTTGTGACATCAGCACAATTAACCCAGCCGCTATAGTGGTTCATATTATTCTCTCTTGCCCTTTCATTAGGTTTAAAAATATTTGTAGGATTATTTTTAAAATGCCTGGCCTGTATGAAGAGAAGACAGGTGGCAGTGTTAATAAAAATCCTTCCAAAAATCCATAAAATCTTCTAATTACATCTGAAGGATAATTGTTGGTTAAAATAATCCATTTTATGGAACATCATGAAAAAAAAAACAACCCATCAGGCCTAATTCCTGATTGTTATCTACTGGCTCTGTTCTTTCCATCAACACACTTCAGGCAGATGTTCCCTTAGAAATATCTAACATTTTATATGCAAAGATTATTGCCAAAGAATTAAAAAGGAGAGTTGCAAAATTAGTCCCTTTTGTAATCAAAGGGAGTGGCACAGGCAAAAAATAATTATAGTTATTTTTAATACTGTGTCTAAAGCCAGAATCAAATAAGCATATTCATCATCTTTTCTGCCTGTGTTAATAGGCCATAGCTATTGCTTTTGTCACATCCCGTCCCCTTAAAAGCCTATGCTTTTCAATTGAGCAGATACTTACATTAAGCTACCAGTCACTCAAAATTTAATAATCAGGTGGCATTGTATGGGGCCGCGATGGCTTAGAGGTTAAGGACACTGAGTTTGTCAGCTGGAAAAGTTGGTTCAAGACCCAAATGCCGTTCAACAGGTGAGCTCCTATTCCTTACCCTAGCTCTTTCCCACCTAGCTGTTCAAAATCATGCAAATGCGAGTAGATTAATAGATCTTACCATCTTCAATGGTAAGGTAACAGTGTCCCATGTGCCTTTGGCATATAACCATGCTGGCCACATGACCATGAAAAATGTCTTGGGACAGCGTTGGCTCCCTCGACCAAGAAACGGAGATGAGTATCTCCCCCTAGAGTCAGATATGACTGGACAGGGAAACCTGTATGTGTTCCTCATATAAGATAGTCATTTGGGAATGTCTCACTGATAATTAATAACAGGCAATAAAGTTCAAATGTCCCTACCAACACTATTTCTCTTCAAACAGAATGTTTTAGTTGCAAACAGATTGCTGTATCTATGAATTGTACTTCTTTCAAAATAAAGTGCTCAGATTAGGTGATTAAAGCCCCTTGCTATGTACAACTAAATTGTTTGAAGTCTTTCAGACCATACTGTATATAATAAGCATATTGGATGCATGTAATCCTGGTTCAGCATGCAAACAGATAATGAAAATGAGAAAAATCAGAAATTAGATTGGATCGGATGATCAGGTCCTTTTGCAGAAGCGTAAGGATGTAATATGAGTTGAATATTCAAGAGATGAAAACAGACACACAATTTTATAACAAAATGCTAATATATCTCTTACTGTTGAGTCCTTGGTGCTCTCTGAGTTTTGACATTTCCTTGCAGTGTGTTGTTGATATTATTAGGTAATAAAATGTCCACAAGCAAGCAACCAAGCTCAGTAAGCACCAAGGATTCCATACTTCACCCCTGAAATATACATGTACTGTATATATATTCTCTTTTGTTGATATTCCGTATTGCTGGATTTCATGTCTTTATAGTACTTCATATAGTTATTTTAAACAATGTAATAGCAGAAGTGTAGAGGATATAAAACTGAATTTTTACTCAATTTTTCTTCTAATTTCTTCCTGTTTATTTCGCAGCTAGTAAAGAGTACCATAAATTCTTTTGAGACATACTAAATACTAGATTCCAATATAAGAGAATATATAAAGACCAGATTATTAAAAAGCAACATTGCTTTCAATATAAGTCATGTCTTTCAACAAAGGCTATACAACTAAACATGTATTCACATACAATATATTCAACCTCTCAGGAATAATTTTATCTACTTCTATTGACTTAAAGCATCTAAAGCTCTTTTTGTTCCCTATGATGTAATCATGTTTCCATTGACTATTTTGATATTTCGTGTGTAAAGAAGTGAAACAGTGTAAAGATTAGTGTTTCTCACAATGCCATTCTAGCAAAATGAATCTTACATTTTAGTTCATTACGAACTTTCCAATGGTTTAAGACCCTGAAGATCGAGAAATATAATTGAGGGCTCATCCAAAAGAGTAACAATAACTGGATTAAAACTCACTTCTATTCCAATGCATTTATACTGCTGAGAAACACTTCTACAATTGTGTTTCATGTTGCTGAGTTTGTCAATCAATATGTAATTTACAATTCAGGGAAGTGTTCATCAGTATTTAGATGAATGAATTTTCTCTGTGATAAGAACACATGTACATTTAGCAGGATATACTCATTGCCTAAAATTTTCTTTTTTACTTCATCCTATATGATCAATATACCTGAACTCTAATGCAAAAAAGAAAAGGTTTTAATTTTGAAACTTTTCAGCTGAGCTGCAGAGTTTAACCATCTGTATGTCAGCTTAATAGCACTATTATTACTTATAAATGTCCATGAATAATTTATATTATCCTTTTAACACATTCCTTTAGAGTGCTTGAAAGCATGTGCTGTATTTATAATAATGATAGCGAACTCTCTGAACAACTGCAAGTCACATATAATTTAGGGCACCTGGAATATTAGGTTCATATATCACAAATGCAATTTGTATATTTTCTCATGCTAAATTTATATGGCCAATCAAAGCTGCAGCCAAGTTAAATATGAATTGAACAACCTGAAATGTAGCTGTAGAAAGGCTCATATTCTCAAAGGTACCAATAGCTGCAAACACACCTAATTTCTTCTAGTCTGAGTTGATTAGAGCTTATTTTTTTTGTTAAATATGATTGGCCTTTCATTAAAAGTTTGCTCTTCTTTTCTTTATTCTGAAATAAATTCTTGCTGCCCTGGGTGGGGGACTAATTCCAACCAAAAATGTTAAGAATTTGTAAGAAGCTATGAATTTTAAAAATCATATCTAACTTTAGTTGTATATACCGTATTTTTCGGAGTATAAGATGCATCGGATTATAAGACACACCTTAGTTTTGGGGGAGGAAAACAAGGAAAAAATATTTTCTATGCAAAGCCCATTAAAAGTCTTCTACTTACAGTGGCCAGAAATAAAACAAGCCCAAAAGTGATAAGCAAAAGGAATTTCAGCAGGTATATCCTGCTTATCATCTGGTCATCCCACATAAAAGTAATTCAAACAAGTACAGGATTTATTTAGGATATCTTTTTCAATAAATTATGCCTAGATATAGGGACCTTGACAGGAACCTTGACAGACAAGGAAAGGAGAACTTTCCTATGGTATTTTTTTTTCACTAAAAGGAACTTCATTCTGATTAAAACTGCCATAAACATGCTGTCATTTAGATAGTTAGCTGTCTAGTTCTTAAAATTATCAGACACTGCAGTAAGAAAATACTGTAAGTAGATTTGCAAATGTTGGAGAGAAGAGTTATAAACATCCATACTATGTTTTCTTCTTTAAAAAAAGTAAATACTTCTGAGGAATATTTCTGCTTCTTTCCAGTACACTAAAGCAGATATAAGAATAATAAGAATCAATAAATAAGATTGAGAAGTAGTATTCTGCTATTTAAAAGAAGATACAAAAGCACTGGGCCTCTTCAGATCAAGCATTTATTTTAAAAAAGCTTCTTCATTTTGTTACGTTGTCTAGAACAATAATAAAGCAGTCTTTAAAAAATAAGTCTAATAATTTGAACATTCTATAGACATTTATAATTATTGCCTTACCTCCTTGCCAGCAGTCCACCTCCCCAATTTGCCTTCGTGCAGCTTTAGTTTCACTTTCATTTTACCACGTAGCAGCCTCTCAGCTGTCTGTCGGGAGGCTGATTCTGACCTGCTTGTGCTAATCGGGCTCTGGCTGTTTGCTGCAGAGGTAAATTGATGGGAGGCAGAGACCAAAGGGTGGGGGTGGCTGGGTGGGTGGGGCTACATTCGATGTATAAGACGCACCCAAGTTTTCATCCTCTTTTGGGGGGTAAAAAGGTGCGTCTTATACTCCAAAAAATACGGTATGTAACTGATAGTGAAATTTCAATTTTATAATTTGGTTCTTTAAGCATGTATCTGTCATATGTCAAAGGAATGCCACCTTTCATCTGTTTTTCCCCCCTAAACATTTAAAACTACAATAGCTGTTGGTGTATTTAATAGAGGCTGAAGTCAGGGTTACCAATAAATCATACTGTTTATCTTTTCTACTATCAAGCAAACAATATTAGAGTTTCTGCAGCTTGCTTTACGGAAAGCTCTAAAATGCACTTCAGTGAGTCTGCAAGAAGTAGAATAAATACAGGGTGCCCTAGTAATGAAATAATGATATGAGATCATGCTTCTGCTTCATGAACAATAAAAGCCAAACACACCAGTGGCCCCCAACATTTTGGGAATCAGGGACTGGTCCCATGAAGAAAGGTTTTTCCGTGGAAGGGAGGGGACGTGGTTTTGCATGCTGTCTGCATTCCATAGATAGGGCTTTGCTTGTCTGCATGGACCGGTTGCTAGCATGCTGCGGCCCGGTGCCGGTCCATGGACTGGAGGTTGGGGACCCCTGTAATACAGTGCATTTATCCTGAGGATTGATCAAACATTTCCACAGAGCAACATTATTAACAAGTTATTCATATTTAAATTTCCAATGTAATATATGTAGGCCCTTGTATATGTAAGATATTTCTATTTCCATGTTCAGAAGATTTCCTAGGAAAGGAGGACTAGGACTGTAGTATGACTTTGTATGATAGCTGTCAGCGTTTTGAGTAATGCGGCATATATGCAGGAGTAGGGCGGCATATAAGAACAGCAAAATAAATTAATAAACAAATAAATAAAATGCACCCATTGAAAGCAGAACTCCGAGGCAGGTAGATTCCTCAAAGAACATGTTTATTGGATACATCTTATCAGCACAGTTGGTGAAAACCAACTCTAACATTTCCTGCGGCTTTCACCTAATTAAAAGAGTAAAATCCCCCCTCCCAGGTCACATTGTCCAATTAGGATGGATGGCAGGCTCATCTCCTCCTTCAACAGCCACCTGTTACAATGACCTTGGTTCCCACAGGAAAACTTTATGTGTTGACTGCTAGCCAGGCTATCTACTTCCCCCCTCCATTACCCCTCTCAGGCTTCGTGGCAACTATGAGGCAGCACAAAATGGCTCCAGCCAGATTCGCTTCAGAGTTGACAATAGTCCCATTAAACTTAATGATGTTTTCTACCAAGGAAACAAATATAGTATTGAGCTACATAAATCAAACAGCAAACCTATGTACATTTTACCTGACTGCAGACGTGCAGGCACACTGCTAAGTAAGTTTGTATGAGAACATTATTTAACCATATGGTTAAATGTAGATGTTCCTAATTCTCTTTTGGAGGATGGTGACAATATTTGAGCATTTTGACAATTCTTCCATATGCACTTTTCGAACCCAAATGGGTGGTAAGTTTATTTAAAGTACCAGTATTATTAATGGTTTCATTTTTGTGTTCATTTTAAAGGAATTACTGTAAAGAGGTCTTTGAAGAATAGGGTAGCCTTGAAAGTGAACTATACCTCAGTGAATGAATCTCTTATTTATTATCTAATAGGCCTGAAAATTATAGCAATAGCACTTAGACTTATATACTGCTTCATAGTGCTTTACATCCCTCTCTAAGCGGTTTACAGAGTTCAGCATATTGCCCCCAGCAATCTGGGTCCTCATTTTACCGACCTCAGAAGGATGGAAGGCTGAGTCAACCTTGAGCCAGTGAGATTTGAACAGCTGAACTGCAGCTAGCAGTCAGCTGATGTAGCCTGCAGTGCTGCACTCTAACCACTGCGCCACCTTATTTGAAAGAACTGCTGGAGATATTCCAAGGATTCCAAATTCCTTCTTAATATACGCTTGTGTGACTTTGACTAACCAAATTCAGCAAAATTCAATTAAAGCTCAACAATATATTTCAAATAATTATCCAATGCATCATCCTGAAGAGACATTTTCTATTAAAATCCTATTTGAATTAAAGGAGCAAATACTGGATTGTTGTTTACTATCACTGTTTATTGGTGACGGAATTGTGCAATAGGTCATACATCAAAATCCCTCCCCAAATGATGTTGCCTTGTGCAAATCTAGACAGCCCAACATATCTTTGCGAGGTTAGGTTGCAAATCTTGCATGTGAACATTTCCCCTCCCATTCATTTGATTGTTGCAGAGTGTCACGATGTGAATAATTGCCAGTTGTGCAACTCTACTGTTTTCTAAGGTTTATTGTATTTCTAATCAAGCAGACATATGATATGTTTTACTACGCATGCGTGCATTCCAGAAGTTTTGTCTACTCCCACTTCCCTTTTCTTCTTCGATGCCTGCTGAAGGCAGACGTGAATCCATTAGCTGAGAAGATGTAGTTTATTAAGGGTTTATTTTTGTTACTTTTGTACTGAAATAAATATTTTGTTAATTAGATTTGAATCTCGGTTTTATTTTCTAAATACGAATGACTTCGAGGAAGCAAGATCCTAAAATCACCTCTGGTAGGAAAATTCCTATCTGACACAGAGGAAGTATTTTCCTAATGGATCAAGCAGTTAAAAAAGGTGGCAGGAAGTTGGTACCTTCAGGCTTTCAAGATTCTGTTAATGTAGACTTACAATAAAGTAGAATTAATTTATCTAGTAATGTTTCATGTCTAGTTTACCCTGGGCCCACACAGATGTACATTTTTATAAATGAATGCATTTTATACTAAACAAATGCATATTTTCATTTTGGAGTAAGCCAAATTACACAAAGAATAGAAAGAAAGTTAGAAATAATCAGCAAAAGAAATTAAAAGAGACAAGCTAAAACAGTGTTTCCCAACCTTGGCAACTTGAAGATGTCTGGACTTCAGCTCCCAGAATTCCCCAGCCAGCGAATGCTGGCTGGGGAATTCTGGGAATTGAAGTCCAGACATCTTCAAGTTGCCAAGGTTGGGAAACACTGAGCTAAAAGAGACATAGCTAAAACTAGTTTACATCAAAACATTCACTATATTTTTCGTTAATTTTCTGTGCTTGCAAAATAAACTTGTTTTACCATGTCAAAATGCTAATTAAAAAAAGAGGTGTCTCTCTGTGTGTGTCTCTGTGTGTGTCAAAAAAGTCAAGATGCACAACACATATAAAACAATAACAATATGATTTTGATTGCACTGTTGTGGCTACTACGCTGACTTTTTATTCAATCCTGACACTCTGATTCAAAGTGTCTTGCCAGCTACAATCAACCTTTGCTTTTACAGTTGTCCTCCTTGCAAAGAAGCCCAACCATTTTTGCTTCTTTAAGAAATATTTGTTCCTTTCAAGAGAGAAGATATTTTAGGAGCTGTGGTGGTGCAGTGCTTTGAATACAGTTATTGCAGGCTAACTCTGCCCGTTGCCAGGAGTTTGATTCTGACCAACTCCAGGTTAACTCAGTTTTCCATCCTTTCCAGGTTGGTAAAATGAGAACCTGGATTGTTGGGAGCAATATGCTGACTCTGTAAACCAGTTAGATATTGCTGTAAAGCACTATGAAGTGGTATACACATCTAATAGCTATTTCTATTTCTATTAGCATGTTTATTTCTTGCAATATCCAAGCTGGGTTGGTCACCAGGACCAGAGGTTTAGTCTTCTGAGTTTTCAGACTCATGCTGGAGCCCATCCTCAGGGAACTTCTCTCTACCGGAATGTGTGCTTTGGGCTTTTCTATGCATCATATTTATGTTGTGCCTTTCTATTTGTTAATTGGCTAGTGATTGGCTGTTGTTTCCTTGTGGTACCAATTTCTTAACTCCTACGTATTTGATAAGATGGTGGTAAATCAACACTCCTGTTGACTGACAAGAGGCCCATTTCCCAGGCTTCAATCATTTCCCTTGCTATCTTTGTACCTGCACCATTACATTATTTATATATATATATTTCTATAATTTTGATAAAAATTATAAAAAAAATTATTAAAATTTTTTTTTAAATAAAAAAAGTTTGATAAACATTCTGCCAAGATATACAAAGTACTTGTCCTGGTTACCATTTTATTATACAGGTAGTCCTTAAGTTATGGCAGTAATTGGGATTGGAATTTTCATCACTTACCATCATTAGGTGAAACATCACGTCAACACATGGCTTAGCAACAGCAGTCTCAGGACACTTCATTGCTCTTGTTAACTGAATCCCATTGATTATTACAAGCTGTTCCTGGCTTGGTCTCTCCCAGAGCCTCGGTATATCTCATCTGGAACTCCCCCCACCCCACTGCCTGTCTCCTCCCCATCTCTTCCCTTTTTGCCATCCTGCACAATGGCACTCCTCAGCATGGCAGCATTGGCACCAGCTATCGTGGGCCAGGACTCAGACCATGACTGCAAAAAAGGTGTTCCCCGAACCTGCGGAGTGTCAATCTCAGAAGGCACTAAACCAGGAATCACCTGGTTTACTTGATCAAATACAGGCAACCATTAGAACAGCTGGAGCAGTCAGACTTGGTGAGAGGAGTGGTGAGCAGAACAAAGAGGCTCACTGAGGTTCCTTACCTAGCGAAGGGAAAAGCTATCTTAATTAGATATAGCTGATTGCAGCTTGATGTAAGCGGAAGCCCTACCTGATCTGACCCATGTTTCCCCCCTGGAAACAACAGCGTGTTCTGCTCCAATGTGTCATTCCTGTAAAACCAGCTCATGAAACACTAATCTTGGATTGGCTGATAAACCTAACTAGGGTCTATGAACTTTGGTCTGGATTTTGACTTCTCTTCTGTGCAATCCTGTTGAAAGTGAAATAACCCAGACAAGCCTTCATTTGGGGAGACTTCGTTGATTTACATTCCTTCCCTAGTCTGTCATTATTTACTCAGCCTTAAGTAAATTGCTATTCTCACCGAGTGCACGTGTGTGTTTGCATGTGTGGGTGTTTGAAGCCTGAAACAGGACACTGGTGGCATTGGGGCAGAAATAGAGGCCTGGGGCCTTCAGCACTCTCTGCCAGCTGCCGCCACCTCTGGACCTCAACTTTAATCCCAGTGCCACTACTAAGGAGTGCTGCCTGAAGCCCCTGTCACAGCCAGCCATCACAGTGCTGTGGGGGACATTGCTCTGACTCTATATTCTTTATAGAATATTTTCTCTTATCTTCTTTCTTTTCAATATTTCATTATTCCACCAAGTATTTTGTATTCACATATGGTAATTTTGGGTAGTCATTAGCCAAGCCATTTTTATAGGGTTGTTATAAATAGGGGAAAGTACCATGCTCTGAACTTCTTGGAGAAATGTAATGTTTGGAATGAGGAAAAAACACAGATGTCAATTTCATTCCTTGCTTTCCTTATGAATCATTTTTACAGTTTTTAAATTAAGAAAATCTTACCTTGTTTGTAAGGCTGGGAAGAGATGCTTTAGGGTGCCGTAGAATTGCACAATATTTCACCTTGAAACTTAAGTACCTATAATTTACAATGTAGTAATAAACCAACAAGAATCCTGCTCAAAGGATTCATATGCTTATATGACTTTAAGTCATGTCTTGAATTGAAACGACAGTGTTATATCAGTAAGAAAAAACCACCAAGGATATACATTTTGCTTAAAAGCCAAAAGCATTTCAATTTAAACTTTTCATAAGGCAATATCATTATATCTGGGCATCTAGAGAAAGGCATTGAGTCAAAATCTCTCTTCAGGTATGATGCCCAGGGAAAATTGTTCTTAAAATACCTGCATTGAAAGAAGAAATGGAAATTTGGGGATTTACTATTCAATATCAAATATCACCATTTGTTATCATTTATTAGATTAATCCAATCCTTCTAGGAGGAGCATGCTTCTTGGTTTGACTACTTTATTTTGGATGTATCATTCAGCATTTATATAACCTGACTAATTTACACACACTATCAATTTGTCTTTCCGTCCTCTGAAGCATTTGCTTATTGGCATTCTAGGCCACCTATTCATTTTTAAAATGCTAAAAAAAAAGCAGTGTGTGATCTTAAATATCAACATGGGACAGTATTTAACCAAAAAATCCTTTAGGCTTGAAAGCTAACTGGGTTGAGACTACTTAGAATTTGGAAGGGAGGCCTCCAAGGAATATCACGTGGAACAGGCAAGTGATATATGGCATTTTGGCCGGAATGAGGAAGAACAGTCTTCTCCATTGCTCTATTCCAGTGTTTCCCAACCTTGGCAACTTGAAGATGTCTGGACTTCTACTCCTAGAATTCCCCAGCCAGCATTCGCTGGCTGGGGAATTCTGGGAATTGAAGTCCAGACATCTTCAAGTTGCCAAGGTTGGGAAACACTGCTCTATTCTGTAACATTTACAGCAGTGAAAGGGAAGGTTAGGCTAACGATACTGCTGTGACTTCAGATGCATATATATAGAGAACTAGTTGGGTAAAATCTTGTTCATGCATGTCCAGGATGCAAACTGGATCCTTTCCATTCCAGTTCTCAGAACGATTGGATTATGGATTTATTAGATCGATAGATCAATATTGTCCCTTGTTAATTGAGCAAATTGATCAATTGATCAAATGGATTGATTGCCCATGTTTTCAAAAGGAAGCGATGGAAAAGATAAAATTAGTGCTTTGGCTGAACCTTTACAGGTTCTTCTACACAAATGAGCATAGATAAATGAGCATAAATTAGCTGCAGAGACTTAATTATAAAGATATGTCAGATTAAAGATATATATCCATGATAAGTTTAAAAGCATTTCAAGTGTGGTATCTCAATTTGACATGGAAGTCTGTTTCATGATTTTTTCCCCATTTTGTGTCATTAAAAGTAAAATAATTGTGCATATCTTTATCAGAAACCAATTTGTTCATCCAATTTTGCCTTTTTATTTGATTAACAATTATTCTTTCTGGAGTGCAACATTTGGTAAGTTATGTATAGAGTAGGCTATACACATTTTCATAGTTTTGATTTTGAAGGATAATCTATTACAAAATTTGGAGCCTTGAAAGCTTTGCATGTTCAAGCGTGGTCAAATTCTGGGGGGGAAAAGATGTTTAATTGTGATAGGTAATGTTAAACTCATTACCCCCTGATTCGTTCTTCTAAATTGAAGGGGATTTTAATTATGCTTGTTTTGAGCATTTAGTGCTCAATCTATTTGTTTACATATTAGACGTATTATATTTATTTCAAAGTAGCCAATAGAATTTAAAAATGTAAAAAAATAGTTTTAAAACAACAGCTGCCTTGCAAATTCTGTTTTACTTTGAGATATCCCAATAGTTTAACAACTGTAGCAATATGAAAAGTAGAATAAATATTAAAAAGGTCTGTAATATTAACATAACCTAAATTGGCATAATTTTAATCATTGCTGTTGTTAAATACCTTCACCCAACTATTGGAATTGCTTTTTATTTGTAGGCTCCAAAAAGGTTCAAGTCAACAAACTCTAATTTTTCTTAATAATTCCAGGATTCTACAGTGACCTGAGTGAGAGTAGGAGCAAGCTTCTTTCCTCTTACATTGTGCTGGGTAATTGAAAGGATCGAACTTTAAAAAAAAGGAATAATGATTTTTATATTTGCAAGGAGAAAAAGAATTTATTATTCAACCCTGAGGTTTACTTCCTTAAGCTATAGGTAGTCCTCAGCCTGTTTCTTTAGCAAGCATTCAAAATTACTGCTGCACCGCCCTCAACCCCTTTACTCTCCTGAGGCATCCCTGCAATAGGACTTCATTCACTTAACAATCTATAAAATTGAGTGCCAGGATTGTGGTCACTGAGCAAAGCAGTCACATGATGTCATGCTTAATGACCACTTCACTCAATGGTCATATGTGAGACTACTTTGTACTGAATCCTGAAAGCATAACAGCATTCCAAGAGGACAAAAGAAAAGGGCAAGTAGGAAACAATCCTTTACAAGTTTTAACCTCTCTAGTAGCGTTTCATTTACTGTTGTGTAAGGCACAATCGTATACAGGAATCATTGAAGGAGCTAGAAGAATCCCAATGACTATCTCCTTATGAAATCAGTTCTGACTTTGCAGCCTTGCTGCACTGACCATGGAATGATTGTAAAGAAAATATAAGCTTATTTTGTGATTTGAAGCTTTGATCATGGGAGATTTGAATCATAGGTACCATATTTTTCGGAGTGTAAGACGCACCTTAGTTTTTGGGGAGGAAAATAGGGGAAAACAATCTGCCTACCAGGTATTCATCTGGCTAGCATCCTTAGTCTGGTCAGCTTCAGCACATTATTTTATCCCCTGGTTAGGACTTAAAAAAACCTTCTTCTGAGAGAGTAACAATGAAAGAGCCTGCAAGCTGGTAAGAGCTGGGAAGATAGTTAGCACCTGGTTAGGGCTAGAAAAAAACTTATTCGGAGCAAGTAGAGCAATGAAAAAAAATTCTGCAAAGACTTAGGGCTGGAAAAACATTCTTTGGAGAGAGTAACAATGAAAAAGCCTGCAAGGTAAGAGCTGGGAAGATCTGTTAGCACCTAGTTAGGGCTGGGAAAAAAAAGCTACATTCGAAGTATAAGACGCACCCAAATTTTCAGCCACTTTTAGGGAGGAAAAAGGTGCATCTTATACTCCAAAAAATATGGTAAATCCTACAGTACATATATACTGAAAGTAAGAGGATGAACCCAACTGGGATCTGATGGAGGAGATGTGGGCAGCCTGTGAATGTGGGCAGCCTTATATTCTCACTAAGTATATGTACATGACAATGCTCCTTTCACTTCTTATTGGAAAGTATATATAGTTCCTTCTGCAGATGAATGGCTAATTAAATTGTGAAAGTATACCCCACTAATTGAAATAAACTTATATTTCTAAAGTAAATCCAGCATATCATTTAATTCAACTTTGAAACTATTTTTGGTTTAGTCTTCTATATATAGCACGGGTGTCAATCTCGCGGTGTCATGTTGCCGTCACGACGGTTTTTCCCCTTCAGGGAACTGGAGTAGGCATGGCATGCGCGTGACGCATCCGGCCCATGGGCCACCAGTTTGACACCCTGGATTATATACAGTAGGTTTGTACCATATCCAAAATTGGGATTTCTTTTGATAGACATTCTTCATATTTTAACATTTAATGACCTGTTAAATAAGAGTAGATCTTTCATTGTTCAGATACAAATTGCTGTAGTTCCTCATCTTATTTTAAGATTAATACTGTACCGATTATTGATAACAAAGGTTACTAAATGCAACAAGTGTAGCTTAATACTTGAGAATTTTGGTATATAAAATTTGTGGGGGTTTGAGTCAAAACTAGGTTTTCCAAAGGTATTTTGGGGAATAGATACTGAGACTAAAAACAGCTTGTGATGTCAATAGACAAACCTTCAATTTGGATACTTAATTTGAATGCATAGTTTTTATGTTTCTTCATTTCCAGGCAGTGTTCATAACCCAAATAAATTAATTCAAGAAATCAACATGATTACTATCAACATGATAGAAATCAAGAAAAATTACAGCTCATGCCAATGTAAATAAAGGGCAATAAAATTGTAAATTGCAAAGGAGACAGGAATAATCTTTAAAATATTACATAGGAGACAGTGAAGCGATTTTCAATCTAAAGAAGCTCATGCAGATACTAGAAAATTTATGTTCATTATTCTTTGCTTTTTGCATGAGATTAAAACCACAGAAAGTGGATCAAATGTCAAGTCATATTAGAATCAACATTCCTTATACTTAATGAATTTCCTTTTTGAATTAGTCACACAGATGGTAAAAAGAGCTTCTCAGCTAATGCTTCTAATTTTTCCGAGTCAACTCAGAATGCTTCTTGTTTCCTTGCTTTGAAAATTGCGGGTTTGCATTCATGGAGTACTCATTTTCTTGCATGAACTGCTCATTTCAGATCCTGCCGTTGCAATTATGTTATTTAGATTTTCCTTTTGACTTGGCCATTCCAAAACACAGAATTTGTTTTTAATTCATCAATTCTCTTGTATACTTGCTTGTATGTTTGGGGTCACTGTCTTGCAATATGAGCTGCTTGCATTTTGGCATTTCAGCTGCAGTTCTCAGATAAATAAGCTGATATTTTTCTGCTACACAGTAGAATTCATGCCACTTTCAATGATGGCAGTTTCTCCAGGTTTTTGATGCACCAAGTGTAGAAAATTATCTAGAGCAGTGATGGCGAACCTTTTTTTGCTCAGGTGCCAAAAGGGTGCGCGCGTGCGAGATAGCATGCGTGCGTGTGCCCACACCCATAATGCAATGCCCTCCTCCCTGTGCATGTGTGCTGTGCATGTGTACTTCCGGTTGGGCCGTTGGGCCATTTTTCACTGTCCCCAGGCTTCAGGAGGCTTTCCTGAACCCTGGGGACGGCGAAAAACGGCCGAAAAGAAGGCCGAAAATCAGCTGGCCAGCACACACATGTGCGCTGGAGCTGACATATGGGCTTGCGTGCCCTCAGATATGGCTCCGCATGCTACCTGTAGCACGCATGCCATAGGTTCGCCATCACTGAACTAGACGCTTTTGGCATCAATGTTCTTCTCAGTGAGTAATGGCTTCTCTTTTGTTCCTCCCTATTAGTTTTATTTTTATCCAGTACTTTTTCTGTTGATGGAAATTTGAACTCTAACTTCAGCCAAAGAAAGGCAGGCTTGAAGATCCCTGGATGTTGTTCTAAGGTTTTGCACAAGTTTTTGGATGATTTGATGTACTCTTGAAGTAAGGTCTAATTTTATTTATAGTCAGAAACCTGCTGTCATACTGTTGGAGTTGTTTTGTCAAGATGTCATTCTAGGAAAGATGTATTGTCCCAATGTCTCCATTTCAACATTATGTCTCTGATAGGATAGGATAGGATAGGATAGGATAGGATAGAATAGAATAGAATAGAATAGAATAGAATAGAATAGAATAGAATAGAATAGAATAGAATAGAATTCTTTATTGGCCAAGTGTGATTGGACACACAAGGAATTTGTCTTGGTGCATATGCTCTCAGTGTACATAAAAGAAAAGATACATTTGTCAAGAATCATAAGGTACAACACTTAATGATTGTCATAGGGTACAAATAAGCAATCAAATCATATTAGGGACCAGTCAATATAAATTGTAAGGATACAAGCAAGAAAGTTACAGTCATACAGTCATTAGTGGGAGGAGATGAGTGATGGGAACGATGAGAAGATTAATAGTAGTGCAGACTTAGTAAATAGTTTGACTGTGTTGAGGGAATTATTTGTTTAGCAGAGTGATGGCGTTCGGGAAAAAACTGTTCTTGTTTCTAGTTGTTCTGGTGTGCAGTGCTCTATAGCATCGTTTTGAGGGTAGAAGTTGAAACAGTTTGTGTCCAGGATGTGAGGGGTCTCTAAATATTTTCACAGCCCTCTTTTTGACTCGTGCAGTATACAGGTCCTCAATGGAAGGCAGGTTGGTAACAATTGTTTTTTTTTTTGCAGTTCTGATTATCCTCTGAAGTCTGTGTCTGTCTTGTTTGGTTGCAGAACCAAACCAGACAGTTATAGAGGTGCAGATGACAGACTCAATAATTCCTCTGTAGAACTGTATCAGCAGCTCATTGGGCAGTTTGAGCTTTCTGACTTGGCGCAGAAAGAACATTCTTTGTTGTGCTTTGTTGTGCTTGATTGTAGATTAGTATAATCCCGGACCCTTAGAAATGCTTTTGTAACTTTCCAGATTGAATGATTCTTTTTCCAGAAGTCTTCAAAAATGTATTTTTAGCAGATTTTGCTGGGTCTCTAGAATCCATGTGATAAGCATTGCACTTGCGCGTGCCGGCACCCATAATGCAATGCGCCCCCCCCCCATTTGTGCATGCATGCACGACCCCCCACGCTCCCCATGTGCATGTGCCCTGCACTGTGCATGCGCACATGCAACCCCCTGCTGTGCATGTGCCCCCCACCCCCACACATACGCCCCCAACTTCTTCCAAGACGGCTGGCGTGCCTCTTACCCCTCTTACTGGAGGACAACCAGGTATCGGCCCGTTACCTGGCGAGACAAAGCAGCAGCCGTTGCCCAGCTGGCGGCAGCGCTTTTGGCCCTGCCACCTTGGCAGCGCCATGCGCCGGCCGGGAAAACTCTGAACGTGCAGCGTTGCCTGGGCTCCTCCCCACTGGGAGGAGCCGAGGCTGAGGAAGGAGGAGGAGCCAATGCAGGGGAAGGAGCAGTGGGCAAGGCAGTGCGCCTGTGGGCATCGCTGCCCCGTGCGCCTGAGCCGGACGGTCGCTCTTGCCCTTCTCCCTTCATCTGCCACTGCTGCTGCTCTTCTGGGGCGGTGGGGCTGAGCAGGAGGAACGCCGGATACAGGCAGTGACGCCCACAGCCCAAGGGACCTGCGCGGCTGGTGGAGTGAGCCAAGGGGGGGGTCTCGGCCCTGCTTTGACGGTGGCCAAGGGGTCATCTGCGCAGGCAGGCCCCCACCACCACCCTGCCCTCACCAGTTTCTGGTCCACCAAAGCCCTGCCAGCCGCACCTGCTCAGCCTGCGGCTCCCAGCAGGGAGGAACCCAAGCAAGGCTGCATGTTCGGAGATTCTCCGGCTGGCGCATGGCGCTGCCCAGGTGGGAGGACAGACAGCGCTGTCGCCGGCCGGGGAATGGCGGAGCCCAGTGGGGAGGAGCCCAGGCAAGGCTGCACATTTGGAGCTTCTCTGGCTGGTGCATGGCGCTGCCGAGGTGGGGGGCAGAGAGCGCTGCTGCTGGCCAGGGAACAGCAGTTCCCCATGGGGAGGAACCCAGGCCACGGGGTCATCTGCACAGGCAGCCCAACACCACCACCCCGTCCTCATCGGCTGCTCATCCACTGGTGCTCTGGACCACCTGGGGCCGTGCAAGAGGCCCACACGGGCAGGGAGGGAGGGAAGCCTGGCTTACCTTGCTCTGTTCCCTTAGGAAGCGACCGCTGGGATCCCCTCTCCGTGTCTTTTGGCATGTGTGCCTGTTGCTGGTCTTCGAGTGCGCATGAGCGCCAGAAACCAGACCAACTGGCCGGTGCGCATGCACACTCTGGAAACAGGAAGATTATCTTCCTGGAGCGTGCATGCTCAATGGGCGGCTGCTCTTCCGGTTTCTGGCGCGCCCGTGCGCATGAAAACCAGCTGACCGATGCACCAGAACCCGGAAGAGCAACAGGCGATGGCTCCGTGTGCCCGGAGAAATGGCTCTGCATGCCACTTCCGGCACACGTGCCATAGGTTCGCCATCATGGCTCTAGACTGTGTTATATTTAAGAATATATATGTATATATGTGTTTCATTTATTTATTTTTTAAAAAACAATGTATACATCTAAAAATATTTAAGCATTATATGGCTCTCTATTTTGCTATAGCTACTCTAGGCAGCTAATAAAACAAGTCCAAGCAATTACAATGATAATCAAAGTAGAATGTGCTGGAGGTCCAAATAAAGCCCTTCAGTTTTAAGAACAGATGGGCAGCAACAAGACTCACTTAACTGCCATCCCTAAGGCCCAAAGGAAAAGCCAGATTTAATGCCTTGCAAAAGACCAACAGGGTCAGGACCAATTGAATTTATTTTCAGGGCAGGGGGGAGATGCTGTTTCACAGGGGCTTCATAAGAAGACTTATCTCCTGAATCCTGAAAGATGGCACTCCTTAATAATAAAAAAAGGCCCAAAGCCTGCAGCAGAGTAGGGCTCCATGGAGACAACTTATCTCCTGGGGCCAACAAGATGGCACTTCTTAACAGAAGAGACCCAAAGCTTGCAGTGACTATTCTATTCTATTCTATTCTATTCTATTCTATTCTATTCTATTCTATTCTATTCTATTCTATTCTATTCTATTCTATTCTATTCTATTCTATTCTATTCTATTCTATTCCATTCCATTCCATTCCATTCCATTCTGCACATCACACCACACCTTATAGAAGGAGGAAGGAGTATTAGATATGTTTGCTACCTTGAAGTTATTTATAAAAAATAATAAAAGCAGACTAAAAAACAAATAAAATGTTATATAATTAACATAACAGGTGGTTTGATCTTAAATTTCCCTTCATATAATTCACTAGTGATTCCAAATTCTCCTCCATAATTTCATTATAATCATTATATTTTAAGCAAAATCATATTCTTAATTTCGACAGAATAAGGATTTGTCTGACATTGGTTTTTATCAGTTTCATATACTGTAAAAAGTGCATATGACCAAGATATCAATAGGCTTCCCATAAGATATTTTCCAACACATATATATGAAAAAACCTATGCTTTTTTCTTCCCTCAGCAATCTTTAAAAACCCTTTATTGCAACTATTGAGGGAGGAAATAACTAAGAGCTTCTTCTAGTTTTTCTTTCCTCTCCCCAAGGCATGTTACTCATGAGTTCTGCTAATCTGGGTGAAACTTCTTCAATTTTTGGCAGAATATCAGATAGGAACCTATCTCCAATTCACATACTTTGGAGCCATTAGCGAAGTTATGGATTGGCATTAAGTAGAATTTTACCATAAGTGTTTTAAGTAGTATAGTCAAAACCTTGAGTGTAGTTATTTCAATGATTGAAAGTATCATAAAACTACTTCTGTAAAAGCTTAGTTAAAATCAGTAGAGAGATAGAAAATGGGCTTTCACTTTGAGTAGAGGAAGAAGTGATTTGACTATAAACATGCAGTTTATTTATACCCCTTTTTAAATGGGGTTCTCTCTACTACATAGAGAGAATTGTATATCTTTGCTCTTAATAGCATATTTCTAATAAAATATAGATCAATTACTGGGATCAGCTGGCTGATAAACAGATTACCTGGAGCCATTTCAGTCAGGTTAGGATACAGTGCATTGGTCATACTTGATGATCTGTGGCCAAAATCATTCTCTGACCCAATATTCAGTCTCTTTTCCCATACTCACCCTTGTTTCTCATACTCACAGCCTGTAAGCATTTGCTTTGTTGATCCTGAATTTTCTGCATAAATTAAAAAAGAAATGCAGAGGCACTACATTGGTTTAAACTGGTTCGAACTCTGTGCATGCTCTTGCACCTCAAAGTCTAGTTAATATGAGCTACTAAATATTGAACAAGGGGATTATTATTTTTTTAAAAAAATATTTCAGTGTGTTGTATGCCTTTCTTGAGATTTATTCACCCTGCCTAGTTCCCTTGTCCTCGGAACAGGACATCAACCGGTCTTTTCCTCTTATGTCATCTTTGAGGATTTTTTTCAGTTTCATGCTTTACCGGTAGTCCTCGATTTACAACAGTTCATTTAGTGACCATTCAAAGTTACGACAGCACTGAAAAAAGTGACTTATGACCATTTTTCACAGCTTTGTAGCCTACCCATGATCATAAGATGCTTGGCAACTGGTTCATACTTAAGACTGTTGCTGTATCATCCCCTTTTGTAACCTTCTGACAAGCAAAGTCAATCAGGAAGCCAGATTAATTTAACGACCGGGTTACTACCGGTAACTTATCAACTGCAGTGATTCACTTAACAACTGAGGCAAGAAAGGTTGTAAATGGGGCAAAACTCACTTAACAAATATTTCACTTAACCACAGAAAGTTTGGGCTCAATTGTGGTCATAAGTCGAGCACTATCTGTCCTACCTTACAGGCTAACCTCAGAAATGCATTCTCTACTACATAGAATAGGTGTGCTGATCAAATTATTTCTAATTTTTTGTGTTAGTATTTTTAATACTAACTGTAATACAGGTAGTCTTCAACTTAAAACATTTCATTTAGTGACCATTCAAAGTTACAAAGACACTTGAAAAAGCGACTTATGACCATTTTTCACACTTATGACCATTGCAGCAATCCCCTTGGTCAAAATTCAGACACTTAAGCAAGTGACTCATAGTTATGACAGTTGCGGTGTTCCAGGGTCATGTGATCATCTTTTCCAATCTTCCTACAAGCAAAGTCAATGGGGAAGCCAGATTCACTTAACAACCATGATGCTAGCTTAGCAACTGCAACGATTCATTTAACAACTGTGGCAAGAAAGGTGAAATATTTCACTTAGCAACCGAAATGTTGGGCTCAATTGTGGTCATAAGTTGAGGACTAACTGTTATTTGTATTCTAATGTAATAATTTAAATAATTATATTTATAATATAATAAATAATATAGCATAAATAATAAGGTTCTTTAATAATCAAAAAATTATTAATTAATGTTAAACTTTAATAATTAGATTAAAATAGCACATTAGATTAATTTTGTCTAGTGGAAAACCCAGCAGAATTTTTTTTAGTAGAAATATATTTTTAAGTAGCTATTTTATTTCTTTCAGTTTGATAGTTTTCCTTATTTAGATATGTATTTTTTTAAAGTGCAGAATTCCGACAGTTTATCCTTTTTCCAGTCATTTGAGGTAAAAGGGTTTCATGCTGTGTGAAATTCTTTTCCTTTCAGGGACTGGGGAAATAATTAAATGCTGGAATCCTGCACTTATTTTTATTTTCTAAAAAAGCTCTCAGCTAGCCAGGGAAAGCTAAGTAATTGAAAGAAAGAAAATAGTAATTAAAGAAAAAAGTTCCACTAGGCTTTGAATCAGCAGACTCTTAATTGCTAGATATAACTCCTGACCACTGTGCTATTTTAGCACTAATGCCAAATAATTTTTACATGAAAAGGACAGCTAAGAAAGCACATTTATTTTACAGATTGTTGTTGAATATGCATGTGTGTCTATGTTTCGATACTTTAATTTTGTAATATAAATTGAACATTGTGTGTGTGTGTGTTTGTGTACGTATGTACTATAAACATCTAAAAATATATCTCTGGGAAGGCCCAACCAGAGGAAGTAAAACAATTGTCCACTATTTTCTTGGGACAGAAAAGTGTGAGAGCACAGGGAAAATTGTCCAACCGGAGAATATGGTAGCCTGCATTCCAGATTTAATATGTTGCAACCTATTGCCAAAGTCTTTCAGTCCAGGTACGTTTAAGCACCTTACATGATAAGTACGGATATGCCTTTGATGTCTAACTCTCAATAGACAGGTTCAGACTAGCTCTTCACTGATTCTCATATGCTGCTTTACTCAGGAACTCTATCCATAGAATTAAACTACACAGCATAAGTTAATATGAGCAAGAACTTGGCTAAGTCTATTTTCAAGACACAAGGCAACCTTACAATTAAATCATTGAAACATAACAATTTTTTTTAGTATAATACCGAAAGGGAATGTTTGGATGATCTTGGACGTCAAAGGAAAGAGAGGCTGCTTAGGGAATGATCAGATAAAAAAGAAAAGAGGTCCAAGTGCCTTAATGGTCAAAGAAAGAGGCTTAGGAAGGACCTATCCTAATGGATCAAGTGATTGAAAGTGGCAGTAGGAAGTTTGTACTTTCATACTTGCAAGATTCTATTAATATAGCTGTAGAGTAAAGAGAGTAGAGTAGAGTAGAGTAGAGTAGAGTAGAGTAGAGTAGAGTAGAGTAGAGTAGAGTAGAGTAGAATAATAAGAATAGAATAGAATAGAATAGAAATAGAATAGAATAGAATAGAATAGAATAGAATAGAATAGAATAGAATAGAATAGAATAGAATAGAATAGAATAGAATAGAATTCTTTATTGGCCAAGTGTGATTGGACACATAATGAATTTGTCTCTGGTGCATAAGGTCTCAATGTACATACAAGCAACAAGTGATAAATCATGATCATAATCATAAATCATAAGATTTAGCTCAACTAGTTATGTTTTCTGTCTGGTTTACCCAGGAGCGCTGATAAATGCAATTTTTATTGCAAGTATTGGATAAAAATGTTTACTTCATGCTCAAAACAAAACTCTTGAATCATGGCTATTTTGTTTTGAAAAAGAGATGGTATGGTTGTTCTAAGTTGAAGAATGAACTTCCTTTAACCTCTTCTAGTTTCTAATATGGAATGTTGCCTACTTCTCAACAGCTGGAAATTTTAGCTATTCCTTTGTGTCACTTCTCCTCTTCCAGGATTACTTTTGGAGAAATAATCTGTAGCATTTATAACATTATGCACCATAGAGTTTATTACTTTGGGAGGAAATTTGAATAAGTTCTAGGAAAACCTACTGATATTTTTGAATCTCCAACATTATACAAATCTGAAGTCTTGGGAAAGCACATCATAATAAAACTGTTAATTGTTACCATAATCTACAATACATACTAGTTAAATGTATATATGTGTAAGATGTATAGAAAGAGTGTTTGTCTTGTTTTGAAATGCTGATACTAGTAAATATTTATAATTATTTACATAATTTATATGCCTCCTTTATTATTTTAATAATAAAATAAATCTCAAGGCGATGAGCATATCTAATACACTTTCCTCTCCTATTTTCCTCACAACAACAACTTGAGGTTGGGCTAAGAGTGAGGGATTGTCCCAAAGATACTCTGATGGCTTTCATGCCTAAAGTGGGATTAGGACTCCTGACATTTTATTTATTTATTTATTTATTTATTTATTTATTTATTTATTTATTTATTTATTTATTTATTTATTTATTTATTTATTTATTTATTTATTTATTTATTTATTTATTTATTTATCCTGGTTTATTTATTTATTTAGACATCCTGGTTTCTAACCTGTGGCCTTCACCAGTAGAGCAAAAAGGCTCTCCAAAATTGTGTTACACCAGTTATTCACCATTCTGTGTTCTTGGGAAATGTTCCTGTCCTACCTTGTTATATATCATTGCTCTTTCTTCATTGTAACACAACGCCACCACACACACAAAAAAGGAAAAACAGTTGATATTGGAAAATAAATATTAATTGTCAGAAGCTTAAGAAAAGTAAATTAAAATACAAATTATATATTTTTTTCTAAGATGGCATCAGCGTCTGATGCCTCTCAATGTCAAAGTTGCTGCTGACAGGTGTTCCAGGAGAGCAGGAATCAGCAAGATTTACTACCAGTAAGCAAAAGAATTCCTCAGAAAATAATTTCTGTTCCGATATCTCAGAGGATAAAACAATTAATAATGCACACAGCGGGTGGCTAGTTAAACCTATTGTAGACTTGATGGCTAATTATTTTCTCCTAACTGCACAGATCACAATAGTTTTGTTTGATCAACTTGCATTTACTTCTGCTAAAATCGAAATGTAATCAATGCTTAGGCAGCCATGCCAGCCTCCTTATCAGTCTGCCAAATTTAGCATCTTGCATCTTGATAAGTTGCTTGAAAAGAAAGCTCACATTCAGAAGGCAAACAATACACATTCTAACAATAGTTCAAATGTTGAGGTCTCCAAGGGTTTTGTTGAATCGTTCAAGGACAGCTTCTTCATTGCCGATGAAGTGACCATCTAACAATATATCTCTTTTTTTTTGGTACTAAGTTGAATTCTATCAATGCTTTTAAAAAGCATTACTTTTCTGCATCATTCAATATCTTTCCAAGTCGGGTATTTAACAGATTTAAATAGGAAATTTATTTCAACTAATTCTGTATAATGCAGCACATGCTCTGCCGTGGAGTGCCTGCCAGGGCTGAATGCTAAGTTCCACTTATATTTGACCATGACAGTAGAGAGAGCAGTTAATCATTCTGTCAGCTCTAATGAAAATGTAAAAAAAGCCTGATTCTAATTCACACTAATAAACTCTACACAAAAATGAAAGACAGGCAGTTAAACTTACAATCTAGAATCAAAGGCCTTGCATAGACTATGAAATTAATTTTTAATATGGCCCAACCCCTTGCAAATATTCTACATCTCAAAGAGAACCCTAAATCCAATTACGGTACACATGCATGTTTCTTTCAAAATTAATAGAAAACTAGTTGCAATCCAATGGCAATGCCCCTGTCTGGCTTAAGACGCAAAGTGAGCATAAGATAAATCTCTCATCATTGATAGATCTCAGTTCCAGAGAACATAGAACTGATAAAAGGATTTGCCAGTTTATGGGTCTCTATCTTGGACTGCCTTTTTATTTACATCAGTAATACCAGGTGGTGGGCTGCTGGGGGTTTGCAGGGGTTTGGGAGGACCTCTAGCTAAGATTCTGTGCAGTTCGAAGAACCCCCAAATCCTACTCCTGGCTGGCCCCCTCCCCGCCCACCCTGTCCCGCCCCTCCCAGGAGTCCCCACGCTTCCCGTTTTGGATACAGATAAATGCAGGGCACGCGCGGAGGCTCAGGGAGGGCGAAAAATGGACCTACTGGAAGTTCAGGAGGGCCTCCGGAGCCTAGGGAGGCTGTTTTCGCCCTCCTGGAGGCTCGAACAAAGCCTCCGGAGCCCAGGGAGGCAAAACACGCCCCCCCCCCCCGCAGTGGTGCAGGAAGGTGACTAGGCCATGCCCACCATGGCCACACCCACCCAGCAACTGGGCAGAGAACCCCTTGCTAAAAATTTGAAAGCCCACCCCTGAGTAATACAGTTAAAATTCCAAATGAAGGCAACCATTGTTTAACAGTTCTCATTTCTATGAATACAGGTAGCCCTTGACTAATGACCTGAATTGAGCCCAAAAATTCTGTTGCTAAGTGAGACATTTGTTAAGTGAGTTTTGCCCCATTTTACGACCTTTTTTGCCACAGTTGTGAAGTTAGTAATATGTTTGTTAAGTGAATCTGGCTTCCCCATTGACTTTGCTTATGAGAAGGTCACAAAAGGTGATCACACAACCTTGGGACATTGCAACTGTCATAAGTATGAGTCAGTTGCCAAACATCTGAATTTTGATCATGTGACCAAGGGGCTGCTGCAACGGTTGTAAATGTGAAAAATGGTCATCACTTTTTTCAATGATGTAACTTTGAACAGTCATTAAATAAACTGTTGTAAGTTGAGCACTATCTATATTACACGTCCTTCATTTAGGCTATTAAGTGAGCCTTGCAAACTAAATGCCCAGATAAGAAAAAAATTCTTGACAAAAAGCAAGCGGGATTTAGGGATAGCACAATTGACCATCTTACAATTGACCATCTTACAATTTCTAATAGTAAAATATACGTTTGTGCAACACCAGTTTTTTTAAAAAATATGCCTTTATTGATTTAAAATAGGCATTCAGTTCAGAGGTGGGTGTCAGCAGGTTCTGAGCAGTTCTGGAGAACCGGTAGCGGAAATTTTGAGTAGTTTGGAGAACCCGTAAATACCACCTCTGACTGGCCCTGCCCCCATCTATTCTCTGCCTCCCGAGTCCCAACTGTTCAGGAGAAAATGGGGATTTTGCAGTAACCTTCCCCTGGAGTGGGGTGGGAATGGAGATTTTACAGTATCCTTCCCCTGCCATGCCCACCAAGCCACGCCCACCAAGCCATGCCACACCCACCAAGCCACGCCCAAAGAACTGCTAGTAAAAAAAATTTGAAACCCACCACTGATTCAGTTTTATTCCAAAGGCTTGACTCTAGTGGAAATTGTCTTTCACATCCATTGACTAGTAGCTAATTTCTCTAATTAAGATACTGTATGAAAATGTGGTCACCCAAGTCATATGAGATAAAGGAGGCCATCTTACTGCACTTATTGCTATCTGCTTAGGTATAAAGAACAATTGTGCTCTAGTTCCCCTGTTGTTCAATATTTTTGTGTCGTAGCTGCTCTAATCAAAAAGGAATTCCACCCTCCTAAACTTAGTAGCAGGCATTTGGCAGTGTTACTGTATGCTGATGATGCAGCAATTCTTTCTCTTACCCAGATGGGCCTTTAGCAGAATTTTGTAAAGGCAAAGGGCTGACATGCAATCAGTCCAAAATCCAAATTATCATCTTCTTAGGAAGGTCTAACTACCATTAATGGCAAATCTGAATGAATAAAATTGAACCAATTCCAGTTTTTAAATAACTTGGCATGATTTTTCAAGCTTCCATAGACTAGAGGGACAAATTGGATCTGTCGCTGTCAAAAGTACCAATAGTACTGCAGTTCTTCAAATGCCATGATACAATGCCCAGTTTTGTGCCAAGGTCATCTAAAACCCTTACACATTGTTTAACCTAGATTTTTATAAGCCTTTTTCTGGGTCCCATGCTGTGTCTCAAATACCTTAATCTGCATGGTAACATGAATAATATCTTTGGAGGTTAAAGCCCATGTTTGTTTGCCTTTAATGATTTAAATGATTTTGTTCTTTATCATAGATATGCATTTGTTAAGTTTTTGTGATTTTTATAAAAAGACATAAAATGTGTTAATTTAGGGATGGGGGCATTTTGCTGTTTTTAAATGAAAATTTCCTAAATTGTATAAAATTATTGTTGTAAGCTGCCTAAAGTAGTCCTATGATGAGATAGGCAGCAAATAAATTGAATGAATGAATGAAGGAAGGAATGGAATGGAATGGAATGGAATGGAATGGAATGGAATGAATAAATAAGTGTTTCCTTCTGCTTTATTGTTCATTACATCTGTTTTTTATATTGCCTATTACTGATTGTAATTATATATAATAAATTAAAATTACATATATACCTAGTAAATATTTAATACATTATACCAGATACATATTTAATAAATTTATCATTTTAACATTTTTTTCCTTTCAAAAATTAACATTCTGTACTGAGGACATGGCTTTTCAAGTGCCTTTTCAGTCATTTGCTTTGTGCATTTTTGCGTTTATTTAGTCTCTGCTTCCATTGCTGTCATGATATAGATTGGAAGAGGATGCAGTATTGTTATTCTTAGAAAGGCTGTATTTAAAAAGTCGAAACTCTGACCATCACATTGAGAAAGGTATATTTCAGGCAAAATTTTTCGTTATTTCTGAAATGCAAACTATTGTGTAGGATAAAATAAAGATTGCAACAACTGTCATGCAAGGCAGTATTCTCTTCATGTATGTTTGTTTTACTAAGCTGTTAGCTCAGCAGTTTGCAGACCCATGCACTATCAAACTTCCCCTGAGTCTAGTCTCTTGGGATCTTAAACGCACAATGTTTTATCTTTAAATCATTCTCCAGGGCAAAAAGTGCTTTTGTATAAATCAAGCACAGATTAAAGAAGAAAATAATAATATCAAAAGTTTATGAGGTGAGTTTAGCATGGCATAGCATTGACATAAATCACACTTCTTATCAAGGCTTGTAATAACTGCTTAACTCGTCTATCAATTACACTCAAATATTAACTCAGAGGCAACTGAGCTTTTAATTTCTAAACTAAACTAAAATTTACATTCTTCCCAATATAATATTTATTTAATAATTCTTGTTTAATCATAGAGAAATATTTATGAGCAAGAAGCCCCATACAACACCATCTTCCTACATTTAAAAAAAACCCTTAGCAATATACTGTATATGTTCCTGAAATATATTTATACCAGTAAAACCATACTTTTAATAGCTGTAGGAGATGCCCAGGTTGAGCCTGAGGGAGGGGTCAAGCACATCATTAGTTTCAAGCCTCTTCATGCCCACAAGTGAACTAAGTCCAGCCCACTTTGAATTCCACTGACTTTTATCTACCTCCAATTTGCTTTGACCATTAGTAGTTCAGATTCTTGTAGAGAAACCTGTAATCATTTGAACTGCCTTGTTTCTTTCCTGCTTTCTTTACCTGACAATAGCTAGAATATCTCTGCATTTTCTTCTTTAAAACTTTTCTGTCACTTTGCAGGAGATCTGCCTGTCTTACAGTCCTTTCTGATACCTACTGATAGTGGTGTCATGAAGAAAGAGAAGGACAAGATAGAATGCTTTCTCAGTTTTTCTCCTATACATCTTTTCTGCATTAAATTTTCTAGAGGGTATTTCGGTGACAGGAATAGCCACATTCAGCCAAGAAAAATAATTACTTAATTATACATTTGCTTGAGCTGTTTCTGGGATATGATAAATAGCAATAATGTTCTATTTCTCCTTGTCCAAAGGAGTAGCAGTTCACATATTGGTCTGTGCTTCTCCTCTTTACCAGAGCCAAGGTGGAGGGGAAATGCCAGCGTAGTGAATAGCTTCTGTAGATGTAGCATCCTGTGCTTCAAATGATTAGAAAGGGAATTGGAAACAGAAGCCCTGGAATAGAAACACATTTATATAAATCTATGATGTAAATACATTTGAACTATAATACACACTAAACAACCCCATGTCCTGTTAGGTCATTATTTCAGAGATATTATCTAAACAGAGAAACATAAATACCACAGACAGGCAAAGAAGCAGTGGGAGCTTCACTTCGCATGATAATGTGACTGCAGCTGAGTATGACAGCACAGCAGCGTGGCAGCACTGAAACAGTCACAACTTTGTGCCAAATTTCAATCCCATGGGAGTCATGGGTCCTGGATTTTGGATGCTTTCTGTAAGTTAGCCCATTGGAGACATCTAGATTCCATAACTGGTGCCCTCTGATGCACCGTTTCACCCAACTGAAGGATAGAAACAGATACATGACTTTTAGCAGTACCGTATTTTTCGGAGTATAAGACGCACCTTTTTACCCCCCAAAAGAGGGTAAAAACTTGGGTGCGTCTTATACATCGAATGTAGCACCAGCCACCCCCACCCTTTGGCCTCTGTCTTCCAGCAATTTACCTGCTTGCAGGAAAGAGGGAAGAGCCTGTAAAGCCAAGCAAGTCAGTAGCAGTTTCCCGAGGTACAGCTAATTAGGTTTGCCACGTGGGAAAATGAAAGTGAAACTAACTGCAAAGAGGCAAATAGCTGGGAGAGACACGCAGGTTTTTATTTTTGCTGAACTGGCTGCAAAGGGGTAAGTGAATAACTATAAATGTCTGTAGAATGTTCAAATTATTAGACTTATTTTTTAAAGACTGCTTTATTATTGTTCTAGAGCCAGGGGTCTCCAACCTTGGCAACTTTAAGACTTGTGGACTTCAACTCCCAGTATTCAACAGCTTTGTTAGCTTTGCTGGCTGTGGAATTCTGGGAGTTGAAGTCCACAAGTCTTAAAGTTGCCAAGGTTGGAGATCCCTGTAAATCTAGACAACTTAACAAAATAAAGAAGCTTTTTAAAATAAATGCTTGCTCTGAAGAGGCCCAATGCTATTGTATCTTCTTTTAAATAATAGAGAATAATGTATACTTCCAAAAATTTTAATTAATTTTAACAGCTCTGTACAAGTATAGTCTGAAATGTAACAGTGTCCTGTTTAGTATTAGAGTTTAGTTACCTTGGAGTAGATATATTTAAATAATTGGGAAGAGTTAGTGTGACTACATTTAAGAAAACTTTCTGGCATAATATACATTTCTCCAATTCTTTGCTATTTCTATGGGTCAGGCACACATGCACAGAAATACACAGCAAACAGTGTATATCATCTGTGCTGTTTGCTGTTTGCTGTTTGCTGTTTGGCAAATTGCTTGGAGGCAGAGGCCTTTTTTCCTTGTTTTCCTCCCCCAAAACTAAGGTGCGTCTTATACTTCGGTGCGTCTTATACTCCGAAAAATACGGGTATTTAGATTCTAGTCTACACTGCTCAAATTACAGAACTGGAAAACAACAGAAAACTGGAGCCTGTGTTTTATTTTTGAGTCAAGGCAGGTAAGGGGAGACAATATAGAAATATATAAAGTCATGTATGGATAGAAATTATTGCTAGACAGAAGTTCAACTTTTCTCTTTTTTCTAGTCCAGCATCGATTCGTATCACATGCACAAACCATGTGAGTTTCTAGGATTTAGTCTTTATTTGGTTCATAATTGGATTCCCCCCCCCCCAACCACCAGTCCATGATATTCTTGGTACTGTAACAATTGGCTGAACCATAATTCAAAGGCATTTATCTCCTTTATCCTGCTTTTCTTCACTGTCCAGTTTCCAATGTCTCACCACTGGAAAGTCCATAGCTTTAACTACTTTGGTGTTTGTTGTCATAGAAATACCTTTTGACTTTCATTATCTTGTCTGTCATTGCCTTTCTCTCTAAGATTAATCTCGTCTTTATTTCTCCATCAACTGTTTATCTTTATCTATTTGGAGCCCCAAAAAGCATTATCTACTACCTTTACATGTTGCCTTAGTAAATTTATCAGCTGCAAGTTTTCTAAGAAGGCTGATTGACAGTGGCTTTTTCTTCTTCAGATATAACTTAAATCCTCAATTCTGGATATAAAATTCTGGAATGAAGACATATATTCATTCCCTGGTTTTCAATAATTTAATCAACATAACCAGTATTATTCCATGTGTTCGATATTCAATTTATGATTCAAAAATCGAGTTGGTTTATATATAATTGCAGTATTTTATATGTTTCCCTTCTAATGCTTTTGAGGGTTTTTTTTACATATATGTTGTCTAGAGCAGATTGTGATGGGTTTTTTGTACTTTTTTATCCTATAGCAATAAAATATTTGTTTTAAAAAATAACTCAATTTTCATTTGCAAGATACATTAGAGATCTTAATTAGCAAATAGTAGCATTTGCATATTATGGTTTTGATTGCACTTGTGGTATAGCCAAAATGTACATAAACTGATTGATATTGTCCTTACTATTGGCTGGGAACAAGAATAGAATATTTTGTCTATTCCTTATCTGTATTACTATTACTGTCTTAGTTGCTGTCTTTGCAACAGTTTGATTGCTGTACTTTGAAAACATTGCTTTCTGTAAAAGGGAATAGCATGATAGTTATGTGTACAGCACATTGAATAGGGTCTCTAAATCTTCTTTACTTGGTGCAAAATGCAGCTGCGCGTGCTGTGGTGGGTGTGCCAAGGTACACCCACGTGACACCTATACTCCGCCAGCTGCATTGGTTGCCCATCGGTCTCCGGGTCCAATTCAAGGTGTTGATCACTATCTTTAAAGCCCTTCATGGCTTAGGACCAGGCTATCTCCGGGACCGCATTCTGCCTCACACTTCCCTTTGACCGGTTAGGGCCCACAGAGTTGGCCTCCTCCAGGTCCCGTCGGCCAAGCAATGCCGGCTGGCGGGCCCTAGGGGGAGAGCCTTCTCTGTGGCGGGCCCCGCGCTCTGGAACCAACTTCCCCCTGAGACCCGAACCATCCCCACTCTGCTGGCCTTCCGAAAAGCCATTAAGACATGCTTTTCCTGCAGGCTGGGGGTTGAGCCTAATCCACTCGAGCTCACCCCCAAGTATGTATGGTTGTTGTATGGTTGTTGTATGGTTTTAATATTGTGTTTTTAATTTTTATACTTGTTTTTAATGTAATATTTACAGTTGGTTATTCTTGTATTTTCTCTGCTGTACGCCGCCCTGAGTCCCTCGGGAGTTGGGCGGCATATAAGAAAACCAAAATAAATAAATAAATAAATAAATTTACTTATGTTAACAAAGTAGTGTTGCATGTAATGTTACGTGGTTATGTGTTTGTGTGTGCATGCGTACACATAAAGACCTTGCAGTCATGCAGACAATCTCCTATTTGATTCCAGCTTGTTTTGAAAAACATTTTCTTTTTTAAATTGATAGGTCCACGAAAGAGAACAGATCAGGAAATCAAGTCCACAGGAAGGGTAAAGATACCTTTATTGAGACTAGCTGTAATCTTGCGAGTCTGACTGTGCTATACCTCCACCTTCTCTTTATAGTTCAGTGAATTATGTAGGCATCTGTCTGAGACACTTCCAGATATTATCTCATTGTTCTGCACTCAAATATGTTTTAGCCCCTTTTGCCTAAGTTTGTGCATATTTCTATAAAAGCCACTTTCCTATTTACAGACATGTTGAGGATATTCCTTCTTCCTCAGTTTTATAATGTTTCTTATTATTTCCCATAGCTCCCCCATGGCTTTCTTTCACATAGATTAGCATATCCCATCTGCTCTTAATGTTCTTGCTGCACATGTCCTCTTTTCTAAGTTTACCTGTTTATTTGACACCAATAATTAATTCACCAAAGCTGCTTCAATAAACATAAAACCTGATTTTACATATAGATATTACTAGATAGACTAAAGGGAAGATGGAGAAGTTAGTCAAGATGCATTCAAGTGCAGGTGGTGGAATAGAGAAGATATAACAGAGTTTCTGCTAGCACTTGTAATTAATGTACCTGTGGTTGAATGCAGGGGTGGGCTTCAAAAATTTTAGCAAGGGGTTCTCTGCCCGGTTGCTGGGTGGGCATGGCCATGGTGGGCGTGGCCTAATCAGCCTCCTGCATGTGCAGAGGGTTTTTTTTGCAAGCCGCGGCGACTGGAGGACCAGTTCAGGAGCGTGGACCACCGGTCATCGCTGCCGGTTTGGCAAGCGGCGGTAAATTTCCATTACCGGTTCTAAAGAACCGGTCCGAACCGGCAGCAACCCACCACTGTGTGTGCTGCAATAGTATATTGTGTACAGATTTGCTATGCTGCGATGGAGAGCAAAGAGCCCTCACAGAGAGTTCAACACTATATAAATACAGGTCATCTTAGAATGCTACATACTTTGACACTATGGCTGATTTACATAGTCTAAACCTAATAGGATTTACAATGGGAGAGTTACGGTAGTCTTTAAAGCGTTAGATTAGTCTTTACTATTTAAACAATATTCTAACACTTTAAAAGCAAAGTATCCAATAGTAACTATCTTTTCACTATCCAATAAAATTTCAATGACTTCTTGACCAAATAGGTTTCTAAAATTTATAACTATCGTTAAAATGCAGAAATAATAATGAACATGATCCCACAATTTTACATTATACCTGTGAAGAATCAAGTGCATAAAAAAGCTGTTTCAATCTCTGAATGTCATATGTACATTCTGTGAATAAATGATAACATCATAAAACAGTAACAGAAAAGTAACTTTATATAAGCAAATAGCCCGTATTTGTGGCTGCATTAAAGTGTTAAGTGTTTTCCTTCAAGTGCTCTTCCATAATCTAGATCTTCCAGATGTATTTTATTGCCATATGTGATCACTAACCTGAAGTTTAATTTATGGTTCAAAAGCCATGCAAGACTATTATATGAGCAGAAATAGTATAATGAACTGAAGATTAGATATACAGTAATGGTAAAGTGTTCAAACCATCCAAATCTCAATTCAAATTGTCATTTCAATTCCTCCAGTTATATTCCCAATGCACTAAAAAGTATGAGCATGCATGCACGAAATCCCATCAAATCCCTAAACCAATTTGAAGATACCCGATTCAATTTTATCATCAAATTGGTTTGGTGACTAGATATGAAAAGGTGAATTGACTAGCTAACTTTTGAATCAAAGCCTAGAATCAAAGATTTATAGAACCCTACTTACTGGAAGGAAGCCCTACACATTTTTTTTCAAAAATATATATGAAAAAATAAGTATACATTAAAAGGAACAAGAGGCTACTTTCCTAAAGTTATTGTCATTGTTAAAGAATGGATTGGTATTTTCTGGTACAAATGCTATATTAAATATTGATTTTATACATTTTTAAAATTGTTACAAGCCTTAACACTATTTTTTGACAGCAGCCTTCTTTAGTTATTTGTTGTTTTTCATTGCCATTCCTTACACCTAATGGGTTCCCCACCCCCATTCTATATGTTTTTCTCCCATTCTAAATGAACCGATGTGGCACAGTGGTTAGAGTGCAGCACTGCAAGCTACTTCAGCTGACTGCTAGCTGCAGTTCGGCGGTTCAAATCTCACCAGCTCAAGGTTGACTCAGCCTTCCATCCTTCCAAGGTGGGTAAAATGAGGACCCAGATTGTTGGGGGCAATATGCTGACTCTGTAAACCACTTAGAGAGGGCTGTAAAGCTCTATGAAGTGGTATATAAGTCTAAGTGCTATTGCTATTGCTATGTTGTAATCTGTCTTTATTTTAATACAGCTAATTTGAAGGATATGTTAAACAAAGGGAAACAAAGGATTTCCCCCACTTATAGGTCTATTTGGGGATTTCTAAAATTGTTTGTCAATATAGTTTGGGGCTGAGATTGATTTAAGGCTAAAATATTATGCCCATCCACAGTCTTCTGAAAACTAGATTAGTCCAATTTTAAAAAGTCAAAGTGATAGCAACTCTATCAGATAAATGAAGTTTCTACTGTATTAATCTCATGAGCTCAATGCATCATTACTTGCTGTATCTTTTATGATCGGCCAATTGTTTGACTTTTTTATATACAATCTTAAGTATATACAGTACCACAAACAAGTTGTTTATTGAGGCTCCAAGAAGGTACCATATCAGTATGCTGGGTCAAATATTTTGCAGGTTTGATGTGAATAAGTAAAACAACATGCCTTATACATATCTGTGCTGTCCTGCTCGCTCACTGCACATGCAATGGTGGTTTAGAGGGTTTATAAATATGGCCCAGCAATTCCCTTCACCAAAAACCCAGAACTGTCCCAAGTAAGCCCAGCCAAAAACAGACCAATGCTAGTCCACAGAGCAATGGCCAATGAGTCCACTTGAAAGTTTCCAAAACAAGTTTCCCAAACAAGATAAACTCATCAGACAAAATTAAATCCATAATACAAGAGGGTTCACAAGGCAAGAAAAGTCCAGAATTCACAAGGCACGGTCCAAGTCAAGCCACGGTATCAATCCAAAGCAAGGCAGGGATCACAACAACCAGAAAACACACAGCTAGGAAATGAACACATTGTTCCCAGCATTGCCTTCAACTGTCTACTTTGCTAAATAGCCAGCTTTTGGTGCAGCCCATCAAGAAGGGTGAGGCTGCCTCCTCATGAGTAATCAGGCTAACCTTTGCTACTCCTGCCTTTTCTCTACTCTATGTGTTCTCGGATCAGGTGCAGAAGGCAGTTCCTCTTCCTCATCACTGATCAGCTGCAGCTGCGTGCTTTCCCCACCTGAAGCCTCAGGCCTGTCCTGCTGCAGCTTTGCTTGAGCCAAATCCCAGCCAGCTGCTCAGAGCCATTGACCAAATCCCCTCCTGACATGCCTGGGACTGCTTGATCCTCCTCCGAGCTGACATCCAGAGATGTATCTGGGAAAGTGCCCTGGGGAGTCATCACAATATCTGTGTTTCAATACTTATGGGAGTTCTCTAGTTTTCTTATATAAATAGTGTATGTTTGTTATTGCTCAAAGTTGCAATTTCTGTTGCAAAGTGAATGTCAATTCCTCTCAAAATGCTCCTTTATGGTATATTAAGGCAGCTGCCTTAAAGCCAGATGGCATCACTGTATGAAGCTCTAGCTTCAGTAGAGCAATGAGTTGGCAACTCAATAAGATTCCTGTTGAGATTGCACAACTAATTTCTGCATTGCTAAGTATCATGAGCATTGAGCAGGGTATGGATGCCTGCCAGGGGAAAGGGGAGACAAATGATAAAACATGCATGGTGATTTCGTGTAACTGCTATAAAGAAGCGTTCTAGCCTTAAATAATATTGAATGCAAAATAATACAAGGAATAAAAATAAATGGAGAAAGTACAGAATATAGTCCAATCAATAAGAAAATAAATCCTCCTGTCTAGTTTTATATTCTGTTTCCCAACTGTCGACTAAATCCCTCTAGGAAACCCATAAGCACAACTCATGTTTCTCAATAGTTGGTCTCAATACAGACAGTATTTCTAGTACTGATCATCTACTATATAATCTTATTCTCGTGGCTAGTGGTCATTGGTATCCTTAAATTCCACTTAATAGAGCACTGTTCTTTGTGTAATTCTAAAAGAGTCCCTTGAGTACAGCTGTAGTGGAATTATGGGTTACCTATACCAGTTTGACAGGACACAGTGAACATAGAAATTACTATGTTTGTGAATTATGTTTTATTTATGCTGCATCAGACTGTTTTTCACATACACAGGCTATAATAAAGTATAGCAATTCAAACTGAACAAAGGCTTTTGCAGGCTTAGTGTGAATAAGTAAAGCAACATGCATTGTACATAGTATCTGTGTTTCAATACTTACGACAGTTCTCTAGTTTTCTTATATAAATAGTGTATGTATGTTTATCGTTGCTTCAAATTGCATCAGCATTTGTCCGTCCATCCATCTCATTGTTATTTTTGGTCAACTCAAAGCAGTGTACCATACCTATTGTTCTATCTCCTGTTTGCCTCAAAACAACATCCCTGTGGGGTGGGGTAGGCTGAAAGAGAGGAACTGGCCTGTGGTCATCCAGCCAGCTTTTATGCCTAAAGGAGGACTGGAACTCACAATCTCAGTGTTTCTAGCCAAGTGCCTTAGCCTCTCTAGCAAACTTCTTACGGGCTAAAAGTTATATTTTGTTGGAAAACCTATAACGGACAGATCTGGATATAATTATTATTAGGATAAAATTATAAAAGAAAAATCTAAGATGTATGAATTACATTAGAGAAATATGTACTTTAAAAATATTTTATGTTCCAATAATACAAGTTATTCCATTTTTCCTTGTTTTCTTGATGTTATAATGCAGCTATGCAATGTTGTTACAGGAAGCACATAACATGGATTTTGTCCAGAAGTGTTTTGGCAGATAAATATATTAAAAACATCAAATATTACATTAAGTGCTATACTTGATTAGAAACCAGAGGAAATGGAGCAATAAATAATAGATTTCCAACAGCAGTACATTTTGTAGATCAATCTATGAATCCTATTGAATTATAGTGCTAAACAGGAGGCTTTAGGAATTTGTTAAACTGGTTTATTACTGTTCTTATTTGGCAACTTTTCTATTTACTGCTCTGCTTTTTGGACTAACAAATTTATGGGAAATACAGGGGACAGTTCTGCTCTTTCAGGTTTATGGACAATTCTGTGCATGGTGAAGAATACAATGGGAAATAAGTATCTAACCTCTTCACCTTAAAATCTTTCATCTGCAATAGATGAATCCTTGCTATTTTGTGGAAGTTCGCTAGAGTAGTAATTCTGGGTATTCCAATTTCACAGAGAATTAAACTGTAAAAGACATAAAGATGGAGCTATTTTGCTATAAATGGTTTTGCAATGCTATTTTCTTACATGTTGCAATTTCTTCTTCAGTAAAGCTATGATTCTCAAATAGCATGGTAAGATACACTTCTGTTACTATAAATCACTGTTTCAAACAATAGTAGGGTAAGAATAATGAAAGAATTATGACTTGAATGGCTGATATGCTCTTAGTTAGAGAAGAAAAATAGTTTGGAAGGCCATGCAATGCATCTCCTCCTCCTCCTCCTCCTCCTCCTCTATTACTGATTAAGTGTACATCAGTAGCAGATAAATTAGTTGTCTGAAGTAGCCTTCAGAGATTCTAGAGAATTTCTTTCCATAAGGAACTTGAAGTGGAGCTTCTAAAACCGAGCAGATGTTTTTATTCAGTTGAACATATCAGAAAAAGCCATGCAGAGATATCTTGTGAAGTGAATCATATGAAAAGATGGGGAAAATGGACAAATTGTTGTTTTAGGAAAATAATTCATGTCATTGAATGCCAACTAAACTGCAGTTAGTTAGGGGCTGAAATGAATGAAAACATTGATACAATTATTCATCCTTGCATTGATAAAGGAGCTAAAGATGTGTGTTGTATGTTTTGTGCTTTTGAGACACTGTTGACTCCTGGTGTCTGCTGGACAAATTCCTACAGTTTTCTTGGCAAGTTTTTTCCCCCCAGAAGTGGTTTGCTAGTGCCACCTTTCTAGGGCCGAGCTGAGAGAGAATGACTGATCCAAGTTCACCCAGGTGACTTTGTGCCATAGCAAGACTAGAACTCATAGTCTCTTGGTTTCTGCCTTAACCACTATGCCAAATTGTCTCTCTCTATTAAGGAGGAAGCCTTCAAAGACACAATCATAATCCTATATAGTTGATTCAGAGGTAGGGAGCTGGGTTAGAACTAAAATGCACATCAGGAATGAGAATGAGAATTATAAAGCAGGTATTATAAACCATATATAATATTGTATGATATTTAATAATAGTGGTACCATCACTTTCCCTTTACCTTAAAGTTATATTATTAAACTTAATTAATTTCATTTCACAAAATCAACCAATTGAAATTGGTGCTCAACGACCATGCAACATAAAGTGTAAAGATTTTCCTGACCCCAATGTGCCACTACAATTTAAAAGTGATGCTCTTTCAGACATAATTGAGTCATAGGAAAAAGATACTTTGGTATGTGCAGGAACCTAGCACATACTTTTATACAATCCCTTGAAGCAGTTGAGTCTTTTTCTAGGGTAGCATGGCTGCTTTTCCTAGATACATTATGATCCTGGAAAAAGTCACACCTGATTTAAGAAACTCCTGGCCTGTGTTCCACTGATGCCCACCTCTTTCCTCTTTAAATTGATAACATTGTGCACAGCCCTAACATATAGTACCCTTGGAATAGCTATAAAATTGCAACACTCCCTGCGGAAAGATTGATGGTTATTTCTATATCTTCTAACAGTGCAAAACGACAACTGTTTCAAAGGTGCTTTTTCAAAAGGCAACTGGACTTCCTTTGTTTTTCAATTTTCAATTTGTGTAAATAAGCATGTGTCTGTATTATGTTTTTGTGTGTGTGTGTGCGCGCACACACTTCCCTCAGAGCTGAACTCACAAGCATCCAAGCTGTTGTTGTCCTGATCATTGAGACACACCCTGGTATTTTCAAGGACTTGCTACCATCCAGAGGCAGCCTCTTCCCATCTAGTCTTTGAAGCTTATGAAAGCACATGCCAAGGCAGATTGGGAAGAGAGTCCCCAAAGAGGTTTTTCAAAAAGCAACCGGACTTTGTTTTTCCTTGAAGACGTTTCGCTTCTCATCCAAGAAGCTTTTTCAGTTCTGACTGAATGGGGGAGTCCATGACCTGGATGACTGAAAATCTCCATAGACATTAGCAAGAGAGGTTTGTATAGCAGAAAAGTGAAAGCAAGGCCTACAGATAGGAAGCGAAGGGGACGCCTGGAGATTGGCAGCTATACAAGCAGGCAAGAGGACTGTCTTTCAACTGCTAGATCCACAGGCTAAGGTGAACAGCATATCCTGATGGGAGTCCTTCTTGGAACTTAAAGATTTGCTGGGAGTTCAGTAGCAACAGCCCTAACATATAGTACCCTTGGAATAGCTATAAAATTGCAACACTCACTGTGGAAAGATTGATGGTTATTTCTATATCTTCTAACAGTGCAAAACGACAACTGTTTCAAAGGTGCTTTTTCAAAAGGCAACTGGACTTCCTTTGTTTTTCCTTGATGACATTTTACTTCTCATCCAAGAAGCTTCTTCAGTTTGTATAAAAGCACCTTTGGGACAGCCATGACCTGGGTGACTGAGAATCTCCATAGACAAGACAACTGTTTCATTTCACAATGCTACTGAGGCCATGTGTAGTAATCGGAAGAGGTTCTGTGCAATGTGCAGAAGCCTGTTCCAGCGTTTTTATCAGAGTTTGTTGCATAAAAATCAATTCCAGAAGCACACACAGATAACGGATTCAGCTGGATTCATTAACATAACATTATAAACATTATATATATATATATATATATATATATATATATATATATATATATATATATATATATATATATATATATATATATATATATATATATATATGTGTGTGTGTGTGTGTGTGTGTGTGTGTGTGTGTGTGTGTGTGTGTGTGTGTGTGTGTGTGTGTGTGTGTACAATATCAGTAGCAGAGTTCTTCAACATAGTAGCAGTTACAAGCAAAATACAAGCAGCTTCTAGTTCAGAGTTCAGAGAGAGACAGAGAGTACAGAGTCGGCTGAGCCATGCCCAGCCTTCTAGCTTCAGTTTTGATTCTCTGCACAGACTTAGGTGTGTTTAGCTCTCATTGGCTGACTTAGTTGCTATGCTTATTCATTGGCTGACCTTGTTACCATTGGCTTTCCAAGTTCATGAATATCTTAACAGTTTTGAGTATCTCATACTGGAAAAATCATACTACTGAAGAAGCTGGATGCCTTGGAAGCATCCTGAAACACCTAATTTTGAGGCAAGAGACGTCTCTGCAGCACAAAGTGTGTCATAGAGATGATATGCAGCTATCCACAATGGCCTAATAACACACAAGTGTCAACAAATCTTTACACTGTATATGGTGCAGTTTTTAAGTATCTGCACCTTGCTAGCTCTCTGAAGCAGGGGTCCCCAAACTTGGCAACTTTAAGACTTGTGGACTTCAACTCCCAGAATTCTCCAGCCAGCATAGCTGGCTGGAGAATTCTGGGAGTTGAAGTCTACAAGTCTTAAAGTTGTCAAGTTTGAAGACCTCTGCAGTCTGAAGCATTAGAAAATGGAATAGAAAGATTGAAGTATGTAAACAATACACATTTCATTCAACTCATTTTTGAGACAATGTATGCAAAATTAAGTTGACTGGATTTATACAGATCTACACATCCTCTTGAGTTGTTAATATTATTATTGACATTTTTTGAAAATTTTGCAATGTAAGGGGGGAAAAGCAATATCATTTTAATGGATTTCTAGTCATGTTAAAGTTTAATACCTGATTTTTTTTCTATATTTAAATTAGAGGCATATTTTACTGTGAATGCCTCCTGGTTCTCAGAAGGAAAATACTTTCAGGTAGGCTTGCAAATGCAAGTCAGGGATTTTCATAGATGAGACAGTTATTTCTAAGCAATTATTCCACCTTTAAGCATGTATCACATTGACAGCCATAAAGAACCTCTTTGTGATACCTCCTGCATTACTTGCTGTTAGCCAGAGTGTGAGGAAGCTAAGACACAATTGCAGATTTACAAAATTTATTGCTTAGTTTCTGAAATAAAAGCTTCACTCCCTCACATCTTCACTCACCCATGCATATATACTGCATTCAAAGTCAAAAGTTGAAATATTTCTAGAAATATTCATGCATGGCACCTTCCAGGCACAGTGCCTCTTTTTCTGTGATGTTTCCAAAGCACTACAGTTCCTGTGCAAATATTCTCTTCTATCTGTAGTTCCTGTATACTTTTATAATTTCCCACAGAGCTTGGATACTCCATCAATTTTTGGCACGTTTCACCTTGGCACTTTTCTCACACCACCTGATAGCTTTTCTTCTCTCATGCCACCTAGAGGAAATGCTGGATCTAGTGTCTCGTCAAGTTCCCATCTGAACTGTTATTTTGGGATTGTCTTGGGGTGTTTTTGAAATTAATGTTGTAGACATGCTGTGTATGCTGAAACCTTCCAGGAACAAATCTTTCATCCTCTTATGGCCTGCTTTGAGGGGGGATTCGTGTGCTCCATTTTTCATACATATCTCTTCACATAACTACTGTTTTGCCGGTTTCAGGTGTAGCTTGGTATAAAGAAAGATAGAGTCCAGGTATTTACCTCGATAAGTTTTACATGTTTATTCAACTGAATAAAGATGGGCCTCCCTTAGCAAGGGAGAACCCTGAACACATTTTGACACTCATATTTATATGTTTGCTATATTGTCCACTTCTTCACCAGAAGCATTGGCACACTCCACCCAGACAAGCTGGCACACTCCAGGTTAGATAAAGAAGTACAGAAATTTATTTATTTATTTATTTATTTATTTATTTATTTATTTATTTATTTATTTATTTATTTATTTATTTATTTATTTATTTATTTATTTATTTATTTATTTATTTATTTATTTATTTATTTATTTATTTATTTATTTATTTATTTATTTATTTGACTTATATACCGCCTCAATGTGCAAGCATTCTCTAACACAGTTTACACCATTAAGCAATGTATATTTATATTGCCCCCAACAATCTGGGTCCTCATTTTACCTACCTCGGAAGGATGGAAGGCTAAGTCAACCTTGAGCCGGTGAGATTTGAACAGCTGAACTGCTGATCACAGTCAGCTAAAGTGGCCTGCAGTACTGCACTCTAACTGCTGCGCCACCTCGGCTCATCCATCGCTCTTGGAGATCCTCCAAGCACATTGGGTATCATCTCAGGGATTTTGGATGTTTCTGGAGGAACTTTCCATGACTTTGAAGGCCTGCAGAGGCAACGGTGACATTGGCACATATGCTCCCTCAAGGCTTTCAATAGAACCGTTAGATTCCTGGTCAATACTACATTCTATAAAGTTACACATGAAAACTCTACTCTCTCGTTATATGGTATAGCAGTGCTTCTCAACCTTTTCTTCACCACGGATCCCCTTTAAGTACTTTTGCGGTCACAGACTATGGCTACGGACCACCAAGACTTAAGATTTAAATCATAATATTTCTTCAAGCCTTCATGGACCCCCTGTGACAACATCATAGCCTTCCAGGGGTCCATGAACCCAGGTTGAGAACCATTGTGGTATAGTACGTAGTGTGGTAGAATCTGTAGCTGGAGGAATTAAGAGACTTCTTAGCCTGGAATTGCTGAAGTGGGGAAAGTAGTGGAAAGCAGACCCACCCTAAACCTTGGAGTGTTTCTCTATTTGTTCTGTGGTGAATGCAGTTAGTTTTCAAGATTCTTTTGAATAGGCAAGTAACAATAAAAATACTACTGTGATCAGCTCTTGGTATCATTTTGAATCCTTGTGCCTGCCATTAGCTATACTGTATGTTCCTCTTCTTGATACCATTATATTTATAATGGAGGTATGTAAAAATTAATAGATACATTAAACCAGTGTTTCCCAACCTTGGCAACTTGAAGATATCTGGACTTCAACTCCCAGAATTCCCCAGCCAGCAAATGCTGGCTGGGGAATTCTGGGAGTTGAAGTCCAGATATCTTCAAGTTGCCAAGGTTGGGAAACACTGCATTAAACGCACCTATACATTCCTGATATAAACTCTACAATTAGTCCCAATACATAGCAGTAAAAAGAGGATGCACAGCAATGTTTAATATTATGCAGCAGAGAGAAATTTAAAAACATATTTTGTTTTAATAACTCCTTTTTCTACAGCTCATGACTCTCTCTCTCTCTCTCTCTCTCTCTCTCTCTCTCTCTCTCTCTCTCTCTCTCTCTCTCTCTGTGTGTGTGTGTGTGTGTGTGTGTGTGTGTGACAGAGAGAGAGAGAGAGAGAGAGAGAGAGAGAGAGAGAGAGAGAGAGAGAGAGAGAGAGAGAGAGAGAGAGAGAGAGAGAGAGAGAGAGAGAGAGAGAGATGGAAAACAGTTTTTGAAAATATATGTCATAGTCAATAACAGCTATTTAAGCCTGGTAGTGATGTAAGCTAATATGCAAGGATGTTGTTCAATACTTGCTTGAGTTAGATGCAGCTGTTATTAAGAAAATCCAGATTAATCTTTTCCTTCCCTTTGGGATGATCTCATTGTCCTTTTGTTGTTGTTGTTGTACCTTCAAATCAGTGTTGATTCTGGCAACTACCTGGATTAGTCCCTGCAGTTTTCTTGACAAGTCTTTTCAGAAATAGTTTGCCATTGTCTTCTTCCTGGGGCTGAGAGAGTGCAACTGACCCAAGATCACACAGCTGGTTTTGGGTTCAAGGCAGCACCAGATCTTCAAGGTTCTAGCTTGGCACTTTAACCACCACACAAACTAGCGCCATATGAAGCAAGCATTGTCCATATATTGCCAGATACATAGCAGGAATGGACAGTAACTATTGGTGGATGTATATCATATGGACAAAATTTTGTAGGACTAATCTTTATTTTTTTAATGCTCATAAATGGCATTATTGTGTTATCTTCTGTCATGGTAATAAATCCTGATATATACGGTAATTTAGGAGATAATATAGTGCTGTAGATACTTTGCAAAGTATTGTCTGACTGTGGTATTTTATGCTATACTATAACATAATAGGATAACTTACTTAATTATACCAGGCGATTTCCACATTACATTATAACAGAATACTTATTTCAGAAACTTTGCTATGTGATGTATCAAAATTGTTCAAAAATGAATTAAGTTTCCTAATGCTAGCAGAAAACAAACGCATGTAACACAGAATGGAATTCCTGGATTTTTAAAATTATTTTCTGTATTAATATCTAAACATGTTTAACTCAACAGGCTGTTCATGAAGATGTATCTGTTTAGTTAGATTTGATATGAAAATGACATCAAAGATAGTGATTTTTCCCCCAGTCACTTTGCTTGAAAGGAACTACGATGGGACCTGAAATTCACTCTTTACATATTTGCTATAAAAGCAGATTTTTAGTTCAAGTTTTCTCAGATGAAGTACGGAGGTATTGAATCCTTGGTTCAAATGCTGTAAGATTGCCTCTCATGGAGGACATTTCTGCATGGGTAGGTTGCTATAAATTGCATAATGATATTCATAGGCTTCAGCTAATTTTTACAGTGTTGTGACTAGTTTGCTTTGACTTTGATATGTAAATAACACATTCCCCCCCCCCCTAAATTTATCATGCCACTTCTGTTCCCACCTGAATGTTTTCTTCTCCCTATTTTTTCCAGGTCAGAAGAGACCATTTGCAGAAATGCCCTGTCCAGCAGTATCTGTTAATTAATATTATCTTAACTTTCCATTTTAGCAATATTTACAGAATAATTTCAAATAAATCGGCTTAATGTATTGAAGTGTCCTCTGGAACAGAATTATTAAAAAGGGATATTTAAATTGTATCTGTCTTGAGTTTTATCAATGTTCGTATATAAATTTCCAAACTTTCCCCCCCTACCATTTGCTCATGTTGAGTGTTTGTTATTGTAGGCTCTAAAAAAAAAAGAATAAATCACTGTTTTGTTGTTACAAAAAACCTCCAACGTTTAAAATGTCAAATGCTATTTTATAATTGCAAGGACTCTTCACCCCCTCACCCGGGCTCCAAATTTAAGCTCTCTACAAGATTCATTTTTAGTATTTCCTTTGCAAGACCAAGATGCAGATTGGGGCTGAATATAGAGAGGACATTTCCAGTTCTGTTTACCATCTTTTTTAAGGACTTATTTCTAGGCAATTTCAACAGAGAACATGAGGTCTAGGACAGCAAGACTGGAGGACTTTACCTAAAAATACAATTTTTCAAGAGCTGGCTTGCAATACCTCCAGGCCAACATATTATTAGCAGGCAATGTACCATGATAAAACTACCTTGAGGCAACATTGTTCTTCCAAAGATGATTTAAGAGTGAACATTTAGAAACAAGGACATTAATGCATTACAAATCTGTAACACTCCATTTTTATTGCTGGATTATTTGATGCTTGGCTTTCCCGTGGAAAAGAATCGGTGGCGTTTCCCCCATAGCAGCTTTTATTGATGACATAATTTTTGAAAAGCTTTCAATTATTTGCTTATATTTCTTTAAAATGATTTCCTCCAATGTCACTTTAACTAAATATCCCATCTTTTGTTTTGTTATTGATTCAGTGCAACTATTTTTAGCTCTTTACAGTATAGCTTTGGGTCCTTATGATTAATTATTTATTCAGCTATACATATTCCCAAGAGATTTTTAAAAAATAGTTATTAAAGAGGACTAAAAAACAGTAACCTAAATGTAACCGATACATAAAAACTATTCTGGCAGGCGGGGTGAAGAAGATCAGATTCCCCCTGGATGAATGGTTTCTGTTGCTTTTTAAAAAATATATTGTTATGATTTTGAATTGTTTTTTATATACTGTACTGTTCTTATTCATGCTGTACGCCGCCCTGAGTCCTACGGGATTGGGCGGCCTATAAAAACTTTTAATTAAATTAAATTAAATTAAATTCATATCAACCCAAGCTTGTTTGGATGTGTGTGTTTATAAAAATTTTGAAACACCATTTAACTTTGGGACGGTTTTGGGATCATCCTCATTAATCAGTCCTATTCTCCAGAATACAAACAGCCATAATGCTTTGACATGGTTAATCTTAACTATGACCTGTTTCCCTAGCACTTTTGATATACTGTACATACTGTATTGCAGTGATGGCGAACCTTTTTTGGTTCGCGTGCCAAAAGGGGGGGCAATGCGGGGGATCACGTGTGTGCGTGCCCACACTCATAATTCCATGCACCCCCGCACATGAACGCATGACCCCCCTGCTCCCAGCATGCAATGGCACGCCCATTTTTCGCTCTCCCCAGGCTCCAGAGCCTTTTTAGGAGCCTGGGGAGGGCGAAAACGGCCTTCCCCACCCCCTCTGGAGGCTGGAAACAGCCTGTTTCCCGACTCCCAGTGGGCCCAGAAGGCCCGAAAATCAGCCAGCTGGTGCACACATGCACGCAGGACCTGAGCTCGCGTGCCCACCGATATGGCTCCGCGTGCCACTTGTGGCACCCGTGCCATAGGTTCGCCATCACGGCTGTATTGTGTTCACATATCAAATGAACTCAAACTCTTTAAATCAGGTTTCCCCCCCCACCCCCAAACTTGGCAACTTTAAGATGTGTAGACTTCTTCTGGAGTTGCCAAGTTTGAAAAACACTGCTTTAAATCATTTGCTGGCTTCACACATAACATTGTCATAAACCATAATTTACAAAGTATAATGAATGATTTCATTCTGTTAAGTAAAATACGTTTTAAAAATCAACACCATGGCATAAACAGATCAACATTATGGCATTTCCAGCAAATGATTTCATGTGGCATGAAACCATATTTAGCTGGTTAAAATACTTTTGGTTGCCAAAAGTATATACAATTTACTCCCAGGTCATGCTTCTCACTTTGGAATCAGAGAAATTTGAATACTAATTGACATACTAATTTGTTTTCTGCAAAGGGTCTCACAGTCATTCAACTGGGAAACTTAACTTCAGTCTGGAGGGGGAAAAATGGCAACTTGTATCAAAATTTCTTCCAGTTCTCTTTTGTATATATAGGTTCTGATACACAGTATGGGATTTTGGAGGTGCCAGTGTGCTCACTGACACAAACCTTTATGCTTGCCAAGCTTCCTATTCTACATGACTTTCTTTTTTTAAAAAATATTTTTTTCATTAAAAGCAACAAAGCTGTAAAACTATATATGCATATTATCATGCATTTGAAAAACACTGTACCGGATGCTAATAGCATCTTCATTCCTGAGAATTCTTTCAGATATTCAGTAACATTTCTTGGAAAATAAAAATGATGGATGGGACTATTATTCCACTGATTTATGTAGATCTAACTGTATCAATTTAGAAAATGGCAAAACTAAAAAAAATATCCCAAATAATTTTCCAGAATTTTTCTTAAAATCCCAAATCAGCCCATCATCTGTAATAAGTTGCATCCTGTTATAGATGCTACCCAGAGGTGGGTTCCTGCCAGTGCGGTTAATAGCTGTTGTTCGGTGCAGAGCCGAAGACGCCACCACCGTTTGCGTTCTTTTGCCCTCTGCGCATGCGTAAAGCGTTCTGCATGCGCAGAGGGCAAAAGAACGCAATTGGCGGTGTCCATGCGGGCAGGAAAAGCTCCCGCACCGCAAACGGCAGCAGCGTCTTCGGCTCTGCGCCGAACAACAGCTATTAACCGCACCGGCAAAAACAGGCAGGAACCCACCTCTGATGCTATCAATGTTCACACCAGGCAGCAGAAATTTGTTCTCATGCACCGCGTATAATATGTAGTGTAATATGACATGGTTCCTTTGCTGAAATGGAAGAGAGCACCTGCTGCAAATCACCGGGACCTGATGGATTATATCCTAGTGTTTTGAAGGAGCTGGCAGATGTTATCTCAGAATCATTAAACCATATCTTTCAGAGATCCCGGAGCACTGGGGAACTACTAGAGGACTGGAAAAAAGCTGATATGGTTCCCTTCAAAAAAAGGGTAAAAAAACAAAAACAAATCTGAAAAACTACAGATCAATCAGTCCAACATCAATACCTTGGAAGATCCTGGTAAAAATAATAAAAAAAAAAACAGATTTACGAATACCTAGAATCAAATAAAGTTATAACCAGAAGCCAACATAGGTTTGTCAAAAGTAGATCATCCAAACAAATATCTCATTCTTTGGTATTTGAATTTGAGGCACTGTCACAAAGAACGGTGGGAGGTCAACCTATTTTCCTACCGCAAGACAAGAAACAATGGATGAAAACTAATCAAGGAGAGAAGCAATCTGGAATTAAGGAAAAAATTCCCAACAGTGAAAACAATAAACCAGTGGAAAGGCTTGCCTTCAGAAGTTGTTGGTTCCAAGTAACTTTGGAACCAATCCTTGCATTTTTTTTAACAGATTAACAGAGTTGAAAGGGACCTTGCAGGTCATCTAGTCCAACCCCCTGCCCAAGCAGGAGACCCTATATCTGCCTCTACCTAGGATCAAAGTCACAACCTCCTGATTGTGAGGCAAGAGCTCTACCTCTAGGCCACATACAACCTTCACAGTTCTGTAAGCAAAGGAAAAACAAAGTAATATCATAAACACAGCCACAGTTTCACTTATCAATTGCTTTGCTTAACAACTGAGTTGCCAGTCCCAGTTGTGGTTTGAACTGAGTGAGGATGTGTATCTGTATTATATGCATTTGATGAAAACCGAATATGACACAGCATCTCACAAAAATAATTAGGTAATTCAGCTGAAATAAAAATATTTGTTATATATGCTATTTATAACACTCTTCTTGAAGCTATGAGGCATGAGATGTATTTTTAGTTTCAGTTTGGCATTAACTGGTTAGAATGTTATCTGAGTAACTTATTTCAATACATTTAATTTTTTTTCTCATCCACTCATTTAATACTGAAAAGAATTGTCAGTTTATTAATAGCAAGGACAGTTGTCATCATAAACATGTTAGCTTTGAAATAAAACCAAGTAAGTTCAGTGGGACTTATTTTAAAATGATGATTCATAGAATTGCAGTCTTAGAAGGATTAATGTACTATGAGCTAATACTTACAAGAAATTATATATTTCTCTTCTTCTAAAGTTTCAAGCTAAAGCTGATATTTCTTGTTACTTTGATATAACTTTTTTCTAATAAATGTATGCATGGGAAGCAAATCTGAAGAAATATAAATGAATAAATTGAAATGAGAGAGAATGAAAGAGCCAATCTAAAATAATTAAGGTATTGACCAAGGACTGTGGAGACCCATGTTTGAACTTGTTTAAGCCTCTTTAATAAGAGCTAGTTTCTCTAACTCCAATTCAGTCTCAGTTTTGGGGGGAAAGATTGGAGAATAGGGTTATATGTCTGATGGAGCCCCCGGAGGCAGGTTGAAAATAAAAATGATTATTTTGTTTTGATGTCCAGTCGGAAGAGAAAAGGCCCCAGAAACTGGTTCCCTATCAGATTAAACTATTGGAAGAAATAAATCTAAATCATAATTGCAAGCAATATTCAGACTGAAATTGTTGGCCTCCTACCTCTATAGTATAGCAGCATGAATTGTACTGCCTTAAACTCATCTTTTTACCATCTCTTCTTTCACTAGGACGGGTTTGTGAATATCTAAGCAGGTAACTTTATATCTTCTTGCCACTCTATTGTCCACAGGATTCTTCAAACACAGACGAATGCAGGTACTTGCTGTCAAATTCAGAAAATTCCATGAACAGAACAGGTTGTATCAGGTGCCATACTTATAACCAAGAACACAATGCAGTGTCAGGGAGTTAAATATATCAGAACAAACAATGGTGAAGAGTTGTAATAAATGAATGCAATCAGAGAGGCAGTCTAAAATTTCAAGTGCCAAGGGGATATGCTGTTCACAATAAGGATTTATAGATTTGCAATGTGTTGACTCCAGCAGTTAACATGGAATATATTTATAATCTGTGCTGTTCCTTCCCTTCTTTCATTCCACCTTTGGGTCCGATATAGATAATTTCCAAAGACATATGCAGGGGGAGTTAGGGGTGGGAAGAGGGGCAAATGATGAAAACAGTGTCACACATGAAAGCATCGGGTTTCTATGGATGCCTCTGATCACTTTACTTTTTTCTCTCTCTTCCTGAGTTGGCTGCATCTGTGAGTTAGATACAGATATAGATCTCTTGACTTTCAGCATTTATGTAATACTCTTGCTCTTAGGGACTCAGGATCAGTCAGGACACAGATTTTTCTCAGATAGATATCAGTGTTTCCTGAACTTCTTCATCTGAAGAAGAGATTTATTTTATGGGCTGAAGAAGAAATTGATTTATTTAAGAAGAGTTTACTCTATGAAGTTATGATTTAAAATAGATACAAGTTTGTAATAGATATATCCATATCCAATTACCAGTGGGATCATAAAATGGGGATCTATCGCTAATAAATAAAAACCATTAGTAGCATACAGAGTATGCCAGCATTGAATACATAGTGAACAGAATTTCAGCTTCTGATCAATTATAAAATGCATAATAAAATGTCTATAAATAGTTATACGAGGAATGTCATGTTAAAATGAAATAAAATTTAGGGACTAAGGACTGTTCATCTTGCTCATAGGTTATATTTTTAAATGACTAACATGATCTTTAGATTTATTCAGAGAATTACTTTGCAGAAATAAGGAAACAATATAGAAGGATGAATCAACAATACAAACCAGGTACAGCAGTTCTAAAAGGAGTTGGATTGTAGAATGACAAGGGCATTGTGCCATAGGCAGCAATTAATGGAGCAAGAAATCACGAAATCATTTCTATCAGGAGGAATATGTTGCTATTTAGTATAGAGAAAGCAAATGGAAACAAAATTCATTTCTTTATTAAATATGTTAAGACTAAAAAGTTATTATTTTTTTTACAAATTTCTATCTCTCTAATCTTGAGCAACAACATTTTACAAAATATAAATTATATAGAGTTCCTGATTTGTATTTTATCTTTCTCGTTTTCTTTATTATAATAGGAATCAGAATACAAAATGTTGTATTGTTAGTTAATTAGCATATTAGAGCATTAAAGAAAGAATGTAATTGTTATTTTTGTCAATATAACTCAGGAGAAACTGAAATAATGAAAAAAAAATCTGTATCAAAGGGGTTTGATATCCCTTCCATTTGTTATCTAGCAATTTTTCTTAAATGCACCAGTAACAGCATTTGAAAAATATCACTAATCATAGTTATGGCTGAAGGAATTATGATAAATCAAAAGGGATCCCCAAAGGTGCTTTTTCAAGAGGCAACTGGACTTTCTTGTTTTTCTTTGAAGACGTTTCGCTTCAAGAAGTTTCTTCAGCTCTGACTGGATGGTGAACTGGGCTTCACACCCATTTGCACTACTCAGGGGACCCTGAGGAGATAAACCTCCAAGTGGCTTCAACAATTCTCTAAAAGAATGCAAATGACCAGCTGTCTGCAAGGAATATAAATCTTTCCATTCCCCACCATCCAGTCAGAGCTGAAGAAGCTTCTTGGATGAGAAGCGAAATGTCTTCAAACAAAAACAAGAAAGTCCAGTTGCCTCTTGAAAAAGCACCTTTGGGACAACCAGGGCAATTGGATGACTGAGAATCTCCATAGATGTCTAAATGGATTATTATCACATTGTAATATTTTGAAGAGCATGTATTGAGAACTGTTCTATGTTACATGCTTTACATATAACAAGGCTGCACTACTGATCTTTTATACATTTGAATTCTACATGGTGTAATGTACTTAAAGACACAGTTTATTTATTGGGCTATATATTAACTGAAAATCCTGTTATCAGGTGAGCTATGATTCTTCATTCTAACTGTATGTTAGCAACCCAAGTATGAAACATGTCACAACTTGAAATTTGTATTTCCTAGCTCACACAGTTTTGCTTATGTAAAAGACATATATTAGAAGCATAAACTGAAATACAGGATTATATATAGTAGTATGTACTGAATTGAAATGAATACAAAATTTTCTGAGAATAAATAGGAAAATTCAAAACAGTGTCTGTAGGGAACACAAGCTATCATCAAGCTACAATGATGAGCTATTTTGTCTGTTTAAAGAATACTCTTGGTATAGGCTGTACAGGTAATGCCATTGCTGTATTTGAAGTTCAGTAAATCAGGATTAATATATTGCTCTGTCTTGGCTTGTCCCTGAGCACCAGGTATTTGGATTCAGGTTTGTGGGGGACAAACGTGAATGAAGAGATGGGTCTGTCAGGAAATTTTGGGTTAAAATTTCACTGTGCCATGTGCAATACAATAAGAACAATGGGAATCCCAAGACATCTCATTGTCTTCATAAGAAATTTATATACAAGTCAGTAAGCCACAGCACAGACAGAACATGGTGAAGCAGACTGGCTCCAGGTTGATAAAATAGTGTGACTGTATACCAGGGGTCTTCAAACTTGGCAACTTTAAGACTTGTGGACTTCAAGTCCCAGTATTCTCCAACCAACTATGGTGGCTGGAGAATTCTGGGAGTTGAAGTCCACAAGTCTTAAAGTTGCCAAGGTTTTTATTTATTTATTTATATTTTTTTCCAACATCTTCACATAAACATCCATACATATACCATAAATCATCTCAAAATATACAGTTATATATTTCTTACCAATAAACCATGAACAAACATCCTAATTTTGCACCTTTTGTATTTTTATCACCTGTCTGTTTTCCTCCAATATTTCATAATACTCCCCTCCCTCTATCTCCCTCTCTTCCCTCTACCTTCTTTTTCCTTCTCTCCCTCCTTCCTACTTCCCTCCTCTTCCTCTCCCCTTCCTTTTCTACTTTCTCTTCCTCCCTCTTTCCCTTCCCTGAGTAAATCTAATCATAATAAATTCTATGGTTAACAGACCGGCAACTTAAATCCCTAACTTCATTTAATCATCGGTGCTACCCTTAGGGAGAGGCATGGCCAACGTCTCAGCACCACGACATTTCCCTCAGGGCTCCCATGGGAAATGCCAAAACTCCAGCCGTTTGGGGCATGAATCCATTGGATCGGGCCAGAACTCCCCTGGAGGGGGGGTGAAGAAGAGAGGCACCAGCTGGTGGTACGGGGGGATTTGTAACCCCCCCCAGGAAGCCGGCACCAGTCTCTAGACTGGCAGCTGTGAAGAGGCAATTAGTCGCCATTAGCTGAGACGGCCACAATGGAAAGATTGAAGTAAAAAGATTGTGGCTTGCCTGGGTGAGAAGATCTAAGCGTTTGTGCAAGAGCGGAGTGGAAGTAACTTGCTGGAGTCGGGTGAGTGACTGGCCAATTTAAAGATAAAGAAGACTTAAAAGGAGATAGTAAAAGATATCCCAGAATGGAAACTAGCAGCTATCTAGCAATTTGGAATATCATAGAGATGTATTGAATAAATGAATATTAGAGCCCAAGAAGATTGTTGATATATTCGCAATTGGACTTGGTGCAAACTAGAGAAATTTGAAAAAGAATAATTTATTTGGAAAAAAAATTATTTAAGTGAATTCAAAGTATTTTGGAGATTTTTGTAAAAGATTTGGCTTGTTATATCGGGAACTGGCATCGCCATCTGCTGGCTAAAAGAAAGCACTGCAACAGCTTGTGGAGAGTTAGAGTTTGCTGACAGCTGGTGACTGACCTTATATACAAGAAAATAATTTGGAGCTTGAAAATATTTGAAAGGAGTGTATGTTGTGTTACTGTGTTTGATGGTGTTTTGTTTTGGTGACAGAAGATAATAAGGACTTTGAACTGAAATGGAATAGACTAAAATTGGAGACTGGCACATTGAAATACAAAGAGACCATATGGATTTAAACTTTAAAAAAATTAAGCCTTTAACAATTGTAAATTTGACAACATGGAGGTGTCTATCTATGAAGAATTGATTGGGATGCTAAAATACATACATGAAGATATAAAAAATTACCTTTTGGAAATTAGAGGTGACAAGAAAATAGAAACAAAGTTGGAGCATGAAGAACATTTAGAAACAATGGTGGAAAATGAAAATGAGGAATAAGAAGAGTACAATGATGAAAAAGAGACTGAAAATAAAAAGCAAATTGATGATTACACTGGGATTTATAGTTATAAGAAAAGAGTAAGAGGGGAGTATTGGTTTCAGAAGAATCAAATAAAAAATAAGGGAGCTAATAGAAGAGATTAGGAGGAACTGAGTGTAGACTTAAGCAAATAATACACTCAAAAGGAAGAAAAGGAATTCAGAAAAAAAGAAGTCATTTTTCTAAAAATAAAAGAAAGAAAAAGAGGAAATTAAGAGAAGGAGAGGAAAGGGGAAGACCCACAAGAAGTGGAATTTTTGAGAGATTAAAAGAATGGATGAAGAGGGGAATGTTAATAGAAAGGAAAAGGGGTAATAAGATATATGGTAATAGATTTATTGGTATTTAGGTTATTAATAGTATACTCAATAGTAGGTGTAATTGATGGAATGTTATAAAATCTAATTATTATATCAAAAGTTTTTTATAGGTGCAAATGTTGGAATGTGAGAAAATTTGTGTAATAATCACATTAAAAAAGGTTTTTATTTAGAGCTTGTACTGGAAAGGAAGAGGAATAAATAAGACATATATTAGTAGACTTAACTACATTAATATTATTAATTGTGTATAATTAATTATGGTATAAGGATTTTATATATTGGATTATAATGATATAAAAAGTGAAAATTAAATTTTGATAATAAATCTAGAAAGAAGGATGGGAATTAAAGTAGATGATAGTAGATGAAATTATTCAAAGGTTATAAAATTTGTATAAGTATTACTTTAAAAGGTTTTTATATAAGATTTGTATAAAATTTATAAATTGGATTCAATATAGAAGAGAATTTTGATAATTAGTGGGTTTTTGTATATTGGAAAGTTGGTAATGTTATTAGCCAATGGATGGATGTGTAGTGGTAAGATTAAACAAAGAGGATGAGTGGTGAGAGGAGGATTTGAAAAAGTAAAAAAGATTAGAAATTTAGGGCATTTAGAGAAAAATTAAGGAAAAAGAGAAGTATGGCCTAAGATTAAAAATACAAAAAGGATGGAGTGGAAGTATAAAATGAAGTATAAGAGAAAATGAATATGCATGGAAGATAAGCAATAGCGATTAAATTGGAAGAAAATGGAAAATTAAAAGTAGTAGGCCCAGGCGACAAAAATAGGTAGTAAGGAGGCAGCATTATGATAGTAGTAGTATACCTAGAAAAAATACAATATATGTTTAAACATGGGATAATGTAAGTTGCCAAGTTTGAAGACCTCTGCTGTATACTCTCCCTTTATTTATTCAGCCTATATACTGAATACATATTAAGGGAAGCTAGATTGGAATATGATCAGCACGGCTTCATAATTGGAAGAAGAAACAACAATAATATGTGCTATACTGATGACCAATGTCCTGATAGTAAAAAATCTCTTTTTATCCTTTGTATTGTTATAGATCCTGTTGTATTATACATCATATTGTATTAATGCAATGAAATTATACTACGTTAATTTGAAATTATTAGCATTCTATTATGTAGGTAGCTAAGATGGATGTTAAGAACAGAGAAGAAAAATGTATTTTATTGATATTAATTACAATTTAGAATATCAATATTACAAACAAGAATTATTTGATTTGCAGTAGTGCCGAATGTTTTGATTTTGGTGAATTATTTGATTTTTTTTCATTCAAAGTTGAAGATAACAGCGAAACCAGAATTCTTGCAAATTGGATCAGAGTATTTGTTGTGTGATAAGTTCAGATTTTAATATATAAAATGTTAACAATGAAAAAATAGATAAATGAAGGAAATTCAACAAGGGGTAATATACCAAAAAATAGGCTGAAAAAGAAAGAAAAAAGAAAAAAAAACCTATTATATGTCTAACTACCCTCCTTTTTATAGGTCATCTGCTTTACAATATTTATTGAGATTTAGGTCTTCTTAGTAGCCATGCAACATTTCCCATGCTGTGTGATAAGCTGTATATTGAATGTATAGGAATAGGCAGGATCTTTTCTTAACATGGCATTCAGAATGTTGAAAATCCTTCCTTGAAAAGCTTATTAGTTTATCTTGTATTGTCAAAGAGGACTTTTAAGTCTTTTGGTGAAATTGTAGTGGTAATTTGAATTTCTTGTTTTTATGTTGGATTGTTTTTTTCTTGGCTATATATTGTAAAACCATTTATTGTTATGTGGACTATTTTTATTGATTTTTATGTATTGAATATCATGTTTTGCAAACCATACTGAATGTAATTAATGGAATTGTTCTTAACGTTATTGCTATTTAAAGCTATTTAAATAGCTTTAAATAGCAATAATGTTAAGAACAGTTCCAATAATTCTCATATTACATAAGTAAAGGGAAGGGACAGGGATATTCCATGCATGGCTAACTACCTCCCTGTATTGCCATGCACTCAAAAGCCCGATTGGGCTTATTATCAGGGGATGTCTTATTTTGGGGGAAACAAGATATCAAGATTTTAAAGCAAATGTTCTACCCTATCACATTTAACACAATCTTGTGTGGAAACCATTAAGATATATTTCATGAAAACATTGAAGGAAATTTCCAAAATCTTAGGTTCTGGAATCTTGTATTTCCTCTTTTTCCATTCGATAAAGATCTAATAAATTGATTTATTCTGGCTTTCCTTACACATGTAAGTTTTAAAAAAACACCTTATTGTTGAGACATTACTGCCTTATTGTATGAATGAATGAAAGTTGTTTTTTTAAATCTTATTGCCCATGTGGTTTTTGTCAATCACCCGTCTTTCCACTTAGATAAATAGGTCCAAGAGCTCTTACATGTTTGCTCAGTGTTAATATATTTAATAAGACATGCACACAAACATATTTCTTGTATGATAAACAATAGTGATGTGTTGCTAAATATAATGAAGCCATACTGATAAACAGTATAGAAAAACTCTCTTGGCAGGATGATTTTATTATTGTTTGTTTGTTTGTTTGTTTGTCTGTCTGTCTGTCTGTCTGTCTGTCTGTCTGTCTGTCTGTCTGTCTGTCTGTCTCTCTCTCTCTCTCTCTCTCTCTCTCTCTCTCTCTCTCTCTCTCTCTCTCTCTATCTATCTATCTATCTATCTATCTATCTATCATCTATCCATCCATCCATCCATCCCCCCTTTATTAATTTTACAAATAATTCAAGCTGGTGTGTGTATATAACATAACCTTCCTCCTATTTTCCCCACAACAACAACATCCCTCCCCTCTGAAATGGGTTGGGATGACAGAAGGTGATTGGCTCAGAGTCACCTAGCTGAGTCACCGGGAGACATTGAGTTCTAGTCCTGCCATAGGCCCAAAGTCAGCTGGGTGATCTTGGATCAGTCGTTTTCTCTCGGCCTTAGGAAGGGGGCAATGTCAAACCACTTCTGAAAAGTGACTGGTCTAGACAGTCTGAACGGAAGAAAAAAAGAGTTTCAGACAACTTACCGGTACATTAGTAATGAGCTTTGGTACACAATAATTTAAAGATAATAATGGGTAATATATCATACATTTTTGGCCCCCACTGTACTAATATAGAGTTCTTGGAGTGGAAGCAATATGATTTTAATGGAAGGTATTTATGAGATCTGTTTTATTTTTGTATGTTTATAAACCATATAGTCTTCTAAGTGGTTTCTCATGTTTGCAATAAATAAAAATACACATTTTGGTAAAAGTGAAAACTGTACAACCCTTTCAGTATCTGGCTCAAGTCTAACCTGTGCTATCCTCCCAATGCCAACAAACATTGTTGTTTTTAATAGCCATGCCTGTTTTATTCACATTTCAATGATGAAGTTAAAATATTGTAAGAAGTACCCTGACATGTCTCATTAATTTTAAGTTACCCTTTTATCTGAGGAATGATTTCCATATTATCATAGCAATCACAGAATAAAATTGGAATAGATTAAACTACAACGTGGTCAAAGATTATATAAATGAATATCAATATTTCAAAACGGGATTCCATTTTTTATTGAAAATGACACATTTTTAAAAGTTTTTAATCTCAAGGAATCAGGAAACACTCTGATGGAATATCTTTCGGTTCCAAATTAAGATTATGCAATTTTGTTATAGTGAGCTTTCTGGACTCTAACAACAGCAGCAGAAAAAGGAAGGAAGGAAGGAAGGAAGGAAGGAAGGAAGGAAGGAAGGAAGGAAGGAAGGAAGGAAGGAAGGAAGGAAGGAAGGAAATTTGAAAAGCAGATGGAAAAAGCATAAAGAGGACAGTAAAAATTAATTAAATATTGGCTGGAAAACAGTTGGGCCATTAGAAGGTACAAAAGTGAGAGGGATCCTTAATGAAGATACATAGAAATTAACAGGGAAATTAAATTCCTTGCAGCTACCCTTACTAGAGAAGATACAGGATGGGGAGAGAGTGGATGGAGAGAGATGAGATATTCTTCCTCCCAATTTCACAACACGCTTGGGTGGGGGAATATTCTAGTGAAGCTAATCAGAAGCAGTTTTAACAGAAAAAAAGGACACTCTTATTCACACAGCACTTAATTAACCTGTGGAATTCATTACCATAACAAGTGGTGATGGCCACTAACTTGAATGAGTTTAAAGGGATAGGGTGACAGATTTATGAATGGCTATTAATCTTGAAGATTTATGGTTTGAAAGCATCTCAATGGAATCTGATTAGCCTCTATAGGAAAAAATAGCAGACTAAGAGGAGCCATGATGTGATCCAACAGGACTTATAACAAATAAGCCTAATTTTTCCACAGCCAGATTTATTGTCACTGCTGTCCCTATAGAATGCTATTAATAGGGACAGAGTAGGATCTGTGTGAACTAACATTAGCTACAAACATGTAATAGGATATATTCTATGATACATATTTTTACCAGGAGATGTTTGATTCCTAATATCTCCTGGTAAAAACAAAGGTGGAGGATGGATAAGACTTCATATTAAGTTGTGGATTTCTATCCCCCACGAGAGCCCAGTGGATCAATAGTATTGAACTATAGAGTCACCACCATGAGCCATGGTGTTGCAGTGGTTAGAGTGCAGTACTGCAGGCTACTTCTGCTGACTGTCGGCTGCCTGCAATCTGGCAGTTCAAATCTCACCAGTCTCAAGGTTGACTCAGAGCCTTCCATCCTTCTGAGGTGGGTAAAATGAGGACCCAGATTGTTGGGGGGGGAATATGCTGACTGTGTAAACCGCTTAGAGAGGGCTGTAAAGCACTGTAAAGCGGTATATAAGTCTAAGTGCTATTGCTATTGCTATATCAGAGTAAGCCACATTCTAATTTCGAAGTCTCAATTTCCTCTCCTCTCCTCTCCTCTCCTCTCCTCTCCTCTCCTCTCCTCTCCTCTCCTCTCCTCTCCTCTCCTCATCTTCCAAGGGCTGAAGCTACAATAAATTCACCAGAATGGGCAAGGTTTGCCATTCTGACCTTTACCATTCTTTGTTTGATGAAGGGATGGGGCTCTTTTAGGAGCAAAAACAGATAAGTGAAGTGTATGAATATTTAATTTGTCCCCTTTTTAAAATCAGATTGTCATATTTTAATATCATGTTCTACAATTATTCTGGAAGTAGTAAAAATGGATTTGGGAGAAACATGCAACCCATACCCTAAGGCCGTGATGGCGAACCTATGGCACGGGTGTCACAAGTGGCACGCGGAGCCATATCGGTGGGCACGCGAGCTCAGGTCCAGCGTGCATGTGTGCACCAGCTGGCTGATTTTCAGGTCTTCTGGGCCCACTGGGAGTCAGGAAACAGCCTGTTTCCAGCCTCCAGAGCGGGTGGGGAAGGCCGTTTTCGCCCTCCCCAGGCTCCTAGAAAGGCTCTGGAGTCTGGGGAGAGCGAAAAATGGGCATGCCATTGCATGCTGGGAGCAGGGGGGTCATGCGTGCATGTGCGGGGGTGCATGGAATTATGAGTGTGGGCACGCACACACATGATCCCCCACATTCCCCCCCCCTTTTGGTACGCAAACCAAGAAAGGTTCGCCATCACTGCCCTAAGGGTTGCCCATTCTTTTACTGACTTAGCAGTGCCCAGACATTTTAAGTTTGTTTCATATGTACAGGTAGTTCTTAACTTACCACCATGTTAGGACTGAGATTTCAGACACTAAGCAAAAAGCTGTCATTAAATGAGTCATCATGCGACTGGACCCAGTTTTGGCATGATTTTTACTATGGTTGCTCAGTGAATTATTAAGCAAATCATATGGATGTTAAATGAATCACACAGATGTTAAGTGAACTCAGAACCTAATTGACTTTGCTTGTCGGAATCTGGCTGTGAAGTTCACAAATCGTGATCACATGACCATGAGATGCTGCAACTGTCAGAAATGCAAGCCCAAATCACGTGACTACAGGGTGTGTGCGGCAGTTGTAACTTTGAGAACGAGTCACAAATCACTTTTTCCAAGACCATAACTTCAAACTGTCATTAAAGAAACAGCTGCAAGTTGAGGATTACCTGTATTGTTTTTACTAAAAATGTTATGTATACCCATTTCTCAAGGTTGCTTACAATATATAAATATAAACATTATATATATATATATATATATATATATATATATATATATATATATATATATATATATATATATATATATATATATATATATATATATATATATATATATATATATATATATATATATATATATATATATATATATATGTTTTCTGAGGTTTTCGCGGGTGTTTGTATGTAGGTCTTTGGTTATTCGGGTTTTCTCCCGCGTGAAATTGGAAGTATCTTTGCAACGTTTCGACGAAGTCCCATTCGTCATCATCAGGCTGGAGTCTTCAGCTTGCTGCTTCTAGGAGCAATGTGAGATTGCAACTGTTTCTTCCTTTTAACTGCCACTGGGGGTTTGAACTGATAGGGTGGGAGCTTGGCTGTGTTCTGATTGAGTGGAGGTGTGTTCTGATTTGTTGGGGGCTTGGCTGTGCTCTGATTGGATGGGGGGTTGGCTGTGCTATGATTGGCTGGGGTGTCAGTTTGCTTCATGTATGGAATGGAGGGGTTTAGAGTGGCTAAAGATGCAGCTATGGTCTGGCTTCTGGTTTGTGGCCGTGCCTCATTGGTGTGGGTTTGGGTTTGCTTTTTGCATGGGTGTGTGGTGGTGACATCCTGTGTGGTTTTCGTGAGTGTGGGTCTAGTGTCATTCTTAGTGTTAGGGACTCGTTTGTCAACAAGTGCGGGTTTCCAAATGGCTGGTAGGCGGGAGGTGTCATCTCGTTTATTCATGCTTTGTGGGCGTTTCTCTATCTCAATGGCTTCTCTGATTATTCTGTTGTTAAAATGTTCAGTTTTGGCGATAGTTCTGGTCTTTTTAAAGTTAATTTCATGTCCTGTGGCTTTAAGATGTTGGACCAAGGAAGAAGTTGGTTCCTCTTTTTTGACTGAGTTCTTGTGTTCTTCAATGCGTGCACTTATTCTTCTGTTGGTTTGTCCAATGTATGTGGTGGGGCAGGTGGTGCATGGGATTTCATATACTCCTTGATTTTCTAACTCAATTTTGTCTTTGGGGTTTCTTAGGATGGTGGATATTTTTCGGTTTGTGCAGAATGCTGTCTTGATGTTGTGTTTGTGGAGGATCTTGCTGATTCTGTCTGTGGTTCCTTTTATGTATGGTAGGAGGGCTTTGCCGTTTTCTTGTTCTCTGTCTTGGATTTTAGTGGGGGTTTCTTTTTGGATTAGGTTGGTGATCTTATTTCTTTGGAATCCATTGGATACTAGTACGTTAGTGAGAGTATTTAGTTCGGTTTTTAGGTGTTGTTCGTCAGCTAGGCGTTTTGTTCTGGAGATGAGTGTCTTGGCTACGGAGTTGATCTGTGCTGGGTGGTGGTGTGAGAGTGCGTGCAGATAGCGGTTAGTGTGGGTTTTCTTCTGGTAGATGGTGTGTCCTAGGGAGCCATTGGATTTCTTGTAGACTAAGACATCCAGGAAGGGAAGTTGGTTGTTAGCTTCTGTTTCCATGGTGAACTGTATTTTGGGGTGTAGGCTGTTGAGGTGTATGAGGAAGTTGTCCAGTTTTTCTTTCCCGTGTGGCCAGATTATGAAGGTGTCATCTACATATCTGAGCCAGAGTTTGGGTTTGTGATCAGATTTTTCTAGAGCTTGGGTTTCAAAGTGTTCCATATAGAGGTTAGCAATGACAGGTGAGAGGGGTGATCCCATGGGTGCTCCTTCCATTTGTTTGTATTTTTGTCCGTTATAGATGAAGTATGTGTTGGATAGGCAGTGGTTGGTCAGATCTAGGATGTGCTTGGGGGGGTTGTATTTGTTTTGGATAGCTGTCAAGGCTTCTTTGATTGGTACTTGGGTGAAGAGGGATATGACATCGAAGCTCACGAGTAGGTCGCTGGGCTGTAAGTTTTGTTTCTTTATGATCTCTATGAACTGGAATGAGTTTTTTACATATGAGGTGATGGATTCTGCATAAGGTTGTAGTTGTTTTGCGAGAAATTTGGCTAGGTTTTGTAGAGGTGAGCCTATGGAGCTGACTATGGGTCTAAGTGGGGCTCCTTCTTTGTGTATCTTGGGGAGACCATAGAGCTTGGGGCATCTGGATGATTTCTCTCTGGGAATGATTCTTTGCTGGATCTCTTCGCTGATGGGAGAGGCTTTTATTTTGGATCTAGTGGTTTTTTCCAGGTAGGTGGTGGGGTCTGTGTTTAGGGGTTTGTATGTGGAGTCTTGGAGTAGGTTGGTTAATTTGGTTTGGTAGTCAGATGTGTTCATAACCACCGTGGCGTTGCCCTTGTCTGCTGGTAGGATTATTATGCTGGTGTCTTCTTTCAGGTTACGTAGTGCAGTCTGTTCCTCTTTGGGTAAGTTGCTTTTGGGTGGCTTGCTGGTGCAGAGGATGTTGGTGATATCGAGTCTGATTCTGTTAGCATCGTCGGGGTTGATTTTGGTCAGGCTGGTTTCAACTCCGCATATAATGGTTTCAGTGGGGATGTGTTTGGGAGCGACTGCAAAGTTGAATCCTTTGGAAAGGACATTGGTTTCGGCTTTGCTGAGGATCCTATCTGAGATGTTATGCACTGTTTGTTTCCTGTGTGGCTGTGAGGGGGGAGGGGTTTGTTTCTGCTGTTCTTGTAGTCTTCGGAGTTTGTTGGTGTGTGTGTCTGTCTTGAGGGTAGTCTGTGTTTCGGCTCTCCAGACGGCGAGTTGTTTGGATTTGTCCCAAAGTGTGGGGTGGATCTTGTTGCTGAGTTCGAGGTGTAGTGTGAGGAGATCTTTGTTGATTCGGTCTAGGAGGAATCTTTTTGTGTGAAGTTCATTTCTGATTAGGGCCAGTCCTGTTCTTTTCAGGATGCGTTTGGTGGCTGCAGAGTTGGAGTGGTATTTCAATTGGAAGCATTTGGGGATAACATTTTGATCACGGCAGTTGCGTAGGAACGCAAGGTCACATAAAATGGAAGCTCTTTGGACTTCAAGTTTTTCATAAGTCCTGGTCAGATGGTGGATATCCTCCCCGTAGAGGTACGATATTTTAAACACAGACCCCACCACCTACCTGGAAAAAACCACTAGATCCAAAATAAAAGCCTCTCCCATCAGCGAAGAGATCCAGCAAAGAATCATTCCCAGAGAGAAATCATCCAGATGCCCCAAGCTCTATGGTCTCCCCAAGATACACAAAGAAGGAGCCCCACTTAGACCCATAGTCAGCTCCATAGGCTCACCTCTACAAAACCTAGCCAAATTTCTCGCAAAACAACTACAACCTTATGCAGAATCCATCACCTCATATGTAAAAAACTCATTCCAGTTCATAGAGATCATAAAGAAACAAAACTTACAGCCCAGCGACCTACTCGTGAGCTTCGATGTCATATCCCTCTTCACCCAAGTGCCAATCAAAGAAGCCTTGACAGCTATCCAAAACAAATACAACCCCCCCAAGCACATCCTAGATCTGACCAACCACTGCCTATCCAACACATACTTCATCTATAACGGACAAAAATACAAACAAATGGAAGGAGCACCCATGGGATCACCCCTCTCACCTGTCATTGCTAACCTCTATATGGAACACTTTGAAACCCAAGCTCTAGAAAAATCTGATCACAAACCCAAACTCTGGCTCAGATATGTAGATGACACCTTCATAATCTGGCCACACGGGAAAGAAAAACTGGACAACTTCCTCATACACCTCAACAGCCTACACCCCAAAATACAGTTCACCATGGAAACAGAAGCTAACAACCAACTTCCCTTCCTGGATGTCTTAGTCTACAAGAAATCCAATGGCTCCCTAGGACACACCATCTACCAGAAGAAAACCCACACTAACCGCTATCTGCACGCACTCTCACACCACCACCCAGCACAGATCAACTCCGTAGCCAAGACACTCATCTCCAGAACAAAACGCCTAGCTGACGAACAACACCTAAAAACCGAACTAAATACTCTCACTAACGTACTAGTATCCAATGGATTCCAAAGAAATAAGATCACCAACCTAATCCAAAAAGAAACCCCCACTAAAATCCAAGACAGAGAACAAGAAAACGGCAAAGCCCTCCTACCATACATAAAAGGAACCACAGACAGAATCAGCAAGATCCTCCACAAACACAACATCAAGACAGCATTCTGCACAAACCGAAAAATATCCACCATCCTAAGAAACCCCAAAGACAAAATTGAGTTAGAAAATCAAGGAGTATATGAAATCCCATGCACCACCTGCCCCACCACATACATTGGACAAACCAACAGAAGAATAAGTGCACGCATTGAAGAACACAAGAACTCAGTCAAAAAAGAGGAACCAACTTCTTCCTTGGTCCAACATCTTAAAGCCACAGGACATGAAATTAACTTTAAAAAGACCAGAACTATCGCCAAAACTGAACATTTTAACAACAGAATAATCAGAGAAGCCATTGAGATAGAGAAACGCCCACAAAGCATGAATAAACGAGATGACACCTCCCGCCTACCAGCCATTTGGAAACCCGCACTTGTTGACAAACGAGTCCCTAACACTAAGAATGACACTAGACCCACACTCACGAAAACCACACAGGATGTCACCACCACACACCCATGCAAAAAGCAAACCCAAACCCACACCAATGAGGCACGGCCACAAACCAGAAGCCAGACCATAGCTGCATCTTTAGCCACTCTAAACCCCTCCATTCCATACATGAAGCAAACTGACACCCCAGCCAATCATAGCACAGCCAACCCCCCATCCAATCAGAGCACAGCCAAGCCCCCAACAAATCAGAACACACCTCCACCCAATCAGAACACAGCCAAGCTCCCACCCTATCAGTTCAAACCCCCAGTGGCAGTTAAAAGGAAGAAACAGTTGCAATCTCACATTGCTCCTAGAAGCAGCAAGCTGAAGACTCCAGCCTGATGATGACGAATGGGACTTCGTCGAAACGTTGCAAAGATACTTCCAATTTCACGCGGGAGAAAACCCGAATAACCAAAGACCTACATACAAACACCCGCGAAAACCTCAGAAAACAAATATCGTACCTCTACGGGGAGGATATCCACCATCTGACCAGGACTTATGAAAAACTTGAAGTCCAAAGAGCTTCCATTTTATGTGACCTTGCGTTCCTACGCAACTGCCGTGATCAAAATGTTATCCCCAAATGCTTCCAATTGAAATACCACTCCAACTCTGCAGCCACCAAACGCATCCTGAAAAGAACAGGACTGGCCCTAATCAGAAATGAACTTCACACAAAAAGATTCCTCCTAGACCGAATCAACAAAGATCTCCTCACACTACACCTCAAACTCAGCAACAAGATCCACCCCACACTTTGGGACAAATCCAAACAACTCGCCGTCTGGAGAGCCGAAACACAGACTACCCTCAAGACAGACACACACACCAACAAACTCCGAAGACTACAAGAACAGCAGAAACAAACCCCTCCCCCCTCACAGCCACACAGGAAACAAACAGTGCATAACATCTCAGATAGGATCCTCAGCAAAGCCGAAACCAATGTCCTTTCCAAAGGATTCAACTTTGCAGTCGCTCCCAAACACATCCCCACTGAAACCATTATATGCGGAGTTGAAACCAGCCTGACCAAAATCAACCCCGACGATGCTAACAGAATCAGACTCGATATCACCAACATCCTCTGCACCAGCAAGCCACCCAAAAGCAACTTACCCAAAGAGGAACAGACTGCACTACGTAACCTGAAAGAAGACACCAGCATAATAATCCTACCAGCAGACAAGGGCAACGCCACGGTGGTTATGAACACATCTGACTACCAAACCAAATTAACCAACCTACTCCAAGACTCCACATAAAAAACCACTAGATCCAAAATAAAAGCCTCTCCCATCAGCGAAGAGATCCAGCAAAGAATCATTCCCAGAGAGAAATCATCCAGATGCCCCAAGCTCTATGGTCTCCCCAAGATACACAAAGAAGGAGCCCCACTTAGACCCATAGTCAGCTCCATAGGCTCACCTCTACAAAACCTAGCCAAATTTCTCGCAAAACAACTACAACCTTATGCAGAATCCATCACCTCATATGTAAAAAACTCATTCCAGTTCATAGAGATCATAAAGAAACAAAACTTACAGCCCAGCGACCTACTCGTGAGCTTCGATGTCATATCCCTCTTCACCCAAGTGCCAATCAAAGAAGCCTTGACAGCTATCCAAAACAAATACAACCCCCCCAAGCACATCCTAGATCTGACCAACCACTGCCTATCCAACACATACTTCATCTATAACGGACAAAAATACAAACAAATGGAAGGAGCACCCATGGGATCACCCCTCTCACCTGTCATTGCTAACCTCTATATGGAACACTTTGAAACCCAAGCTCTAGAAAAATCTGATCACAAACCCAAACTCTGGCTCAGATATGTAGATGACACCTTCATAATCTGGCCACACGGGAAAGAAAAACTGGACAACTTCCTCATACACCTCAACAGCCTACACCCCAAAATACAGTTCACCATGGAAACAGAAGCTAACAACCAACTTCCCTTCCTGGATGTCTTAGTCTACAAGAAATCCAATGGCTCCCTAGGACATACCATCTACCAGAAGAAAACCCACACTAACCGCTATCTGCACGCACTCTCACACCACCACCCAGCACAGATCAACTCCGTAGCCAAGACACTCATCTCCAGAACAAAACGCCTAGCTGACGAACAACACCTAAAAACCGAACTAAATACTCTCACTAACGTACTAGTATCCAATGGATTCCAAAGAAATAAGATCACCAACCTAATCCAAAAAGAAACCCCCACTAAAATCCAAGACAGAGAACAAGAAAACGGCAAAGCCCTCCTACCATACATAAAAGGAACCACAGACAGAATCAGCAAGATCCTCCACAAACACAACATCAAGACAGCATTCTGCACAAACCGAAAAATATCCACCATCCTAAGAAACCCCAAAGACAAAATTGAGTTAGAAAATCAAGGAGTATATGAAATCCCATGCACCACCTGCCCCACCACATACATTGGACAAACCAACAGAAGAATAAGTGCACGCATTGAAGAACACAAGAACTCAGTCAAAAAAGAGGAACCAACTTCTTCCTTGGTCCAACATCTTAAAGCCACAGGACATGAAATTAACTTTAAAAAGACCAGAACTATCGCCAAAACTGAACATTTTAACAACAGAATAATCAGAGAAGCCATTGAGATAGAGAAACGCCCACAAAGCATGAATAAACGAGATGACACCTCCCGCCTACCAGCCATTTGGAAACCCGCACTTGTTGACAAACGAGTCCCTAACACTAAGAATGACACTAGACCCACACTCACGAAAACCACACAGGATGTCACCACCACACACCCATGCAAAAAGCAAACCCAAACCCACACCAATGAGGCACGGCCACAAACCAGAAGCCAGACCATAGCTGCATCTTTAGCCACTCTAAACCCCTCCATTCCATACATGAAGCAAACTGACACCCGAGCCAATCATAGCACAGCCAACCCCCCATCCAATCAGAGCACAGCCAAGCCCCCAACAAATCAGAACACACCTCCACTCAATCAGAACACAGCCAAGCTCCCACCCTATCAGTTCAAACCCCCAGTGGCAGTTAAAAGGAAGAAACAGCTGCAATCTCACATTGCTCCTAGAAGCAGCAAGCTGAAGACTCCAGCCTGATGATGACGAATGGGACTTCGTCGAAACGTTGCAAAGATACTTCCAATTTCACGCGGGAGAAAACCCGAATAACCAAAGACCTATATATATATATATATATATATATATATATATATATATATATATATATATATATATATATATATATATATATATATATATATATATATATATATATATATATATATATATATATATATATATATATATACATATATATATATATGTGTGTGTGTGTGTGTGTGTGTGTGTGTATACCGTATTTTTGGAGTATAAGACGCACCTTTTTACCCTCAAAAAGAGGGTGAAAACTTGGGTGCGTCTTATACACCGAATGTAGCCCCACCCAGCCACCCCCACCCTTTGGCCTCTGCCTGCCAGCAATTTACCTCTTTGCAGCAAACAGGGCAAAGCACAAGAAGAGCACAAGAAGAGATAAACTGCCTCCCGACCTACAGCTAACGGAGGCTTGCAAGCCACGTGGTAAAATGAAACTAACTACAGTGTTTTCTGAGGTTTTCGCGGGAGTTTGTATGTAGGTCTTTGGGTATTCGGGTTTTCTCCCGCGTGAAATTGGAAATGTCACAATTTCACGCGGGAGAAAACCCGAATACCCAAAGACCTACTATATATATATATATATATATATATATATATATATATATATATATATATATATATATATATATATATATATATATATATATATATATATATATATATATATATATATATATATATATATATATATATATATATATATATATGTAGGATTTTTTGCTGATAAATGAAAATAAAGGGAGACTATTATAGTACTACTATTATAATAGTATAATATAATAGTATAATATAATATAATATATAATATAATAGTAATACTATTGCTGCCCTGCAAGGCAGCCGGCCCGGGTTCAAATCCCAGTAAGGGGTATGGCTATCTGATGAGAGCAAAATAAGCTCGAAATAGATCTATAATAGTCTCCCTTTATTTTCATTTATCAGCAAAAAATCCTACACATATAGATTAGTGTGTCGGCTATGTAAAAAACAGCCTGGACGGTCCCAGTGAGGGGCTGAAAGGCAAAAATGGAAGCTGTGATGCTTTCTCTCCCATATTTGGGTACACCAGGATAACACGACAGAAAAACATATATAATTTTTTGATCAGCAATTTCTAATCAAAAGCTGGAATTAGGGAAGGATCAAAGAGCAATGGGAATAGCAAGAAAGCTATTTCTAGTACCTTGCAAATGCATGGAATCAAGTAGGAAGACTTCAGATTCTAAGTGAAATATGAAAAGTGAAGAAATGTTTCTTAGGTTTATAGTGCCATGAGCCATTTTATGCTTGAATTGATCCTGGCGATAAATGGCTTGGTAGAGCAAATCAGTTGCAGTGTATACTCAGTGCTTAGCCTCTGGCAATATTCCAATATTCCAACCCAAGTAAGTATTTTACACTTGCTTTAAGTCCCTCAATGCTTTTCAAAGGCCATTCTATGTAGAAAGCTTTCATATACATGCATATGCATACACAGAGAGTGGAGGTTTCCATTCTGTCATTTTTCTGCTGACTCCTATTTATATAGGAGTATAAGTTTCTAATAATTGTTTTTGTGACAGGTTGACAAATCAGGCTTGACACAGACAGGAGCTTGTTTCAAGAAAAAGGAAAAGTACTATGTGAAAGTTTCTGTCAAGATACCTATTAGAAAGGGACACCTCATTGGCCATCTGAGTTGAACAAAACATGATGCATACTAAATGGGTAAATCATCAGGCATCTGAATTGCATCAGCCGTAGCCAAGGGTCACATTTTCTTAGAAGAAACAATGTCTCTGCCCATTTACAACTTAGATCTTCTACATCTCTTGTAAAAGAAAATTAAAGTCTCCAGGAGGGAAATAACCCTCTGAAGTCCTTATGAGTAAATTCCCTGTCAGAGGAATCCTACCTTCATTATTTATGCATGAAGAGTTTGCTAATGTCAGTCAAATTCAGAAGAAGATAAAAAGGAACTCTCATGTAAACACATTGGGATACAGAATAACAGAATTAACAGATTTAACAGATTAACAGAGTTGGAAGGGACCTTGTAGGTCATCTAGTCCAACCCCCCGCTCAAGCAGGAGACCCTACACCAATTTGAGCCAGCCGTGTGCAGCAGCAGCCAAATTTAGCTAATACGATCCTTGGTGGTATAAACAGAGGCATAGAATCAAGATCACGTGAAGGATTAGTACCGCTTTATAAAGCCTTAGTAAGGCCACACCTGGAATACTGCATCCAGTTTTGGTCACCATACAACAAAAAGGATGTTGAGACTTTGGAAAAACTTCAGAGAAGAGCAGCTAAGATGATTAAAGGCCTGGAGACTAAAACATAGGAAGAACGGTTGCAGGATTTGGGTTTGGCTAGTCTAGAGAAAAGAAGAATTAGGGGTGACATGATAGCAGTATTCCAGTAATGGAGGGACTGCTACAAAGAAGAGGGGGTCAAATTATTCTCCAAAGCACCTGAAGGCAGGACAAGAAACAATGGTTGGAAACTAATCAAGGAGAGAAGCAACCTAGAATTAAGGATAAATTTCCTAACAGTGAGGACAATTAACCAGTGGAACAGCTCACCTCCAGAAGCTGTAGGGGCTTTATCACTGGAGGTTTTTAGGAAGAGACTGGAATGGTATAGGACATGGGTGTCAAACTCAAGGCCTGGGGGCCGGATCCAGCCCACTGGGTGCTTGGATCCGGCCCGCGGGGACACCCTGGAAACAGCAAAGGACTGGCCCACAGTGCCTCTGCCAGAGAAAATGGAGTTCAGGGGCCCTCCCGAGTTCCATTTTCGCTGGCAGAGGCTTGCAGGAGGCCGTCGCAGCCGAAAACGGAGCTCGGGAGCCCGTTTTCGCTGGCAGAACACTTGGGCTCCCACAGGCCTCCTGAGGTCAAACACAAACCTGATGCAGCCCTCAATGAAATCGAGTTTGACACTCCTGCTATAGGATCTCCTGCTTGACAGGGGGCTGGGTTAGAAGACCTCCAAGGTCCCTTCCAGCTCTATTCTATTCTGGCTATCTGCCTTAGCTTTAGAAGTGATTAGAAACCTTTGAAGTGAAATTAGAAGTGACCTTTGAGGCTTTCTAGTCCAACCCTTTGCTCAATCAGGAGACCCTATGCCATTCTCTTCTTAAAAACCTTCAGTGATGGAGCACCCACAAGTTGTGAAGGCAAGCCAATTCCACTGATTAATTGTTCTCACTGTTAGGAAATTTCTCTCTAGTTCTATGTTGGATCTCTCTTTGATAAGTTTCCATCCATTACTTCTTGTCCTGCCCTCATGTGCTTTGGAGGTCAACTCCCTCTCCTCTGTGACAGCCCCTCAAATATTGGAAGATTATTATATGTCACCTCTAGTCCTTCTCTTCATTAGACAAAACATTCCCAGTTCCTGCAACCGTTCACTGGATGTTTTATCCTCCAGTCTTTGTTACTCTTTTTCTTTTTTATCATGATGACAAAAACTGGATGCAATATTCCAAGTGTGGTCTAACCAGTACAGTATAAAGTGGCACTAATACTAATACAAGTGAACTCGATGCTATCCCTCTGTTGATGCAGTCTAGGACTGCATTGGCCTTTTTGGCAGCCGTGGCACACTGCTGGCTCACATGGATGTGCTGACTGACCGGTGCTTTAAGAAGGATGCATAATATGACAGCTCAAGGAAAAATACCGCTGTCAGATTCCAGAGCTGTGCTCATCTGGATAAAACCTAAGTGCAAATTGATGTGGGGTTACACTGAAAATTTAAAAGCTTTTGATTTACATGTTGGTACCCGTGTTTCCCCAAAAATAAGACCCTGTCTTATATTTTTTTGAACCCTGAAATAAGCACTTGGCCTTATTGCCATGCACTCAAAAGCCCGATTGGGCTTATTATCAGGGGATGCCTTATTTTGGGGGAAACAGGGTATGTGCTATTAGAATTTTCTTTCAATATTTTACTTTGTGTGTGTGTATTTTTCATATGTTATGTTAAGTTCTCACTGAAAATGTAAATGATTCCTTTTCTTTCAATTGATTTCCTATTTCCTGAACATTATTTAGTATGAGTAGTAAACAATCCTTGTACTGAACCCAGAAGCAATCCATTTCATCAGACTCCCGTAGTAAGCTTCTCACATGAAGTAAGTTGTCTTGCTGTGAGCTCAACCATGAAATACTCAGCTTCCTATAAAGTTGGATGGGGGCCTGTACTATCACTCCTTGAACCTGAAAAGTATCTGGCTTCTGAAGAATTTCATTAGGCTCAAGCCAACATATTTGTGCTGAAATGTGTGTATTCACAAAACCTGCTAGATGCTGGAATGAACAAGCAAGCAAGATGCAACCTCTAGAGCAGTGTTTCTCAACCTTGGCAGTTTGAAGATGTGTGGACTTCAACTCCCAGAATTCCCCAGCCAGCAACGCTGGCTGGGGAATTCTGGGAGTTGAAGTCCACACATCTTCAAACTGCCAAGGTTGAGAAACACTGCTCTAGAGGAATGTGCCAGCTGTAGAAGTAAAGTATACTTGATAGCATGTAAAACATAAATCTAAAATAACAACATTTGACTGACTCATAAAATTTAATCTTTGAATCAAATCTCCAAACACATCAAAGCAAGTCAGTTGCCACTGAATATGTCAGAGAAATCGGAAGGCAATTTGCTGATTCCACAGATTTTCTGTTGCTGTTTGACTTTGCAGAACTTCCAAACAATTTTGTTCAAGCTTGCCTTCTTCATATAGACAGAGCTGAATTGGGAGCAGGAAGTAGATGCTGAATGGTGTAATGAACTCTTTGATGTTGACATGAGTAGCCAGTTGGCCATTTTAACACATCAGAAAATTTCATGCCTATGCAGCGGGAGGGATAGAAAATATTTGAGTTATAATTCTTCTGTTTGTATGTCATCTTCATGCTAAAATTTGTCTAGGTATATTTCTTCAACAAAGAAAAAAAAGAGAGACTCAAATAATTTATCCTCTAGGGCTATGCAAAAGCTTTAATGATTGAATAGGTTTGATTGAAACTTCAGTTGAATCACTGCATTAAAGCAGAATAATAAATTGAAACAAAATTCCAGTACAGGAAATCTAATCAGCCTTGGGAAGCACTTCACAGATTTGACTGCTTTTCTCCTGCTTCTGTAATTGAATAAAAGAGGTTGAATGAAATATAATGCCTTCAGTGTTATATGTCATTGACAGATGACAGCAACTGTTATGCTGGAAGCTCTGACAAATGCTTTAGAATCTTGTCCTTCAGTTGATGGGAAGTTGCTACGAGAAAAGGTTGTGTTGCTGTTGTTTGGTGTACTCATCAGTGGACTTTAAACCATGTGATGAAATCAACTTTTTATCTTCCAAAGGTGTCCCTCCAACTGAAATTCATTGCTGAAAGCAGGCTGTTTACAGTGATGACTATGTTAAGTGAATACTATGCATTAGTTTGTTTGTTGTTTGTTTGTCAATTTTTACAGCCACCCATTTTAGTCAAGGATTCTGAGTGGCTTACAATTCAAAACATATATTACAATTAAAATACTAAAAATGTTTTAAAACAATAAAAAAACAATAGAAACATCCAAAATTAATATACATAGTAACCGAGATACTTGGCCACTTAGCAATACAGCCAGGAAACAGGGCCCTTAATACATTCAGCATCCCAGGTTTGGGAACATAGCTAGGTTTTTAGGGCCTTATGAAAGGCTAGCAGGATGGTTGGGGCCATTGTAATCTCTGAAGAGAAGATATTCCATAGAGTAGGAACCACTGTGGAAAAAGCATGTCTTCTAGTTCTCACCAACCAATACTCTCTGGCTGATGAGATCTGCAGCATGCCCAATCTCCTAGATAGGAGAGTCAGAGAGTCTTGGATCCCTTAGATACCCCAGTTCCAAGCCATCTTTAAATGTGAGCATCACCAGCTTGAATTGCATCCCAGAAACACACTGGTAACCAGTGCAGCTCACGCAGAAGTGGTGTTAACTAATGCTGCATTCTGTACCATTAAAGTTTCCGAATGATCATCAGGACAATCCCATGTAGAGCGTGTTTGTCTAAATGAGAGATTACAAGGGCATGAGTTACTGTGAGCATCCTGGTCCAGGTCTAGGCACAACTGGCGCACCACCTAAAAGTGTGCAACTGTCCTACCTGGTCTTTGAACAGGAGCTGCAAGTCTAGGGTAACCCCCACACTGCACACCTGTCTATCTGGGGTAGTGTAACCTCCTCCAGAACCAAAAATGGAAGACATTTATCTCCAAAGAGTCCAAATTGCTGAGCCAAAATAATTATCCTTTTTGCCTTGTGTGATGAATAATGAACTATTTGTGACAGCAATGACAGGTTTCACATGAGAAAGACTGATGAAGCGATTAAGGATAATTTTTGGATCACAAAGAGAAATTGCTTTCAAGCTTGTCATTTCATAGGAATGTGTGGGTCACATTATTGATATCCTGTGCTATCAGAAGATTTGTACAAGATGGGTTCCTTCTATGCTTATTGTGACCGAAATAAAAGCTTTAGGAGCTGAAATTTGCCAGCAATATTTATCACATTATGAGAATGTGTCAGAGTTACGCAATAAATCAGAAGCTTCAAAAGATAACTGCATTTTGCTGATTCAAATAACTTCTTTATAAGTAGAATAAAACATTAACAATACCACACTTTGTTTCAGATCACATGTTGAGATGTTTTCACAGCAATCTTTAATGGTGGACAGACTAAACCACACCCTTCTTCTTGCTAAGTTTCTGGACATGCTCAATTAACACTTCAGCCAGATTGGCTGACTCAATCACATGGCTCTCCCAGTCATGAATATTCCAACACTCCTCCCTTCATTACTGGGAGAGACATCAAACCTATTGGATTTAAACATTTCCTATAATGGACACCACCCAATGGTTTGGTCATCATGTCTGCTAAATTATCCTCTGAAGAACAATGATGTAAACTTATTAATTTTTCTTTTACAGCTTCCCTGACATTACAATACTTAATGTCCACATGTTTACTTCTGTTCTTCACTCTGTCACCTGTTGCCATTTTTATACAAGCAGCATTATCTTCATAAACAGTAACAGCTTCATTTACATTTACATTTAAATCTTGTAACAACTGTACATACCAAACTACTTCAGAACATAACTCAGACAATGCAATAAACTCTGCTTCAGCAGTTGAAATAGCAACCGTTGTTTGTTTTCTGGACTTCCAACCAATTAAAGCCCCTCCAAACATTATTACAATTCCAGAATTAGACTTTCTGGTTTTTACATCATTTGCATAATCACTATCAACGTAACATTTCAATTTTAATTCTTCAGTGACCTATATTTGAAGACCCAAATTCACAGTTCCCTTCAAATACCTGAGAATTCTTTTCACACCCATCCAATGCAACTTTGTAGGTGTAGCAGTAAAGCGACTTAAGATGCTCACTGCACAAGCTATGTCTGGTCTGGACCACTGTGACAGATATAACAGACTCCCTATTGCAGAGTGATAAATCTCTTGATCACAGGCTTCACTTTTATCCTCACCCAAACTATTGTAAAAATCTGTGCTCATAGGTGTAGGAGCTATATTACAATCTTTCATGTTATACTTCTCTAATAATTGTTCAATTTTTCTCCTTTGACTGAGAATATAACCACCTTTTTCAGTTTTTTGTATCTCTACACCGAGATAATTCTTTATTTCTCCCAAATTCTTTAATTCAAATTTCTTTTCTAACTTATTAGCAAATTCTTTAACTTGTGATGCATCCTTTGCAATGAAACAAAGATCATCCACAAATGCTAATAGTAGACAATTCCTACCTTGTAACTTTCCAGTGTATATGCAACCATCAGCTTTGCAACTCTTGAACCCAAGACCTTTCAATGCAGTATCTAAACAGATATTCCAATTTCTGGCTGACTGCTTCAGCCCATAAATGGCCTTGTTCAATTTATACACCATGTTAGGCTTTTTATTTTCATACCCTGGCGCTTGAACCATATAAATTTCTACCTCTAATTCAGCATTGAGAAATGCAGTGGTTATATCAAAATGCCAAATTCTATGCCTGTATGCTGATGCTAATGCCAGTGCTAGTCTTATGCTCTCACCTTTTACAGTTGGCGCGAACACCTCATCATAGTGCACATTTTTTAATTGAGAAAAACCTTGTGCCACCAATCTTGCCTTATACTGTACTTCATTATTGGGTAATACCTTTTTCTTGTATACCCACTTACATCCTACAGCTTTCGTACCCTGTGGCAAAGTCATAGATGTGAACACTTCATGATCGCCCATGGATTTCATCTCTTTATCCATGGCTTCCTTCCACTTTTCTTGTTCAACTTTTGGTAATGCCAATACTTCCTTATAGTTTCTTGGCTCATACCACACATTACAAACTTTAACTTTACTGGCAGAATACCTGTCTGGCGGAACCCCTCTGTTCCTACGCTCTGACCTACGTGGCATTGCCTGTACTTGTGTTTCAAGCTTTTCTGGCTTCATATCTTGTTCAGACTCTCCTCCCTGAACATAGACACCTTCAGTAAATGATTCACCATCATTAAATGAGTTATTGTCACTAAGTGGATCACCGTCGCTAAGCGGATCACTGTCGCTAAGTGAGACATTTTCAGAATTTGCATCAATTCTGTTCCAATTTTGTTCTGCAAAACTAGCAGACCTTGAAATCACTATCCTTTTACTTCCATCGCTAAAGCGATACCCTTTTGAGCCTGGCTCATAGCCCACAAATCTGAGCTTTCTAGCCTTTTGTTGTCCCTTTCTTCTGATTGCCTTTGGAATATGTACCCATGCAGTACTACCAAATATTTTTAAATGTGCTAAAGAAGGCTTTCTCCCATATAGCATTGCATATGGAGTATTATTGATGGATGAACTCCACAGCCTATTTACTAAATAATTGGCAGTCAGTATGGCTTCACCCCAATATGACCTGCTCATACCAGAATCCTCCAGTAATGAGTCTTTCATTGTTTGCAAAACACCATTCCTCCTTTCAGCCACTCCGTTCTCTCCCGGTGTGTAAGGATTTGTGCGCCTGTGTCTTATTCCCAATTGTCTCAACCATTGTTGAAAATTTGTTGACATAAACTCAGCACCTCTGTCAGTTTGCAACTGACATACCTGTTGTTTGTACCTTCTCTCTACAAAGCTTAACCATTGCTTAAATTGCTGTAGCACCTCTGTTTTACTCTTAAGTAAGTAGCAAAACCCAAACCTGCTGTAGTCATCCACAATGACCAGCGCATACTTTGCTCCTCCCAAACTGGCTTGCATAGGCCCAATTAAATCAGCATGAACCAGTTCTAGAGCTCTTGTGGTTTGTCTTGTGCTAAACTTGCTAATTGGGAATGCTTTGGATTTTGATGCTTTGCATACTGCACAATCCAAATATGCCTTACATCCCTTCAAATCTAATCCTTCTGCAAATTCTTTCATTTGTTGAACAACCTTAAAATTAGCATGACCAAGTCGTCTGTGCAGAAGATGAACACACGAATTGTGTTCTGCTACATTTTTAAATATCTGGGAACAATGTGGGACCTTTTGTCCCTGCAATACATAAAGATTATCCTCTTTTATGCCCTGTGCACAAACATTCCCATTTCTTTGGATGATACACTTCCCATTAACAAATGTGGTTTCATAACCTTGCTTGTCTAAACTAGACACACTTAACAAATTATGCTCCATTTCAGGTACACATAACACATCAGTAAACCTGGATTCCAAATATGGAATTTGCACATCGCCTCTTCCAATGAATTTAGCCTTTTGACCATTGGCTAAGGCCACTTCTTCATGGTTTCCTGGGAAAAATCTGGAAAATAAGTCAAAATTATTAACAATTGTTTGACTAGCCCCACTGTCAATCAACCATTTGTCTCTATTGTTATTATAACAAACTTTTGCAACTGCAATCTGTCCTTGCAAATAATGTCTCTTGTCTTGCATATTTCTTCTCTGTGCACAGCTTTTCTGCAGATGATTTGTCTCTCCACAAATGAAACACGCTTTTTTAACTTGCTTGAAGAATTGTTGCTGTGTAACTTGATCTCTCCTGCCTCTGCTTTCCTCTTGTCTGCAGACACCTCGGCTGTTGCTAGAGATAGGCAGCCTGTGGAAAATTTTGCTGGAGACTTGCTGTAAGTTTCCACTGTACTCCTTGTTGAGCCCCCGCCTGTGGAATTTTCCATCAGCATGGCTGAAAAGCCTTTTCTCATATTCATTCAATAAACACGATTTCAAAGCCTCCAAATTCAAATCTGCTTCTGGCTTACTTTCAAAAATAGCTGATACAGTCTCCCAGCTTTGATCCAAACTATTTAACACTAATAAAACTTTTTGGGACTCTGGAAACTTTACTCCACGTTGCTCCAATTCTAGAAAATTAGACTGCATTTTCATTAAATGATCTTCCATAGAATCTCCTGTCTGCAAACTCATTCTGAAAAGCTTTCTTGAAAGTTGGACCACATTACACGCAGAAACATTGACATGTACTGCTTTCAATTTTTGCCATATTTCTTTTGCAGACTTTAATTCAGCTACATTTAAGAATTGATCATCCCCCAGACTTAAGAGAATATAAGCCATAGCTTTGTCATGAGCCTTTTGATCTGCTGCTCCAAGCACACCTTGTGGGGGGTCTGCTACGATGTCCCATAATTCTTTTGCTTTCAAAAAACATTCCATTTTTGCAGCCCAAATTAAATAATTTTTCTTCCCCAATTTAGGTATTGGACTGTCTTTAAATTCCATAGCAGCAGCCATCCTGCTTTATTTTTCTTCTCTGCCTGTTCCTTTAACAACACAGACAGCTTCTTATCAGCTTTAAATTACAATGCAGTTTTAACTTTACTTCTTGAGCGATTTCTGGGCCCATAACCTGTCAGAGTTACGCAATAAATCAGAAGCTTCAAAAGATAACTGCATTTTGCTGATTCAAATAACTTCTTTATAAGTAGAATAAAACATTAACAATACCACACTTTGTTTCAGATCACATGTTGAGATGTTTTCACAGCAATCTTTAATGGTGGACAGACTAAACCACACCCTTCTTCTTGCTAAGTTTCTGGACATGCTCAATTAACACTTCAGCCAGATTGGCTGACTCAATCACATGGCTCTCCCAGTCATGAATATTCCAACAGAATGGAAGCGAGGAATTTCCTCACGGCATTCGGATGGCTGACAAAATATGAAATCAACATTAAGACCAAGAAATGAATCATCAGTTCATGAAATATTATCACGAAGCTTTACTTGCAGAAAAATAATGAAAAATCCAGGCTTTGTCATGAAAACTCATGATTACAGTTGTACTGAGACACAAATAACATTATTCCTTGAACCTAACACCAATATGAAGTCAGAGCATTACATTGCAACAACATTCAAGTGCTGAAACAATGATTAAGCAGAGGTCAGAAATACACAAAGAACATTTTATTGTGATATGACAACACTGGAATTCACATCTCACAAACTACTTGAGACATTTTAAAATTCAGGCATCACACCGTATAGATTTGGCTCCCTATATATTGTATATGGAAGAAATACCTTTGGGGTCATCTGTTTGACTAAAGTGAAGAGGTGGAAAGGACTGTCAGGACTCAGGACCCAACTGAAGAGATTGTGTTGAGTTCTTTTGTGATGGTTTAAATAGCTTATCTACCATTTGTGATTTTTTTGCGTTGAGAAGTAAATAGAGATGACAAAAGGTCTAATTTCACAGATTATTTTCCTGTTCTGTTTGTGATAATGTCCCTATTGAAACTAAAATTATGGAGATGGACACATTACTTTTCACTGAGCCCTGGTATAATGCTGCAGCTTCATTTCATTCCACGGAGAATGCTGACAGAGTGAGTTGAATGGTGTGATGGCCTCTGTGACATTAAAATAAAAGCTGGCCCATGAATGTTATCACCTCATTAAACTCTCTGCCTATCGGAGTTCTTTGGGGATGGCGAATTTAACATTCCTTTAGGGTTCATTCACTTTCATAGCTTTCAATTTCTTTAATGTAATCGTCACAGGCTTTAACTGCTGTCTCTGGTGTCAATTGAATGTTGCGCTTATTTGGTGGTCCTGTCAACACAACTGAGAATTCAATTCAGCCCTCAACACTCTGAGTATGGATTCAAGGCATATCAGTCCTCTGTGCACTCTTGGATGAAATGTAGCTTTTATCTTCTCTATGATTGGGATCACTATCAAAGCTGACCCAGGCAGAGCACAACAATACTCAAAGAAGTAGGGCAAGTTTGGGAGATGTGGAGAGACATGGCTGATGGAATCACCAAGGGTCAGACATGACTGAATGGATAACATCATCATCATCATTTGATAGTTTTAAGGCTCTGAACAATGAATGGATGGATGCTAGGTTAACATGTTTAGGCACTGGCCAAAAAAACTATTTAGCACTAAAACTTGTGTTGCCATTATCATTAATGGTTTTTCCAAGGAATGGGAGTGCTATGGCATCAACATCAGCAAAAATATTACATTGTGCTAGTTTTACATTCTTTCTCTGTTGGTCAATAGAGGACAATAAATGTAGTCAGGATGTGGCAAGGAGGAGGAGAGATGCAGAAATGGAGGATAAAAGATGTCTGGAGGACATCTCCAGAATCACAAGGAAAGATACAGAATGAGGAGACAAGAAAAGATGGAGAAGTAATGGGCAGATCAGCTTGAGAATATGTTGTAAACACCAGTTCCTGCTGGAGTTCCTCAACATAACAATACTTGCTTTCAACAGCAAGAACTCAACAGGGAAGGAGCAAGACAAATGTAGAACTTGCATGATGTAATAATTCTACTGATGCTGGTGCCATGGCCAAAGTTGTGCATTCCGATTCCTCAAAGAAACTACAAATTTCTGCTGAAAGATCAGGATAGGCAATTTGCAACCTTCACCTAATGAATTCCTCAATTTACATAGTAATGATGAACCTATTATCAACAAGAGAATATAATTGCCTGTTCCAAATGACATGTTTTGGTGCCAAAGAAGACCTTCCAATGAGCAACTGATGGAATCTTTCTGTAATTAAAAGGTAAAGGTTTCCCTGTCTAGTCATGTCCTACTCTAGGACACAGTGCTCATCTCCATTTCTTGGCCAAGGAAGCCAGCATTGTCTGAAAACATTTTCCTTGGTCATTTGGCTAGCATTATTCAAGGGCAAATCCATCATTACATCAGACATTTAATGTCATACCCCAACCAGCATGCCAAATTTATTCAAATTTCCTTTAGGGTTCCTCAGTGTAGAATTGAGAATGGTTATACTCACAATGATGGATTCCAATGTGAGATTGTAGGTATGTAGGTAGAAAGAGAGGGAGGGAGGGAGGGAGGGGGGAGAGAGAGAGAGAGAGAGAGAGAGAGAGAGAGAGAGAGAGAGAGAGAGAGAGAGAGATTGAAGTTGCTTTCGCTTCCATTGCTTTTTTTGCCCACTTGTGATTTTTCTGTTTCTCTGTTTAGCTAAGAAAATATTTCTGAAATGATAAGCCAACAGGACACAGGTTGTCAAGCATTTATTATTTCTAAGAATGGATTGGTGAGATGGCAAGAATATGAATGACCCTTTCCCTATGCCTGTCTCTTTTTTTCTAGTCTACCATAGAAAACCCTTTTATTGTCAAGGCTGGTCAAAGACTATAATAAAGATATTTGGTTTGATAATATATCATATTTTTATGACATTATATCTCACCATGCCAGACAAAAGTTTCTGCTGTCTCTACTAACTAAAGGCTAAAATTTCCAACCAGATTACTACTCCAGAAGAGCAATTGGCATTCTTAAATTGCCATGCCAAACCTGAAATCCCAGAAGAGCAGTGAAAAAATAAAACTTTTTTATTTTTTTCTCCCCCCTCTCCCCCCATCCCTCCCCCCCATCTCCCCCTCCCCCCACCCTGGACTTCACAGAACATACACAGGGTATAATATAGTATACACAAATATAAAACTAAAATATGCTAACAAACTATTAACTTCCAAATATCTTTAGGTCTTAACTCCTTATGCTATAAATTAAACAAAAAGCTAGAAATTAAAATATGTTCTTCACAGTCTGTTTGGATCTTCTTAGTCTGATACTTGATTTGAATATAGTCCAAAATAAAACTTTTTTATAGTAATTAATTTTAATTTATTTTTAAGTTGGAGTAGGACACTTTTAACCAAAACAGCCTATTCGCTTTGCTAAAATAATTTGAAAGCTGTCACAGTGTTAATTTTATCCTTGCTTTCACTATATTAACAGAGTTGCAGAGGGCATATTTTAAAATATTTTACTTTTATTTTTTTATTTGTCAAACATGTACAGTAGTTGTTTGTATAAACATAACATAAGTAAAAAGTACCGATAATAGAGGACAATAGGACAGTAGGACAGGGATGGTAGGCACAGTGGTGCGCTTATGCATGCCCCTTACAGACCTCTTAGAAATGGGGAGAGGTCTACTGTAGACAGTCTAAGGTTAAAGTTTTGGGGGTTTCGGGAGGAAACCAGAGTCAGGTAGTGCATTCCAGGCATTGATCACTCTGTTGCTGAAGTCGTATTGCCTGCAGTCGAGTTTGGAGCGGTTTACATTAAGTTTGAATCTATTATGTGCTCGTGTATTGTTGCGGTTGAAGCTGAAGTAATCATTGACAGGAAGGACTTTTTGATATATGATTTTATGAACTACATTTAGATCAGATCGGAGGCGGCGTAGTTGTAAATTGTCTAATCCCAATATTTCAAGTCTGGTGGAATAAGGTATTTTATTGCGAGCAGAGGAGTGGAGGACTCTTCTAGTGAAATATTTTTGAACTCTCTCGATTGCATTAATGTCTGATATGCAGTGCGGGTTCCAGACAGGTGAACCTTATTCCAGAATTGGTCTAACAAACGTTTTGTATGCTCTGGTTAGCAGTGTAATATTGCCAGAGAAGAAGCTACGCAAGATTAGATTAACAACTCTCAGAGCCTTTTTGGCAATGTTGTTACAGTGGGCTCTGGCACTTAGGTTGTTGGATATGAGTACTCCAAGGTCTTTGACAGAGTGAGGGTCGTCTACAAGTTCATTTCCTCCAAGTTTGTATTTTTTAATTCTGATTCTTTTTGCCAATGTGTAGGACAGAGCATTTGTTGGTTGAGATTTGAAGTTGCCAATTGTTTGACCATTCTGCAATATATTGCACTTGAATGTGTGTTACTAAAAGATGCAAGTTTTAGTGTCCTGTAGACTACCAGATCCTCTATTTTCATCCCATTTTGTTAAAGCACAACAAAAAGAAAAGAAAAATGAAACAGCTGTAACTGGTTTGAAACATACAGTATATCACCCTCTCTCAGTGAGGCAAAGCAGTTTGCAGAAATACATCATTCTGTCTGTGACAAAGTGACAAGGCAATGCCATTATCTAGAATACAGGGCCGTAGTGCAAAAGTCATTTGTATTGAGCAATGTGATGGCTCCACTACAGGGGTGGGTTCTAACTTAACTTGCCGCCGGTTTGCTTCTTCCTGCGCCATGCGGCCGTGAGCGTGTGCATGCACAGTGCCAAAAACCAAGCTTCTGTGCATGCGCAGAAGCAAAAAAACAGCTGCGTGTGCGCAGAAGCCAAAAACAAGAGCTGGTTTGGGGGCGTGGCCAACTGGCAATCGCTCCCGGTTCGGCGAATGGGGGGAAATTCCCACTACCAGTTCTATAGAACCGGTCCGAACTGGGAGCAACCCACCTCTGCTCCACTAGTTAATATCTTGGTGCCTCTTTGCAGACTTGTACTACGCAGTCCCTACTATAATAAATATCATGCTCTTTCTAGTCTGTTGTTTTGGAATTCTTTTAAATGTATTCATGTATCCATAACTGTTAACCATGATGCAACAGGAGGGGAAAAATGGAGAATATTAAAGAAAGGGGCTCCTGAGATTAGAATGATGGCCTTTGTCCATAGGATGGATCAGAAATTGTAATGATATCTTCTTTAGGAAGAATGAAAAGTGTTTTGTGGGATTACAGCCCTCTGCAGCCAAAGAACAGAAGCATTACTCCAATCTCCATTGTTCTATCCTAGAGCGTTCCAGTTCCTAGCATTTTATCTTTATCTTTGGCAAAATATTTTAAAGGAATGAACTACATGAGATTATTAGAATGCATCACTATCTATATTAATGGCAGCTTTAAAGTACTGTATTTTCATCAATAATATAGGCTAATATTGTGCAAGTGTACAAGTGAACTGCCAGCTATTAATATGTATTAGAATGATTAAAGAGGAGAAAGTTGAGGTAGAAATAATACTGGCATATGAGGTTTTGTGTCTGATACATCTGGCTTGATGAATATAATCTAGAACCATATTAAAATAATTATTCTTGTCCGTTATTCCACTGTCCGTTTGCGAGGGTCCCCCTCCAGTCAGGTTTATTGTTTTATATGTCTTGGTAGCGTAAAATAGTGCTCAGAATAGATTTCTGTTTAATTTTCTTTTTATATCTCCCTGACCAAGGGTAATGCCCTCTGTTTCACTTCTCTCTCTCCTTAGAGGCTTGATTTTACTGTTACAATATCTCTATGCTGTGCAGAATGGCTTAAGATATGCTTTATGTGAGAAATAGAAAGACTCGGACATGTTTCTTGAACAAACAAGAAAACAGTTTATTTAAATACAAACTTCTCAGTAAATGTCAAGTAAATTTCTTTCAGCCACAACCAACTATTCAATTCTTTTCACCTTTTCTTCCCCTCAGAAACTTTACTAGCTTTCCTGACTAAATCTAAGAAAACCCAGTTCTTCTTTGGATTAAGGCCTATAGATTAGAGCACATTTCACCATTTATCTCTATCTACAAATAGCACAATATATCAATCAATAAAGTCCCCTGACCCTGGCATCTGCTTCCCACAGAACTGCCTAGAGCCTATCTTCTCTCCTGTTAACTTCCCTCTTGGACAGTTAAACTCAGGCAGAGAATCACTATAAACCTTCCCTCTTGGAAGTTACCACAAACAGAGCTCTCTTCAGCTCTTCCAACTAGGCCTTTTATAGTTCCTGGCCCTGCTATCTATGATCTGATTGGCTGTCTCCTTATGATGTAATCTATCCCCCCTCCCTTCTGGAGCACTGGGATAAACATCTCCCCCTTTCTACTTACCATACATTTAAAAGCTGTTTGGCTCCATACTTAACTTGTGTATACAATTCCTTAACAACACTTTAGCTTTATACAACAACTTAACTCTTTTACATTCAGTACCTGTATGTGGGCACTACACCGTTTTTTTTAGTTTTATATGTATTCCTGATTTTGCTAAAATTATATGGATTTACTTTATTATTCGCTAACACTTTGGTAAACTTCCAGATGGTGATTATATAGGTTCTGTCTGTTCTTATCATCTGCAGTTGGTAACTTTTTGTCTGGATTATTATTATTTTCTTTTGCAGAGGACATATCTGCAAATTGCTAGCCTGGCTGAATAATCATGGAAAGGCAATGGCCATATCCTCTTGAGTTAGGGTAAAAAGTTCCATAGATAAAATGTAAAAGGAATGCATATGCAATTTGGGTCTGCGGTGAGTCACTTGTTAGCATGTAATGGAAGTGTATTCATGCTAGGGATCACAAAGGAATGGCATTTCATTAATTAAAGATTGGTGCAGTTGAATTTACTCTTGTCAGGGTAACAGTAAGATATTTATTCATCCAGTTGTGCAGGTAGTCCTCAACTTATAACCACTTGTTTAGTGACTGTTCAGTTACAATGGCACTGAAAATACAGGTAGTCCTTGACCTACAGCCATAATTGACCCCAAAATTCCTGTTGTTAAGTGAGACATTTGTGAAGTGAATTTTGCCCCATTTTACGACTTTTCTTTCCACAGTTGTTAGTTAGGTGAATCCCTGCAGTTGTTACATTAGTAACATGGTTGTTAAGTGAATCTGGCTTCCCCTGGTTAGAAGGTTGCAAAAAGTGATCACATGACTGCAGGACACTGCAACAGTCATAAGTAGGACTCAGATGCAAAGCATCTGAATTTTGATCACGTGATCAAGGGGATGCCACAACAGTCGCAAGTGTGTCATAAGTCACATTTTTCAGTACCGTTGTAACTTTGAACGGTCACTAAATGAACGGCTGTAATTCAAGGACTACCTGTAGTGACTTATAACTAATCCTTGCACTTACAACCTTCGCAACATCCCCATGGTCATGTGATCAGATTTCACTTGCTTGGCAACCGGCATGTATCTACAATAGGTTGCAGCATCCCAGGGTCATGTGGTAGCCATTTGCAATTTTCCCATCTGGCTTCTCAGAAGCAAAGTCAATGGAGGAAATTGCTTAATGATTGCACGATTGCACAGATTCACTTAACCATGGCAAAAAAAGGTCATAAAATTGAGTGTGAGTCATTTAGCAACTGCCTTGCTTAGCAATGGAAATTTCGTTTCCAGTTACGGTTATAAGTCGAGGACTATCGGTACTATTATAATATAACAAAGACTCAAGTTTGCTACTTAAGAAGGATTAGCAGTATAGCTTTTAAGAGACCAGGTTTTACATGATACTCCTAGATAATTTCTGTGAAACTCCCCAAATCTTTTAACTAAAGTGATCAGAAAATGACACCACTTTGCAATCTTTGAACTTTGCTGCAGGGGTAATTGGAACTGAATGTGAGGATTCTGTTCCAGCGAACAAGGTTCCTATTTGTAGGAAGTAATCTTTCAGAAAGATTTCTAGCTTTTCATTCTTCTGACTTGTTACAATTTCCTGGCATACAGGCGGGGGAAGGAGAGTTGCATTATTATAGTACATTGCACAATCAGTCAGATGTTTAGACTGGATTTGGCATTTTAATGCACTTAACAAGTCGTTCCAAAGGCCCTGAAATAGGCAGATGTTGTTTCATGACATATCGTTTCGTATCGTTGCAGAATGTAAGCTCTTCAAATAAAGTTGACTGCTGGTGATTTTGTCAATGCCTGTAGTGTTCAAGTGGTACTCCAGATGTTTTGGGATTTCACTCAAGTAGTAATAATATCAGAATACTTTCATATAAGTAAACTAAACCATAATCAAAACTACACATTGTGTGAGTGTGTAAATGTTTTAAATTTTAAATTTTAAATTTTAAATTTAAATGTAAATTGTTTTCTTAAACTTGATCCTATATGACAGCTGGATCTATTTTCATAATTTCTTTCAGACTGCTATCATTTTCCTCAAATTCCAGGTTTGCATTGATACATTTCTTAATTCATTTTAGAATTGTTGCTTGCATAAGTTGACTATTTTTATGTTTTAAAACCCATTTATATAGATCAGTGATGGCGAACCTATGGCATGCGTGCCACAGGTGGCACGTGGAGCCATATCTGAGGACACGTGAGGCGTTGCCCTATGTCAGCTCCAGCGCGCATGCGCGTGCTGGCCAGCTGATTTTCGGCCTTCTTTTCAGCCGTTTTCACTCTCCCCAGGCTTTAGGAAAGCCTCCTGAACCCTGGGGACGGCGAAAAATGGCCCAACGGGCCAACCGAAAGTTCGGAAATGAACTTCTGGTTGGCTCATTTGGCTGTTTTTCGCCATCCCCAGGCTTCAGGAGGCTTCCTTGAAGCCTGGAGACGGCGAAAAACGGGCCAACTCCATTTGGCCCGTTTGGCCATTTTTCGCCATCCCCAGACTTCAGGAGTCCGGAGGCTTCAGTGAGGCCTGTGCGCATGCGCGGGGGGAGCGTAGGGAGGGTTGTGCGCATGCGCGGGGGCAGTGTGGGGGTTGTGGACATGCATGGGTGAAGGGCATGGGTGTGGCCATGCGCGCGCACACGAGCCAGAAAAGGTTCGCCATCACTGATATAGATCATTTATGTGGCCCTAAAACGTCTCTATTTTTATTTAAACATGCAAGTAAAGTCATCTTGGCATATTTACATACTGCATTTTTGAAGCCAGTAATGAATAACATCTATCAATTCAAGGTCATGCTACATTCTTCCGGGCATGTCGAGGGCTCTTCTATAAAAATTGGCAGGGTTAGGGAACATTCTGAGAATGTTAAGCTTCTGTAAATTGTAAAATACAAACTCTTCCCCCTTAACACACCTTCCAAGTCCCCCAAAATACAAACGTCCTATAGGAACTGCAGAAGAGATGCTGGCAGGTCATACTTCATGCCCCACTGCTTTAAAGGAAAGAAGAACAGTGTGTACGAGATTATGCTGTTATAAGATGTGCAATACTGTAACAATAAAAGATTTATAGATGTTTCCATTAACTAAAAAGGAATATTGCTGTGTGCACAACAACATGTTTTAAAAAATGCTTCTACTAATTATGATGATGCAAAAAATGGCAAAACACGAGTCCTAATGTTGGAATACAAATATGCAAGTCATGGTGTTTTCATCCTGATCCACATTTCTTACTGTAGCTCTCCGTGGATGGCTATTCCAATTTTATTTGGCTCACCTGATTTGGATGCAAGGCAAAATAAATGGAAAATTTGTACTTTCAAAGCTGTCAATTCAAAATAATAGTGACTATTAACATATCAGTGTCAGGGACAAATCATTCAGTATCATGAAAAAGAAGCGAATGTTTGCAAGAATAAAATCTTCAAAGCATTTGTATCTGGATTAAGTGTGCACAATGTTGTTGGCGCAAAAAAAAGATGCAATTGGATCAACAAAGTCAACCCATTCTCTAAAATGTTTGAATTTCGTTCCAGAACCATTGCTTGATTTTCATATCCTAGCCTAAGATCCCATGAGATTTGAAAAAAATATTCACTATTAACCAGCCTGCACGATGGTTTTATTGTATTTATATGGGTGTTCTCCCTCAATCTTGTTTTTATTTATCTTATTTATGTTTTCTTTAATTTGAGGAGTTTCAATAGTTGTGATATTATTTTAATTAATGGTTGTAGTCTGCCCAGAGTCATGTTTAATGAAATGGGCAGTGATTTAAATATGCTTAATAAGTAAATAAATAATGTTTTTTTTAAATAAATGGTTAAATGTTGGAGCTGTGTGGGCACATACACTACATGGATGTTGCAGGTGCCTCAACCCTCCTAACAAGATGATGCCTCCAACATCTGGCTTTAGACAGGAAAAGGGTATAAATGTAGCATTGATTTTAATTTAGCTTTCACAAGACCCAGTCTGAAATGAATGAATAAGACAAGCAAACATGGGTTACTTAGGCCAACAATATTTTTATAAAATGCATTATTCAGAAATGAATACATAAGCAAATAAATATAAATGCATAAGAAGATTTAAAAAAATTAATCCAACCCAAACTGTGTCATAGGGCCCTTTTTATCAAGGTCATCTAAAAATCTGCCTAATTAAGGGAATGCTGGCCAGTCTCACTACTTTGCTGAATTATTCCTCCCACCTCCCTCTTCTAAGGAAATTTCTTCTTTTCTTCTAATTTGCTAATCTTAGCATATGGATGTTTCATGACTTCAAAACTTCTTCAAAAAGTATGTCTATGTGTATGGGTGCTTGTGTAGGTTTATATTTGAATGATGAAATTATCAGCTAGTAGGCTTGAGTCTGGGATGCCTAAAACTGAACACAGAGCATGGGGATTATTGATGATGAACTGGCTAAAAATCATACATTTACCTACAGAATTGCTACCATTAGTCTTAACTGATCATTACCTTACACTATGGACAAAAGTGATGGAACACAAATCAAGAACATATGGAGTGCCTGTAGATTCCATATTATGTCTGGACTATGTTCAAGCTAAAAAGCTAATGTTTCAAAGATTGGACAACATTGAATATCAATCTGAGATCAGCTTACTTCCCCAGAGCTCCAGAAACATGTTAGAGATGGGTTCCTGGGAACCTGCAATATATTTGTACACCCTTATTTCCACTAGGTTGAGGAAAAGATTTTTCAAGGCCAGGAACACCATCCTTCCTTCCATGCTGTTATTTGCCAGCATGCCAATAGTCTCCTATCTCAATGTACTTGCCCTTGTGACTTCAGGAAATGGATAGAGTTCAACATATCCTTTTATAAGTATCTTGGAAATAACACTCATTTTACTTAGAATACCTGGAAAAACAGACAATCTTTGCTTTCACTTTTTGTTTTCAGATTCAAACCAAGAAACATCTACATAGTTGCCAAGTAAGGTCCATTTGAGATGTTTAGTTTGTTGTTCAAATGGAAATCACTTCAATCATGAACTTGTTGATAATGGATTTGTTGATATATGAAGCATTAGTAAATTATTGACAAATGTGTGGAAGTTTTTGGTTAAAACCTGTGTTATACAGTAAGAAAGAAAGGGAGTGTGTGCCTATACTTTTGGAACAATTAAATATTAAACATAAACGTGTCAGTGTTTTACCTAGTTATATTAAAGGGTCAAAGTAATTGCTTTATAGAGCAAATGTCAAGACACAGCCTTTCTTTTATGATCTACTGGATTCAATAATCCCCCCAGTTTGTGGATTTTGCCTGCATTTTGGAAATGGGTTCATTTGGTATGAATAACACTCTTGATCTATCTAGTGACTTTATTCAAGAGCAAAGGAGATAGGTCATGCTAGTGTATAAATTGCAAAGTTGATGCCAGCAACTGGAAAACTTGGACCCAGAAATTTTTAAGACTGTTTGAAGGAAGAGCTGCAGTGATTAGTTTCAAGAAATGATGACAGAATATTAGTTTATATGCAATTTTCTTGGCAACAATTTTGTAAATGGTTTGCTGTTGCTCTTTTTCTAGGGCTGAGAGACAGAAAACCACCAAGCTGTCATTGTGCCTAAGGAAGGACTAGAACTCATATTCTTCCAATTTTTAGCCCAGTGCCTTTAACCACTACACAAAACTGGCTCTCAAGAAATAATGATTAATGCTTAAATGATCATTTAAAAAAATCTAAGACATATAAGTAAACAGGTACCACCACCACTGAGGGTTCATTTGCATTGCAAGGTTGTCCCATTGCCAGGAAACTATAAAGGTAAATAGCAGGATACTTTCAGAGGGAAACTGCTTCCAAAAGGAAACAGTATAATGAAGCTGTGTGTGTGCGTGTGTGTATGTAGGGGGGGGAGCGGAGTTGAACCTTTGCAACTTTTAAGACTTGTGGACTTCAACTCCCAGAATTCCCCAGCCAACTTGGCTGGCTGAGGAGTTAAAGTCCACACAAGTCTTAAAGCTGCCGAGGTTGGCTACCCCTGCTTTAGAATATTTCTGATGTTCTGATGGGTTAAGATTAAATACCGGTGGTCTTATTTTCTACCCTTCTGATGTGGGAAAGAGTTTAAAAAATGGTAGTATATACTCTATACTAGGCTGAATATGGTATACAAAAACAAAATGTTCCATATATTTCTCAAGCAAAATAAAAATAAAAATACCACCCTCTAAAAATGCTGATGCCATCACTGTAAATAGTGTGCCTGAAATATGCAAAGTGCAGCTCAGGTGATTAGGCCAGCTTTAAACACAGATTTCCTGTACCTTTCCCCTCTATTCAGATAATTATGGTAATCTTTCCCTATTGCCTCAACAAGAATTGACATTGGGATAAGAAAAAGTTGATTATGTAGGATTGTGTAAGATGGCTACCTCAATACATTTTATCTGGGTTTATGTGGATTTACTTGGACTTGCTCTAGAGTCTAGAAGCTGTAGTTGGTAGAGAATGTAACATCCAGGTTGCTGCATTGGGTCATAAAAATGTATACAAAATTTTATATTCAATTGAAGATTAATCCTAAATTTTACATATCTGTTTTGCAAATCTTTTTGGCTAAGGTGGATGAAATAATTGTTTTTTAAGAATACCATTTTAAAATGATTTTAATTTGATTTTGTATCCAAGGATGAATCAGAATATTATTTCTAGGAAAAGAACAAGTCATCAGAGTAGAAATGCCCTCCATACAAACACCTGGGAACTTAATTTTGTGGACATATGGAGACAGTCATATCCAAATAAAAAGGAATACATTTGTTAGCCATCTCCTTATGACATATGTTCTAGATGGGATTATTTTTAATATCTGCATCAGACTCAATCAGTGATAAATGTATTTGAGAAATATTACACTGGTTCAATCTCTGATCATGTACTTGTCATAATATCATTGGTTTTCTGGAAAAAGCTGTGGTTAGCTGGAGGTGATACCGTGATGCATTATTATTAGATGATCCTTAAATTATGTTAACATTTAGATAGACTATTACTTTGAAAGAAAATCTAGTATTCAGGTTTTAGATATGACAGCCACAGCTAGAGGATAGGAAACAATGAATGAATGAATGAATGCATTAATGGATGGATGGATGGATGGATGGATGGATGGATGGATGGATGGATGGATGGATGAACGAACATGGATTATAACTTTATAACTTGGAATATTAATGGGGCTTATACCCTATCAGAATGGGAAACGATTTTTCATTATTTGAGAAAGTTAAATAAAAATGTGTTTGTTTCAAAAAAATTCATATAAGGAAAAGTAATGTATAATATTGAAGTAGGTGGACTTTAAAAAAAATGAAATACATTTTCTAGAAATATCTGATGCCTTTTCAAGAAATTTTACTTCATTTTTAATATTACAGCAAACGTTTGATATTATTGAAGCAATGAAATCCAGGAAAACCTCATGTCTTACCTATAGAGTGGCATAAAAAAATTAAAGAGACCTTACTCTTTAACTGTTGGAGCTACAGAAGTAATCCTTTGAAATAAGGTTCTTACTAGCATATCATAAGCCTTATATAATACAGTAGTTATTTTGAAAACAAGAATGTATTCTATGCCTTGTGTGAATTCTGTCCCAGTATCCTGGTTAAAAGTTGTTTCTAAAATTGTAACAGCTATTTAGGCTTTTACAAAAAAGATTCACCTTCAGTAATTCATCCAGCACAATCTGGTTTCATGACAGAATATAAAGTTTCCAACAATAATAGAAGTATGAACAATGAATGATTGATTGAATGAATGAATGAATAAATAAATAAATAAATAAATAATGGATTAGCGGTAAATATATTAGTGTTACACTCTGATAAAAATGAAAGTCCTATTTTGGCTTCATTAGACATGGGGAAAACTGTCAATATGTTGCAAATTAAATTTCTAGAGCAAGTCATGAACAAAAATGAATTTCCAGTGGAATTTATCTTTTGAAAAAAATATTACTCTACTCTTTCTACTCTGGAAATTGCAAATAGGATTAATTCCCCTGTAATTAAGATGAGACATGGGACATGTCTAGGATGCCCCAATCACTTTTAATATTTGCTTTGGCATTTGATCTTTGGTATGTTTACTAAACAGTATGGTAATATTCAGTGTACATTATATGTGGTTCAGAAAGTTAATATCAGTTGGTATTACATATGTATATTTGATATTAACTTTCTGATCCACATCAGTTGGTATTACATATGTATATTTGATGTCTTTTTGAATGATGTTTCAAAAGATATTTACTGCAGCTTGTTGAAATGGTAATACTCACAATAAATTGGAATAAATTAACTAGCAGGAACAGAAGTTAGAAACGTGAAAGCATAAGAGAACGATTAATTACATACATAAGGAAGGTGCACTGAAATGGATAAGTAAATATTACTATTATTATGTGACCAATATTAATATTATGAATATTATTGTTTTAATATGGTTACTATTTCTCAAAAGTAACTGTTACTCAAATAACACAGTTTATGTAGACATTAAATTTTTTATATTTAATAAAAACTTTTTAAAACTTGAAAACAAATTGGAATAAATTAAAGATTATTCCAATTGGTAAAAAGGTACCCACTGAAATAGTAAAATTGTAAGACTTTTTAATGGTTCAGATAACCTGAGAATAATTATTCCTAGAAAATATTATCATAGCAGATATGAATATTTGAAGTGGCATTTGTAGATGAAAGAGTATATTGCAAGATGAGTGAAAATAGGAGAAAATAGTAATATAGATAGCTGTTATTCTAAAATGGCAGGAAAACTTTTGTTTCTTTGAAAAACCTAGGTTGAAAATCACTTAAGCATTAGAAGCATTTTTTAAAAAATTCTGAAAGGTTGAAAAAAGAATATAATTTACTCAAACCAGCCAAATGACAATTGAATTTCTTGGAAAAGGGTTTTATGGGTTTTAAATCAGTGGCACAATATCACCAAACACTTTAAAAAGTTATCAAAAGAAGTTTGGAAAATATAAAATAAATAAATAAATAAACGGAGCAACAGAACTAGAGATGAACAGGAGATTTAGCTTTTAAGAAACATCCATTATGTTTCTTAGAATTTAAAAACTAAGTTTCACTGTGTCTCTACGTATGCGTGTGTTTGAAGAAACATTAGATGCTCTAGTTTTGTTCACTAGTAGATCCATCTTTTTGGTAAGATATTGTCACTATGATGATCAAGTTTCTAGGGATGAAGTTGAATTTTAATGGTATTGTGGTTACTTGCCTTTATGAAGAGCTTTGGGTATCTTAGGCTTGGACAATTGCATTCCTTTATCTTTATCAGTAGAGAGACAAAAATGGAGGGTACATTTCGTAAGCCAGGTGCAGTCCTACGATTTTTCGCCTTTGGACTGTGTCACTTAACAAGGGAGTTTGTTTATTTATTTATTATTTATTTATTTTGTCAAGCATATATAAGATTACAGTAAAAGTATAAACATGTATACATGAGATGATTTTGAGTACACGGGAACATTAGGACAGGGACAGTAGGCACGTTGGTGTGCTTATGCCCGCTGATCCCAAGTACGGTCTGTAAACAAGGACTACCTGTAATTGTTTTGACATATTTCTGATTGTTGCTTATCAGATACAACCCAGAATTTTCATTGAATCTTTTATCTGGCAGCCAGTTTCTTTCTGCAGGGAGTATTTTTCTGCGTTAAGCGCCTTGTGATTATTATTTTTTTATTTTATATCCAGATAATTCTCCAATATCTTGGATTATTTTCATCAACTTATTGCACTTTGTGGTTGTGTAATGATCATTACTATACTACCTATATGACATTTACACTTATATTCTTTTTGGATTATGAGCCTTGGTATTGATCACTTTGAACCTCTTCTACCAATATTTCTAAGGCAATGATAAATAAACAGAGAAGAAAGTGGACATTCTTAACGTGGTATCTTTGTTTATTTGAAAATCTGAAGAAAGTGCATCATTGGCCTTGATCTTAGCTGTTTATATAACTCAGATTTGAAGCTGTTCTCCAGGATTTATTTTGTTCAGTACAGCAAATAAAAATGTCCGCTGCAAGATAACAAAAATTCTCCCTACATCTAGAAAGATCAGTGCTGCTTCTTTTCTTTTATTGCCGTTCTATTCTATTGTATTAATTATAAACCCGCTGTTGCCCTTTATGTTCCTCTTTGGAATGATTTGGTTTGTATATATTATATCTGAAATACATTTCTTTAGCATTCAGCTAATATGGTTGTGAAAATTTTATAGTCAACATTCAACAGAGAAATTGAATTGTAAGACTGTGCTTTCTCTGAGTTATTCTATGTAAATCAAAGTTATGCATGCTTTTTTCTAGGTTTGTGGTATTGCCTTTGTCTCATTCATTTCTTTCAGTGTATTTGTCAATAGTTCTAGCAATAGTTCTAGCAATTCCTCAAGGACTTTGTAATATTGAGCTGTCACCCCATCTGAAATTTGGTGTTCATTTAGGTATACAGTTTTTCTTCTTTTAATAGTTTGGAATAAAATTTAAAAGCTTGTTTTCAGTTTTTGTTATTTGTACTCTGTAAAACTTGCTACAGATACTATTTTCAGATATTGAGTTAAGCCAAACCTTTAAAATGATATATATGAATTCAATGTGATGTTCTTGTTCTGGAGGCACTTGCAGTTGCAGCCGGTTTTGTTGGAACTGTTAGGCTAGCTAATAAATTATGCCAAATTGAAATAAAATGTCAGCTATATTCCATATTAAGACAACTTCAAGATGTGTCAATCTTTGGTTATGGCCATATATTGTGATAATCTCAATTGATAATAATTGCTAGTGAATCATACCTAACATGCTCTTATTGCTGATAAAACAGAAATTTTACATATTCTTTTTAAGAGGTACTGGTTAAACGTATGCATATTGTCTTCCTTGGTTTGGTACACTTTTTATTAAGGATTTTGCTTACAATAGTAAAAACTAATGCAAACTAAACTTAAAGAATAGAAAAAAAGAAAAAGTGTACGAAAAAAGAAAAGAAAGTAAGGTAAAGAATACAGACACAAACTACCAGTGTCTGTGTGTGTGTGTGTGTGTGTGTGTGTGTGTATGTATGTATGTATGTATGTGTATATATATATATATATATATATATATATATATATATATATATATATATATATATATATATATATATATATATATATATATATATATACATACATACATACATACATACATACATACACACACACACACACACACACACACACACACACACACACACACACACACACAGAGTAACTCTTTAAGACTATAAACAGATATGTCTTTATCCCCATATCTCTTTTGTATAAGGAATGCATCAACTTTTCAATCCCAATGTCAGCAAAAATCCATAAAGTTTTGCCTGAACTTTGTGAATAAATACCTTATTTTAACCTTGGTCAAATAAACCAACATTATATTCTTTCCTTTTACTTCTAACAGTCTTAATCTTTAATTCATTCAAATATTGTCATAGAATTTGACTTTTCTTCAATTATTCTTTATCCCATTGCATAAACTTCTTCAAAGGTTTAACAAGCTTCTTTTGTAGATCCAATAAGATAACATTTTCTAGATCATTCTCTTGGTTTGTCTTTTGTATTTACCCTTTAATTTTTAAAACTCAAGCCAGTTTCTTTTGTACATCCAATAAAGTATCCTTTTCCAACTCTTTCTCTTGGTGTATCATCTGTAGTTCCAGTTTTTGTACTTTCTCTACTTTGTCAGACAACATTTGCTCTATCTCTGTCATTCGCTTAGTAACATCATTAAGACATAATCTATCCATACACTATAAAGATGGGGTGTATGTGTCTTTATGTGTATATAGAGAATTGTGTATATTGTTTAGTTGTTTTTGATTTAAAGAAAGTGTTAATTATAACTTCAAATAAGGCATATTGTTAGGAAGTTAGAAGTTTGATTGTTCTGGAAATAAAACGTGAAGTGCATAACACCCCCGGGTATGTATGGTTGCTGGATAGTTTTAATATTGTATTTTTAATTTTTATATTTGATTTTAAGCTATGTTTATTATTGGTTATTCTTGTATTTTTTTCTGCTGTACGCCGCCCTGAGTCCCTCGGGAGTTGGGCAGCATATAAGAAAACCTAAATAAATAAATAAATAAATAAATAAATAAATAAATAAATAAATAAATAAATAAATAAATAAATAAATAAATAAATAAATAAATAAATAAATAAATAAATAAATAAATAAATAAACAAACAAACACAAATATAGCCAACTGTTTTTGACTTTGTGTATATTTTGTTCTAAATCAAGAAAAACTGAATAGTGTCTCCTGCTTACATTAGTTCAGTAATTCATTCTGAGTTGAAACTTTTCCCCCAGGCAACTAGAAAGTCAATTGAGTTTCCCTGTGACTCTTATGATTTTAACATACTTTGCCTACAAGTATGAAAGATCATATTCATTATCAAAGGGATTTGAAGCTTCTTTTCTAATGGGATATGCAATTCGCACTATTTTAAATCGTGTCACCCAAGCCATATGAAATAGCTTTTTCGTATGTAGAATTAGAATATTTTAATATCTAATTATGATATATCATCATATCATCAAAACTGGACTGAAATAAGTAAAGGCAAAGCAGTTAGAAGGAGAAAGCTCAAATATTTAAGAGATTAGAGTGAGCTGTTTTCCAATATTGGCATTCTGTACAGCAGAAAGAGCAATAACATATTTTTGTTGAAGTCACTTTTTAAAATTCTTACTATAGCTCTACTTATTCCTGTGCAATCCCATTCTCTTTGGTTTCATAGTTTTGAAGAAACTATGAAACGTATTTTCTTTCTTTCCAGTTGAAATTGTTTTTCTGAAACTGAAGAAGGCATACACTTAGTAAGATAACCTGCCTACTGTTCCCCTCATGAAAAATCAGCATCAATCTACCAGACTCATCTAATGTCTAAGAATTTTAATCTGAAAAATTTCCCCCCTCATTATATGCTTTTTACAAGTATGGCTACTTGTATGGCTCTAATTACTTTCTCTACAGCAACTATTTTTGTATTTGAAATCAAAGTTTCTTCTAAAGTTAGTATTATGATCACTATAGCTATACTCAGGGGTGGGTTCCTCCCGGTTCGGACCGGTTCGCCCGAACTGATAGCAGCCCGCTGGTGATGTCACAATGATGTCACCGAACTAGATTGGTCGGTGCTGGTCCGTGGGCTCCGCCATCTTTTTTTGAATTTTTGAATTTAAAAAAAATAATTGATTTTTTTTCTTCTGAGCATGCGCAGAAGCTGAGTTCTGGCACTGTGCATGCGGTCTACATCTTTTTCTTGGCTCCTCCCCTGGATTTTTTGTTATTGCGCATGCATGCACATGCAAAGCATGCGCGCACCCACGAGGCGCATCCAGAGGCGCAGAAGGGAGCAAACCAGCAGCAAGGTAAGTTGGAACCCACCCCTGGCTATACTGCTATGCTAAATACCCCAATTTGGAGTTAATCAAAGGTGCTGCTGATTATGTTTAGTTGTCAATCTTTTGTGGCTAGTAAAATACTGGTCTTCAGATCAATTTCTTCATCTTTTTGTGCCAGATAAACAAGATTTCTTGAAGTCTGGTCCTCTCCTTCTTTGGTGATCTTCCCTTCACTCAGGAACTCTTCAGTGGTCCAGCCAGGAATCTGCAGATCTTCAATAGCCACAATTGCCTAATCCTACTTGGCTCCTTAGCCATCTTCTTTGTTTCCAAGAAAAGTGACTGTTAACACCAATACTTTGGAAACTTATATAGTCCTATATGACATGGAACTTGATATCTGTGGATCCTCAACTACTCCAAGTAGATTTGTCTGTAGAAATTGTTTTGCTAATAACCCACATATTTATGATATATAGTAGGAGGGGACTTGGATGTACACATTCTTTGCCAGAAATCCCTTTTATGAAATTAGCTGTTGACTAGAAATAAGATCAACATCTTCATTGTTAATCTTTAGAAAACCAGTGAAAAGTTGATTAATTAAACAGACATCTGGGAACTGATATGGAGGATAGATTTTCTGGGATATATATGTATATACAATAATGTATATTATTGTAATGATGATTTAATAATAACGTTCTTTATTGTGAGATTTATTGTATACTGTTATAATAAGTTGTTTAGATATATTTTTGACTGAAATAACATACAGTACGTAAAAAATAATTATAAATACATAATATGAGTCGTGGTGGCGCAGTGGTTAGAGTGCTGTACTGCAGGCTACTTCTGCTGACTGCAGGTTCCCTGCAATTTGGCAGATCGAATCTCATCAGGCTCAAGGCTGAGTCACAGCCTTCCATCCTTCCGAGGTGGGTAAAATGAGGATCCAGACTGTTGGGGGCAATATGCTGACTCTGTAAACTGCTTAGAGATGGCTGTAAAGCACTGTGAAGTGGTATATAAGTCTAAGTGCTACTGCTATTGCTGTTAGCTATTTATTTACATGGTTTGCAAAAAGAGCTTCTATTCCCAAAGCATCTGAAGGCAGAACAAGAAGTAATGTATGGAAACTAATCAAGGAGAGAACCAACTTAGAAATAAGGAGAAATTTCCTGACAGTGAGAACGATAAACCAATGGAACGGCTTGCCTTCAGAAGTTGTAGGTGGTCCTTCACTGGAGGTTTTTAAGAAGAGATTGAGTAATAACTTGTCTGAAATGGTTTAGCATCTCCTGATTGAGAAGGGGTTGGACTAGAAGACCTCCAAGGTCTCTTACAACTATGTTATTCCATTATTCAGGAGACATGAGGAGAAGCACTATGACATTTCAGAAGTAGTTGAAATTCCTGGAATAATAAGGGTAAAAGGTCAACCGTCTCTTTTCAACCCTCAAACATTTGACTGAACATTCTTTTGTCCTTGCTGAATTTCCATATTGGCTATTAGGAACAGGCTCCATCCCACTGGAAACTGAATATAAAAACAAGGCTGACATCACTAACATTAGTAAACTAAAAGAATTTTTAAATTCTTTCTCCTCTAGTCCTCTCAAATGGATTGCCATGGAAACTGATTCTTTACAGACACATTAAAGCATTTTAGAGAGGTTCAAATTGTTTTCTTCCACACCAAGTTTAATGTGCTTTACTCTCTAATGGGCATCCCCTTATATTTATTTACAAGTGACATGTGTCTGAGAGCAGTAATGGATTCTTGGTAAAAGGACAGAAATGACAGGTGGTTGTGTATTGTGCAACATCCATGGGCATTATGAAAGCAAACAAAATAATGGTCACAAAATCTGACCATTGCTAATGTTTAAACATTAATCAAGGCAATTAAAGCCATGTTTCTTGTATTATCGTAATATTTATAGGCAAGTGGCAGTGAAAAACAGATTATGAGAAATCAGTAAAGCATTGTATTTTCTGCAGAACAATGATAAAAATCCACCTAAAATTGGCAAGATAGAAGAATAGGTCTTGGATTAACCCTATAAAATAGGCCAGTATTGGTCATATAAAAGCAGCAACAAAGAGCTGATAGGTGGTGGTTTTGTGATTAAATTGAGGACTATAATTGTTTTTATTTTTCTAGGATATCTATAGTACTTTGCGACCAATTATATGTTTCACCGGATCCTAAAAGTCTACTACAAGGTAAACTAGGAGCAAATGTGGGAGCGACTTCCTGCTGGCTTCCCCATTGAGTACCTTATGGGAACCTGGCAGGGAGCAGAATCTTTACTTCCAACAACTTCTGTATATATAATATTCTTTACTTCGTGTAGATTATGAAGTTAACTGTGATTAATGAAAATTTATGGAAAAAAATTAATGTTGGAAGTGCCCTAAGATTTTTAGTGGTTTTGCTCCAAAACACTAATAGGATTAACTATTAGTTGGTATATAAAACAGTATCATCTTTTACTGTAATTATTTGGCTTCTATAGAAATATATCTTCATTAACCTATTTGATCAGTAAAATAAATACAGGTAGCTGTAGTTAAGCAGCTGCCCCGTTTAGCAACCATAACTTCACAACTGATCCTCAGATTTACAACCTTCTCAGGTCTGTAAAGCAAAGGAAAGGTGAAATCTATATATATAAAAGCGAAATGCCACTCATGCATCATCACAAAATCTCTAGAACCGTAAAGCCTACAAACTTGAGCTTTGCCACGTATGTTCCTCTTGGCTTTTAGGTGCTCACTAAGAAAGGATTTTTCAAAATGACCATAAGAGCATTAGTATTTCCTATATTATTATTAACACACTCTGATGCTAAGGAGTTCTATTTCCCCTCCCCACCTGAAAAAAAATCTGTTCCAAATGCAAAACACAAGCAGAGGACAGGAGTTTCAGTTTCAGTTTTACTTTCACAGCAGCAAGCAGCTTTACTACAGAACAGTTGAGCTAAGCCACGGCCAGGCTCCTTCCTGTCTCCTTCTTGCTCACACAACAAATACTGTTTCAGTTTCCAAACACCCCTCAACTCTCTCACACACTGACAGGACACTAGCCAGATGAATACTCATGGATGCTGGTAGGCAGAGGCAGATTCTCCCCCCCCTCTATTTTCCTCCTCAGTTCAGATGAATCTGTTCCTTCTACTGTAACACCAGTTAAAGGAAAAAGAGGCAAAAAAACGTAGAAAAGGATTTACAAATGCGATTAGGAAAACCAAGTAAGGGAAGCCGCACACAAGTATCGTCAAACTCATCCCCAAGTCAGTAGACAGGCTGTAAAAAAGTATACATCTAATAACCCCTACATTAATCAGTCACAAATGAGATCAATGCCTTGGACTAATAAGTATTCGTCTGGTTTTCAATATGAACCTCAGAGGGAAAAGGTTGTTGATCTTGGACCTCGGTTACCTTGTGCCTGGTGCCATGCTCTAAAGTGGCAGGATGAGAGTCCCGGGATGTACTGCAGTGGTGGTAAAGTCCACCTCCCTCCCCTTCAGCCCTCCCCTGAACCCTTACACAGACTTCTCACCCACCAGTATCCAATGGCAAAGCACTTTCTTTCTGCTGTCCGGAAGTACAATAGATGCTTCCAAATGACGTCTTTTGGAGCCAGAGAGGTGAAGGAGGGAGATTTTATCCAACATTCAAAGTGCAGGGGCAGGTCTACCACAGGATAGGTAGTATCATGGCGGGGCCTAAGCAGCAGCCTTCATTTCTCCAAATATTCTTTGTTGGTGATGATGACAATGAGAGGGACATCCATTTTGGAATCTACCCAAGCGTTAATCCACAACTGGTTAGCCAACTGGAGAAGTTGCTGCGTGAACACAAGTATATTCTGGAACATAACATGCCTGATTTGAGGGCAGAAGACTTTTCTAAATTATTACTTGATATTGGTGATGGCAAGCTTTTGGAAGAGGAGGGAAGAATAACTATTCCGAGTAACCTTTGCGATGTTGTGAGAGATCTGATCAGCTTGACTGACAGAATATACCCCAACATTCATCAGGCTGGAGTGGATTTGCAGTTCATGGCTGAGGGAAAGAGCTCTTCTCACTCCAACAAACGAGTCAGCCAACAGTATCAACAACTTTCTGCTGGAAAAGTTGTCCACTGAGCATATGAAGTATGAATCTGTGGACTCAGTAATGGAGATCAGGGATGGTGTACATTACCCTGTGGAGTTCTTGCACACTCTCAACCCACCTCATGTCCTCTATCTCAAGGTTGGCGCTCCAATCATGCTGTTATGCAATGTAACCCCTCCGAAACTGTGCAATGCCACCAGGCTTCAGGTGAAGACTCTGTACAAACACGTAATCGAAGCCACAATTTTCACAGGCATCAATCAAAAACCGTTTTTGTACTGCGAATTCCTCTGATCCCATCAGACTACCACTTTGAGCTCAAATGTCTACAATTTCCCATTAAGGTTTGCTACGCCATCACCATCACCATCAATAAGGCACAGGGACAGACTTTGAAAGTGGCTGGGGTGCATCTGACGAGTGACTGTTTCTCCCATGGCCAGTTCTATGTGGCATGCTCCAGAGTCAGTTCACCTGATAGCCTTGTCATCCTCCAGCCAGAGAGCAAAACCAGGAATGTTGTTTACAGGGAGGTCCTGAGCAATTCATCTGAGGAACGAATTGAAAGTCTATACCAGTGATGGCGAACCTTTTTTCCCTCGGGTGCCAAAAGCGCGTGCACACATGCTATCACGCACGTGCGAGTGCCCACACCCATATTTCAATGCCTTGGGAGGGCGAAAACAGCCTCCCCCGCCCCCGCAGAGGCCCTCTGGAGGCCAGAAACGGCCCATTTCCTGACTTCCGGTGGGCCCAGTAGGCCCGTTTTTCGCCCTCCCCAGGCTCCAGAGGCTTCCCTGGAGCCTGGGGAGGGCGAAAATGGCCCCCTGCCTCCCTGGAGACCCTCCGGAAACCTAAAATGCCCTCCCAGAGCCTCCACGTGAGCCGAAAATCAGCTGGCTGGCGCGCAGATGCGCGCTGGAGCTGAGGTGGGGCAACGGCTCGCGTGCTGGCAGATATGGCTCCGCGTGCCACCTGTGGCACGCGTGCCATAGGTTCGCCATCACTGGTCTATACTATACAACTTATTAGCCTGGCTACATAGACAAAACAGCCACGGTTGCTCTGGGATTAAAGGGCTTAAACCCATCTATTTTATTGTTGTTATACTTACAATAATGTCTTCATCTGTAACAGAAACTTAGCTTACCATCTCTAACCAAATAATACAGTCACTTTTAAACTACTCATTAATTTTCAAGCTTTAAGTGTCAATTTATCAAGCCCCATCACATAGTTTCATAGCGAAGCACGGGTATCCAGCTAGTAAGATTATAAACACAGTAGTAGTTTCATTTAACAACTGCTTTGCTTAATGACCAAGTTACTGGTCCCAATTTTGGTAACTAAACAAGGACTACCTGTATATTTAATTCCATCCATTTTAATGATTCTCTTATTTGTGATGAGTATTTCAAAGGGAATATTTGAACTCAGAAATATAGAGTGCCACAGTGGCCTAGAAGTGGAACTCTCGCTTCATAGTCAGGAGGCTATGGGTTTGATCTTAGGTAATGGCAGATATTTCTCTCTTTGTATGCAATGAGTAAATGTCTCCTGCAAACTCCGTATAGGCATCAGGAAAGGCATCCGGCTAGTAAATGCTTGACCTCTGTTCAGTTGCCCCGACTCCACCCTGATGCAAGGGATTACATTAAAAATGTAATCCTTTGCATCAGGGTCATTAAAAGAAAAAAATTAACTCAGAAAATTAGTGAAGATATTATGCACTAAATCAATATAGATGGTATCAGTTAAACATCAAACATCAGTGTTTGCACAACTGCAATTTTGAGGTTTGCATTATAAGGGAAACTGCTTCTAATCAGGTATATATTGAGAATGGAATAGATTATAGGAATTGTAGGCCCAGATTTGTAAGTGAAAGCCAAGGCCCATGTCAGCCCCACTAGATAGACCAAATCTGAAAATCAACTTCACACAAGGCTAAGCCTACTTTAATGAGATTGGCTGCAATAAAAGAATCTTGCATGACTGATTCTCCTATACTTCTTCATGCTACTTATAGCTCACTGAATTAGGGAGATATCTGTCTGAGCCACTTTTGAATATCACCCATCTGTAGTGGATTTAAAATGAAATATATACTCTGTCTATTAATTGCAAACTCATTCACCAAATGGGATTCTTAAGTGTCCAAAAACCCTACAGACTCTAAACAAGCTGAGAAGGACTGAGTGTGGTTAGGAATTATGGAACACTGCCTGACTGTTTGATAAATTAAAAAGATGAGGATGGAGAAATAAAATTTGGTATCTTGAAAATGAATATGTTGGCTACCTGAAACAATGGACAGAAGCATTCCATAGTGTATAGGCTTTTTTTTGCAAATCAAACTTATCATAACTAATAGACATTATCATTTTTTAAAGACTTTGTTTTTCTTTCTCTCTTCTATTATCTTTTTCAGTTGTACAGTACATTATTCCTCTCCCTCATCTGCCAGTTGCACTCATAGTACTTCATTCTGCACTCCTTGTGTGTTTAAAAAAATATACAAGACATAATATATATAATCTGCAGTAGATATTAGGGTGATTTGAAGTCTCGGACCATATTTTGACCTTTTTATTCAATATTTGAGGCACAAATTAGGAATAGGAACCAGCATTAAGACCATAAACTTTCTTAATAGAAGAGAGATATTACTCTTCTTGGTTTCTTCTTCTATGTCTCCTGATATTGTAAATGGGAGGACAATCTTACTTTAGCACCTGTTCATATTTGTCATTCATACTCTGCAAGTTTTACGAAAGAAAACAGGTGTAATAACCATATACAATGGTTGAAAGATGCCATGTGATTCTCCTGCCTTACTTCACTGTTAACACCAGATGGCGTGATATAAAGTTAGAAAGGTATCACTACATGGTGCCCTTTGGTATTTTATTTATTTAATATTTATTTTACACTGACATCTAATTTTTCAGACACAGCAACCAATATTGCATTACTAAGACTAGGAGGTTTCATGGGAAAGTAAAGATTATATTGCATTTTTGTGATCAGTTATATAAATTTGGAAATTCAATAGGATATGGTGTGTCACAGGAGAATTTAGCATGTTGAATGATCTGCATTTTCTTTTTACTTAGTTTTCACATAAAAAGAAAACCTTATAAACCACAGCTTTCATGAGAAAACCTCAATACATTTTATTTTAAAAAGGGAAGCTCTTTTTAAGCACAGCATTTTCCCATGGTTTATAGTCAGTTTACTTCATTTCCAGGACTTTTATTCATGTTCTGTTTCCCATTCCTCCCAAATTCTTTTCTCTGAGTCAGGTATACAAAGATATAATGAAATTCAGTCTCAGAAAATCCATCAAACGTGGATTTTTTTTTTCAAATATATGTGCATCTTCCAGTTTATTCAATTACAGTTTTTGAATCCTGGATGGCTGCAAAGGTAGGACCATTTATTTAGCAGAGAATTCAGAGAGCTGTGGTTATAAGCTATTCCATCAGCAGAATAAAGAACAAGTAGTTATTATATTTACTATGTTTAACCAAGTGAGGAAAGAGGCTGATGTGATGAAATTAAAATATATTCTTGCAACAATGAAACTTCTCTTTTATTTTGGGTGAACATCTGTCTTAGGCTGGCAGTAGGGATTAAAGAGAATGCTTCCATTATACTACATTGATTGCTTCTAGGAAGAGAACCCTGAGTGTAATGATATCATGTCACATATTTTTTTATCACCATACATTTATTAAGTAGATGTAGAGACTCTGGAAAAAGTGCAGAGAAGAGCAACTAAGATGACTAGGGGGCTGGAGGCTAAAAACATATGAAGAAGAGTTGCAGGAATTGGGTTTGCCTAGTATATTGAAAAGAAAAACTAGGGGTGACATGATAGCAGTGTTCCAATATCTCAGGGGCTGCCACAAAGATGAGGAAGTTAGCCTATTTCCCAAAGCACCAGAAGGCAAGACAAGAAGCAATGGATCTAACCAAGGAGAGAAGCAACCTAGAACTAAGGAGAAACATCTTAAGAGTTTAGAGCTAAGAGTTAAGAACAATTAACCGGCAGAACAGCTTGCCTTTAGAAGTTTTGGGTACTCCATCACTGAAGGATTTTAAGAAGAGACTGGACAGCCACTTGTCTGGAATGGTATATAGGGTCTCTTGCATGAGCAAGAGGTTGGACTAGAAGACCTCCAAGATCCCTACCAACTCTGTTAATTTGTTATTCTGTTAAATGCATTTTGAGAGCAACCTCACAGTCTTCTATGATTCCATTCCAGGATCACTCTGAAAAATTGGTATTTCATTTTCCTTGAAGTCGTAAAATGCAAAAGAGATGATACAAGACCCATGGGAAAAAAATCTATTCATATTTCTAAGTTTGTATGTAAGTACTGTATGTGTGTCTATGCATTTCTCTGTGGGTGTAGCAAGGCTACATGAGTGCAGATCTTCACATTAGGCATTGCATGCATCCATTGAGGCAAAAAGTAGACCAATAAATGTGTTAAATATATAACATAAAATAAATAGGTTTGTGTGGAACTGGATGTTTAGTTTAAATAAATGTACAGGTAGTCCTCATTTGGTGACCACAATTATTGGCACTTATGGTTGTTAAGTGAAGCAACTGCTAAATGAACCCACAACTATTCTTATGAGCTTACTTCAGCTTTCTTTGCTTTACAGACTTGCAGAGGTCATATATGTGAAGGTTGGCTGCAAAGTTACTTTTGCATCACCATCATAACTGCAAATTGTTGTTGTACAAGGCTGTCAGTAAACCAGAACTACTTCTAATAGCCAATATAAATAATAATTCTAAATAGCTTCCTATCAAAATGGTTTTTCAGTTTTTAATACCGATATAGAAGGGGAGAATTCACTGTTCCTTCCTCCTGATTATTACATAGAGCAACATAGCTTAATGCTGAATAACAGTGCAAGAGAGTCAGTCACATTCATACTATGGTAGACATATTATTCTATAAATATATTTAAAGAGTTTAGGCTCTGTGGATGTAGGGGTAGTTATATTTTTAGCCTACATAGTAGGTAGGCCAAGTTATAGCTAGGAGCACATGGTCTCTTTTATGGAGCATGGCTGCTAGTTGTTATTCATGTTGTAACCATATACTATTGGTTATTTTTTACAGTTTTACCAGAACTTACAGTGTTTAATAAAGTTTAGATGGTGAAATTTAGATTGTGTCTGAAGTGGTGTAGGGTTTCCTGCCTAAGCAGGGGGTTGGACTAGAAGACCTCCAAGGTCCCTTCCAACTCTGTTGTTGTTGTTGTTGTTGTTATTGTTGTTGTTGTTGTTGTTGTTGTTGTTGTTGTTAAATACTGTCTACTTTCTTGAATGGCAAGAAAGGTTAACTGCTTGGGTAGCTTTCCGTAGACCCACTGGGTTACAGATGAGCCAGTCCAGGACAATTGGTTTGTGGCACAGTCTGTGTTCCAATCCTCAGAGTGGATTGGGCATTTTTATCCACCTATTGAATTCTTCCCAAGGACCTGGCATAGGCAGATCTGATAGTTTGATAGTATTAAGGGTATTGTTGCATGATGTAAGCTGTTCCTTGTAAAGCCAACTCTTCAAAACTCTTCAAAAATATCAGAAGGAGGTAGTCAAGTGGTGGAGTGTAGAAGGTGAATGTTCCAGAGGTCATTGATAATAAGCAAAGAGGCCCTGCATATGGCAATCCCTTGGATGCCAATATGTAATTGTTTGAAGGCATTCCTAACCATTATCTTAATGTAATGATCAAGCACACACATTTATTAACAAAAATAGATAAAACCATAATTCATATTTAGAAATGGGACTAATTTGGATACATATGAAACAAATTATGGGAAAGATGATGGTAGCTATATATGTCTAAATAAATAAAATACTGTTGCACACCTTAAAAACAAAACCTTGCTGATTTCTTCTAGTAGAAGGCCTTACAGTTCTTTCAGTCTTTTAGTTCTTACTTTTGAGCATTACATCTCCCTCCCTCCCTCACACACACACACACTCCTGTCTGTTTATCCATTCAAAATAAGAACTAATTTCATTGAAACATACTTCAAAGTAGGTGGGCAGAGGACTGCAGTCTTCCATGTAGAAAGCTCCAGGCAACACATATTGTTTGTGTTGAAACTGCAAGAATTTTCAATAATTCATTTGCTGCAGACTCTTCTCCTCCATTCTCACTTTGGGAAAACAATGCAAGCCATGGAAATATGGCAATACATTTTTCCTAAAGTGAAGATGCCCCTCTATTTGTCTTAAAGTAGTTCTCAGGGGCAGGGCTGTGAAACGACAGCTGTGTGGTTTTAAGGTTACCTACCGAACACACAAAAACAACCTAGCCTGGAAGACTCCTGGCGTGCACTATTGGGGGTCCTAGATGGTTGCCTACCATTGCAATATTGTTTGAAACACGCTTGAAAGCCATCCAGCCTGGAGCCATCTGCCAAAGATCACACATGTGCTGGCTTCTAGACATGCTGTTTTGCTTTTTCCCGATCACAGTCAAGAGGAGCTGATCAGCATCACCTCTGCAGCATTTGCCAAAGCTACTGGCAACAATGGGAGGAGTCATCAAGGTAGATGGCTTTGGTGTATGTTGCAGAATACTTACAACACATGCCAAAGCTGTGCAGCCTAAGCTATCTTCACTGTATACTTGCATGCAAAGACTCAGGCACATTGATCATATTTTATATTAAAGGCATATCCCTGAATGAGTAGAAACTGATGAATTTTTGGTTGGTATGCAACACTGTCCTGTAAATTTGAATGCAATAGATAATTTTTTGGGGTGGTTTTTCATAAGGCAGGTGTGAAAGTTGGGATTCCCTTTCACTATTTTGCAATACCTCCTTCAGCCAAAATATTCCTGCCACATTCATTCTTTTGTTATTTTTGAGCTGTAAATGTTAAGTATTCATTCCAATTTGCAAAAAGATGATGCGTTTTACTTTACCCTACAGAAGGGTGTAGGATATAGTTTTTGTCAGCGTCTGTTCAGCTAGTGTGTCTAAAATTTTATCTGCAGCTGAATACTGGGAGAGCTTTACCCTTGGAGGCTAGCACTAAATGTGTTAGGCAATCCTCCCATTTCTTCAGTTCCAGGCAGGCAGCAAAAACATTTGGCTTGCCAAACTGCTATTCATTGGCTAATGATCTACATCGGCTTGGTACGGTAGTTTGCACCAACTGATGCACTTCTGCGGGCTTTCCATCTTAACAGTATTTTAAGCTTTGCAAACTGTAAAAGCTGGTGAGGAAGATAAAATGGCCTTCATTTATATTCTCAATTAGTTTGTGTCCGCCTCCACTGTGAACATTTACAAGAAGAGATACAGCAAGAAATCATATTCCAGGCAAACTACTGTGCAATATTGCTTCCAAAAGCGAAAGTGAGAAAGAATAGCTGGCCCTTTCGTCACTTCACCGAAGACTTAATGTAGGTGAAGTGCATGGGTAAGTTGCTTAATAAGCCTCTTCATTCCACTTAATGTTGCAAAAACAAATGTGCTTTGCAGGAGTTCTGTACATTAGGGTTGCAATATAGTGTTTGCTTTAAAAACAATAACAAACAAATACATTGAAATTCACTAATGAGGAAAAATGAACCCAGGTGAGGTGTTTTAAAAATAAACAATGATGCCTATTGCTCAGAAATAACAAGTGGTGTAACTCTCTGACAGTGGGCGCTGGGCCAAATTGTCCTCTCATTTATATCCCTGTGGCTTCATTAAGACTAACTGGTGCATGAGGAGGCAGAAGTAGGCTCCTTTACAGATGATAGAAAGCTGGAACAAGCAAGATCCTGGTGGAGCCTCATTTAGTTGCTTTTGGTTAGTTGCATCATTTGCAATGCAGCTGTGAATTAACAGTTTTACAAGAAGATCCCAACGATCTGTTTTATTAACTAGAGCCATATTTTCCAGGGGGATTCTATAGTTCACAGCAGTTCTAGAAAACGAAGTAGAAATATGTGGGAATATTGGTGAGTACTGAAATTAAGGGAGGAGGCAATGTCTGTCATCTGTATCTGTTTGCTGCTATCTTTGATTGCCTTGAGTTTTGCAGTCCAAATATATTTTATTTATTTATTTATTTATTTATTTATTTATTTATTTATTTATTTATTTATTTATTTATTTATTTATTTATTTATTTGTTTATTTATTTATTTATTTATTTATTTAGTGTTCTTCTATGCCGCCCTACTCCCTGAGGACTCAGGGCGGCCTACAACATTTTAAGGAACAACTAAACAATAAAATTATTTAAAACAATTTAAAAGAGTTTTTAAAAGACATACAAAACCATGCATACATGGGGGAAAGTTGTCTCAAAATCACCCCGCCTGCAGGAAGAGCCATGTCTTAATGGCTTTTCGGAAGGCCAGCAAGGTGGGGATAATTCGGATCTCTGGGGGTAGTTGGTTCCAGAGAACAGGGTCCCCTACAGAGAAGGCCCTCCCCTTAGGACCCGCCAGTCGGCATTGTTTGGCTGACGGGACCCGGAGGAGACCCACTCTGTGGGACCTAACCGGTTGAAGGGAAGTATGAGGTAGGATGCGGTCCCGGAGGTAACCTGGACCTAAGTCATGTAGGGCTTTAAAGATGATGATCAACACCTTGAATTGTACCCTGAGACCAATGGGCAGCCAATGCAGCTGGCGGGGTAGTAATCTTACAGCTGGCCTTAGGAAGTAAACTTATGTCCAGAGGCTGAGATGCTTGAGAATTACTGCAAGCACATTGTTACTCAGGTAGATGAAAAGAAGCAAATAATGCAGCTGAGGATGAAGGAGCAAAGCCATGAAAATCAGAGGCAAACTCAGGAAGGATGTGCGGATGGTTTATTGTACAAGTTTAGCAAGTGCTTCAAGGACTCAGGTTGTTGGCTAAATCAAGTGTTAAGACTATCTTTTGACCCCAGTCATAAAGAAAAGCTATTAAGCAGGGATCTAACTTGTATGTCATGTCAGAGCTGTGGCCTAAGAATGAAACTACAAAATGACCAACTGGGTTGCAAGATCAATTTGCATTTCTGCATGTGTTCCAACACAAGTGAACATTGACACCCTACACAATTTCTTTCTCTCTCTTTCCCTCCCTTTAATTTTCCCTGAAGATAACAAAACTGAAATAATCATGTCCCTCTGTGATCTTCCTAAATGCTTCAGGAGGATCTTAGCTGAAGATAAGACTACTGCAGTAGATGGAAAGTAAACTTATTTATTCTCACATTTGTAGCACTGTACTTTCTTCTTTCCCTTTGCCTGCTACAACAGAGAGAATTTAAAATATTTTTCAGGAGTTTAATATTGAAAATATCATGGAAGGTTTTTTTTCCTTGCTAGTGTTTTCATGTAACTGCTTTTTTTTTCAGACCAAGTGAGTGTTGATCCATTGATTATGACCTCAATGTCAGGCTGCGCTTCCCTTCAAAACCCTGGAAATAAAAACCCCAACTCTGCTGTGGCCTAGAGGTGGAGCTCTTGCCTTGCAATCAGGAGGTTGTGAGTTCGATCCTTAAGTAGAGGCAGATATAAGGGTCTCCTGCTTGGACAGGGGGTTGGACTAGATGACCTGCAAGGTCCCTTCCAACTCTGTTAATCTGTTAACTCCAAATGATAGAGATGAGTACTTTTACCAGGCAAGAAGTGATAGCAACAAAAGGAAAGCAAGTTCTGAGGCAAAAAGCATGCAAAATGCATATACAAAGAATCCCCAAACCCTCCCTCATAACCCCCCTGGAAAGATCATCCAATCCCCATGTGCCAAGGTGTCATGTGGCCTGGACTTCCAGATCTGGTCCCACGAAGCTGTTGACCTTGAGCAGGCTATAAACATGTCTGTGAAGCCTGGTAGAAGGTGATGAGAACTTTCCTCCCCAAAGACCTAATCAGAGACAAACAGGGACATCTCCAACAGCTTCCCCAACCCCTACTCAAATACCTAACCCAACCTAACCCCCCCCCCAGTTACTATGGCAGCCGTAGCAAGCAGGCATCACGGAGGCTGACACTCAATGTGTTGCCCAAGCCTGACATTGTGAATTGAGAGAGAGTGACTGACCCAAAGTCACCCGGCTGCTTTTCATGTCTAAGGTGTGACTAGTTATACAGAAACATTTTTTTTCCTGATTCTAGAACCTGGAATTTCTCCCCCAGCGTTATTCTTAACACAACCTACATGGCATCGGAATAGATTTCCTTGCCATTATTGCTTTTAATATTTTGCAAACTATTCCACACAAAGCGCATTTCAGCAGCGTTTAAGATAATATACCATTATGACCTTGGTGACTTTTCCTTTGAAAAATCCCCCAAAGGGGAAAGGAGGAAGAGATTGCACATGCTGTAGTTGGCAAAGAGCTCAAGCACAAAATACATGGTGTCATGGATATTATGAAAACGTGTGGGGATTTGTCTTGCTTGGCCCCTGATCATTAGAAATGCATGGTATTTCATTGCTAGCATTTGGCACTGCTGAAGCAGAGAGTAGTGAAAATCCAAGCAGGGGATAAAATACAAATCCTTCCCCAAACTGCAGAATTACAGTAAGAGAAAAATTCATGGTAAATCTTCTGAAATGCAAGAGGCAACTTGCTCAGTCATCACAATTTAACATGAAAAATGCTTTGATTTAAGTGGTAGCCTTCATTGGGAGTCAAGCAAATAAAATAAAAAGAAGATATAGCACTCCTAGTAACTATTTCAGAGGTTGAAAGAACTGCACATACTTTCTCCTCTCATATACTGTAATTTCTCCTTAGAACAATCCTACAAAGTTGACTAGTAAATTGCAATAATTCACAGATACTAAAGAGATAGAGATGAGATATAATAGAGTGTTTAGGCCATGTAGAGATTGAATGCCCTATTCCCGTGGTGGCGAACCTATGGCACGCGTGCCAGAGCTGGCACGTGGCGCCATAGAAGCCGGCACGCGAGGGTTCCCACCGGCAAACCGGAAGTGCGAAAAACCGCACTTCCGGTTTGCCGGTGTGCTGTTTTTTGCACTCCGGAGGGTTCAGGGAAGCTCCCTGAAGCTCCGGAATGCAAAAAACTACAAAACGGACAAACCGGAAGTGCAGCGTTTTTTCACACTTCTGGTTTGCCGGTTTTGTCGTTCCAGGCTCCGGTAAGCCTTTGTGCGGGGGTGGGGGTGTGTGTGCATGCGCTGGGGGCAGCATGGGGGGGTGTTGTGTACATGCTTGGGGGGGAGGGAATGGGTGTGGGCATGCGAGCGCGCGCGAGCGCCCCCCCCTTTTTCGGCACGCGAGCCAAAAAAGGTTCGCCACCACTGCCCTATTCACTTCCCATCTTGACTATTGCAACACACTCTACATGGGGCTGCCCTTGAAGAGCATCCGGAAGCTCCAGTTGGTGCAAAATACAGCAGCCCACATGGTTTTGTGCAGACCTCGGTGTGCATATGTATCACCTCTCCTGTGGGAGGTGCATTGGTTGCCGATTTGCTTCTGGGTGCAATTCAAGGTGCTGGTTGTTGCCTTTAAAGCCCTTCATGGTTTGGGACCAGGGTATCTGACCGTCTCTTGCCGGTCACATTTACCTGATCCACTAAAGCAGGGAGGCAAGGAATGTTGCCGGTCCCATCCCCGAGGGAGATACACCTGGTGGGACCCAGAAGAAGGGCCTTCTCCATGGTGGCTCCCTCTCTTTGGAACATCATTCCCCCAGAGATTAGAATGGCCCCCCACTCTGACACTCTTCCAGAAGGCGCTGAAAATCTGGTTCTGCCAGCGGGCCTGGGGAACCCAGAGCGGAATGGGGCCCATTATATGGCTTGTGTGTTGTCGCCGAGGTGAGGGGCTATTATGTTATATTATTTAATTAATTTATTATTTGATTATTTTCTTCTATTAGTTTTATTTTTTATATATGCTGTTTTTATATTCATGTAAGCCGCCTTGAGTTGTCATGTGTGAATAGGTGGCAATATAAATTTTCTAAATAAAATAAATAAATAAATAAATAAATAAATAGAGGATTGGAGGATTTACCTGTTGAAATTATTACAATGCAGTTATATGCATATTTATTCAGAAGTAAGTCCCATGGTGATCAGTGTGACTACTGGTAATTCCAATGTAAGTGAATACAATACAGTGTTTTAAATGATTGAGGGAGTAATACACACCATCGGCTTTAACTGAACCAGCAAAGTATAGCATCAATATTAATTCTACCCAAAGAAGAGGGAGTCAAGCTATTCTCCAAAGCACCTGAGGGTAGAACAAGAAGCAATGGGTGGAAACTAATCAAGGAGAGAAGCAACTTAGAACTAAGGAGAAATTTCCTGACAGTTAGAACAATTAATCAGTGGAACAGCTTGCCTCCAGAAGTTGTGAATGCTCCAACACTGGAAGTTTTTAAGAAGATGTTGGACAACCATTTGTCTGAAGTGGTGTAGGGTTTCCTGCCTATGCAGGGGGTTGGACTAGAAGCCTCCAATGTCCCTTCCAACTCTGTTATTCTATTCTATTCTATTCTATTCTATTCTATTCTATTCTATTCTATTCTATTCTATTCTATTCTACAAGAAGGCCAAGATGTAAGGATGCTGGAAAAGACAAGGAGGACAGCAAAATCAGTCTCTATACAAGTAGTCTTTGACTTAGAGTTCATTTAGTGATAGTTCAAAGTTACAACAGCACTGAAAAAAGTGACTTATGACCATTTTTCACATTTACGACTGTTGCAGCATCCCCATGATCAGATGATCAAAATTCAGACACTTGGCAACTAATTCATATTTACGACAATTTCAACGTCCCGGGCTCATGTGATCCCCTTTTCTGACCCTCTGACAAGCAAAGTCAATGGGTAAGCCATATTCACTTAACAACCATGTTACTAACGTAACAACTGCATTGATTCATTTCTCAACTGTGGCAAGAAAGGTCGTAAAATGGGGCAAAGCCAGGGGTGAAATGCTACCGGTTCGGCCCTGTTCGGGTGTATTGGTAGCAGCGGCAGCCAGAACCGGTAGCGGCGGCAGCGTGAGGCTCCGCCCACCCACCCAGACGTCACCATTTTCTTTTTTTTAACCCTCTGCACATGCGCAAAGCCTTCTGCGCATACACAGAGGGTGAAAAAGCGTGCACGCGAGCGGAGCATGAGTGAAAAAGCATGTGAAGCGTGAGCTTCCAAACCGGTAGGGAAGGTAAGTAGATTTCACTGCTGGGCAAAACTCACTTAACAGCTGTCTCGCTTAGCAACAGAAATGTTCGACTCAATTGTGGTGGTAAGTTGAGGTCTACCCGTATTTTAATCTGATGCCCATGGCATACAGCTAAGATACAACTGGAAGATATCCACTAGGTTTCAAACCTCAAAACACAGATTTTAAACTCACAGCTTTGTGGGCTATAAATCAGAAAAGCTAACAATATAAAATGAGAGAAACCCAAGGGTCAAAAAGCAATATTTCCCAGTGAAATTTATCTTCTTATTTTTGTTCATGAATTATTGTATTGCTCATCTGGGCTGTGGCTTATCACCAGAGGTTATGTTGATCACAGAAATTTGAAGTGATGCATTGGGGGTGAACTGGAAAGGGGGTAAAGCTGAAAAGTAAACAATGCTGTAGAGAGCTTTGGAAGACTTCTGATAGAAAGAATAATGTGCCCTTCAGAGTCAGCTCTGAAATCCATCAGCATCAAAGCTTTACTCTGGTGTTTTTTTTTTTTTTTTTAACACTTCTGTCTCTTTCCCTCTGTTGCCATGTTACAGACAGAGGAGAAAGATTTGCAGGGGAAAAAGTGTAAAACTGAATATTTAGTGGTGTTCTTATCATGACTTCTAATACTTGTGTAAATAAAGGCAAGGAGCTTATTTGTTTTGTTCAAAAAGGAAACCTATCACTGAACCCTTGGTGGCCCACTTCTTTAAAAAACAAAAGGAATTAATATAGAGGAATGAGGTGAGGTCGACTGTAGACAGTCTAAGGTTAAAGTTTTTGGGGTTTGGGGAAGAAACCACAGAGTCAGGTAGTGCATTCCAGGCATTGATCACTCTGTTGCTGAAGTCGTATTTTCTGCAGTCGAGTTTCGAGTGGTTAACATTGAGTTTGAATCTATTGTGTGCTCGTGTATTGTTGCGGTTGAAGCTGAAGTATTCATTGACAGGTAGGACATTGTGGCAGATGATTTCATGAACTACATTTAGATCAGATCGAAATCAGACTTAGCACAGAGACACTTTAACTCCTACCTCCCACCTGCCTATCTTCCCTTATCTCTACCCTTTTAAAAACTTCCTCCCAACGAAAGGCCAGCAGGTTTCAGCATGAACTGCAGAGCGCCCTAGAAGCTCCCTGGAGAGCTGGTCTGTGGGCTTCAATGCACTGGAAGCTGCTGTCCCTTTGCGAGGCTTTGCAGGAAGAAGGCTGGGCCAAGAGTGAGCGGAGGGCCTGTGTGGAAGGAAGCAAATCCCACACTCACTTTCATTGATGATGTTACCCCTAATTCAGTAATGGACCATCTACAAGCAAACAACCAAGTTCAGAGAGCACCAAGGGCTCAATACCTATTTGTCACTATTCCTGCCCTCAGGAATAGCATTCCCCCAAACATCTGATTGGCCCCTTTCATGCTGTGTTTTATACAGGGATTGAAAATCCAAACAAATCTTTGGGCAGAGGTGTTTTCTGATCTTTTCAAATGATGAGTATTGGCTGAAACTTTTTAATGTACTTTTCCAAAGTGCTGCTTAAGTTTGTACCTTTTGAATTCTGTTTGCTTGTATATCATTTTAATCTAAATTCCCTCTGATTTGCTGGCCTTAAAAATCTAATAAAGTACCATTATTTGTACGGTAAACCCTTTCACTATTAAGAATGTAAATTGCTTGATCGTTCTCTTTTCATTATCTAAAATTCCCTGAATATAATTTATATTTTATTTATATTTAGGAGTGTGTGTCTGTGTGTGTGTGTGTGTGTGTCTGTCTGTCTGTCTGTCTGTCTAGACATAGACATAGACATAGACATAGACATAGACATAGACATAGACATAGACATATAGATAGATAGAGGGAGTGTTGTTTGGCTTGGCTTGGCTTGGCTTGGCTTAGGTTGGCTTGGCTTGGCTTGGCTTGGCTAGGGTAATATGAATTATATTAGACAGAGCCAGTTTAGTGAGGTAAGGTATCAGGCAGGAAACTGGGAGACCATAATTTCTAGTCCCACCTTAGGCGCAAGCTGCATAACCCTGGATCAGTCACTTTGTGTCAGCCCCTAGGAAAGAGGTAATGGCAAATTTCTTCTCCCCCCCCCCAAAAAAACCCCAGCAAGAAAACAGCAGAGACACATTTTCAATGAATACATTTTGGGTGATGCTCAAGAGAAATACTTAGTTATTTTGCTTTCATGTCATGATTTAAGGCATCAAGATAAGTCGAGTCATTTTGCCTGGGCACTTTATTTATTTCCATATGTAGAAGGCTACTAGTGAAGTAGCCATGCTGAAGGAGCATGAATTAATTAAAGCTTCATCAAATCAGATCATTGCATTCAAGACTTTCAGTGACTTATTTTAATACAGCTGTTGCTACAATATAAACTTCATAGTTTCACACATTTCAGTCCTACGGTAGTAAACACTCACAATTTGAATTCATTTTTGCTCAAGTCAAGTAAGACATCGTAACCTGTCTTGACTTCAGTAAAAAAATACCTATTGTATTATTTCCTTTTCATTAAGCAATCTCATATATATGTATATACATAGTCTTCATGTAAAAGTACTTATTCATTCACATCCTCAACCAACATAAAACTAATAACACTACAATAATTCCTTATATCTTTGACAATGAATGCATTAAACCATAAAGGTAACATGACTCTTCCTTGTATTCATTCTCCTCATTGTTTGTAAAGTATTTCATTTTTTCTCCCAAATGATCTTTTTCTATCATATACTGTACGCTTATTGCTCTTAGCAACCAACCTTCAACCCCATATTCACATAAGACATTTAAAAATTCTATCCTATTCACTTTGCAATGTGCTTTCTCTAAATCAACAATAAGTCAACCTCCTTGTTGCCTTCATATATTTTTCAATGACGCACAAAAGAACAAATCAAGTTTGCATGCCTCTACCTAGCCTAGAAAAGTTGCTTATTGTCATTTCTCATATGCTTTTGATCAGAAAGATGAGGTTGCCAGATTTACTCATATCTATGAAATATGCAACATTCCCCAGTAACACGAAGGGCACATTTTGGGCACATTTTGGTTGTTGTGCCACAAGCTTAGTGCTACCCAAAGCATGCTTATGCTATTCTGCACAAGCTAGGATTATTCAAGTACAGGATATCCTGAAAATTAATGATTGCATCCCATCTGAAATGCCATAAATCTGTGATGGCGAACCTATGGCACGTGTGCCACAGGTGGCACATCGGATTCCTATCTGAGGGCACGCAAGGCGTTGTCCTATATCAACTCCAGCACGCATGTGCACACCGGCCAGCTGATTTTTGGCCTTCTGGAGGGTGGGAAGAGGCTGTTTTTGCCCTCTCTATTCTTCAGGAAAGCCTCTGGAGCAGGGGTCGGGAACCTATGGCTCGCGAGCCAGATGTGGCTCTTTTGATGATTGCATATGGCTCGCAGCAGGGGTGAAATCCTCCCAGTTCGCCCGGGCCAGTCCTTCGGCGTATAGCCGATGGAACTGGCGGCGGTTGCGGCGCGGAGCTTCTCCTGCCCGCTTTCCTGTCCCGGCTGAACACAATCACCGCTTTCCCGTCCCGGCTGACCACAATCATTTGGGTTATTTTTCCCTCTGTGCATGCGCGCGCATGCACAGAGGGAAAAATAACCCAAATGGCGGCATTCAGCCGGGACGGGAAAGCGGGCGGGAGAAGCTCCGCGCCGCAACCGCCGCCAGTTCCATCGGCTATACGCCGAAGGACGGGCCAGGGCGAACCGGGAGGATTTCACCACTGGATTAATGTTATAGTTGTGAACCAGTTTGCCTGAAAAGGATGCATCTCTGAAGCACCATAACTTCATAAAAGGTAAAGATTTTTTTTATTTTAGATTGCAGTTATATTTTTTGACGCTAGGATAGTGAATTCCATGCCTATAAGCTGCACCCAACCCACAAATCCTCCCCATCTACATATGAAGACCTCAACTGGGATCACTCACCTTCATTATCCATTATCCCTTCTACTCAACCTTGAAAAGCTGTTGTTTCAGGGTAAAAGGTTGATCTATGCAACTTTCTGTCCCCTCCAAGATTGTTGAAATGTCCGCAGCAAGTTCCAGAAATAGAACAGGATAGCATAATGGACAGTTTTATTTTTTTAATCTTCCTTTTATGATTCTCTACAACAATATCCTTAGGGGAAATCGTAATTTGCAAAATGCTGGCTACTGTATTTAATTAGCATCACATACATACACAAAAGGGCAGAGCTGAGGCTGTGACCACACCTCTCATCATTTAAAAGAATAAATTCAGAGGCTTATTATACTGACATTTAGTTGAATTCACTTTTAAAATATATTATATGGCTCTCACTGAAATAAATTTCCAATTTTTTTGCTTTCATGGCTCTCTTAGTCAAAAAGGTTCCCGACCCCTGCTCTGGAGCCTGTGGATGGCGAAAAACAGACTCAACGGGCCTACCGGAAGTTTGTTTCTGAACTTCCGGTAGGCCTGTTGGGCTGTTTTTCACCCTCCCCAGACTTCAGAAACTTTCCTGAAGCTTGGGGAGGGCAAAAAATGGCACAATGGGAAAGTCCAGAGGCTTCAGTGAGGCCTGTGTGCATGCACGGGGGGCAGCGCAGGGGGTGTTGTGCACGCATGCACAGTGGGAGGGCATTGCATTATGGGTGTGGGCACGCACGCGCACACTATCGCGTGCACGCGCACCCTTTTGGCACCCGATCAAAAAAAGGTTTGCCATCACTGCCATAAATATAGAAGGATTGATAGAAGAGAATATTTGTAGCTCAAGGTTGAACTGTGGCGTCCTTGGTGCTCTCTGAGTTTAGTGGTTTTCTTGCAGACATTTAATTACCAAACTAGATAACATCATCAGTGCTAGCCAGCATCAGCTAGCACTGATAATGTTACCTTTGCAAGAAACCACCAAGCTCAGATAGCACCAAGGATACCACATATGGAAAGACTGCTGCTGTATTACTCCTCCCCAGGACAGGAGTGTGTGTGTGTGTGTGTGTGTGTGTGTGTGTGTGTATGTGTGTGTGTGTGTGTGTACAAATGCAAGACATTTCCCAAAGTGAAGTGGCATTTTTAAGAGCCATTTCTCCTTCTCCTTCCCTCTCTTTCTGAGACTCTGGTTAATGTGGCTGAGTCATCCCATCCCAGTGTCTCAAAAATTTGATATGGAAGCTAAGAAATTAATGGAATAAAGAATTAGAAACTTCTATACTTCTTAGACACTAGAAGAGTGTTTTAATTTCTATAGCAAAAGTGTCAATGGATCTCAAATTACAATTTATACAACAAAAAATAATATTTAGAATTTATTGGACTCGATTATGTTTATATAGCAAATGACAGTATTATATAGCAACAAAACAGCATTTTGTTGGAGATGGAATGGGAATAATGTTTCTTTAAATACATGTTTTTACAGTGTTTATATTTACAAATTTGGGGGAAAGTATTGGATTATATGCGACAAAAGATAAAATTTTCAGATATTTTTTTTGAACTACATACTTAGTTCTTGGAATTTGACCCTGGACAATGTAAATAGATTCTCCATGTCTTATCATGGCTAAAAGAGTGTTATTGAATGTGACCCCTTTCATTCAGTGACCTGAAAACCTGATTGCACTTGCCACTTATGAGCAGATTGCCTATAGAGGTAGACTTTGAATGGACAAGTTTAATGAAATATGGAATTTATTTGAACAAAATAAAGTAATTTAAAAAAAACTTCTTGGTCATATAAATACATTAGAAACATATATGAACTTTAATAATAATTGCATTAGGAAACTATATATAGAACTGTAACTACAGGTACAACGACAGATTGTACCTTTTTTTTGTATTTCACTTTTAAAAAGTTTTTTTTTCCTTTGACAATACATGTATTTTTATCGTGGAGATTTTTTATGTTTTTTTGTCATTATTTTAAAGCAAAGGAAGGAAGAAGGAAAGAAAGAAGAAAGAAAGAAAGAAAAAGAAAGTAAGAAAAAAGAAAGAAAAGAAGAAAGAAAGGAAAGAAAGAAAGAAAGAAAGAAAGAAAGAAAGAAAGAAAGAAAGAAAGAAAGAAAGAAAGAAGAAAGAAATAATTCCTTAGTCAGTCTGGTGACTGGGGAATTCTGGGAGTTGAAGTCCGCCTACATTAAGGTTGCCAAGGTTGAAAAACACTGGCCTAAACATAGAAGCTGTAATTGGCTAAAATAGGGCAGCACTCCTGAGGGGCAACAGAAGATCCCAGGCTTTATCTTTAAGAAGTGCTGGGAAGGGAGAGATAATTTGCACGAAAAAAATTATTGATCCTGCAAAGAGGCAGTGGGAAGAGAATAAAACTTGCAGGAAGAACACACTGCAAGGATAGAAAGTCAATCTGTGATCCCTGGCAGATAGATTACCGTATTTTTCCGAGTATAAGATACACCGGAGTATAAGACACACCTTAGTTTTGGGGGAGGAAAACAAGGAAAAAAGGCCTCTGCCTCCAAGCAATTTGCCAAACAGCAAACAGTACAGATGATATACACTGTTTGCTGTGTATTTCTGTGCATGTGTGCCTGACCCATAGAAATAGCAAAGAATTGGAGAAATGTACATTATGGCAGCATATTAATGCCAGAAAGTTTTCTTAAATGTAATCACACTAACTCAGTGGTGGGTTCCTACCGGTGCGGTCCACTCTATAGCACCAGTAGCGGCCCGCTGGTGACGTCACAGTACCGGTGCGGTCGGTTGCCGGTGCCTGGGCGCCGCCATTTAAAAAAAATTTAAAAAATTTTTTTTAAAAAAAATTTCTTCTGCGCATGCCCAGAAGCCGAGCTTCCGGCACTGCGCATGCGCTGCCTTCCTACCCCACAGTGAGTCCAAGCAGGGGAGGATGGCTGAGGGAGCGCATGAGATGCTGAAAGAACAGGCAGCAGGAGCTATCTCCATTCCCCTTCCTTCAGCAGTCCGAGAAGCCACGAATGTGCGGTGATGATCCTAGGCATTTTCGCACGTTTGAGGCTTCTCGAGCTGCTGAGGAGAGGGGGAACGGGTGGCAGGAGCCTAGGATCATCGAATGGGGAGAAGCATTCAGGCCGGACGGAGCCTCCTAGAAGAACCGCTGCCGTGGTCTTGCTGCTCCCGCTGCGGGGGGCTGCGTTGCGGGTGGGCAATGCCCCCCGCTTCTCTGGCCGCTGCCAAGCTCCCGAGGCCCACGCCCACCCGGTCACATGGCTGGCAAGCCACACCCACAAAATAAGCCACGCCGACAGAGTGGTAGTAAAAAAATTAGGAACCCGCCCCTGCACTAACTCCTCCCAATTATTTAAATAGATCTACTCCAAACATGAATAAGTCAGGGTTTAACTCAGCTGCCTTATCTTAATACTAAACAGGACACTGTTACATTTCAGATTATACTTTTACAGATCTTTAAATTTGATGTGGCTTTCTGGAAGTATAGTTATTCTCTGCTATTTAAAAGAAGATACAATAGCACTGGGCCTCTTCAGATCAAGCATTTATTTTAAAAAGCTTCTTCATTTTGTTAAGTTGTCTAGAACAATAATAAAGCAGTCTTTAAAAAATAAGTCTAATCATTTGAACATTCTATAGACATTTATAGTTATTGACTTACCTCCTTGCAGTTTCAGCAGTCCAACATTGCCAGCAGTTCACCTCCCAGCAATTTGTCTCCTTGCAGCTACTGTAGTTAGTTTCATTTTAGCACATGGCTGCAGCCTCTCAGCTGAGAGTCGGCAGGCAGATAATCACTTCCTTGTGCTAATCAGGCTCTGCCGTGTTTGCTGCAAAGAGGTAAATTGCTGGGAGGCAGAGGCCAAAGGGTGGATGTGGCTGGTTGGGGCTACATTCAGTGTATAAGACGCACCCAAGTTTTCACCCTCTTTTTTGGGGGGAAAGGTGCGTCTTATACTCCAAAAATATGGTAATTAAAACAGACTCTTCAATAATTCCTATTGAAAATTTTGCATTTAATGGATACTTGCCTGACATATGACAGCATTTAACAGCACTAGATTGCTAGGGGAAAATGGTTGCACAAATTCTTAGGCTAATTTGAAGGTGGCCAACCTCTTGTGTGTTTTGTTTCCAAGGCAGCATGAAAAGCAGATTTTTTTAAAAAAAATATGTGTCATAGATATCATAGATATGTGTCATAAGATAGCCAAGACATAATTAAATTGGGCTGTAAATTGAAAAGACGTTTTAACATTTTCCTAGAATTTAGTGGCATTCTGTTTGTTATGAAAAAACATAAGAGGAAATCTCACTAACTCTATCAAGCAGTATAGAACTAGGGACAGATTTCCATTGTTCCTTTACTAATCAAGGATTTACCATCAAAGCATCTTGCTGCTTATCTTTGATGCAGGGAGGCTTGTGCTGGTTCAGCAGATTAAAGATAAGTTAGATAGCAAGAAAAGTGTCCTCTGTAGTTCAATAAACAGGCAGACAAAGTGGAGAAATTCTCCGATATTTAGATGAAGGACATAACTGATTTAGGCATGTGTTTAATCTCAAAACACACACACACACAAGGTACTTGGAGGCCTGCCCAGTAGTTATTGCAAACGAAAGCCGGTATAGCCAATAAACTGATTAAATGTGAGTCCTTTAACATGAATTTTATACGTTGAATAAAGAGTTAGATCAATCACAGCAGTCCAATATTGTACAAGTACTGTTCAAAGTCTCCACATAACAAATATGCATTCACAAAGGTGTTTGATACAAGCAACTCTGACATCAGTACACATGAGTGTCTGAGGTGAGGGAAAGTGGGGCAGGCCAGGGAGCAAGGGATGACATAATGTCAGTGTACAAATGACACAAATTAGGTCATTTTTGCATCAATTGCATAGTTCACAACATTTATTGGACAGGATCATGATGCACCTGACCTTTCTCCTCACCCTTTGCTCCTTAGTGTCACATGCACTGATTTACAGAACCTCAGTATTGTACATTTTATTGCATAGCCCCTAACTACAAGTATAATAAAATGGAAGCCTAAAATATGGGATTTTCCATATAAGTATGAGCCATGAATTTGGATTCTTGTACCTCTGAGGCAAGAATTGTTTTAATAAACAAAACAGAGTCATTAAAATTATGAAGTACATTTTATATTAATACATAAGGCTATTTGGAAATCATGTACTGTAAACTTTGGGTTACCAACATTTTGGAAGTCTTTTAAGATCCATATACAGCTTAATGGCTTTGAGAGCTACCTAAGATTTCTTACTGTGCACATCTACCCTAAATAAATGACAATAATTTGCAGCTAGTCTTGTTACAGGATTGGCAGTACAAATTGTGATTTTTCCAAACATTGTAATATATTAAGAAGCCATCACTAAGTTTTAAAAAAACTTTTACTAGAATAACTCTCTTTGGTAACCTTGATTATTAAAAACACTAGTTTTTGTTTTGAAAAATTTGAACTTTATGTCGTACCACTTACCGTATTTTTCGGAGTATAAGACACACCGAAGTATAAGACGCACCTTAATTTTGGGGGAGGAAAACAAGGAAAAAAGGCCTCTGCCTCCAAGCAATTTGCCAAACAGCAAACAGCAAATAGCAGAGATGATATACACTGTTGCATGTGCATGTGTGCCTGACCCATAGAAATAGCAAAGAATTGGAGAAATGTACATTATGCCAGAAAGTTTTCTTAAATGTAGTCACACTAACTCCTCCCAATTATTTAAATAGATCTACTCCAAGGTAAGTCAGGATTTAACTCTAATACTAAACAGGACACTGTTACATTTCAGATTTTACTTGTACAGAGCTGTTAAAATTAATTGAAATTTCTGGAAGTATACATTATTCTCTATTATTTAAAAGAAGATACAATAGCACTGGACCTCTTCAGAGCAAGCATTTATTTTAAAAAGCTTCTTTATTTTGTTAAGTTGTCCAGATTTACAGGGGTCTCCAACCTTGGCAACTTTAAGACTTGTGGACTTCAACTCCCAGAATTCCACAGCCAGCAAAGCTAACAAAGCTGGCTGTGGAATTCTGGGAGCTGAAGACCACAAGTCTTAAAGTTGCCAAGGTTGGAGACCCCTGGCTCTAGAACAATAATAAAGCAGTCTTTAAAAAATAAGTCTAATAATTTGAACATTCTACAGACGTTTATAGTTATTCACTTACCTCCTTGCATTCAGTTCAGCAGAAAATAAAAATCTGTGTGTCTCTCCCAGCTATTTGCCTCTTTGCAGCTAGTTTCACTTTCATTTTCCCACGTGGCAAATCAGCTGTAGGTCGGGAAGCTGCTAAGGACTTGCTTGGCTTTACAGGCTCTTCCCTCTTTGCTGCAAACAGGTAAATTGCTGGAAGACAGAGGCCAAAGGGTCGGGGTGGCTGGGTGGGTGGGGCTACATTCGGTGTATAAGACGCACCCAAGTTTTCACCCTCTTTTTGGGGGTAAAAAGGTGCATCTTATACTCCAAAAAATACGGTAATCATCATTAGCAGAAAGATCATAATAAAAATAAGAAGGGCCAGAAGCTATATACTCTTACCAAACCCAAAATTCTTACATACTGTATATAATAATGGGGACCAGAAACTTATTTCTTAGTTGTTCAATGAAATATTTTTTGTTTTGCATAAAGCATGAAATAACAGGAAGGAGTTTATTTTAGTCCCTAAACAAACTGTCCCATGTTCCAATCTACTGTGTGATAATGATAAATATCCCCTTCTGCCCTGTTGAAGTTCCCTCCCTCCTTTTATTTTTTCCTTGACATGTAACTTTCCTTCTTGTTCCTCTAAGATTGGCAAGCCTCCTGGGGACCACAAAGATGTCAGTGATAACACTCTGATAATGGTTCTGCTGAATGGCATTTTTCACAGCAACTAACTTTTTTCAGAATCAAGATTCAAGATGAAAGAGTTTTAAAATTTGCCATTTACACAGGGATTCTTTTTGTACTCTTGACACATACTATGAAGCCAAATAATAGGAATATATATAAAAACCTCTTTTCTCTCTCATTCTATTTTAGTGTGTGGAGAGGAATTGACTTAAAGTCATTCTTAGTTGTACTCAAAAATGTATTGCAATTCAGTGGTGTCCCTGGGGTGGTACGAAAGGTGCACAATGATGCAAATAGCAACTCCTGAACTTTTTTGTACCTATGTTGTGACATAACAAAATTATAAAAAAGGGATGGAGCTTGCAGCATGATACTACAGATAGTCCTAATTTAGCAACAAATAGTGGGACTGGCAATTTAATCATTAAACAAAACGACCACTAAGGGAAACAATGACTGTACTTATGATTTTACTCCAGCTTTCCTTTGCTTTAGAGACCTGCAGAGTTGTTAATGCAAAAGTTGCTCCGAAATTTACCTTGTAATCTCTGTTGTAACTGTGAAAGTTGGCTAAACAAGGCAGTCAGTAAATGAGAACTACCTGTACTTTCCTCATTTTAACGAAACCTTGCAGATGCTGAATCTATCTGCAGACAATTGTTCTCTTGGCTTCATCTTAAGTTATTCATCTTTCCGTATTAATAAATCCTTTTATAACAATTTTATAAAACAATTTTGTTATAGAAAAATAGTTTTGTAGATAACAAAGTCCAAGCCATGAAGCAATTTTATGATAAAGGAAGAGAATACTGAAAATTGTTAGTATGCACATGCATACTCAGTGTTCGTGGAGTTTCTGAGTAAGCAAACTGAATCAAGTGAGTTAAGAACATACTAAATTTACTTACCTTTAGAGTAAAACATGTCTAATGAAACTCTAGAAGAGTTTCTTCAAACAGGAGATGTTTGAGAGAAGTATTTTTACATAAAGCTCTTGTCACTATGCCAACTTTCAAGACACTCTCCTTACTACACAGTTATTGTTACTTTGGGATACTGTAGTTCCAATTAAATATTTTCTTCCATTAACATCCTCCTCAACCACCATATATACCATTACAACATCTGACAATGGAAATTTTAAATTGTCAGAAGTTCGTAAAGGCAAATGAAGGTAGATTTCAACAGTGAGGATGTACTGGTTCAGTTCAAATGCATACCAGGATCTCTAAGTATAGTACCAAAACCTAAGCCAAATTCTCCAGAAGATTCTGAATCAAACCAGGTATTATGTTCTACCAGTCCCCCCTTTTCCCCGGTTAATTCTGAGTTTGTTGGAAGTTCCATAATTTCCTATTATCTTTGGCACTGGAATTGCTATTCTAATGTTGTATGCTACCTTAGTCGTGGCTGTTTATTTAATGAAACATCTTCTGTTCCTAAGCATTGGCTGTGGGTTATGGAAACTGGAAAAAAAATGGTGTATACAGTATATATTGGGAGAGCCAATTTAGTGGAGTGGTTAAGACATCAGATTAGAAAGCGGGAGACCATGAGTTGTAGTCCCACCTCGGGCACAAAGCCAATTGGTGATCTTGGGTTAGTCCTCTCTCAGCCCTAGGAAGGGGGCAATGGCAAATCACTTCTGAAAATCTTGCCAGGAAAACTGCAGGAGTTCATGCATGCAGTCGCCTGAAGTAAAAAAACATAACTTGAAAGCACACACACAAACATAAAAATGCATTTGGGAAATATTGCTTCCAATTTTCATCTGCTAAAGTTGATATTGATTTATGCCTATTTTCCTACCTGGGATAGTACTAGATAGTAATATGGTTTATTTATATTTGTGCTCTGTTTTTGTTCTTAGGAGATAGATACACAGCTGTTCAAACAGTAATATGAGCACAGACAATCCTTTAACAAGTATCAAGCAGATAGAATAGGATTTATCTTCTTGATAAAGTGGTATAACCTTGAAACAAGTTGTAAATATAGTATTAGTGCAGCTGCCTTTTTGATTTTGCCTTTGATCTAACAACTCTTCTTGTTCTTTTAACTCTTATTCTTGTCCTACTATGTACATACTACTGGATGAGGATGATAATGATGACAGTGATGATGATTAGGATGATGAAATTCATGACCATGAAGTTATTTTTCAGAAAAGAATATTGTTTATTGTGTAAACCTTAATAATGAATTAAAGGGTCATCATCAGTGAGCTGTTGGATAGTATTACTTGGTCTGTTGTATGGATGTTTGAGTGGTTCAGGGTGGGGAATTTGTGGCGGGTGGGGCGTGTTTTTAGGGATTGCTATGAGTGTTGGAACTGGTCTTGAAGCGTTATGTGAATTTCGTTGTATGGGTGTACTGTGTATATACGTACAATGACAATAAATTATTATTATTAAAAAAAACCACTGATCTATGGGAGAAGAAATAAGTGCAAACATGTTGATTGGTTTTCCATCTCCGGATGTAGAAAATAATTAGTTTGAATAATCAATAATTTGCTCTTCCCTCACACCAAATATTAATAGCATTTGTGAACTTTACCAGATTGTGTATCGGTGCATTCACATCTGTATGTACCAGTATGTATATATGTATCTGTGTGGATGGAAGAGAGAGAGAGAGAGAGAGAGAGAGAGAGAGAGAGAGAGAGAGAGAGAGAGAGAGAGAGAGAGAGAGAGAGAGAGAGAGAGAGAGAGATGATATTTAGGAACAGGTATTATAAAAAGCCTGTGAGAAGTGACTAAGACTGGGTCCAATAACCTGATTTGCACTTAGGGGACATAGTTCACTTTACTGGAAAAAAACTTCACTCCAACACACAAACAATTTGTGTGTCCTTGAATGGTTTGAGGAGGAGCTGCAGGATATTACTGTGCGGATAGTAAGTTTCCATGCTGATTGCAGGATTGACCAAACAGCCTTTGGAATTACATCTTGCGGTTTTAATCACATAGAATGTTTGAAATATAAAATATTGGATTAACTGGATTCTCCTTCTCCCCTGCTTTTTTAAGCATGCTGTGGGAAAAAACATTAGCAATGCCTCAATATAAATGCATATACATATTAGGAAACGAAGGATCTTACGGTCCTCATTGCATAGCTTAATAGCAATAGCAATAGCACTTAGACTTATATACCGCTTCATAGTGATTTACAGCCCTCTCTAAGCGGTTTACAGAGTTCAGCCTATTGCCCCCAACAATCTGGGTCCTCATTTTACCCACCTGGGAAGGATGGAAGGCTGAGTCAACCTTGAGCCGGTGAGATTTGAACAGCTGAACTGTTGAACTAGCAGTAGCCTGCAGTGCTGCATTTAACCACTGCACCAACTCGGCTCTAATGTGACCCATATCTGAGAAAATGGCCATTGTTTATTGAAATGAATCTGAAAAAAATAAATCTCTTCTGCATAATGAGCTAGTAAATTAGAAGAGCAGAATCATGCCTTCTTGTGTGGACAATAAGAGTTTAATAGGTCATGTTTTCTTTAGTGTAAGGGAAATAAGCTTTTTTTTTTTTTTAAAAAAAAGCTCTTTAAAAATTCTATTGTTTTTAAGTGGTTCCACTCTATCTAATTGACTCTTCAGAGAATGATCTCGGTAAGTTGCCGTTTGACCCATGGTATTTCCAAACTTCATTCTAAAGTTGAACCTGAACCATTTATGTAAAAATTCACAGGAAAATGCAAGAACTGAGAGCAACGTCGTTTTAAAAATCCTTATTGAATTGACCATGCTAACTGTCATTAGGCTAAAAATTCTCCATTCAGGAAATGAAACCAGGCAGTGCATCTGTTAGACAGTAGTGAAAGATTAGACTTTTTGCTCTCAGTGTAAATTATATCTTATCTTTCTATGCTTGCATGCCTAAAATATGGCAGTTGCACAAAAACATTGGACCTGCAGTAAAAAAGAAACATTCTGGTGAGAGAAAGCATTCCAGATTCCACTTATGCTTCAAAAAAAAGTGCAAAAAGAGTGACAAAGAAGTGGAAATATTCCCAAAGAGCAGAAGCCATAGCATTTGTCAAATGATTGTTCAACTTTATGATTAAGGGGCGTGCATAAGTGCACCAGCGTGCCTACCGTCCCTGTCTTAATGTTCCCTCTTATTAGTTTAGTTTAGTTTAATTAAATTTATATACCGCCCTTCTCCAGGGGGCTCAGGGCGGTGAACAGCCAAGTAAAAAATACAATATAAACATTAAAATACATTTAAAAGAAAATATTCTATGTGGCCCTAATTTAATACAATTAAAATTTAGTAAAATCTTAAAATTTTAAAAAACCCCAAAAACTTTTTCACGCCAGCCCGGCTTGATAAAAATAATACGTCTTCAGGGCACGGCGGAAGGTGGACAGGTCGTGAATGATTCTTAAGTCTGGAGGGAGCTGATTCCAGTACTCATCTTATGTATATAAACAATGTTATATCTATGTATATTACCAACACGTACTTGACAAAAATAAATAAAAAATAAAAAATAAAAATAAAAAAGGTTCCAGACTGATGAGCTGTATTCAATAATTGGTCTAGCAAATGTTTTGTATGCTCTGGTTAAGAGTACAATGTTACCAGAGAAGAAGCTGCGCAAGATTAGGTTAATCACTCTTAATGCCTTCTTTGCTATGTAGTTGCAGTGGGCTCTGGCACTCAGATCGTTAGAGATGAGTACTTCAGCTTCAACCGCAATAATACAAGAGCTCACAATAGATACAAACTTAATGTAAATCGCTCCAGACTTGATTGCAAAAAATTTGACTTCAACAACAGAGTTGTTAACGCCTGGAACACTTTACCTGACTCAGTAGTTTCTTCCCCAAACCCGCAAAACTTCAACCTCAGATTATCTACCATCGACCTCACCCCATTCCGAAGAGGTCGGTAAGGGGCGTGCATAAGCGCACAATCATGCCTACCGTTCCTGTCCTAATGTTCACATATATTCTTACCTCTTTTACTCTTATTCATGCTTGTACTATTACATATATATTCAATCATGTTTTACTGTTTATACTTTGTTTATAATCATATATGCTTGACAAATAAACAAATAAAAATAAAAATAAAAATAAAAATAAAAATAAATCCCTACTTTACTAGGTCACTGTGCACTGTGCACTGTGTCCAAGTTAGACATTGAAGAAACATATACTTTTAGAAAGCAAATTTAATATGAAGCCTTATTTTTTCTTACTAGGCATAATTACAAGACATATCAATTAAAAACAATCACAATGTACATATTCATGGTTGTGCGCATAAACTTAGTTTAACACTGTAAAAAGATACCTTACTGATGATATCAGGCTGGGAAAACATCGAGCAATGGCAAAATTAACACCATAGATACATAATAGTAGTAAGTTTTGGAACAGTTCGGTGTCTAGATGAGACAGAGCTAAACAAAGAATTAACTTTTACTTCCTGAAAGACTCTAGTGGGGAAAATTTGAAATGATGCTAAGTATGATCTCATCTTGAATAGCATTAGTGGGATAGTAGGATGAGTAAAAGACAACAAAATATATTTTGGAGTCCTTGGAAGCCATTCAATAGCACATAAATCTATCTGTCTGTATTGACAGTAAAGAAGGTGTCCTAGAGAGATTATAATTACTCTCCTTGAATCCCAGCATTCAATCCTGAGACTGTTCAGGGAAATAGAGAAGGCAACTGTGTTGTGTCTAAAGTGAATGATTTAACTTGCAGGGAATTTCCTCTTTTGCATCCGAAGAGACTTTAGTATGTATGAAGCCACCAATCTTTTTATTGTGGGAGTGTAATTGACTGTTGCCCAGTTTTGGCAGTTTATTTTATTTTAACCACTTGTTCTTTATCAGAGCACATGTCCAGAATTTGTTGCTCAATTTGAGCTTCTGCCTAAGTCTTAATGGAAGGGAGACTTTCATTAAAACTGAGTGGAAGCTTCAAATTTTGGAACAAAAGCCTCAACATCTTTTTTTCCCCCAGCAATGCCAAATCAATCAATGAGATAACAATTTGTGTTGTACGAAGCATTGCTTTACCATAAATGTCATTGAATTTTCCCATGACTTCTCTATCTTCGGATTCTGTATCTTATTTTTTTAAAACTTAATTTTATTTATTTTATTTAACCACTGTGCCGAGGTAGTGCAGTGGTTAAATGCAGCACTGCAGGCTACTGCTAGTTCAGCAGTTCAGCTGTTCAAATCTCACCAGGCTCAAGGTTGACTCAGCCTTCCATCCTTCTGAGGTCGGTAAAATGAGGACCCAGATTGTTGGGGGCAATATGCTGAACTCTGTAAACCGCTTAGAGGGGGCTGTAAAGCACTGTGAAGCGGTATATAAGTCTAAGTGCTATTGCTATTGCTATTTCCCTTGATGTTATAGCAGGTGATTTAGCAAGTTCTACTGGAAACACACAATGAGAGACTAAAAAGGAATACAGACTTTCATTTAGCTCTTCACTACCAACTATACAACTTCTGTTATTTTCTTTGACCATTTACTGATATTATGTTTCGCATCATTTTTTTGCTTCCTTGTTTAGTTTGTGTTGTCTATTTTAAATTGTAAAAATTGTTTTTTTTTTAAAAAAAAACCTGACAGCCCAATTCTCCCTTCCCATTTCCACACTGTGGGGCTATATAACCCACAGACCCACAGGAATGTCAAAATATTGGAATACTGTGAAGATATCATAGAATGGTTCTGCAAAAAGGTGCAGGGCACTACACGTTATCACTCCAGCATATTTCCAAAGGTTTGTTCGGCTAGCACTAGTTTTTAAAACTAGCTGATCCTCCCTCTGATTTGCACACCAGAAGAAAGAATGGTTGATGAGAATTCAAATAGCATAACAAACTCAAAGGCAGTGGGATTTAAAATGAGGATAAGAAACTGGTAGCACATATCCCTGGTCCATAACCTAAGGCAATTTTAGCTATTTCTCTTTCTTAGAAGCTCTAACTAACCTTAATCGATGTGAATTTCGAAACCAAAATCTCTCTCTCTCTCTCTCTCTCTCTCTCTCTCTCTCTCTCTCTCTCTCTCTCTCTCTCTCTCTCTCTCTCTGTGTGTGTGTGTGTGTGTGTGTGAAGCCCAGAACGTCTTCAATGTGTCATTTCTTGTATCCTTTGATACCTTGATCAAATGGTACAAGAAGGAAAGTTGTTTTAGTAAAGTCAGTCACGACTCAATTCAGATCTCTTTCTCTGGTGGAAATTACTTCCATTTGAGATTTCACTTTTCTGCTGTCTTTTCATCATCAGCTAAAGTATTTATGTCTTTTTAAGGCTTTCCTATTTAGCTAATGGACTCACTGATGTAATGTTTCCTTTGCTTTTGATGATCTGGCTGACGTTTTGTTAATTTTTACTCATAAATGGAGTTGTTCCTCTAATTTACTTTGAAGGGTAGGGGTAGACAAATTATTTCCATTTAGATTATTTCCTCATGCTTTTACTCATATTTTGCTGATGGAGGAGGTGCCTTCAAATCAGGTTTCATTCCTGGACAGGTTCCTGAAGTTTTCTTGCCAAGATTTCAGAAGTGGCTTGCCATTGCCTCCTTCCCAGGGCTGAGAGAAAGTGTCTAACCAAAGGTCACTCAGCAGGCTTTGTGCCTAAGATGGGACTAGAACTCTTATTCAATCAGTCAGTCAGTCAGTCAGTCAGTCAATCAGAATAGAGCTGGAAGGGACCATGGAGGTCTTATAGTCTAACCCCTGCTCAAGCAGGAGATCCTATACCCGTGGTGGCGAACCTATGGCACGCATGCCAGAGGTGGCACGTGGAGCCATAGAACCCGGCACGTGAGGGTTGCCCACCGGCAAACCGGAAGTGCGAAAAAACACACTTCCGGTTTGCCGGTGTGCTGTTTTTTGCACTCCGGAGGGTTCAGGGAAGCTCCCTGAAGCTCCAGAATGCAAAAAACTACAAAACGGACAAACCGGAAGTGCACTTTTCCGCACTTCCGGTTTGTCTGTTTTGTAGTTTTTTGCATTCCGGAGCTTCAGGAAGCTTCCCTGAACCCTCCGGAGTGCAAAAAACAGCATACCAGCAAACCGGAAGTGTGTTTTTTTCGCACTTCCGGTTTGCCGGTTTCGTCGTCCCAGGCTCCGGTAAGCCTTTGCGTGGGGGTGGGAGTGTGTGCGCATGCGCAGGGGGCAGCATGGGGGGGTGTTGTGCGCATGCATGGGGGGGAGGGAATGGGTGTGGGCATGCGAGCACGCGCGAGTGCGCCCCCCCCTTTTGGCACGCGAGCCTAAAAAGGTTCGCCACCACTGTCCTATACCATTTCAGACAAGTGGCTGTCCAGTCTCTTTTTAAAATCCTCCAGTGATGAAGCACCCACAACTTCTGATAGCAAGCTGTTCCAATGGTTAATTGTCCTCACTGTTGAGAAGTTTCTCCTGAATTCCAGGTTGCTTCTCTCCTTGATTAGTTTCTATCAATTCTTTCTTGTCCTGCCCTCTGGTGTTTTGGAGAATAAATTGACCCCCTCTTCTTTGTGGTAGCCTCTCAAATACTGGAATATTGCTATCATGTCCTCCCTATCCTTCTTTTCTCTAGACTAGCCAAACCCAGATCCCGCAACCGTTCTTCATATGTTTTAGTCTCCAGGCCTTTAATCATCTTAGTTGCTCTTCTCTGCACTTTTTCCAAAGTCACAACATCTTTTTTGTAATGTGGTGATCAAAACTGGATGCAGTATTCCATTATGCATTAACCACAACAACAAAGTAGGTCTTTTTATTTTGCTATATTTCTTGATTTATTTTTAAAACTATCCTCTTATTATCGTAGTGAAAATATAACTTTCAACATTTGTAAACATGTGCTTCCTTCGAAATATATACATTTACACATGTATTTTAATGTATCTATTCTCTCTAGAGATGTGCTGCAATTTTTGTAAGAGAATGGCAAAGCCTGGTCAATAGTTAACTTCCGTTCCACATATTGGTACAAAAGTTATCAGATCATATTATCTAGAATATGTTGCAAATTCCTCAAGTCATTTTGTGTGCATTTCCATTTTAAAAAGGTAACAGAAAATGAAGCATTTGAAATGACTAACATACTTTGTTAGAAAATTTTCATTGCTGAAGGGGCAGTTTTATTATGGAGCATAAATATTCATGAGGAAATTAGCTTGTACAATAAAAATACAAGAGTCTAGCCTCCTAACCATGGTCTATATCAGGGGTGGGTTCCTACCGGTGCAGTCCAGTGCGCAGCTCCGGTAGGGACCCGCCGATTACGCAATTTGCACGCAACAGCTCCGGTGCCATCTTTGGTGGTCTGTCGCGCACGTTGCCTTCTTTTAAAAAGAATTTTTGGGCTTTTTTTGCTTCTGTGCATGCGCGAAAGCAAAATCTCGCTGAAATCTTGCGAGGGGATGCGCGCATGCACGAGATTTCAGTGAGATTTTGCTTCCGCGCATGTGCGGAAGCAAAATCTCACCGAAATCACACACGCGCGTCCCCTCATGAGATTTTGGCAAGATTTTGCTTTCGCGCATGCGCAGAAGCAAAATCATGCAAGGTGGCATGTGCACATAACAAGCGTGCATGCGCACGAAACGTGGAGATGCGCGCGCAGTGTACCAGTATCGGTAAGTGAGCAACCCGCCCCTGGTCTATATACATACAGGTTGTTCTCTTTGAAGTTACAACAGAGTAAAAAAAAAGGTACTTATGACCTGGATTCAAAGTTCCAATGGTCACTTGATCACATTTCAGCAACGGGCCCACACTAGCAGTTGTTTGCAGTGTCCTGTGGTCACATGACTTCAATTTGTGATTATTATTATTTTTGCTAGAAATTGATGTTTACTTTCATCCAGAAAAAAACATGGATTGTGGACAGGGGGTTCACTGGTGACTGTGGTGTACGCTGTATGACCATTATGTTCGCGTAACAATGGCTACAAAAAAAGGTGATAAATTGGGTGGAAGCTCAAATATGGTCAAGGTCTACTTGTAATTAACCAAAACAGTGCAAGAATTTGGCCATGAATGGAAATGGAAATAAGTCTGGAGGGATTGCAAACAACTTAGAGATTTTGGCTCATTACAGTAAAAAGCTGTCTGGCCTGATAAGTTAATAATAATAATTGATAATAGTCATTCCCAAATGCTATGCATGTTTGTTTGTTTTATTCTAAACGGTCTAGAATCACAGAAAAGTGTGAAGGATAGCTATATAAATCAAGTAAATAAATAAATATTGTCAATTATAAAGCAGACTTTCTGCCATTCATCCTAAAGTTCAGTAATTTCACTCATATCATTTCGTCTATTGCTTCCTGGAACATTTTCGAGATCCTTGGAATACGTTGTCACTCTTAGGGGCTGTGTGCAATCTACTGTAATACTTTTCAGATGCAGGTATGTTTCTCTAAAATGCAGCATGAAAAAGCAGGCCAGTAATTATTAGAACTCTGAGGCTTAGTTAAAGCCTAGAAAATAGAAGAAATTCCAAAGAATGGGTTGCAAAACTATTTCTTGAACTTCAGAGTGAATTTAATATCCATTCTTCAGCATTAAGGTGAGAGGCAACAAATAATAGCCCTATGTGGGTGCGTGTATGTGTCCATGCGTAGGAATGAGTCTGAAGAACCTAATAAAAGTTGGCCCAGAAGAATGAAAGGGCTTATGTAAAAAAAAGTTATGCAACAACAAAATTAACACTGTACTCACCGTCTCCTCGGGTGCAACTGTTTGGTCTTTCCTTGGCCATTCATTGATCTCTTTGTTTGCATTTCATTTTTATTTGCTGATGGTGGGATTTTTTTTTCTCTCTCTCTCTGGCATCCCAAATTTCTAGACAGCTATAAATAAACAAGGGATGTTTGTCCTCTTTGAAATAAAAGCTCAGTCTGTTCCTCTCACCCCAAGTCCAAAAGCACCATATTGTCTTTGAAGTAAAGAATGAACTGGATTTCTTTTTTGAGGGATCAAAGGGTATGTTGAAAATTTAAGCTAATTTAAGCTAATTACATACATTATTAGTATGAGCATCTCATTTTCCACAGCAGGTGAATAGGCAGTTAGGGCTAAATTGCCTTTGCACTGCTATTTCACATCAGTTTAAGCATAATACTTAGCACTATTAAATAACTATACTCCAGCAGAATTCACCATCGTTAGTTAATTATTTAACTTAGTTGAATACTATTTAAGTCTTGTATTGAAACTAATTTACAGCTATGATAGTTTTTAGTAGCTGCAAAACGTTTGCACAAACCATTAGTCACAGCTAAACGAAAGTTTAATGCTTTCCAAGAAAACCCAAGAAAGATGAACGGGGGAAAAAAAGTGCACATTATATAAATTCAGCAGATTTGTATTTTGTTTCTTTTCCTACTTGCTATCTTCAGGGAACTAAAACCCCACATCCAACCAGCCTGTCAGCTAGAAGTCATACCTAGCCATTCCTAGAACTTATACCTACATATTGCATATATTTTAAAGCATAGTTTGGCTTCATGACACCAGGGACATGAGACAGCTCTTTAAAAATAAAAGAAATTAAATATTGAGCTAGGATTTGCTTGCAAGCAAATCCTAGCTCAAATGAAAATACAGAATCAGACACATTTGCTTGAAACACAAAGAGTGTTCATTCCCCCACCCCTGAATTTGTGCAGTTTCTATTAATTTTTTGGGGGGCGGGAATTATTTATTGTCTTGAATATTCACATTGGTTGTTCGGCATCCTTGAAAATTTTTCTCTGTTGAACAATTATCACGCTTTGTGAATAACATATTATGTTCAGACAAGGATCCAGAGTGCTTCCCATAAAGAAACGAATTGAAGCAATATATAGATGATTAATAACGCCTGTTGAAATAATGACTCTCCCTGACCTGAAATCTCAGCAGATAATATGCTTGGAAGAGTTTGGTGACCTTTATGGGCATAGAAACATTTCATGTCATTTTGCAGTGGTTTCAGCAACAACCTCCCCATATCATTTGTCAGACCTGTGGCATTGTTTGAAGAAGTAGTGTTTACTAGGAAAAAAAATCAAATGATGGAAGCAATTCCACAATTCACTTACATGAGAAAAACAACATAAGAAACTCAGATGGCTTCTTTTGGGATAAAGTATTAAACTGTGGCGGCCCCCACAAATAAGACTAGAAAGAATTTCAATAAGGTTATAATATGTCTTAAGTAGATCTTACACTTAATTATGTTAGTACTTTTTTGAAGCTAGACAAATTGATAGCCAGCACCATATCTCATGGTAGTGAAATTATGTACAGCTAGTCCCCGACTTACAACCACAATGGAGCCCAACACTTCTGTGATTAAGTGAGACATTCGTTAAGCGAGTTTTGCCCCATTTTACAACCTTTCTTGCCACAGTTGTTAAGTGAATCACTGCGGTTGATAAGTTAGTAACCTGGTTGTAACCATTGACTTTGCTTGTCAAAAGGTCACAAAAGGTGATCACATAACTTTGGAATACAGCAACGGTCATAAATATGAGCCAGTTGCCAAGTATCAAGTGTGTGTGGCGTAGTGGTTAGAATGAAGTACTGCAGGCTACTTCTGCTGACTGCCAGCTGCCTGCAATTTGGCAGTTCGAATCTCACCAGGCTCAAGGTTGACTCATCCTTCCATCCTTCCGAGATCAGTAAAATGAGGACCGATATTGTTGGGGACAATATGCTGATTCTGTAAACTGCTTAGAGAGGGCTGAAAAACATTGTGAAGATATATATACCATATTTTTTGGAGTATAAGACGCACCGGAGTATAAGACGCACCTTAGTTTTGGGGGAGGAAAACAAGGAAAAAAGGCCTCTGCCTCCAAGCAATTTGCCAAACGGCAAACAGCAAACAGCACAGATGATATACACGGTTTGCTGTGTATTTCTGTGCATGTGTGCCTGACCCCATAGAAATAGCAAAGAATTGGAGAAATGTACATTATGCCAGAAAGTTTTCTTAAATGTAGTCACACTAACTCTTCCCAATTATTTAAACAGATCTACTCCAAGGTAAGTCAGGATTTACCTCTAATACTAAACAGAACACTGTTACATTTCAGACTATACTTGTACAGAGTTGTTAAAATTAATTAAAATTTCTGGAAGTATACATTATTCTCTATTATTTAAAAGAAGATACAATAGCACTGGGCCTCTTCAGAGCAAGCATTTATTTTAAAAAGCTTCTTTATTTTGTTAAGTTTAGATTTACAGGGGTCTCCAACCTTGGCAACTTTAAGACTTGTGGACTTCAACTCCCAGAATTCCACAGCCAGCAACGCTAACAATGCTGGCTGTGGAATTCTGGGAGTTGAAGTCCACAAGTCTTAAAATTGCCAAGGTTGGAGACCCCTGGCTCTAGAACAATAATAAAGCAGTCTTTAAAAAATAAGTCTAATAATTTGAACATTTACAGACATTTATAGTTATTCACTTACTCCCTTTCATCCAGTTCAGCAGAAAAAAAAAACCTGCGTGTCTCTCCCAGCTATTTGCCTCTTTGCAGCTAGTTTCACTTTCATTTTCCCACGAGGCAAATCAGCTGTATGTCGGGAAGCTGCTACTGACTTGCTTGGCTTTACAGGCTCTTCCCTGTTTGCTGCAAACAGGTAAATGGCTGGAAGACAGAGGCCAAAGGGTGGGCGTGGCTGGGTGGGTGGGGCTACATTCGGTGTATAAGACGCACCCAAATTTTCACCCTCTTTTGGGGGGTAAAAAGGTGCGTCTTACACTCCGAAAAATATAGTAAGTCTAAGTGCTATTGCTATCTGAATTTTGATCACATGACCATGGGTATGCTACAATGGCTGTAACTGTGAAAAACGGTCATAACTCACTTTTTTCAGTGCCATAGTAACTTTTTTCTTGTTTCAAGTTTTTCATTTTGTTTTACATATATATCAATGTGTGAACTGTGTTGCACCTTGGTATCATACATTCTAATACAAATAGAACTAGTAAAATTGATCATAGTTATTACATTCAACCAACTTATACATTTCTAATAATAATACACATTTATATTAAATTATAGTCTATCATTATTTAATTATTCCATGTTTTAATATATTGTTCTAATGCCACTCATCATATTATTTAATCATATATAATAATACCGCCATTCAATTTCTAAGCTTCTCTCTTGTTATTGCTTTTATTTTATTATGTAAAAATGTATACACTAATATTTCCCCTTTCTCTTATTTCTATCTCTACTCTAACTTTTAATTGTGTCACCCTTTTATTAAAAGACATTTTCTTTCTATCCTACCTAACTTCTAATCATGCCACCATTCTAAAAAAGAAGGGGAAGAAAGAGAAGAAAAGCAAATCAGAACAACAACAAAAAAGAAAAATTATTTCCTTTCTATTCATCGTCTCTAGTCCACTTCAATACTTTGGTTGCTATGCTTTTTTTGACTTGCCTCCCATATTCCTCTCTTGGATTTTTATCTCTGTCTGCATCTACTTCTTGGCTATTCAGTCTTTCTCCCATCTCTACCCTCTTCCACTGCCTAGCTTCCAAAATATCTGCCCAAGCCCTTATCTCCTTTTCAAAAATATCTTCCTGTATCTCCAATTCTCTTTTCAACTCTCTTAAAATATTTTCCTCCTGATTTAATTCATCAATCACTGTTATTTTTATTATTATCTCTTCCTTGTCTTCTTCTTTTGTTTGCTGGTTCTTCAGTTCAATGTTTTCTTCCATTTCTTCTGTTAGCTCCTCCCTTTTCTGGGCGCTTTGATCTTTACTCATCATCCCTTGTATAGTATTTTCCATTTTTTCCATAATCTCCTTAAATCCTTTCTCAGAGTCCTTTGGGAATTGGGCGGCATATAAATTTAATAAATAAATAAAATATAAATTTAATAAATAAATATTATGCCCTTTGTGCTTTGGAAAATTAATGACATCTCCTTCAAAGTTCCACTCATTTCTTCCTTATGAAGCATCTTATTTTGTTTTAAAGAAAACCTACTTTTGTCCAGTAATCCAAGAACCATTTATTCAGACCTAAAGTTGCCCTTCAAGAAGTACACTAATCACCGTTGTATCCCATAGGTAATCAATCAGTTCCATTTAAATAGTCCCAGAAGTTATCAAAATCCTCTTTACTTCCCCTTTACAGCTTCAATCTTCAGGGGTCATTTTAATTAAATAACTTCCTTGTTCTCATATTTGAGTCTCTAGTAGTCATGGGATAGTTAGATATAGTCCAATAAATATTTTCACAATCCTTCATATATTCCCAGACTTGTATATTTTCCTTTCGTCAACAGGTGGCACTCTCAACTTAAACTTAAACTGCCACAAATCAATCTAATTTTAGTCTTTCAATCATAATTTTAATTGTAGTTTAATTATAGAAGCAGGATAAGTTTTTTAAATAGATAATTCCAGCATTTTAAAATGCCTTCCCATTACCACGTCTTCCCAGTTTAAGAGTCCAATTTTCTGTATTTTTAAAGATTTATTATTTTTCTCTCTTTGCGTCTTTTCCTTCCGGTCTGGTATTTTTCTCAGAATGCTTAATCGCTGCTTTAACAAATAATTCTGAGCAAATAGTTCTAAATTATTCCTTGGGGCTAGGTTTTAAGCAAAAAGAAATCCTCTCCCCCAGTTCCAATCACTATTCACCTACTTCGCTCCAGCACCAGTCTTAGTTGTTCCTCGGTTGTCCCAGCTTTGTGGCAGCCATCTTTAGGCTGCCTCTTCTCCTTGCCATGGCTGAGAGGGAAAAAGAACCCGGGTCAGACAGGAGAGCTGTTACTCTCTGCGACCTCACTTTGCCCCTCTTTGCTTCACTGCCCCTACAGGGTGGCTTTGGCTCCTTTCGGAACCCATCGACAGAGAGA